>CM055612.1:24651058-25860881 GCA_029379385.1 Quillaja saponaria
CATCCATGGTGGATTCTGGTAGAAACAAAAAAGACGGAGAACCAAGATAGAAAATGATGAAGGGAATGGGAAGATTATCGACCACAAAATTCGTAGAGAGTTGGAAAGAGGCGGGGAGAGAGAAGAGACGCAAGAGGGGGAGGGATGAGAATATGAATAAGCTGTGGCTCTCCAGCTTTTTAGTATTTTATTACACTATTAGATTATCAGAGACAGAAAAATCTGTCTTTTACAATCTGTCTCTAAAAATAGATTATTAGAGAAGGAAATGTATCTGTGTCTCTGATGCCAAATTTTCTTGTAGTGCTCTGAGCATGAATCTCCTTGGTGGAGGCCTCACTTGATTTACAAAGAGGCAAACTTTTTTTAAACCAACATCTTTTTCGAAATGTAAATGCGTGGCTAGAGGTTGTAATTAAGCAGCTCATTCACTTTGTAATTAGGCTTATAGCTCAAACTATTTTGGTGCAGCTTAGGTGGCTGTTATTCCTCCGTCGGATACAACATGCTGATTTTCTTGTTTGTTTTTTATTGTATAAAATTTTATTTTGAAAAATCAATTCAAGAAAATTATGTATGTAAATTAAAACCCGAGTAAAGAACCGAGTACTGCTCATTTCAAGAAATGAATGGTATTCGAGCACTCAAGTTTTATAGGCTTACTATCCAAAGCCTAGTAGACATAGAATAGTCAAATTTTTTATTAAATTCAAGATAAAATAAGATATGAATAAACTCAATATCATCACTAGATCTAACAAAACCATAATAAAGCTTTATTTTAGAAAATTGAAAAACATATAGAGATAGGACATCAAATCAAACTGCCAATATCATAGTGGAAACATATAGAACATCAATCAACAAGTGATAAATATATAGAAATACATATACAATAGGAACACGATACTTAAAGTAGTTTGGCAAAATCCAACCTATGAAATATGTACTATATACCATTGTTTTGGGAAAAAACCCTCCATGCCTGGTATATCCATATATATTTATATAATCAAGAGTCAATTATTCTTCAGTTTCTTCTTCCTCAGACGAATTCTCCAAGGACAAGGCTGTCTGCAGATTCTTGTAAGTTATCTCGTGGTGTATGAATCCCAAAAACCGAAACTTCATATTACTTTTGGTTATGATGTCTATGTACTTTTGTGAGATGTCATTCAGATTCATGCTTTGTTTGACAATATTTATCTCTTGTTTTCGTATGTCAAACTGAAAAATCGTACAATACCCGTCATCAACATGCTTGAAGAAAGCAAGTACATAATCCAAATTTGGATTTTGTGAGAAACACCACCCATAAAATGCTATAATATTTTATATCAGTGTCTGCGTATACTGTGTGTATTTATATATATCAAATATATGGGATGAGTGGATCATATTTGCTTACAACATCAGAAGTTACCTGAGACGTAGGTCTTCATAGCAGAAAGCAACTCTCATTGCGAGATAAAAAAGACACCTGGCTCAGGACCTGATGTTTGAATACAGTAGCATTGTGTAGCACTCAACAACTCCTCTCCTTCTTGAATCCCAAAACGATGCTTGAAGACATTGAATCTGCCACCTAGTTTAACAATGTATGCCCCCATTGCCAGCGTACTCTTCACAGTGTCAATGCTCCTGGGACGCAAAACAACTGCAAAAATTATTATGCTTCTCCGGCCTCGTTACCTCGTTTAATATTAATTAATAAATATTTTATTATTTAAATAAAAAGTTATAATAAAAAAATTTATATGCAAAAACCATCACAAGTGGTAATTGGTTTAGGTGATATTTTACTCAAATGGTTTCTGATAAATTTTTGTTTATTTTTTATGGTGATGTTATGATTTAAATAAAAAATTACCATGCTTCCATATCCTTTTGGTATTTGCTATGATTTTCTTTCCTATCGATTTATTGTTCCATGCCATCTCATCTTCTTGACCTGCACTTAAAAAGGAAAAAAAAAAAAACCATCGCTTTGTTGTGGTTGCACACATACACATAAAGATACAAAAACTTAAATTGAAGTTCATATTGGTTATGAAAATTATTTAAAAAATTTGAAAGGCAAAGGAAGGCGTGGTGTAAAGTTACCATCATCGAAGTTACTGCTTTCTCCATCTCGAAATGAATAAACTGCTTAGCAAGCCATAATAAAATAATTAGTGAACAAAATGATGGTATAATGTAATATTTTTTTTATTCAACCTCAAGCTCAGATACAATAATAAATTACCATCCTATTTAAAAGTTCAAGATTATAATATATTGAGAAGGACATTTAATCATTTGTATTTAATTCTAACATGGATTACCACAAAATAGTGATGAATTAAATCACACAAATGAAGAGAATTGTCATCTTACTGTCTTACCTTTGTCAGTGTCACTACTAATGCCTCGACACCACATTTTAGAATATTTATAAGGTTGTATCTCATTGTTAGGGTATACCGATGTATCCTTTCCTTTATTATCCGTGTCCTCACTGTGGCAACCTTCTTCCAATAATGTTGAATTATGCTGCATATTTGCTGTATATAATTTATAGACATTAAAAAACTTCAAATTGGTAAGTATATAATGTCTCACATATTAATTTTTGTCAAGACATAAAAAATAATAATTAAGGAACAAAAGAAAGACTCATTTCTTCTAGATCTAATTAATGCATAGTTCTCATTAAGAATGGAAAACTTTAAGTACTTATAGATTCATAGACATGGTTCTTACCGTATTTTTAGTTAGTACTTGAAGAGCATCTTAATCTACTGCGTTCTCCGGGTTCGGCTGACTCTTGTTGAATAATATCCCTTCCCAAATCTTGAATCAAATCATGCATCCACAACTTGTCCTCTTTAATAGTTATAAGAGACTTGTCAATAAGTACTCCAACACCAGAAGCTCCATAGAAACCACAAGAATCTAGTACTTGTTTGCAAACCTCCAAATCAAATCCTTTTAAGAAACACGCGATATCAAGGAAAATTTGTTTCTCATTGCTCTCCAAATTGTCGTAGCTTATTCGAAGTATACTCTGAATCTTCTTATTCGGAATCTCTTCGTATTTGTCTAATGTAGACTTCCATTCATCTATCCTTTTACCAAACAAATCAGACCCTATGATTTCCAAAGCCAATGGTGGGTTCTGACTATATCGTACTGCACGCTTTGAAATGTCCATAAAACCTGCTTCAGGTGTGCTTTTCTTAAAGGCATCCCAACAAAACAATACCATGGCTTCATAATCTTCCAGTTCTTTCATCTCATATGTGTCATCAACCCCGTGTGAAGTTAGCAAATGTTTATCCCTTGTTGTTATAATAATCCTACTGCCACTGCCAAACCAATCACATCCTCCAGCTAATTTTTGCAACTGCTCCAATTTGTCCACGTCATCAAGAATTAGAAGAATTTTCTTGTTGCACAGTCTACTTTTCATTAACGAGACTCCTTTGCTATCATCTCCAAAGTTGGTCATTTTCTTGTCCCCAAGCATCTCAAAAATAAGTGTTTTTTGGAGTCGTGCTAACCCTTTTTTGGTTGATGAATTTTCTCTAACATTTGCAAGAAAACACTTGGATTCAAATTTATCTGCAATATGATTATATACATCTTGGACAAGAGTTGTTTTACCTATTCCGCCAAGTCCATAAACTCCCAACATACGAACATCATCAGACCCAATCTTCAAAAATGACTCTATTTTGACGGTACGAGACTCTAGTCCAACTGGGTGATTAGCAACATGTAGAAGGGAGTGATTTTTTAATTTGCTAGAGACTTCTCGAATGATTTTTTCGATAAACTCGTATTCATACCTGTATGCCAATTAATAAAATGGGATCTACTTCAGTCATGCTTTAGGTATATACATTTTTGTGTCACAACAATATATTACAAACATTGAATTTATAAATAACTTACTTTTTTGAGTATTAGGCTCTTAGTAAATTTTATGTATAAATAAAAATCACAACATATTTAGGAGCAATAAGTTCATGTAACAATTACGATATATATACATACCCTGTTTTAAAATGCCAGCCGGATAAGTTGGCTACTTGATTCAAAGCTGATCTCCATTTCTGCACCTTGTCCAAGTTATTCTTAAACTTTTGTTCATGGGCAGCCATAGCCGTTTCAAAACTTCCTGTCTGATGCCTTACATCCGATGGATCCACGTTGTAAAAAACAGGTGGGACCATTTGTCCCTTTACCTTCATACACTCGAGTATCTTGGCAAGTTCATCAAGACACCATGAGGAAGAAGCATACATGTCAGACAATATAATGATAGAAATCCTTGATTCTTCAATTGCTTTGACAAGAGCAGGTGAAATCTCTTCACCTCTCTTAAGCTCCTCATCGTCTATGAAAGTGTTTACACCCTTTTGGGTCAAAGCATTATAGAGATTACCAGTAAAGTTGAAGCGGGTATCTTCTCCTCTAAAGCTCAAGAAAACGTCGTATGTCCATCTATGGCTGAAAGATGAGGAGGACAAAGCCATTGCAAAGTAGAATCATCAACACCGGGAGGCCTAATTTGATGATAAATTTGCTAGCAATAGATGTAAGCAAGATATTATATAAGCATTGCAAAGGCTCAAGAGTTTTCTTCAGACACAAGTTTAGAATGGATCCACTGTGTAACTTTCTTAGCGTTGCAGTAAACGTGGTTTGATCACTCTCACACTACTTTTTCTATATTTATCCATTTATTATTATTTTTTTTAACTTAGGGTCATCTACATAAGACTGAAAAATTAATAAAAGTTTTATTCCTCTTAAAATTTAATATACATATACTAGCTATAAGTTAATTTAGATGTAAAACTACAAAAGTAAACATATTTTCTCATATTGTACAAATCATTGTACAAAATTCTATCTTAATTATAAATTTATTAATTTTTTATGGACAGATTTATATATTAATTATGTTAACATTTTTTTTATATCAAAGAAAACGTCAACTATTTTATTGTAATCGATGAGATTATCTAAAATTTGAATTTTTCAATTTTTTTTTTTTTTTGAGAGAAATTTCAAAATTTATATTTCAAGATTTCAATTTTTTATATATATTTTATTAAATTTAAATGCCATATTTCTTTATTCACTTGAATTAAATTAATTAAATGGAAAATAATTATTGAAAATAAGTTTGGCTGAGGTCTCCACGTAAGAATAATGAAATGGTAAGGATACTCCTAGCAACAAAAATAAAAATAAAAAAATGGTAAGGATATAGTAGTCAATTGTAAGTGAAAAAGACAATCATATTTTCAGAAAGTTGGTACTGGCTGACTTATATAGATTATCGATTTGGTTTAAATTACCTTTGACTCAATTAATCTGCATATATTAAGAAACACATAAAGCATCTAATATCCACAATTAAGCTCCTTAATTGACAATCAAAAATATTAAACCACATACCAAACGGGCTCCTAATTAATTGATAAAAGTTAGCTCCATGTAGGTTATAATTTTTTATTAAGTTCAAGTTGCACGGAACAAAATACTCTTTACTCTTAGCTATTGGAAAATATTAATGCATTTTGTTTTTTCGTTTTTGAACTATTATCTAATTTATAATGTTTCACATTATTTATAAGAAACATATTGTAAGATAAAAAATTCTAATTTCTATTATTTTTTATATAAAATTTTAGATTTAATTATCTCTTTTTTTAATGTATATTTATCATTTTTATTTTCAAATAAATTAATTAAAATGAGATAAGTGATATCATATATGCTAGAGAAATTTTTTATTTATGTTGTAGATAAATTTTTGATATTGAATGAGAAAGTAAAGAATAATAGTTAATAAAGAAATTAAAATAACGTCATTTAAGATATACAACTTCAAATAAAATAATTTCAAGTATGATTATCTTATGCATAAGATTATTAAATAATAAATTAATATATTTACGACGTCGTCACGGATAATTATCAATGTTACAATTTATCGATTTTTAAAACATTACTCCCACAACAGTTTTCGGCCTCTTGATATATGTATATATTTTATTTTTATTTTCTGTCCCAACACGCTATTGATTATATCATATTGTTGGAGAATGAATACTTAATTTTTTTATTTTTTGAATTTCTATGATTAGGGGCAACAGTTGTACAGATAAAGATACACCCATTGAGCTTCTCTTCTTTTATTCAAGTACGCCATCATTGATTATCAGTGTTTTCACTTACACCATACAAGGGTCTATTAATTAAGTAATTAATTAAAAGATCTTTATCTTACAATCATTTGAACATGGGAAATGTTTTGTATGGTGGGGCCCAAGACTGTAATGTGTAAAAACGACAGCCTACAAAAAAAAAAAAAAAAAAAAAGTAAAAGATTTGCTATCACTGGATTAAAGATAATATTTTTACAAAAACACAATAGCCTACATATTATTAATTTAAAAGAAAAATAAAAAATATTTTTTTATAAACATACTTCACGTGTCTAGTGAACATAAAATAAATAATTAACTTTAGGTCTTAATTAACAATATGCCCAATGGTATTTTTTATTTTTTAAAAATACAAAGAAATTGAACAAATCTCTAAAAAAATATGCAATGGTGTCGCACAACGAGCTGATGAACTAAACTCCATTACTGCAAAGAAATTCCGATTGGTCCCGACGACCTTGTCAGTTGTCAACAAGAAGTTGAACAATACCCAAAAATTAACAAACCAAAACCCTTAAGTTTTCTGAAGTCCCTCTTTCCTCCCGCCTTCAAAGATGTCAAGAAGCAAAAAATAGTACGTTTGTAATTTACTTAATTTCAAACATAATTAATATTAGTTAATATATCTAGCTATATCTACATCTATTTATCTATACTATTTTAAAAACCAAAACATCCTTATAGTGTTCTCTAGCTTTAACTATTCTTTTTTTCATAAACTATCTTATAATATCTACATTTATAATATTTTACACTTTAAGTTACATGGTTTTTTTTTTTTTTTTTTGTTGTCAATTTAGACTCTTTTTTTATATAAAAAATTCAATAATTTTTAAAAAAATCTATTCCAATAAATTCTTAATTCTTATCTATTTTTTAGTTTTCATCTAAAAATAAATAAAAATTCAAGTCTATCTATTACAAGTTAAATTATTTTAAAAAAATTAACTAATTAGAAACTCATTCATTCACAATAACTTTTTCATGGCCATATAGTTACCATGTAAACACTTGTGATGAGACTAGTTATACTCAAAATTTAAACACCCTAATGGTGTATTCCTAAGTTTAGTTAATTTTTTAACAAAAAATGCCATATAATATATATATATATATTCAGTTATTCCTCTTCTTATACTAAGAACTTTTGATATCATTTTACAACAACATTGAACTTTAAAAAGAAAAAGGAAAAAAAAATCATTTTTTTAAAGAATATTTACCTTAAAATAGAAAAATCATATTAGCACGCAGCAAGAGTACGTGTGAGGATGATAGTAAATTTATATATACAGAAAATATATCCATTTTCTTTTATTTACAGACTATATGTTAGTCTTAAATTCTATGCGAATACTTTGAAAATTATTTATCATAGCATATTGCATCATTTTAAATTAACTTAAGTAAAATGTGACTACAATTCAAAAAAATAAAATGTGACTGTAAAATCAAATTACATAATTTTTAAAATAATATCCTACTTTAAGAAATTAGGCTAATAATAAAAAATATATATGTTCAAATCTTTTGAAAGAAGGTGGTAAGATAATAAAATTCTCATAAATAAGATATTAATTAGTTAGGTATATATAAACTGACTCGAATACCACCTAACCGTTAATAATAATAATAATAATTTCTCAATTGTAATTTTTGGTATATAATCTATCTAATTTTTAGAATAAACTATAAAGATATATTTAACTATAATTTTGTGAAAATATTTTTATAGGCAAATTGAAATTAATATTTTGTATGTGGTTTTGTCTAAATACTCAAAAGGAGCAACAATATTCCCATCTAAAATGATTGAACTCGTGCCTTACATGTTGCACTTTCCTTTCTTTTTTTTTGGCTAGGAAGAGGAAATTGACATTAAAAACCAACTTGAACTAAAGAGTCCAAGGGAACATTACATGTTGCACTTTCCTTTGGAATAAAGACATTCCCCCACATAAATGAATTATTTGCAATTTAAAGGTGAGCAACCTCACACTACTGAGAATCCTTCAAATTAAATCTTTTTTTCTATGGGTACCTCTTTCCTTCCACCTTCAAAGACATTAACAAACCAAAACCCTCTTAAGTTTTCTAAAGTAAGATAGAATCCCTCTTTCCTTCCGGCCTTCAAAGGAACAAGAATCACAAGCCAAAACTCTCCTAAGTTTTCTACAGCAAGAATAAGAATCCTCTCTTTCCTTCCACCTTCAAAGATTTCAAAAGCAAGAATAAGAATTCCTCAAGACCAAGAAGACATTAATGACGAAATACGAAATCAGATTTTTGAATGTTCAAAGGGACCTGAACTTTGATTGAGCAACTTTTTTAATTGTTCTTTTTTTTAAATAAAAATAAAATTATCCCTATAAGAGTGAGATTCAATTTCAAATTCTTTCAACAAGAATTTTATCAATTAAATCAACTAATATCATCCTTTAAAATTATTACAATATATAAAATATTAATTTACTTACATTTTTTATACATACTATATGTTAATCTTAAATTCTATGCGAATACTTTTGAAAATTATTTATCTTAGCATATTACATCATTTTAAATTAACTTCAACAAATTGTGTCTATGATTTTAAAATATAAAATGTGTCTGTAAAATCAAATTACATAAATTTTAAAATAATATTCTACTTTGAGGAGTTAGTCTAATAGTAAAAAAAAATATATAAGTTCGAATCTTTTTAGAGATGGCCATGGAGTAATAAATTTTTTATAAATAAGAGATTGATTAGTTAGTTATATATAAATTGACCCAGACACCAATAATAATAATAACTTTTTCAATAGAGATGTCAATGGGCCCGACCAGACCTGGCATTTGTCCATACTCATTTTTGCAACCTGAATATATACCTATTGTATACCCATTTTTGGTGGGCATGCCAACCCACACCAGTACAAACCCAACCTACACATTTACCCCTTTTATTGCAAAAAATATTTATCAAGCTCCTTTTTTTTCTTTACATGTTTATTGTAAAGTAATATCAGAAATCCTCAAGAACAATAGCAAGAACTTTGGAGATAAGGTTATTTCTACTGTGTTACAAAACTCTTTTGGTTGAACTAAAACATAACATGCTGTTCAAATCCTCTAATAGCTCACTCCATATATATGAAAATGCAACAAAAGTTCCTTCTAGATAAAAATGAAAATAAAAAATGAGACACCCTAAACTGTTGTTCAATGACTGCCATTTGAGATGAAGCACCATTGCAGAGGGCTAGAGATGGCAAATGGGTCAGGGTCCAAGTCGAGATCGTTCCTACCCGATCCTAATGGGTCTCCTAATGGGTCTCTTCTCTTAATGAGTCTTTAATAAGTCTGGGTCTGGGCAAAACCCAGGACCCGCTGGATCTAAGATAATTTTTTAATAATATCTAAATTTATATTGTTATGACCACTATACTTTGATTTTGAGTATCAAAATTTTATCATATAGAAAAATAATTTAGTATTAATAGTTTTGATATGAGAATTTGATTTTTAAATTTAAAAATTTTGAAAATGTAATGAGGAATATTACTTTTGAAAATTCATGATTTGATGAGAATTTACAAATCATAGGTCTAGGATCAATTTCTCATCCATTCAACTACCTACTCAATTTCTAATGTTGTTATTTTTTTATCGAATATTCAAATCAAGATATTGCACCGGTATTATTATACATTATTTATAATTTATCCAAAATGTTAAAATTTATAGTTAAGCTTAACGATTTCTATATGTACAAGTATGTCACATGAGTTAAAATTTTAAAATGTCTATTAACCCAACAATATAATTGATTTATTACCCAATTTTTCTATTTCTTTCATTGAAATTTTCAGTTGAAATTGTTATTCAATTGATTTCATTTCTATTTTTTTATTTATGGGATAATCAAGATTTTAATTACATGTCACTAAATAACATTAGACAAAATTAGTAATAAATTGGGACAACATTTATATGTATTCGCAAAAAAAAATTTAAACTGTTTGGTGCTTGAGAATATTTGGACAAAGAAGGAAATTGAAATTTTGAACAAAAAATATTAGCTTCTTTAATACAAGTATTATATTTCATTTTATTTTTTGTGTGTTTTAGCTTGCATTATTAATTTGAAATGCGGAGTAGCTAGTAATGAAATTTTGCTCTCTTTTGTCATTTTAAGTAAACATAGAGTATTAAATTATATCAAGTGACCAAAAATTTAATGTGACTTAAGTAAACCAATTCTTTAAAAAACTATGTTCTATTATTTTTTTATAAAAAATTAGTAGAACATAGTTTTAAAAAAAATAATAATAATAATAATTGGGTATATGGGCAGACCCATTGAGTCTCGGTCTGGGTCTGGGTCCGGGTCCGGGTATATTTAGAAAATAGTGAGTTTAAGATGGGTTTCATTTTCGAGTCTATATTGGGTATGGGTAAATAACGGGTCGGGTCTGGGTCGAGCCGGACCCGGCCCATTGCCATCTCTACGGAGGGCTTGGGACTTGTTGCTTTTGCTTGTTGCCAACTAAGACTCGGCTCTTTTTCGACAAGGTCCTCTTTTTCAGACAGTGTGACTTCTCTATGGCAGAGGGATGACATGTAAGGATTAATTCCCTTGAGAGAATTTTTTTTTTTTTTTCAAATATGGGTATTGTTTGGGTCTTGCCCGTACTAAACAGGCACAAAAAGTAGAAAACCCATGCCTGCATTTGTGTCTATCTATTTACTCGTTAGGGCAAAAATAGAGATCCGTTAGAGTTGTGTCGAATACAGACTGAAAAATTGCCATCCATATTTCTCAATTGCAATTTTTGATATATATATTTCAACTAACTCTTAGAATTAAACTATGAAGATACTTATAACTAAAATTTTGCAATTTTTTATATATAATCTAACCAACTTTTAGAATAAACTATAAAGATATTTATAACTAAAATATTTGTGTAGGTAAATTTTGTTAAAATGTTGCACTTTCTTTTGGAATAAAGACATTCCCCACCCAACTGAATTATTTGCATTATAAAGGTGAGCAGCCCCACACGACCTGAGAATCTTTCAAATTAAATCTTTGAGCAGCCCCACACGACTGAGAATCCTTCAAATTAAATATTTGTTTCTATATGTATATCCCACACTTTAATAGATAATTGCACTCTTTTATCCGTTTATTTCCTTTCAACTTTAAAATGTTCAAGTTTCCTCTTTTAAATTACAGGGTCAAGCTTCACAAAATCCTTCCAACACTTGCACCAATAAAAGTGCAAGGATATTTTCAAAGTTAGGGATAGTAATGGGCCGGTCCAACCTGATCTAGTATTGGCCCTTACCTATAAACCCGTGTTGAACCTATATTTTGATGGGCATGTCCGACCTGCATCCCGTACAAACCCAACTCACATATTTATCTTTTCTTAAAAAAATATAATCCTATTAGATAATTGACAAAAGATATTGTAAATTGCCACTAATTTGTAGTAATCAAGGAAAGAAAAATTTAAATCAAGTTCTTTATACATAATTATGTTATTAATTAATTTGGACAATAATTTCAATGAAATTTAAATTTCAAAAAACAAGCAATTAAAAAACACATAAATCAAGTAAAGTTTTTTATTTTATTTTAATAAATATATAAAGAAATTAATATATTTAATGCATTATAATTAAAGACAATATATAAAGAAATTATTTATAATTTATTATAGTGATTAATTTTTATTTGAGTATTGTGAAAGTAATGGATTATTATTTTTAATAATTATAATATATTATCACAAAAACATATATTTATCACATTCAAAAATTGCAGTCAAAGTTGTTAAAAAATAAAAACAAAGTCAACTATAACAAATAAAAAATAAAAACATACCAACATGGCGAATACATTATTTTATGACAAGAAATAAAATATAAATTAATGAAATATAAATAATTTAGGAACAAAGAGAATGTTAAGGAATTGATTATAAATAAATTTGGAGAGTTTAAGGAAATAATTTAAGAAAACATAAGAGTGGACTAAGGGAGGAAATTAAGAGATTCATTTATCTGATTTAAGAATGCAAATTTTTAGTTTATTTTCATCATTTTTATTTAGATAACAATTACAAACAAAAATAAAAAAATTACATTTGATTTTTTTTTTCTTTTTTTTTTTCTGAAAAAACGAGTCGGATCCATATTAGACCTGATTCAGATAAGGTAAATGTGTGAAGGCCTAGGAAATGTGTATTTTTTGGGTTCGGGTCTTGCTTGTACTTGATGGACACAAAGGCAAAAACCAAAGTCAAACCTATACCCTTTTATGTGCCCATTGGGATAAAAAAAAAAAATGATAGATCCATTTGAGGAGAAACGGGCCAGGTATGGGTCCGTACCCAACAAATTGCCATCACTTTCCAAAGTTTTCCTAAGTGATGAAGGCATAGATATTTTAATAGAGGGGTTCATGATTAAAAATAAAAAATAAAAAATTTGCTTTTGCATATATTTAGATTGTAAATAAATAATAAAATTTCTAAATATTTAATTGACCTTTTTGAAAGAAAAAATAATTGTAAAACATAAATAACTAAATAGGATAATTTTTGCTTCTAAAATAAAACATTTCACTATAACTAGATAAATATTTGAATGTCAAATGTCTTCATTAGTCTAAAATCTCAAGATTTTGGTGTCTCGAATGAAGAAGCTATTACCTAAACTAGTGGCTCCTAATCAAGTTAGTTTTGTGCCATGAAGAAGTATTCAAGACAACATCATTGTTACTCAAGAGTTGTTGCACTCAATGAGGAGTATGAAAGGTAAGAAACAATTCATGGCAGTAAAGATTGATTTAGAAAAGGCATACGATAGATTAAATTGGCACTTTATCAGGGAGACATTGGAAATTATAGGCTTCGAAGATCGGTTTATTAATATAGTAATGGAATGTATCACATCTCCTTCTCTCCAAGTTCTATGGAATGGGAATGTTACGGATGCGTTTACCCCGAGTAGAGGTATCAGACAAGGAGACCCTCTGTCTCCTTATGTTTTTGTTCTTTGCATGGAACGATTGGGACATTTAATTGCAAATAAAGTTCAAGATGGATCTTGGAAGGCAATGAGAGTTGGTCGAGACGGACCATGTGTGTCTCATCTTATGTTCACTGACAACTTAAATTCTTTTTTCAGAAGCCACGGTGGATCAAGCTATTAATTTAAAAAATGTTCTCATGGAATTTGGGATAGCCTCAGGTCAGAAAGTCAATTTTGATAAATCCAAGTTCTATTGCTCTCAAAGAGTCAAAACTAGCTTAATCCGTGAAATTGAGAGACTCTCTGGTTTAAAACACACAACAGACCTTGGGAAGTACCTTGGAGTCCCACTCATTCATGGCAGGCAGACTAGGAAGCATCATAGCTACATCATTGATAAAGTCAAGAGGAGGCTTGCAGGTTGGAAGGCCAGAATGCTCTTTATGGCTGGTAGAAGTGTGCTTATTCAAAGTGTTATTCAAACTATTCCTTTATATGCCATGCAAACATCCAAACTTCCTTTAGCTGTTTGTGAAGAGGTTAATAAGCATAGTAGGAGTTTCCTTTGGAGGGAAGAAGAGGGTTCTAGGAGACTGCATACGGTTAATTGGGATAGTATTATTAAGCCCAAAATCCATGGTGGACTAGGATTGAAAAATCTGAAATGGATGAATGATGCTTTTCTCATGAAGATTGGATGGCAACTTCTCAATGATTCTTCTAGTCTTTAGGCCCAGATTCTCAAAGCCAAGTATGTTCGTAATGGTGATTTATTAGAACCTCAAAAAGCTAGAGCTACCGACTCCCCCTTGTGGAAAGCTTTAAGCCACGTCAGGTCAGATTTACTTTGTGGCATGAAGTGGATAATTGGTGATGGATGCAACATTAAGTTTTGGGTGGATAATTGGGTTTCAGATTATGGTCCATTACTTTCTCAAAACCTCTTGAATGGGCAGGTGGACATGCAAGAAACAGTGAGGAGTTACATGGCAGCTTCTGGTGAATGGGACATGGACAAGCTCCAAGCGGTGGTTCCTTATGAAGTTGGATTACATGTCAAAGCCCTCTTGCCTCCTTCGATCGAAGGCCAAGCAGATTACATGGCATGGGGACTAGCGAGTAATGGAATATTCTCAATCCACTCGGCCTATGATCTCATAGCTTCAGAGGAGTTTGTGGGCAATACGGAAGTCTGGAAAATTATTTGGCAGTGGAAAGGGCCTGCTCGTGTTCGCCAGTTTCTTTGGTTAGCAATGCGGAATGGCCTCACTACTAATAGTGTTCAAGCTAGATGTATGGATGTTGAATCAGTTATTCATGTGTTGAGAGACTTGCCCTCGAGCTAGAATTACTTAGAGGAGTTTACTACAAGACAATAAAATAGACGAATTTTACACATTAACCATTGAGGATTGGTTCATCAAGAACCTATCAAAGCAAGAAGGAGATTCTAATTGGCATATCCTTTTTGGTATTTCATGTTGGTTCATGTGGAAATGGAGGAATCAAAGTATTTTTGTTGAGAATTTTCAGTGGCCTAGATCACTTAAGGATAGTATTTTGAAATTTGTTAATGAGTTTGAGTTGGCTTAAGAGGCCACCAAAAGGCTGTTAGTTGTAAAAACTCATAATTACAGTTGGATCAGGTGGACAGCTCCACAAGATGATTGGGTGAAAATTAATACAGATGGTGCTTCGCGAGGGAACCCAAGATTGGCAGCTGCTGCAGGTATTATTAGAAATTTTCAAGGTAATTGGATTTTTGGTTTTGGTAAGAAATTAGGTTGGTGTTGTTCTATTAGAGCTGAACTTTGGGCTCTGAGATTAGGTCTCCTAACTTCTTGGGACAAAGGTTTTCGTCGAGTCTTGGCAGAGATCGATTCAAGTGTGGTCATTCAGTTGGTAAATAAGGAGGAATTTATGAATAATGCTCATGGTCCTCTTATCCAGGATATTAAGAGATTGCTTACTAGGAAATGGATAGTCAAGTTGATGCATATCAATCGAGAAGGAAATAAGGTAGCAGATCATTTAGCCAATTTAACCTTAGATAATCAAGCGGAAGATATTGAGCGGATTCAAGCACCTCCCTCAGTTCATCTCATTCTTGAAACTGACAGTATTGGCGTAGCTTGGCAAAGAAGGATTGCTATAAATTTAGGCTAAGTTTTTTTTTCCTTTGTCGTTGTTTTTTTTTCCTTTTCTACCAAAAAAAATAAAATCTCAATTAAAATGTGGATTTTAGTAGCTGCATAAAGTAGGGTAAGTAACTAACAGACATGGTGGTTTTTGCGTTTAAATATTTTTACTGCATAAATACTGTTTAAATATTTTTGTGTTTCTTATGGTATCTTGAGTGATTTTTTATTATGAGATTCTGATATAATATTTTATTTAAACTACTAAATTTTTTACAGCACCTGTGATGGATAACTTCGACTATAAAAATGTTTTGTCATTGATGTTAATATGACGATATTTATGTTATATTAAAAGTAATTAAAACTAGATTTTGTATTCTAATTAAGAAAAAAAAAATAGTTTATATAGTAATATTGTATTTGAAAGTATTTTAATCTGTTTGTTCTCTTGTAAGTACAATTTAACGTTTATATTAATAAAAATTCTTATTTTATTAACAATAAAGAAAACTAAGAGATATCCTAAGACAATATTAAAAGCAATTACAGTTGCGTATCAACACTTGAGCGAAGAAAAAAAAAAACCTTGCTGACAATTATAATTAGAAAGGTTTCTCGTCTAGAAAAAGATAACATAAAGCTCAAGAAGGAGAAGGTACAGACTGAAAACTCTTTTTAATTTACGTTTCTGGTCCACCTTCACCCTTCTTGTGTTTGTGAAGTCATCAGATTATTGTTAAGAGACATACAGAGTGGAATTGATGTTGTCATCTTATACTGTATCAATGACATATCCACTCATGCTGACACGTGTTTTTTTTATTTTTTATCCTACTATCTAGAAAATGCTATTCCATCGTGATTGTGCCATGTGTTTTTATAGTAGAGTTTGAACCCATAAATTGTGTTCTTCTTAATTAGGCTTTTATAGGACTTTTATTAGGTGGTCAAATGTAATTGTATATTTCTTGTCAAGTTTTTCAGAAATCACTCTGACCTGGTAGTTCCTTTTATTGTGACTCTGTTATGGGATCTCATAGTGAATTGGACGAGGGCTTTCTTATAAGGTTTGGTATACAAAGATAGGTTCGGGAGTAAACTCTTGGTGGCTATATCGAGGTACGTACCCGTGGTCCATAGGGGTTCTTGTTTTGTTTCTTAGTTTCTAGTTTGAGTTCAATTCCCTCCTTGGCACCAAAAAAGTATAAGATATCAATGATAGATTAATTCAGCCAGCTGTTTGGGGTTTTTCTCCCTCGGGCATGAACTCAAATGGTAAAGGGGATGAGGTAGAATCGGATATAACGTCTGAGGCCAACATGTTATGTAGCTACAGAGTGGGAACCATCCTACAAGATGACTTGTATAATCGTTAGGACATGTTTTCCTCAATACAACTATCAATTTTGAGTTACTGAGGTGTTCAAACATTTGGCACTTGTGGCAACCAAAGAAAGATTTATTGGCTTTCGCATCTTCTTTTCTGGTGTTGGTTTTTTTTTCTTTTTCTTTTACGGGGGAGGGGGTGTTTGACTACTGTGATACTGTAATACATTACTATCCTAGTTAACTGAAATATGTAACACTCATTCTGGTGATCCAAAAGATTTATTCTTTTGCTTTCTTTATCTGCCCTTTAAAAGGCATGATAGAAGAAGATGTCAAAATGATAACAAAGGGTGTTGCAATATTTGGCACTGCTTTAGATCCGTTTGAGATAAATCTGTTACTTAAAAAAACTTTATTGAACTAGTTTCAGCTGATAATAATTTAAAAAGGAAACTAAATTATTTTACATTTCAAATTTGGAACTCTGACTTAGAATTTCCATCTGTTGTACTTTGAACTACAATTCTTATATGCTAATCTAGAAATTTCACTTATATCCTAATGAATCAAGCAATTTAACTTCTAATGAATCCAGCAATTAAACTTAAATACTAATCTAGCCTCATCATATTGTGTTCCTGGCTACATTATGTACGAGATCCCTCGTTCCATCTTCCCATACTTCAACGTTCTATGTTTAACTTGGTTGGATGTGGTAGTTCGTTGATAACATATTTTGTTTTAGAAGTTGATTTATATAATGGGTATGTCTTACAACCCAAAGGAGGTTGGCTTCTGAAGCTCTTGTAGTTGTTGTACTGTGAGTGGATGTCAATTTGATTAGGAGCCTTGCTTGGAACATTATTGTCTTCAGTTTATATGCACATTGTCTAAATCAATATGTTTGGCAAAAAGAAAACTTTGAATTAAGCTAATTTTGTCTCTGGTTGTTGCTATTACTGCTCATGGATGTGAATTTTTGAGGGCAAATGAAGATACACATAAAGGTCTGTTAATTACATTTGTTAGCATTTCAGACCTTCATCAATACTTACTGTAATGTGTTGTTATGCGCGTGGGTTAATGGGTATAGAAAATGCATATTGACACTTCTGTCTATAACATAATTTATTGCTCGGTGTATCTAATGCTCTGGATTCTCAGGCAAGTAGCATTGAAATATATTCACGGTAACAATTTGATACTTTTTTCCCAAAGAGGAAGTGATTGGAGGAAAATATAAATTCCCTATTCATCATTATCCAGTGTTCTCCATTGTAAGATGTTTCTATTAGAAGCATGTTGTCCTATTGCCTCAACACTTCTTCTCATTGTAAACAACAACATATTTCTGATTTTCAGAGCTGATTCTTACCTCCTATTATTTCTTCTCTTGTAGGAGTTTGAGAAGAAGTTGCCATGTGATTCATTTTCTGAGCCAAAATATTAACTTCTAAGAACAACTTCTTCATCTTTCTGACAAGTATCCCTGCACTGAAGTTTTCATATTACTAACATTTCTTTTAGTTCGTAGGGTCTTCTTCAGGATTACATCACTGCATTGTAAACCACTGTTGCTGCTTATGTAGCTTCTCCTAAACTAGGGTTCAGTACAATGTATATCTACAAATTAACTTAGACTCTAAGACACACATTGCAGCAAGGTGACATGTTCAAAACTTTCGGCATTGTTTTTCTAGATATCTAATTTAGGAAAGACATGAATCTAAGGGTGTATTTGGTAGAGGGTTAATCTAGGATAAAGCATAACAGAGTAATCTTTCATCCTTTTCAATTATGTTTGGCACCCCCAATGGGTTATGGGGTAATACTTCTGGCATGCCAAAAGTTAATTGTAATCATTAACCTCAAGCGCACTAGTTTTAAGAGGGATTCCCGGTTGAATTTTATACCCTCCCTGCTGTCCAAAACTCTTTATCGTACCGTTGATTAACTCATTCTCATAAATGGTGGAAGATTCCACAGTTTCATCCTTGCTTCCTTAGCTGATTTTTCACTGCGAATTGATCAGCGTCGAAAAATGGGGCCGGTGATGGAATTTCATATTGGGTTTTGAGGGTCAAATTCTGAGGTTTCATTGGAGAGTGAGGAATCTGAGGCTGAAAGTTTGGATTTGTTCCCACGAAACTGTGAAAGTAAAAATAACTGTATTTTTTTTTGTTCTTATGGAAAATAATTGAAAAGAAAAGAAAGGAAAGGAAAAATTATTTTACTTTTTAGTGGGACCATTTCAAGTAAAGAAAAGTGATATATCTTATTTGGTATTTAGATTTAGTGAAGATAGAAAAATTAAGTGATGATGAAGTTCAAAAAATGTACCGTAAAAAGATAAAATGAAATAATTGATTAAAAAAGGGAAGAGAAAGAGGAAGTCATGATTTTAAAAATATTTATTCCCAATTTTTTTAAAAGTTCTTATGTAATATATTTTTGTAACTATCATGGAGGTAGCATCTCCTAAATGTAAAAATATTTATAATATAAATTATAAGTAAAATTAATTTTTATAGATTTAAATTTACAATTAAGTATTAATTGAGTCGATATAATATATGTCGTCATCTTTCGTTTAATTAATTTACTACTTATTACATGGTTATATAAAATAAAGTGATAATATTTTCATTGATCTTCAATTTAATACTAAACATGATTAATATTTAAGAGGTTAAAATATAACTTCACATTCATTATAGAAATCAAACACAATTAAACTTAATAATTTCATCCTTAATATATGGTTCATGAAATTATCACCATGAACACTTAACCTCCATATTGTTAATCTCATACCAAACACACCCAAAGCTAAAATAGGTGATCTTTATACAAGTTGCCATGTTCATGGGTTATATTCAAGATGATTGCCAAAATTGAAAATAGGTAGGTCTTGTAAACATTTTTTTTCTGAACTTAAATAATTTTAAAAGACTTGATCAATATTCTTGACAAAAGTTTTACTTGTGTTCTAGATATAAACTGCTTGCAAATCTTGAATGTATCTATAAGCTGCAACCAAATGCTTTATCAGAGCAGAAATATTTTTTTTTGTTTTTTATTAAACTCATTCATCAGGCCCTTCACATTTTTTACATCCACTCCTTTCCTATCTTCCCTTCTCCTATTACAATCATGATTTCTTTCTTTTTAAGATAAAATCTTTAACTCTCTTAAAGATTGAAAAAAAATATGCTTTTGGTGCATTTAAGTCTATATCTTGCACATTACTTAGTTATTATTTTAAATATATAGAATATAAAAACAACAAAAGAAATAAATTTATCTCTTAAAAATTCATTCATGACTTATCCATTATAAGATCTTATTTAGTAATTGTTTGGGTACAGAGTATGCCCCAGTTTCTTGCACATCAATCACTAGCTTGAAAAAAAGGAAAGAAAGAAGAAAAGGTAAAGAGATAAAAGGATAAGGACGTTTAGGGATAAGATCAACATGTTTTCTTATTCATACATAGCTTGTCGTATTAACTTATATTTAATTATGTGTATGATAAATTAATAGCAAGTAGAATACATATATTATCATATTAAATATATTTCTAAGTCCAATGTAACGACAGAAAAGATGACCTCTAGCTTAATGTGATATTGAATTTTTTATTTCTTTATTTATTTATTTCTGAGTCATGCATTTAGATCAATATATATAAATTTTAATTAATTTTTGGTCTCACTAAAAATTTTATATATATAGACTGTTCAATATTTTATATAAATTTGAAAAACTCTAAATTCATAATTCATTTTGTAATCACAAAAACCCAATCTTATTGAGATTTCCTATCCAATTGATTAATAAAAGCGATCAAACCCTTTTAACCAAACATGATTTGTATCAATCATGGTTGGGAATAATAAATTTTTCATTCTGTGGGCAGCTACCTTTCGTGTTGTCCGGTGCACCTTTTATCTAACAACGACAATAAAAATATTGTCGCCGAGCACTTAAAAATCTTATCCAAGAAAACATTTTCGACGTCACGTGACAAGCATGCCACTGTGGACACAACGGGCCCAGTAGTTTCCTCCTCCACGAGGGTCTCATCTCAGGAGTCACTCATACACGTGGTTTCTTTTTTCCACGTGAGATTACCTCAATCCGGGAATCAATGTAACAATCACGCGCCAAAGATTAAACCCTTTCACCATTTTTCTTTATTTCTTGCCTAAATGAGCTTTTGTACTCCAAAATCAACATCATGTTAATTGGATCTAAATTTTATAACTTAGTTGTTACTTGTTAATATTTAAAATTTGAATTTCATCTCTATATATTGACTCATCTAAATTTTTATAAAACTTATTCAATTAATAACTAAAATAGCAAATCATCTTTATATCATCTAAAATTATTTCTTAATTTGGAAACTCATCATTTTGTTTTGAAACTTTTTTTTCCCCTAAGTATCACATAGCCAATAATTTATAAAATATATAAAAATAACTAATTAATTATTTAAAAATTTAAATTAATTAATTATTAGTTCAACAAATAAATATATTTTATTAATTTAGCATTCTCCAAATTCTAATATGAGAATATTTACTAGTAGTATTATCCTTAAAAAATCATTTTCTATTATTTCAAAGAAATTATCTACAAGATTAATAATTATTATTTTAAAACGATTCAATATCTATAAGATAAAATCATACAAGCTTATTAGCTTAATATTAATTATATATAATCCAATTCATGTTTTTAATCAAAAGAAAAATATATATAAATTGCATAAAATAAAAATTGACCCAAAGTCTACTTGGTAGATTACAACCACACTTTCTCACATTTTGCAAATTATTATTCTTTTAAGAAAAATGAAAAGATTGGTCATTTTGGCTACAACAAGTTACTTCTTGTACTAGAAATATTTACGCGCGTGTACACAACCAAAACTAGTAGCGACACCGAAAAATAAGATTTCTGTTTTTTGTTTTCTTTTAGCCTGGGAAAAAAAAAAAATTCAATCCTATCTGGTTTGGTGCACACATGGATTTCTACTTACTGTCTTCTCTCTCTCTGTCTGCAAATATAGAAAATTTGTGTTGCCCGTTTAGCACGCGTTTTAAGCGTCAGTTTCTACAAATCTCTGTCGTTTTATTTACAAATTTCCGGTGGATCCGTGAGAGAGATTTTGTCTGACAGTGATCGATGGGAAATGCTAATGGTAGAGAAGAAGGAAATGATCCTTCCGGTGGATCCAACGGTGGTTCTGACGTCCGTGACAATTACGTGCCTAATTCTCACCCTCCAGCTCGAGTAATTTCTTCAGATTTAATGGCTAATAGTCCTCCTCAGAGCCCCCGAAGTTCTCGATCTCCCGCCTTGTTCACTCCTCAGGTTTCTCCTACTCTTCGTTTTCTCTGCTGTATGTATATTCATTATGTATGGATGGATTAATAGGTGTTTGTGTATATGCATGAATGGCAAAGAATGATTTTCTTGTAGTCACTTTTGACGAACTTTTTGGTTTTCTGTATGTTCTTATGTTGAAGCGGTTTGAGGATCATGTGTTTTGTTGAGTTTTCTGCGTAAAGATCTTAGAACTTGAATGCTAATAAATTTGTGTTTGTGAGAGACAGAAAAGAGGAGGATTGGGGGTGAGGGAGAGAGGGAGAGAGGAGAGTGCACGGAAGTTATCTTGAAACGATAAAAGTACGAATCAGATACTACTGTATGTGTGCTAAAACATCAAGAAGGGGATGGAACCGGATTTTCCTGAGATCTAAAAGTTTAGTGAAATCTTGATTGATTAAGGAATTTGGATTATTTAGTTTCCCCTCTCATGAAATACATAGAGTTGCTTAATTTCTGTAGCTGGTAGTAATCAAATAGATACACGTACATAATATATTTTGAAATTTTGAGAGGAAAGATCATAAGAATAAAAAGTTAGTAGGAATCTACTATATTTTCACGGTTTTTAGAATCCTGACTTCCATCAACATAGTTACTTCACTATTTTTGCAGGTTCCCTGAAACCCAGTTGTGGTTCAATGGGAGTGCAAAACTTCTTTTTTCTGAAATTATACTTTGTTTGTTGGGGAGGAGCACGTCAACGAGTTAATTTTGTCAAATTATGGTAATCCACAAGCATGGTTCTTTATGTCCTCTCCGTTCAGTAGGAAAATTTTGCCATTTGGTATGTCTGCTTGATGTATGCTACGTGGAATCTTCTCAATTGGTGTTTATATTGATGTTTATTTCTCAATGTAGCCTTGCGACATCTATCTTAGTTATGAACGCAGTGCACTTTATGTTTGAGAATTTATCATGTCGGATAGTTCGGAAACAGACAGTTGTGTCCACGGTCCACCGATGTTGAGACAGTAATTTGGAAGTTATAATAGTAAACTTGTGCGTTACAATTTAAAATTTTTTCTTTTATGTCCTGTGACTTATACATAGATATTATTTTTATGACTTTCTTTAGTATTTACCAAAAAAAATTGTTCAAATATTTCAGTGACTCTTCCTTTCGTACCATCTTAACATTGCCATTAATTAGAGCAATACCCCTTTATCATTAATGTACCTGCATTTTAGAGGATGGATGAGCATGTGTAGAATGGAGAATATTTCTTCTTCTATTTGGATGGAAATGAAAAAAGGGAATATACCTCCTTGTTAATGTTGTTGTAGCTCTTAGTAGCATGTTTTTTGCATGTGCTTTTCAATAAATGATTAATATGCTTTAAGTCGCCATTAAGACATGAAAGAGATTCTTGTAATCTTTGAGAAAGTTTCGTATTTGTTTGTCCTTTGTCAATTTGATGAAATTTATTTATAGGCTACGGTTATCTTATATATTTAGGAAGTGTGAGTTTAATTTGGTTGAATCCTAATTGTATTCCACACATTCTCCTAGAGTGCACATATTGTTCACCTCCAACATTGTACTGTATTATTTTTTGATATGTAATCAATTAGTGGTCAAAGAATTATCTCAGTTGTAACCACATCCCTCTCATGGAGGAAATCCCGTAACCTCTAGATTGACAAGAAAACGTTAATCTCTTAAGAACATTATAGGAAGGAGATGATCTTTTTTGGAGTTACAACATGTTCATTTGAAGAGGTCATTCAATGAATATGTGATGTACATACTACATACAGCTTACTTTTGATGTTAATATATAAAACAAAAATCTAGCATTTACCCTTTATTTAGGGTGGCAGATTTTGGAGGAACAACCTTTAGTGGAATAAAAAGGGATGATAATCGCATAATCCCCATTCTGAGTTATTAGGGAAAAAATCAGCTTTTCTGTGGCCTGCGCAAGCCATTCTCTCCATCTCTTCCTAAAACATGTGAACTGTAATTTAAGTTAAATCAGATATTTCTTTCAACTAATAGGTAGGATTTAATTATGGATCCATAATAACTTAAATTATTTACCATTTTTGGTCCAAATTCAGTCGAAACTCTACCCTTGTGTATTTTGTATAATAAAACTAACAAGAGGTTAACACATTAATGTCATCTTTTAATTTATAATTTTACATGTATAATTGTCATTCAAGATATCCTAGCATACACTCTCTGTAAGTAACTCATGAATGCTTTTACCTAATTAAAATATATGAAAGCTTTTAATTGCTTAACTAGAAAGTGACTTGTATTGTATCCTAAAAAAAATTTATTTTTGTATGTCTACATAATAATGTTCAAAACTTGTAATGATATTATATCTCATAAAAAGGTAAATGTCATATAATATTCTCATCTTTCACATTCTTTCCTTTCTTCCTTTCTTCCTTTCTTCCTAAATGGGTGAATTAATTTCTTTACATTTTTCGTTCTGTCCAAATGAGAGGAGAGATCTTGTATGAATTACCTTTCCCTCTGCTCCAAATTTCTTTCTGCCCTTAAGTTTGTGCCCAATGTTAAATGCATTAACCACTGCAACCTTGTTAGTGGATTCTGTTAAAGCATCAAAGTTATGTTGTTATTCATTCTTTATTAGCAAAGTCCTCCTCCTTTCAGTAACTTCATCCTGTGAGTGGCCAGATAGATCTTGACGGAATTCATCTTTTTAGTACATCTGAAAAATCTTCCCCCACCTGAAAATTTCTAAGACATGCACAATTTTAAACTAGGTGCAAAACAAGGACTTCTGTGTAAATCTCTGTACTATTACTTGTTTTTCCTTGTCCATTCTAAAGTGACAACTATGTGGGTCACAATGGAGTTGGTGGCTGTTTCCTCTTGGTTTCCAATGTGGACATTTGAACTATAGAACAGAAGGCTTCTCCCCAAGGGAGAATTGCCTGTTTGCCCTCACCCACTTAGTTTACCAGACAAAACAGGGAAAAACGAAAAAGATTAATTTTGTGTCATCCAGTCTGGTATATTTGAATTGATTGCCTGCATGATGTGCAATATATTAGATACTAGTGTATATTTCCTTTTTCAGGAAAGAGAAGTTAAAAGGATTAAAAAAATTGCACGATTGTAAGTTTTCTTCCAAACTATTTGGCTCTAGATAAATTCACTATCAAAGCTCTGTCTATAGTCCCTTTATCAATCTCCCAAATTATGTTACTTAAATTAGGGAACACTAGGAAGCGGCGTAAACTATGCTGTGACCTACTAAGTAACAACATTCAAACCAGTGTTATTTCTTAGTTATAAGGGCATGTATCTATTGTTATCAAGAATCTTGGTTTGACAGTTCAAATATTATTTAGGAGCCTAGAGTTGGAGGTATTCTTTGTTCTAAAATGTCAAGGGTGAACGAATCGTGAAACCATTGCACGGCCTAACAAAGTTGCATCTAATCAAGAAGTGTAAACATTATTGCTTCCTTTTAAAATCACATGTTGTTCTCAGGTTGAATATTGATTTCCTTCAAAAAGGTTGAATTCTTCCATAATGGTTGACTTTCTCTTCAAAATCTGAAACTATGTTGTACCTTTTGCTGGACTTAGATGAAATTTTGATCCTTGCCATGTATGATATAATAATGTGAATCAAAAACTTCTTTGAACCTCTAAAGTGTGGCCTCATATTGGAAATGTTTCAGCTTAACTAAGGTTTCTTAAGAAAGTCATAGCCTGATAGTATTTATTTTAATCTGTGTGGTTTCTGCCGGTAGGTTTTTCACTAAAGTAATTGGCATAATCATGCATGCTATGATGGTTATTCACTCTTGATGGTATTGGGCCTGAATTATCTGTGGTAAATAGTAATTTAGATATTGATCTAACTTTAGTGAAAATTTCTCAAGTGCGGGCACTGTATTCTTGGTTTATCAGTAAAGTATTACACTAAGATGTCCATTGAGATTATTGATAATGCTGTACTAGCTCCATTTAGTGGAGATTGGGAACTAAACTATATCATAGCTGATGCCAAAGTTAGTGATTTCTGTTATTTCTAGATTTTGGTCAAGTATGGGACTTATATCCTGTATTGTATTTGTTCTCTTTTTCCAAACAAAATTTCTTTCCTTAGATTTTTCAGACTTGTTAAGTTTTTACTCAGAATTCCAGAAGTGATGTCGCCTATTATCATCATCGCCATCAGTTTCACCATTATGACTATTATCTTTTTGTTTTTATTAATTTCCTGGTATGTTGCATGTGCATATGCGGTGTAGAGGGAAAACAGATGCAGTGGTCCTTTGATGGTTTTGCTTTTGGTCAAATCCTCTTGGTTCCACCATTATTGTCTGAGTAATGGTACAAGATATATGCTAGAAAGAGTGAAAGGGAAGGATGTACTAGAACTGTGGCACCATAAAAACACCCGAGCAATGGTTTGGTGGTACAAAGAATTATCCAATGGAGAGGCTCTTGCTCTGGATCCCCCACCCTGCCTTGCATATCAACTAACATGTTAACTGATGCGGCAGGTTTGTACTGCCATTTAGTATACAATTTCTACCCATATAGGACTTACCATTAATATAGGCTCTGGATATACTGCATATTGTTAGTCACTATCATAAAATGGTCTCACTTCCACTTTTCAGAAATTTCTATGATACTTGATGTTATAGACGACACTCTTGAGTTTAGCTGAACATATTGAGAAAGTAACTTGACGTTTTAGAGATGCATGGTGGTGGGAAAACATTTGCTTGTAGTAGAACTCTCAGTTTCTGTGTTGGAAGCTGCAGAAAAAATTAGCAATATCTTTCTACTTACCCAGACTACTTGCTATACTACAGTTGTGGAGGTTTCAATTGTTTACAGTATGGAGTTATTAAACTATAAATCTAAATGCTGTTTGATACCACCTATGAAACAAAGGAGATTTGATCTTATCAATGGAAGCATTCACAAAATGATTAACTGGTTGGTTCTCTTCTGTGCTTTGCAGGTTCCTGTAGCTCCAGTTGCAAAGGGCTAATGGGCCTTTTTCCAATCAAAACTGGCAGAATGAATCACATGGAGTTATTGAAGATCCTTCTGAACGTGGAATTCCCACATTGATTACATGGAGCTATGGTGGTAACAATGTGGCTGTGGAGGGATCCTGGGATAACTGGACATCGAGGTTAGGCTGTAGTCACTTAATCAACCATTAGCATCAACTTTATCATTCCAGTAAAATTCATAAAATGCCAGCACTATGACTCTATATAGGTGAACTTTTGTTGCTTACAGGAAGACATTGCAGAGATCTGGCAAAGATCATACAATACTTTTGGTCCTGCCATCAGGGATATACCATTACAAGTTAACTGTTGATGGCGAATTGAGATATATTCCAGATCTTCCTTTCATTACTGATGAGATGGGTCACGTTTGTAATCTTCTTGATGTTAATGTATGTTTTTTGTATTCCCTATGTTTTGCATCTATATTCTCCTGGATACTGCTAGGTGAATTCTCCATTTAGGTTTTCTTATCTGTCGATGAGCAATATCGGTCAGACACACACAACTGGTAGCTGGGGGAAGGGGGGATGGTGTGTCATATCTCTTCTACCATGTACTAGTGTAATGGTGCATCATGATCTGTGTGACATCAGTGAAACTCAAGTGTAAAGATAGATGGACACAAATTTTTAGTAGTCTGAGTTTTTAGTAAGATTTTCTAAGGGTATAATGTTTTAGAACGGCCCATTAATTTTCCTTTACTTTTAATAAAAAATAGAACCTAAATAACATATTGATGGAATCTGAAGTTTTTTAATAAAAAAAAATTATAAAATGTTTTTCTGATTTAAATGGTCGTCAACTATCTATGATAAAAAATGTAATTGAGCTGCATTATTACTTAAACAATGAATTCTTCCACATTAAATACTAATATGATATTTTGCATTTCTCTTGATGTCTTTTGTTTTGTGCAGGATTATGTGCCTGAAAACCCTGAGAGTGTTGCTGAGTTTGAGGCTCCAGGATCCCCAGAGTCCAGCTACAGCCAAGCATTTCCAGCTGAGGAAGATTTTGCAAAGGAGCCCATGGCTGTTCCACCACAGCTTCATCTGACAGTGCTTGGTATGGATAAGCCAGATGAAGCTACTTACTTCGAAACCGCAACATGTGATGCTAAATCACGTTTTCATAGAGAAAGGTTTGGCCTCCCAGTCTGTGGTTGCCTTGGGACTAACTCACAGGTTCCACTCCAAATATGTCACAGTTGTCCTCTATAAACCACTCAAAAGGTGAATCTCCCTCTTTTTGAGGCTTAAATCTGTAAAGAGAAAAAAAAATGTTTGAACTTACTCTGTAGGAGCTATGTGAAGGTACTGTTGTCCATAGATCTTTTTTAACAGGTTACCATGCTCATGTTTGCTTTTCTGTTTCACAAACTCTTGTTTGTTTCTGTAGTTTTTACTTGGTGCAATTTGAACTTTCTGTCAACAGTGGAAATGGTGAGATAGGTGACAATTTGTTTTGAAACCATAATCATAATCATAATCAAAATCAAAATCATATCTAAAGTGTTAGGAGTAGAGTACTAGGAATTCCTTGGATCTGTATACTATTTTTCCATTTCAAATTGTCTGATGACATTCTTTTTTTTCCCTCGGGAATTTTTCAGAGGGATTAAATTGTAATTTGACTTTTTAAATTTTGATTTTGACTCCCTGTCTCCCACTGTATGATATCTTTTTGAGTTTTTCTACTAGAAAAACTTTTACCTCGTTTGACGCATCTTGGGTAGTCTAATTTATACAAAATATTAGTTATTGGAGGATAGGAGTTATGCAGGTGATACCATTACATATTGGTATCAATTATTACACATGAAGCATGGTACTTGCCCATGAAAGTTGTCCATGTAATCTTGAAAGTAATACGACAAGTTACCAGGTGACTACAGCAATGTGTCGTTTTAGCTAAAACGAGAATGAGATGGAACCCTTGTGAGTGGCGACATGCGACCGTGAGCGGACCAGTCGTTTACTAGAGGATCGAACAGTCACGACGAACGCGGCGACGATTTCCCTTGCTGTTGCCGGTAACACTCTCTCCGTTTGGGATGCATTCTACTGTTTCTTCTCTCTTCAATCCTCTTTTTCCTTCTTCTGTAAAAATTAAAAAATGACTTGGATAAAGAAATCAAATGCATATAAAGAAAATCACTGTTAAAATTAGAGATTTCACTTTCATTGTTTTAGTTCCTCTTCCATTTTTCCTCGATTCTATTTTTTCTTCCCACTTGTGTCTTTTCCAAAATTGAGAAAGTTGTTGTTTGCTTTTCATTTTCCTTAAGGCACTCACTCAACTCTTATCTTTCTTTCATATTTTCGGTCGAGAAGCACCTTATCTACTTCAAATTTTTAGTTGAATTTCAGTACTCTTATATAACACTAAGTAAAGATCTTGACTTATCCAGGGAAAGAAGAAAATGTCTTTAGTTCACTCAAATCAAGCTCATTGATGAACAAATGTTTTCATTTTCAGTCTCATCTCAATCACCAACTCCCAAAAACTTTTAAAAATAAATAAATTTAACAGTTCTAGAAGCTAATGACTCACTGAATTATATTTCTTTAAACGGTGTTTCATTCTTGGATTTATGTTGTGTTTATAAGAATGGAAATAGAACCACATCCTTCTTCTCCACTTCATTGATTCCCACCTCCTTTTGGTTCGGAAACCAGCCTTGTTCTGTTGGAATCGAATCCCCTCAAAGACTAATAAGGAGTAGGAAGCAAACATAAAATCCCACCATATATTCTCTTCCTATGGCTGTGATACAGAAATCAGGTAAAAGTTTGTTCCAAATCTTAATTCAATTGCCGTGAACAGCACCTGTCATACTTGGAGAATAAGCTGAGTTGAAAGAAAGGATACAAAGATACGAAGCACCACACATCGATAGGGGTCGTTCTAAAGGAAAGGAGGTAAAGTCAAGCCAAGTCAAGTGGGTTAATGATTAAGGCATAAATGATAAAACTTTACACATAAGATGTCAGAAATAATGCACCTTGGATTCATGTGTTGAACGACCAATTGTCTCTTGTCTGAATACTTTTCCTTTCAATTACGAAAAAAAGTTCAAGTTCTTGGTTATAAAATTGGAAAGGAACGAGATTCCAATGGGACTATACGAAAGCACAGCAGGCAACGGGAATCATTACATCAATAGGGGATCAGTACCACTCCGAAATCCACCGAGTGACTAACGAGTAAAGAGAGACAGAGAGTGAAAATAAGAGAGACACAGCGTGAGTTAAAAACACAATCAAGTTGGCAAGAAAATATTCGAACCATAGGTTGGTTGGACTGCATTGCTCCACTAGTTTACCGGAGAGGGGGGGCTGAAGGATGGAGGCATACTTGGCATTATATTCAGTCGCTGAAAATAGAGTGCAAAAGACATCCATTTCATCCAAATTCAAAGGCAATTTTGTTTTATGACAAAATTAATTCTGCCCTTCAAAATAAATAAAAAAGATGGGCATGTTCACAGAAGCAACTAAGATTTCATACAAAGTAGACATGAAATATGAACAGAATTAGTCACCCATAAGCAGAGACAGGAACAACACCCAATTGTTCTAGGTTCACAGTAACAACAAAAGTTGAAAGGAGAGTATTAAATGCAGAGTGAGACACTAAACCAAACTACTAAAATAAGAGACGGACCAAACAAGTAGGATATACTAATTACCAGTACCAATAATGCAAACAAGATAGACAACCATCCAACGAACGAAAGCTATTAATACCAAATGAAGATGTCCTAATGGAAATGAAATCTCATCAAAACTTATCTGCCCTGCCCCTTTTTTTTTGTATTTTAAGTTTTTCAATTTTTGGTTTTGGTTGATTGGTCTCACTTGGCCATCATGACTTTGACGAATTCCTCGTAGTTGATCTGGCCATCACCATCAACATCAGCTTCACGAATCATCTCATCAACTTCCTCATCAGTCAGCTTCTCACCAAGGTTTGTCATAACATGACGAAGCTCAGCTGCAGAAATGAAGCCATTCTGGTCCTTGTCAAACACACGGAAAGCCTCCTTGAGCTCCTCCTCGGAATCAGTATCTTTCATCTTTCGTGCCATAAGGTTGAGGAACTCCGGGAAATCGATGGTACCATTACCATCAGCATCAACTTCATTTATCATGTCCTGAAGCTCAGCTTCAGTTGGGTTCTGACCCAGTGACCGCATTACAGTTCCAAGTTCCTTGGTAGTGATGCAACCTAGGATAGTTAAATATACAAAGTTAATACAGCCTTATAACCTATTAACATGCAACAATGTATCTATACTCCATTTCTTAATATATGCAAACAAAATTAGAAAGGAAACATAATAGTATTCCAATTTCAGCTATTCTACCAACACAATACACTCCTGTTTCATTAAATTTCAAGCTTTGCAAAATACTGGCCAAAATTAGCAGCACAACCCATAGAAAGGCTCAAAGGCACAAACATTTCAAGTAAAAGAGGCATAAACTCTGAAGTCTGAACAGAGCAAATGATCAAAGAAAACAAAAAAATATGAACAGCCAACTACAAGTAACCTGTAAAACAGAATGACACCCAACCCATGAGAAGATATTGAAACTCCTCAAGGACCCCTAACCATGGTGACTAAGTATAAATGAAACTATTCTGTATAATATCTCTGACTGTATAACCTAACAGTGGATTTAGGTTGAGACCAAATCTTACAAAGCTTCTTTATCCAAGAAAACAATCCAAGAATCTCTTCCAAAATCACCAGCAATAATTCTTGAGCATTAGAGTTCACAAAATTGTTTCCTCAAAATAAACCAAATCATATACCAATGAAAGCCGCATAAAGCTCAGCACAAACTAGCTACATGTAATGATTCTGTACTAACATACTGGAAAACACAACAAAATCATATACCAATGCACACCCCTTGAAACAAAGACCCCAGCGTAATTGTCATGCAATCATAGCCAGAACAGCACACATTTGTGTCCTTTTGTTGTCATTGAATTGAATTGCACACTCCCATCACGTTGTAAGTAAATCTTGCATATATTACTAAGAAAATCTAAGATCATAACCACAAAAACAAAAAAACAAAAAAAGCAAAAAACCTAGGAACAATTAACAAGCGATTTTCTTTCAGAAGAATATGATACAATCAAGCAAAAACATGAAATCTAAAGCAAAAAAATTTAAATGATATAAACAGAAGTACGGGAAATTCTAAAGCAGTTTTCATGATTAATGGCAATCAGCATCTAGTATAACTATAAGAATCTAGAATGACAAGCAAATACGATCCCCGCACACAAATCAATGACAAAATTACCACATGATCTGTAAAACAGAACAAGCTTTCGTCACAAGAAATCTAGAAAATCAGCAAGAAAGCAAAAATAATATACGTAAAAACAGCTGCACAAATTCAAACAAGATGGAACCCTAGATCAATCCACAAATTTTCAAACAGAATATAACGGACACAAATCTATATTCGCAATACTAATTTACAAAGAAAAAAAATATGAAATCGGATCTAAAAAAATATATATTTGAAAGTATGGTTGAAATGTTAAAAGTGTGAAAAAAATCAAGCTGGTGAATGAAATGAAAAAGGGATCTAAGAAATGAGACCATCGCCGTCCTTGTCGAATAGACTGAAGGCTTCCTTGAACTCGGAGATCTGATCGTCGGTGAAGCTGGTCTGCCATTAGTCCTGTTTGGAGAGCGAGAAAAACAGCGATTCCACAGGTTGTGACAAAGGTAGAGAGGAGGAAAAACTGTGCTTTCTGATCTGTTTGTGTCTCCTATGTGGAAAATAATGGAGGGATGGGGGTATATATACAAGGAGGAAATGGTCCGAGAGCATCTATTTCTATCCCATACGCAAGTAATTCCTTTCCTCAACTCAATATTTTCATCTTTACCATTTTACCCTCCATCTTTTTACCTTTAATTCTTTTTCTATTATTTTTGTTTTCCCTTTTTTATTTTTTTATTTGGTTTATGCAATCTTTTCAGATTCTAAACTTGAGAGCTTATAAAATTCGTTGCTTATGAGTTATTTAATCTTTTGATATACAACTCAATTGTTTATTTTGATGCCTTCCCTCTTTCTATGGTCTCTCTCAAATCTTTCATTCATTTGAATTAAAGCCTAAGTTAGTTATTAGTAAAGTATGCTCTGTCCACTGTTTATTTCTTTTTTTTACTTTTCTCTTTTTCCATTTTTGATAGTATTAGATTTTGTGTTAATTAATTATCTTAATAGCTGCGATCTCGTATCTCAAATTATATCTTTTTATTTATTATTAGAATTTTGACTTTTAACTTTGATTAATAAATTATACATGCAAATGTTTAAATTTGAAAAACCAACTCAACATAAATATCATATACCATAAAAAGTCACAATAATTCTAAGTTTATGATTTAAGAATTTTATTAGGGAAAAGTTTTATAATGTTAACACATTGTTTATTTAATTAAATGATTAAATAGGCCTAATATAGTTCAAACCAATCATTATAATTTATATTTTTAAAATATAAGAGACATTTAAATCTTTGAGCTATATAATAGAAGGTAATCATTTTAGTTTCATAAAGAATAAATTATTTCCAATCTCCCATGTATTATGTTGATATTATATTAACATCCCATTTATTTCTAAAATTTATGCATACATCTCATGAAACTTGAAAACAAGTTACAGTTTAACTTAAACTCTAGATATTTAAGAATAAATATCTAGAATACCCTTATGATCTTATTATTAAAAGATACATAGTATTATTAAATTAATTTAATATTATATAATATTATTAAATTTAAAATAACATATAATAAAATTAATTATCATTCCTTAAATAATAACAAAAAATGATATATTTTCAAAATTCTGTAACTTTTAAAAAAAATATATATAAAGTTATTCGTGTAGAAATAATCACTTTTACATAATTTTTTTAATTTTTGGTTATTTCATTGTTTTAAATTTATTATTATTAATTTAATATTTGTTTATATCATAATTTAAGTTCAATAATAACATGTCATTATTAATTAAATTGAATAAATTATAAATTATAATTTTTTTTAATAAGAATACAATAATAGTATATTTCATATTTTATCTTAGTTTTAAACTTGTGGAGAGATATGCATAGATTTTAAAATATAAGGAAGATACATGTAATATCAAGATAATTCAAGAAATGTTAGGATAATTCACTCTTCGATAGATCTACAATTCGTGACAAATGTACTCATATTATTAAATATGATTAATTGTATTTTATCTTCATGAATTACCTCTTATTTTGTAATAATTCTCATTAATTATGAAATTAAACACATAATCTTATTTGATTCATAATTAGTAATTAATTCCCAATTATCCAAATTAGTCATAAATTTTAACAAATGAGAAGAATAATATTAGCAAATCTATTGAGAATTTAAATATTATGACAATAAAATAAAAATTATGAAGTATTCATATGTATACTAAAATTGAATCAACATAAAGAATTTAGTTTTATAGAGAATGAAAAAAAAGAAAAAGAAAAGAAATGCGAAGACTTGAAAAACACTTATAATAAGGATAATATAATAATTTATGAGTTAATTTGTTAATTTTATTAACTAATGTAAATGAACCAAAATTCTTTAGTAATTATAATTTTAATAAGTGAATTATATATCTAATTTAATAATTTACAGAAATTATTAAAAAGATGTGACAGTTAAATATCAAATAAAATTTACTAATTGAATCAACACAGCAAATAAATAATTTAACATTTTTGCTATCCTACTTGTAAATAAACTAACTTGGGGAGAGTTTCATGGTAGACTTTCCAGAGGTTGTCGGATTGGGTTGGCATCTAACCCGGCCACGATGGACTGACCCCAGCTGCTAGGTCCATGTATGATCACATTCCACAAAACCCTTTTGAAAAAGCTTACTGCTTTGGTATGCTTTGGTATCAAATTGCGCCATTAGGTAGAGCAAGTTGAAAAGCACAAGGGCAAACGAAAATGGAGCAGCTGGCAAACGCTTTTTCGGTTTTAGAGCTAGATGCTGAGGATGATAAACTGCACTCGGAGTCTTCTACTTCCGCAGCCATGGGGAGTACTAGCAGTACAGGTTCTTATACCTTCAATTTTTCAAGTGAATTTTCACTTCATCAATTCTTTTTGCTTGGTTCATTTTTCTCTTAGAATACACTGTCAGGTTTAGGGTTTTAGTGGCTGTTTGCTTGCAAAGTTAATTTCAATTTGTGGAATTATTGTCGATTATTTTTAAGTGAATAATTTTGGAATTTTATTATTGATTGCTAGCTTGAGAGAGTTGAGGGAAACCATAAATGTTTTTGGGAAACCCGAAAAGGATAAGAGAGGGAAATTGAATGTCATTCTCTGGTTAATGATGTGGTCGAATGTCTGAGAAATGGATTTTTGGATGTTCCAAGTTTGATACTGTTTCTCAGTAGACACGGTGTTAAAGGTGACATTAACCCATCACTGCTCTTTCCAATCCCCTTCTGGTATGGAGCTGAACTATATGGTATTATTAGCTGCAAATTCATGGGCAATTGCATATAATATGATGCTTGTTGTCCTGAACGACATATGCAACCATTCTTCATCATGGATTTGGTGGGAGAGATTCAAGGTGAATAATCAGAAATTGACAATCAAGAGGATCTTTTTTGGGATTAGTAAATAAAATGTTATTAGAAGATCAAGAATACACATGATCTACCAATTACAAGATAGTCACTAAGCTTTTAAAAGATTAGTTACTCAAGGGTATTATTTAGAAGCCTCTTAAATAATCATTAAATATCAGCCAAGATACTGAGCTGATTTTAATCTTTACTTGTTTTTAATTAAATGATTTTGTAAATAATATTATCAAAATAATGATTTTGTTAAGAAATCATACAAGAGCCTAATGTAAGAAGCAAGAAAGAGTAGGTGGAGGAGATCCATTCCTTTTATCATGGTTAAAATCAATGTGCTCGTATATTATCTTTCTTATTCACTTGAGTTTCTGGTCTGATGATGCAAACTGGTATACTATTACTAATATATATATTTTCCCTGAGATTCTGCTTGCTAGGAATTGTTTTTCTTTTTATTCAATTATCTGCCCTGCTTATGTTCTATTGACTAGATTGTAAGATAGATGAAGGCTTTCTATTTAATTGTCAATCCTTGTACATTATGGTTATGTGGATAAATGGAGAGAAAAAGAATAGAAAGAATCTCTTTATCAGTATATCTCTGGATAAATAATTAGCTGTTCCGACTTAGTAGTTTGGGTGATCCTAATGATGTATTTTCTTGAGACAGGTAACAATGAGAAGAACTGTTAATGGCTCTGCTAACAGTTCATCTGTAAAACATGAAAAGCTAAACCAACAAAATGTATTGAGTCTCTCAAGAGACTACAAGTTGCCCCTTGTTTGGATTGACTTGGAAATGACTGGTAAGCATATGTTTGGACTATTCCAACATAGATCTGTTTATATACTAGTATGTGTTTCTTTCATTTCACTTGATGAACTTTCTCCTTTCCTTTTTTGCTGGTGTCATCACAAAACTTAGTGAACAACTATGTCAGTTTTTGGAGGTGATTTAGTGTGTTTGACTGGAGCAGAAAGCCAGAATTTTCAGGGATAATTTTTTGCACCACAGCTTCTTTGGGATGAGATAAGAAGGTTTTTGTTGTTGTTAATTTTTTTTTGTTCTTTATGGAGTACCATCTTTGGAGAAGGGGATTTTCCTAAATTTATCTCGTTTAGTTAATTTTTGTGCCAAAGAAAAAAAGAAACCGTGTGGTAGCCTTCTAAACTGAGGTATAAGCTAGGACAACTATTAATTATGCAGTAACCGAATTTGAAACAAATTGTGACTTTTAAGATGGAAAGGTAGTTCATGAGCTAAGCATAAAGCCGTCTGGTAAAATGGAGAAAGTAGAAACTACTTTTTGAGAAAAGAATGCAATACTTTTAAATTATCTAAAAATACAGACAATCAAAAACCATTCTGAGCTAACAATCTATCAGGGATTGATGCTTTAAAACTGTATGTGTCAGTTGTCACTTTTGCTCTGGAAATTTATTCCTTCATTTTGGTTTGTCTAAGCCTTAGCCATTTGACATTCCTGAAGGCATTGTCTACTTCCATCAACCTCTGTGGATAATTAAAATAACTGAGGTTCTTATATGAATTGCTTTTCTCAATCCTTCTGCTGTGCAGGCTTAAATGTTGAAGTTGATCGAATATTGGAGATTGCTTGCATAATTACAGATGGAACATTGAAGCAAAGAAGTGGAGGTAGATTTCCAATTTGATAGTGCATGTTTCATGCCTACTCTGCCTCTTTTGGTCAAGATTGTAATCTATTTTGCTTGTGATTATCATTCTCACTATCATGCATTCTTTTTCTTTCCTTTTTTTAATATAAAAACTACTTGCTTTATTCTCTACGATATACTATTACAACCATTTAGTTACTTCATACTTGTGGAATTGAAGACTTCAGTAAAAGATTACTATTAAGCTCTCTAGTACTTTTAGGATTCTTTTGTATTTTAGGGTTTATACTTGGATTGTTACTCTAGCAAACAACCCCATGCCATTCACATGTATTTTATCTCCTTTGACTTTGAGTTTCAAAGGAATTGGTGACATCTTCAGGAAGGTCAATTCATCCTTTTGCCTTGCTTGTAGCTTTTTCCCAAAGAAAGATGACTTTATTGAAGAGAATGTAAAAAACTTGTTCACTGAATTCTTGATTGTACTACATCAATTTCAAATTTGCAATAATCAAATTATGTGCCTACATCATGTCTAAATAACAAGTATAATGGGACATGCAATTTACCTTCCATTTTATATGAATAGAAACTCTTTCTTATCGTAGGGTCCTGATTTGGTTATCCATCAAAGTAAGGAGTCTTTAGATGGGATGGGAGAATGGTGTCAAAGTCATCATGCAGCTAGTGGTAAGTAGTTCATGTTAGGGCTCAACAATGTATGTTCATCAGCCAACATGATTGGACAGTATATTATTTTGTTCTGTGTTGGCTGCATTCTTTCAGTTTATTTTATTGGATCCATGACTTTTGATTTCATTTGGATTAAGGGTTAACAAAAAAAGTGCTTGAAAGTACAATTAGTGAAAGAGAAGCTGAAAAGCAGGTTTGCGACTATACTATACCAAGTATCAAGCTTTATTTTCCATTGCAACTTCAATTAGAAATCCAATGTTTTTGTTCCATTTTCTTTATGATGGCTTTTGCATTTTTTGCAACTAGACATCATGATGTTCTTGTTGTTCATTTTGATTCTTTATTTTGGGCCTATAATTGTTTTTGTGTACTGTGTTCGAATACTCCAGGTTATAGAATTTGTAAAGAGAAATGTTGGTTCATACACACCTTCTTTGGCTGGAAATTCAATTTACGTGGATTTTCTATTTCTGAAGGTATTTTTTTTAATGCTTATCATTTCATGCCTCGTCTTTTAAATATGATCAATGATATTTGAATAGTACAAAGAATTTGATTTTGTTTACCGGATTTCCTATAAAATTTTTAAATAATCTCCCTAGATTTGGGGATTCAGATAGTTGCTTGCCTGTGCCAAATTGTAAAAAATTCAACTCAGCATTATGTTGGTCCATGATAAGAATTGGACCAGATGTGATGTTCAATTTTCCATTTATGAAAAACAAAAGGAGGGCTCTGTTTCAGGGTCTACGTATACATTATCCAAATAACTACGCTGGATATGTGCTCTTGGCATTGATAAATCACATCTCATTTCAATATGCCATTTATGAATTATGATAATTATTGCATTTGTACTTTGTTTGCGATATGTATTCTGAAGTCTCCTGCAAAACAAACAAGACTGACCTCTGATGAGTTAAAAGAGAGTAAGAGAGATGTTAGATGTTTCAAATATCGCATTTTAGAGCTTTTCGGTAGCAGGGAATTGGGTGGCAGCTAATAGAATTGTAAATTTGGAAGACTGGGATTTGGGTTTAGGAAGTATGAAGTGATGGTTGTGAACAATTCAAGAATTAATTTCAAGGTTTAGATTCTCTTGGTGCAAACTTAAGGAAAAAGATTTTAAATGTTTTTCCAATTTAGGAATGTACAGAGCTAGTTGGTTCATTCTGAATTTAAGAGGTGGTATAATTGAGGAATTTCACAAATTTGTAAGGTTCTTGGTTATAACATTGTCAATCTAAAACCATATTGTCCATGAATGTCAGTCTGTTCTCTCTCTATGTTGAATTGTCTTCATTGATTATGTTGACTTGCACCACATATTCTAACTAGTTTCATTTGTGCAGAAGTACATGCCAGAATTGTCTGCTCTTTTCTCTCATGTGCTTGTTGACGTTAGTAGTGTAAAAGCTCTGTGCATCCGATGGTATCCGAAGGGTGAGAAGTTTACAGTTCTACTGAATGTAATGAAAATGCTGAAACATATCATCTTGTATAATATAAAGAGAAGCATAGTGAAACCTTTTCCAACTATCCCTATCCTCCCCTTCCTCAACCAAAATAATATGCTTCAATAGTATTCAAAAGCTTCTCTATGTCATGGAGATACCTCAAGAAAAAAAATCTAAAAACTGATCTTGTCCTTTCCGTTGACATTTGACTGGCTCCCTGTCCACCCCACCACTACATTTACTTTTCAGTTTCATTTTGACATGCTGGCTAATCATTCCAATTTGACAGATGAAAAGATGGGATACCTTAGTTCATGATCTACTTTTCAAATTGCTTGTAAATTTGCCTTAAATGGCTATTCTTTGTGCAGATCAGAGGAAAGCCCCTTCTAAGGAAAATAGACACAGAGCCATGGATGATATTAGAGAAAGCATAAAGGAACTTAGATATTACAAGGAGAAAATTTTCAAATCCAATTCTAGGAAATGATGTTTTAGCAAAAGAAGTGATGCAAGCAGGGATTGTAGCTAATGGTTCCTTGATGGAGACTGATGAGGTTTCCATTTCAACGCATTACCTCATCTTTTCGTGGAGGAAAATCTAGAGCTTTGAATAGTCAGGCACTGAAGTACTGACTCGTGTGAGTTTGGGTAAAAGCTGCTGGTAATCATTGTACAATCTCATTTGATTTTGAACAGGGAACATGGCATATGGTGCTTCCATTATAATTTATGTAACGTGTACAAACTTGATATGGAAGTCTTCAAACAGTACTACAGTTTGGACAGACTCCTATTTGCAGTAGTCTTACATTTCGGCAGCATATTGTAATTTCTAATGGTGGAGGCTTGTTAGTGTGGAACTTTGTTTCAGAACAATAGTATTGTTGTTCAAACTTGTTTAAAGCGAGGCAACCAGAAATAGCTTCAACACTTATATCTTGTTTATCCTGTTGCCCTCCCCAATCCTTTTCTATGTTAACATTGTAGTTTTTCTTCCCTATTAAGCTTAATAGAGAAGAACTGATTTAAACCCTATTGTGAAATTGATAAGATGTTTATGACAATTGAGAGCTTTTCTCTTTTATTTAAATAAAAAATTTGTAATATTTATCATGGTAATTGGTTATGGCACATGTTATTTAATATATAACTGTTATTTTTAAAAGTTTTAATTTTTAAAATTATATTTATTGCAGTTGAAAACACGTTTCATTTTTTATTTTTTTTTAAATGATCTTTTATTTTTAAGTTTTGTGACACTTTTCCTTTTCTTTTATAAGTGAGATTATTTGAACTTTTCCCTGCCTTGTGGAAAAGAAATCCTACACACACCAACAAAAGAATGAGTATAGCCTAAAAACTGCAAAGATATTATAGATGGGTGGTATGTCTTTTGTTTATCAACTTCTAAAGCATGCAATATGACCCTTCTGGCCGAAAAAAGAATAAAAAAAGATGCAATATGGCAAGGAGTTGGATTAAGCTCATTGGACTCTTGCAGATGCATTAGGTCAGTTATTAAATGGGCCTGGAAATAGACTACGCCTCCAACTTAGGCCTCTCTTGTGGGCTCATGTATTATTGGGCCGACCTATGACTACTGTCAACATGTTATTCGTTACCCCATAGGACCAGGCTGTACCTAACTCAGCGACGCATTGTCCAATTTGACCAGTTGTTGAATAAGAAGAAACTTCAGGGCTAACCCTTTGCAACAATACCATGCAAATTTCCAAAACCCATTTTCCCTCACTTCAAGCCTACAATTCACCAGCATCCTGAGTTCCTCTGATCATAAACTCTCTCTCTCTCTCTGTAGGTGCTGACAGTGATACAAATACAGAACTTGATCAGAAAGTCATGGTAATTTTTCATTTTTAAGAAGTAAATGCAATTGGGTTTATTGTTCTTATTTCTTTCTTTTGTCTCTGTGAAGCATAAAGATATAATCTGGGTTTGATTCGTGAAATGAATTAGTAATGTATGTATCTTTACCTATTTGTTCAGAATTTCTTAGCTGGAGTTTTCAAATCACCATGTAGTATTTCAATCTCTTTTCCAGAGGGAATAACGCGCAAGCAGGTAATTTAACTAATTCAAACCCATTTGTCAAATCCTTTTGTTTAACCTCCGGCAAAGTAATTGCGGTGCCTTTTCTTTTTGGTAAATTGAGGTGCCTTTTCAAGTCCAGATGTAAGATAACAGAAAAAGGCATCAGTAACACACTGGTTGTTTGTATTGCAGTAGCATCACTTACATAAGTTAACATCAATTTTTCTGTCATTTAAATATTTTTTCTGGGATTTTTTTTTTTTGAAGGGGAGGGATTTGAATGTTCACACAGTCTTATTATTATTATTTTTTTTCAAATGATTTGCTGACGCTGATCTCCATAGATCCTTATCAAGTGAAAGTGAAAAGAGAATCCTTTGGACTTCTATTGATCTCCATATTATTGTTTGGAGTCTCGTTACTTCCTTTTTCTTCCTTTTCTATTTTTGTGTTCTTTAATGGTTAGCAGTCAACCCCTCCAATCAGCTTTTTCCATTGAAGTTTACATGCTTGTTATTTGTTGCATTTTCTATTTCTACTAGTGAATTTGTTCCAAGCCTTTAGAATTTTTCTATACTTCAGTAATTTAATTGTTTTTATCATTTTTTTTCCCTTCAAGATAACAGGGTCTCTAGCTTTTTCCAGAAAGTTGGAAGAAGCTCATAAATTCCTCATTTTAGAGTAGATTTCCGATGTCACGATTTATTTTTAGTTTATCTTTTAATTCCCTGTTTGTGTTTTGCTCTTTTTAGGTCCCACTAAAGAAGGAAAATGGCCAAACTGTTATGGTTCCTCTCTTTCAAAGTCAGGAGAATATAGTAGGGGAGGTATGCTATATGGAAATGTCAGCAGTTGGTCCATTTTCATTGTTCAACTGCTTCCATTGCATGTGATATAATTGAAAATTTGGAGGTTAATTTGCCTGCTTTTATATCAGGTTATCATAGAACCGACCCTAGGGAAGAAGGTTGAACATAATGGTGTTAAAATTGAGCTCCTGGGTCAGATAGGTGCTCTTCCTTATACTTCTTAATGGAAACATATGGTTGCTTCTGTATAAAATAGAAATTATATGGCTGATGCTACTCCTATCTTAATTTTTAATTTTGTTGGATGTGGAATAAATATATATTAATAAAATCTCACTATATCTAATCTTGATTGCTGCATGGGGCTTAATACTCTTTTGTATTAGAAGATGACATGTTTGTGAGAATCTGTAAACCTATTCTGCTTTCTCTTTGCTTAAAGCATTAAACTAGTTCAGAAAATTATCCAAAACAAGAAAAGGGACATTCTGAACAAGTATTAAACTATTCATCAATATACATCATACTACTTTTCAGCTGAATTCGAAATTTATGTTGCCTGGAGTTTCTTTTGCTCTACATTTCTCTGTTGGAGTGGTTTCGTATGCAAAATTCATTATTAAAAAATTCTGTTTTTGAGGACTGAGCCTGACACAGTGTACTGATGATGATGTTTCACTCCCCCTGGCAGAATTGTATTTTGACAGAGGCAACTTTTATGATTTTACGTCTCTTGGTGAGTTTGTTTAAAGCTTATATCTCATGAACTTTTTTTTTTTTTTTTTCCTGTTTGTAGCAGAAGGAAATTTGTTGATAAAAAATTGCAAATCATATTCTCTTATTCCCTCTCCCCCAATATATATATATATATATCACTCCCTGGAGTTTTCTTTTCTAATGGTTGTTGGTTGATGACATCTCCCATTAATTCTTGTGCAGTACGTGAACTTGATGTTCCTGGTGACTTATATGAAAGAAAAACATATCCCTTTGAATTTTCTAATGTTGAGATGCCCCATGAGTCATACAATGGAGTCAATCTAAGGCTCAGGTTTGCAAAATCTTCCTACTTACATGAAAAAGTTGTATTGCTAGACATTGCATATTTTCTTAAAATTTCAGCTACAAGTAGCCTCTCTCTCCCTCTTCCAAACACGTTTTTTCTTTGTTTCTGCAGCTTCTAGTATTTCTTATGGAACCATTAAAAATTGTGGCTTGGATGTAAAATGGTTTATTGCTAATGGTTAGTGGGTTGAAAATTAGATTAAAAATCTCTATATTTTTTAAAGAAGAAACAGGGAAGGCTATTACTTGTTGAAGTGCAGGATGATCTCTCTAGGTTTTTCACAGTGATGGTTGAGAATAGTCTGGTAAACCAATTGGAGGCAGAATAACATTATTGCATGTTTTGACTTAATTGTGTTGGACTACTAATGGTGCTCCTTCTTTTCATCTTGTTATGCTCATTCAGAAAGTCACGGTTTACTAAGGTTTTTGTTTGGTTTGAAGTTCTTAATAGGATTAACACTAATAATGTGTCGCAGTTGTCAAAGAATAAGGCATCATATCTAGATGTTTGGGTTATGTGTTTGTAAAGTTGTGAAATCAATGCCTATTTGTGTGTCAGAATATGCTTGTTTAAAGGCATGTTACATAAACTATATAACACCCTTCAGAAAAAAAAGAAAAAAAAAAGAAAAAGAAAAAAGAAAAAAGAACTTCTAAGTATAAACGTTCTTTATTTCTCTTACTTTGCTTTCGTGGAAGGTTGATTCTGCTGTGTTGGTTATTGATACTAGAAAATAGAAATCATAATCAAATTCCAGGATAGACTTTAGAGGAGAGAAATGAAAGATATATTTCTGGAAATCTTGCAGATATATTTTGAAAGTGACAATTAGTCGAAATTATGCCAGCAACATCGTGGAATACCAGGATTTTGTGGTAAGTCATTTTTATTTTTTAGTAATGACAAAAACATATTCTATAGAGTTAAGTTTGTTTAGATGACTTTATGTGTATTTATTTCATGCTGATGCCTGCATCCATGATTAGGAGCTTAATTATGTCCCCCTCCCCTCCCCCCCCCCCCCCCCCCCCCCCCCCAAAAAAAAAAAAGGAAAAGAATTATGCTTTTAAATTTAAGCCATAAACACATATTGAATGCATAAGCATGTACTGCACATGTTTGTTCTTGCAGTATATGATTGTTATAATTGTGTCTTTAAAGACCTCATGATAATTTGAACTCTACTAAGGATACCAATAGAATTGCTTCTTGAGCAAAATTAATTAAATAATTTTCTGCAACACAGCTGCTGATTTGGTTGATCTTGTTGTGTTTCTTATAACTTGTCTTATTATCGATGATTGAATGTGAGTTATTAGCCCTAATGGCCATTGTCCCTCTCCCCTCTCTTCCTCCACTCTGCCTCTCTTATTTCTCTGTCTTTAGAATTCTTCTTTCTATCCTACATCATAAACATTGTTCCAACACTTCGAGTTTCTCAAGTTGTGTTGCATCATCTTGAACTTCGGGGCAGTTTCAACTTAAGTATGTGGGGCAATTTACATCTCCACGACATCATTACCATTTATAATAGACTGTCCAAGCCACCAAATTACCTGAAAGTTTGAGCCTTTAAATCTAATGCGTAGTCATTATATGTAACCATAGATTGGCTGGAGACCGAGACCATTGGTAAACTTGAAAGTTAACCTTTTCAGCCTCTCCTTTCTGATAATGGATATGGACGCTGAAAAACTGATACACTACAACAAAGACATGATTTTGTAATATCCAAAACTGGCTTATATTCAAATCATGAAGTAACTACTTATTTTCCGGCCCTTCATTATTCCCTGCTACTCCTTCATGTTGGCAAGTGTTGCATATGTCCATCTGTTGTGGACAAGCTATATGTGAAAGAAAACGTACAATATTGCTTCTGCTTTATTCATGCAATGTACTATCTCTAAATCCCCATCCAAGTTCAAATCTGCAAAAACTACACCTTCTGAACATTTTCCTTATGTTACAACATCCTGAAATTACAATTATAGATGGCTTCTTCTTCTACTCTGATTCTCTACAATTAGTCTTATTTCTATATTTATTCATCAGGAAACAATTCAATACCTGATGCTTGTAAGTCTCTTCCCTTTCCTTTACAAACTTCTTCTCTTTAATTTGTGCTGCCTCTCGTTGTCTGTCTCTGGGTTGTTAGAATTTGTGTGTTTGAGTTTAGGGGATGCAGCATAACACAGCCTATGTCTTTCCCTTAATAATGTGCCACTACAGTTACAGTATTTCGTACTTTTACCTGAACAAGAGTATGATTTTTCTTTTAACTAAGTGATCAGAATGAGAAGTAAACAACAAAATGTTCCAATTTACTAAGTAAGCTTGATTGTCTAATGTGTTTACACAATGTAAAAAATTAATCATCAGTGAAATTTTCGTGGTACTCTTCCAAAATATGCTTTACCATCTCAATGTACAAGATTCAATATTTTACTTATGAAAAGAAGATGCAATATTCTTGATTCCTTTTTATGATTGCTCATGTTCATGAAATTGTGTGTTAAATTTCATTATATATCATTTTAGATTATTGCAGCAGAATTTGTCTTAAGTGAGTGAGTAATGGTTGACTTCCATTTCTTCATCAGGTTCGCAACTATACTCCACCTCCACCAATCAATAACAGTATCAAGGTAAGGAGAGTTGAGCTATATGCATGTATTACATATACACATACATTGTTATTATGAATTTCCGATGGCGGTGATATCATATCCCATCTCTATTGCTGCATATAATCATAATTTTCCTGGCAACTTTTCATCTTTAGTTACTGCATCTAATCATTATTTTGAGTCTCTTTCCTACCCCTGTGGGGTTTCAACATCAGGCTCCATTTATTTAAAGTTTGTGACCAATTTCCCTATCCCTTTTCCTGATCATCTCCTCAAAGCTATCACAGGGTTTCCTTTGGGTGTTTTGAGGAGTAAGCCAGTAACAATTATTCTCAAAAGATGCTCTAGACCATTATATGTTGGGTTCATAAAGAACCTGGTTTACCATTCATTAATATTTTATCATTTTTGCACGGAGGAAATGATGTGGAGGGGTGAGGAAGGCTAATACCTTTGTATTTAATTGCATTGTGGTGGTATAAAACTCATAAAAATTGTTATCATTTCATTTTGCATTGTTTATAATGAGGCATTATGCAGATGGAAGTAGGAATTGAAGATTGCTTACACATTGAGTTCGAATACAGTAAAAGCAAGTAAGTACAAGTGAAGCTCATGAATGGGTTTTTACTTCAGAATTTAAGAGTATACCTAAATTTTCTTTTGGGAGTTCAAAACATTAACAGGTATCATCTGAAGGATGTTATCATTGGCAAGATATATTTTCTGCTGGTGAGAATCAAAATAAAAAATATGGAACTTGAGATCAGGCGTAGAGAGTCAACTGGATCTGGCCCCAATACATATGTCGAGACAGAGACCCTGGCAAAATTTGAGTTGATGGATGGTTCTCCGGTTAGAGGTACACATAATGTATACAGTAATGTTGATGTTACAAAATTTTGATATGCTTATCTTGTGAAGACAATGACAGCTTACAATTTTCAGCCAAAAAAAAGAAAGAAAAGAACAGAGCACATCTAAAGACACCTTATATCGAAATAAGAAATGCTAGATGCACAAACTGTACAAAAACACCAAAACTATCGGATGAGTTAGATGTCGATGATGTCTTTTGATGACGTGAGACAGTTTGAAAAATGTGTTTGTAACCTCCATTCACATATACACACAGAAATTTAACTAAGATTTAATTGTTTGGAGTTGGTACTCATCTCTAATACCAGATGCCTGATGCTATTAACGATAAGTGATGGTGTTATCAAAGGAAAGACTGTAATCCTTTATAAAATGAAATGGTAGAATAAGGTTTTATAGTTATCATCGTTGAGGATTTGTTTCCTTGTGTCAGTTAGAGAAAACATGAAGCCATAAGGTTGTCTTAACTACATGACAGTCAAAATATATGTTGGATTTAAGTTTGTTCACATATACGTAGTAACTTGTGCAACTGCTGACATTGTTGTACAGGAGAATCAATTCCAGTCAGATTGTTCCTCAATCCATTCGAACTGACACCAACATATCGGAATATTAACAACAAGTTTAGTGTAAAGTATTATCTGAATCTTGTTCTAGTGGATGAAGACGATCGGCGATATTTCAAGCAGCAAGAAATCACAGTATATCGTCAACTTGAAAATTCTTGAATGTTTGTTCGACATGGAAATCTAATATTTTGTGGGGAGATGCGATAAGCTGTGCCATCACTTCTTTAATATCAGGATGATTAAGGTGTCGGATTCAGAGTTGTTGTGCAAGTTATATTATAGGTAATGCTGTCAATGGCATACCTTTCCATGGAGATTCAAACATCTTGAAGTAACAATGGTGGCTTTTACAATCTTCGACTTCATAATTATGTAAAATCAGCTTCATGTACAGGGTCCTTGCGCTGCTGTTGTGTTGCTGTGTGTAGCAGCATGTATGCTTACTTTGGAGTGGGAACAATCAATTTTCATCAAATACAAGCTGCAGTAATAAAGGAGCTTCGTAGTCGTTTGATTAAGATTAGAGAGTTTATAAAAAAATTATTTTACTGTCTCTCTAAAAGAGTTTGAATTTATAAGTCAAGAATCACATATTCTTAACTCTACAGCCAATCCATTCCTCTTGTGTTGTATTTTATTCGTTTATTGTTTCATTACTATGCTAGTGGCCCGGTTGGAGAAGATGAAAACTTGTGCTTATTTTATTTTATCTCTTCCCAATTGCTTAGTATTTTCACCTGAGCCCCTCGTTATCATTTTTTTTTATATATCACTCTATCTTCATTTTAAATTTTTTTAGTTTTGTCCCTCTAGATTTCTACTATATAGTTCCATCACAACTATGCTGCCATTCCTTCACCATAAAACCTAGAATTTAGAGCTACCTCAATTTTCAATTTCTGTTAAAATTACATATAAATAGTACTTACAATAAATATTGTTTTTGCTTGCCTCAATAATTTAGTTTAAAAAAACCAGTTGTCCTAATTTTTTATTTTGTATTAGTATTCAATATAAAGTTCAAATAAATTTTAAGAGTCAACTATATTTTATTCTCATGACCTATAATCCATTTTGTAATAATTCTCGTGCATTATTAAATAACACATGACTCTTTATTTAAGTCATAATTGACAAATAACCTTGAATCATCGAAATTATTTATTAAATCTAATATATTAATTCAAAAAAACTAAATTATCATTGTTATAACTTTTCTATATCTTTTTCCTTTCTCTCTAATTTTTTTTTCCCTTTCTTCTAGCAATGAAACTATCTATATTGATCTAATTTAGCATATATAGACTATATATTATCAATATATAATATGTTATAGTAAAACAGAATCAACATAAAGTTTTCAATTTGATATAAAAAAAATGTAAAATTAAGAAGACATTAAAATAAAAATAGTTTATTTTGAATTAATTTGTTAATTAGATTTAATGAATAATTGAGATGATTGGAGATTATTTATCAATTATCAAATAAAAGGGTTATGTGTCTAATTTGATATTTAATTGGGGCAATTGTAAAATAAATGATAGTTTATGAGGTTTAAAGTGTAATTAATCCAAAATTAATTAAATCAGTTTTTTAACCAATAAAGTGTAGGGTTAAATAATTTTATAATATCATTTATTTTTTATTTTTCGGTTTCTCATAAGTATCCTCACACATTTTGGGTATAAGCTTAATTTCGTTCTGGGTTCGTGGTTATCCCTCTCAACAAATATTTTCATATAGACTCAAATCCCTGACAATGCAACGGTCTCTTAATTGTAAAATTCAAGCGTGTTTTATCACTTAAATCATATTTTTTTAGGTTGATTTATTTTTTAGTATGCGTGAAATGTGACCTCAAAGTGTACAATAAGTGAACCATGGGTGCTTGGGTCCCTACCGTGCACTATCAATTTTCTTTGTTTATTGACATGTGAATCAGTTAGCTCAATTGAATAATCAGCCATATGTTTAACAAGTTTTGGCTCAAATGTGTCAATCAGGATCACTTGTTCAATAATTATTGAAACCATAATAATAAAAAATAATCTCACATGGAAGTCATCTTTGTTTTTTTATTATTAAGTGAATGCCATATTTTCATAATTATTTGTCTAACTATCAAAATAATAACTGTGTTAAAGAGCACAACCTAACTGATATTTTTAAGTTTTTTTTTTTTTTTTTTAATAAAAATCACACAAATATTATATCATTGCCCGTACGTACTTTTCACTAATACATAAAATAATTATTTTTAATCTTCATCAAATTATTAATATCTATAATTCTTGTATTTTAATGATTTTTCACCTTATTTTAATGTAGTATAAACTTTTTTTGTAAAAAAGAAAGTACATACTAAATTTGGCAAGAATAACATAATAATCACTAACAAAATTATCATGGGCCAAAAAATAATTTCTCTTAATTTTCATCAATTATTTAAAAATAAATCTAGAAAAAATATCATGTATTTATGAATTTGATATGAAATTTATCATCATACTTTTTTTTTCCTTCATCATATATTCATTTTTTTTAGATTAGAATAATTATATTATTTTAAAATTATATAATAACATGATAGATAAATATAATAACAATAATTACTGTAAACATAATTTTGAGCGGAATGGTACTAGAGTTTAAGAATTTCTTCCCATCCCTAGTTCTGCTCGATAAAAGCACTGTTGATGCTCCAATCATTTAGCTTTTTTTTCTTTTCTTTGAAAAAAAAAAAAAAAAAAAAACTATTTTAAGAATTATAAACCAAACCCCTCCCCATAGGCCCTATCCCAAAAATAAGAATATTTACAACTAAAATTGATTGTTTGGATACTATTGAAAAAGTCTCAAAATAATTAAGAAAAACCCCACCACGTGGTTAAGCTGCTTCACCTACCCTCACCCTACCAAGTAATTTTTAATTCTTGTCCATTTAACTTTTCATGCAAAAATAAGCCCCACAGTACAAATTACAAATCACAATTCACAACTAAGCTTTTCCGCTGTAATAGGAAAACAAACTAAAAATATAGGCATAAAAGATATTTCAAGTTTCCATCTAAATTTAGATTCAGATACAGATTCATTTCTACAAGATTCCTAGCTAGCCCCTCATTTGGTTACCCCTCAAAATAGTTGAAGAGCAGCACAACCCAGAGAGAGAAAAAAAAACCAAGAAAGAAAGCTTCAAACATGGAAGAAGAACACTTACATGGAATTACAACACCTTTGAGTAACTCTCTGAATACCCTTCTCTCTCTTTCTTTTTTTTCCTTTAGTATTTCTAATTCTTTTTAATATTTTTTTTCTGGGTTTGTTAATTTAGTCTCCAAAGATGTTAAGGATGACAAAAATCCATCATCAATCACCATCATCCTCACGAGCCCAAAAAGAAGAAAGAAAAAGAAGAAGAAGAAGAAAATTCACCAATCGAACAAGTAGCTCTAACTGTACCAACCACAGATGATCCATCTCTTCCAGTTTTAACCTTTAGAATGTGGGTTTTGGGTACCCTTTCATGTATCCTGTTATCTTTCCTAAACCAGTTTTTTTGGTACAGAACAGAACCTCTTTCAATTACAGCAATTTCAGCTCAAATAGCTGTTGTACCTTTGGGACAACTTATGGCTTCTAAAATCACCAAAAGGGTATTCTTCAAAGGGACAAAATGGGAATTCACTTTGAATCCTGGGCCTTTTAATGTCAAAGAACATGTTCTTATTACCATATTTGCTAATTCTGGTGCTGGTAGTGTCTATGCCATTCATATTGTTACTGTTGTCAAGGTTTTCTATAAGCAGCACATCACCTTCTTTGTCTCCCTGCTTGTTATCTTCACTACTCAGGTTGGTTATTTACTTTTTTTTTTTTTTTCTTCTTCTTAATTTTCATAAAAATTATATATATTTTTCAGCAAAGAAAATTCAACCCAAATGTTTACACATTTAGATGAATCCTTAAGAATGGATTTAATTTCCTTATGTTTATAGATATGTTTTCAAACCCTGCTTGAACATTGACCCCAAAACTAATATTTCTCTCTCTTTCTAGCATTTATTTTCTCTTTTGTGTGTGTAATTTGTTGGTTAACTAAAAACTTAAGATGAACAATGGTTAGATTTGAATGGTAGGTATTAGGGTTTGGATGGGCTGGTATTTTCAGAAGATATCTAGTGGAACCAGCAGCTATGTGGTGGCCAGCAAATTTGGTTCAAGTTTCATTGTTCAGGTATGTTACCTAACTCTAAAATTAATTAGTTTTCATCACTTTCACTTAAATAGATATGAATGTATAATGAGTTAATTTTCAAAATAATGAAAACAATCAATTCTATATAAAGTTTAAATTTCAGAAGACTTTTCGTATACGAAACAAAACAAATTCCACTCAGATTTTATTTTGTTACCTATCTCTGTTATATATGAATATAATGAGTTAATTTTGAAAATAATTAATAATAATTTTATACAAAATCAGTGGCACTCAAATTTTAGTTGCATAAAATCTTGTTTCATTTTGTTACCTATTTCTGTCATGTCATTTCCATAGATTTGGATGGCCATTCATTTGACTGGTTGGTGTGGCGTATAATTTTGTGATAATAATTTTTTAATGAAGATTCTTTTCTTTTATTATTTTGTTTGATTCACCAACAACTGTGGCTGATGACAACTAGTGGGTCATGTGCACTTATATACAATCAGTTACTGTTATTCTCAGCTACTCTCATAACTTTTTGACAGTATCCCAATAACTATTCCTTTCTCCAACTAACTATTTTTGTTTAATAGTTTTTCTAATAAATTTTTTAAAAATATCCTATTAAAATGTAATAAATATAATTTTTAAAATTAAATTTTTTTTAAATAATTTATTCATTAAATAATATTAAAATTATGATCAATTATTATATAAATATTTTAAATTAATATTTATGAAAAGACACTTGATAGAAAAAACTTTTTTTAATATTGACTACACAAGTAACATAACTCTCTTCATTTTCATAGATTTTCGCCTATTTTTAATAAATGCAAAATTTAAACCATGATTTTTTGAAACGAAGTCAAGAGACTTTACCCATAGATTACTTTTCAAAACAAATAATTTTAATTTTATGCTTTATTTCGGAAAATATAAATGAAAAATTCTCAAATTTGGGAATCAAGGAAAAAGAGAAAGAGAGAGAAATTTTTTAATAAATTTTTTGATGTTGAGATTATAAAAATGATTCATTATTACTTGAATTACTACATATTTTATTCATTACAAATTTTTTTTTTTCTTCTAAAAGTTAAAAATGCAATAAATTTTGCCTATTTCAGGGCCCTACATGAGAAGGAAGAACGGCCCAAGGGAGGCGTAACCCGAACCCAATTCTTTCTAATTGCCTTCATATGCAGCTTTGCTTACTATGTTTTTCCTGGTTACCTCTTTGAAATGTTAACTTCCCTCTCTTGGATATGTTGGATTTTCCCCAAGTCCATTCTGGCCCAACAGATTGGATCGGGCCTCAGTGGGCTTGGAGTTGGTGCTATTGGGCTTGACTGGTCCACTATCTCAGCTTACCTTGGAAGCCCACTTGCCAGTCCTTGGTTTGCTACTGCCAATGTTGCTGCAGGATTTTTCTTTGTAATGTATGTTTTGACACCCATTTGCTACTGGTTCAATGTTTACAAAGCCAAAAACTTCCCAATTTTCTCCGATGATCTCTTCACGGCGGCCGGTCAAGAATACAACATTTCATCCATCATAGACTCTAATTTCCACCTTGATTATGCTGCCTACAACCGCGAAGGCCCTCTGTATCTTACCACATTTTTTGCCATGACTTATGGTGTTGGTTTTGCTGCACTTACTGCTACAATTGTACATGTCGCGCTATTTCACGGAAGGTTACATTTTATAACATAAGTTCACTTTATTAAATTTTATAACATAAGTTCACTTATAATATACGTGTGCTAGAAAATATAAATGATTAAATTTTTATAATTTCAGAGAGATATGGGAGCAAAGCAAATCAAGTTTTCAAGAGAAAACAATGGACATACACACCAAACTCATGAGGAGGTACAAGCAAGTCCCTGAATGGTGGTTTGTGTGTATTCTTATAACAAACATTGCAGCCACCATCTTTGCTTGTGAATATTACAATGATCAGCTTCAGCTGCCTTGGTGGGGTGTTTTACTTGCTTGTGGCATTGCCGTTTTCTTTACTCTCCCAATTGGTATAATCACTGCCATTACAAATCAGGTAGATAGTTTTTTTGTTTTGTTTTCCTAACAAAAATTAGTACAAATAATTGAATTTTATTTTAAGATGGGGCTCTGTTTGTTTGCCCCATGTACGAGATCCTCTGATAAAAAGAAAAATAAGCTCTTTATTAGAGGATCTCCCATTCATGGGAATACGTGGAGCTGGCCTATTTTAACATACATTCTTAGTATCTTGCAGACACCAGGGTTGAACATAATCACTGAGTATATAATTGGGTACATCTACCCAGGATATCCAGTAGCTAACATGTGTTTCAAGGTCTATGGGTACATAAGTATGACTCAGGCCATCACTTTCTTGCAAGACTTCAAGCTTGGCCACTATATGAAAATCCCTCCTAGAACAATGTTCATGGCTCAGGTAAGTACATTTTCCTATATCTTGCCTCCATACATCTTATGGGTAATGTTACAATTCGTCAAAGTAAACACTGCATGTATTGAGTTCTCTCACGGCACAGTCTGTCCTAAGCCCATATAAAGGTTAAGGGTGGCAATAAATTGACAACCAACGTAAAACTTTGTCAAAACTAATGAATATGAGCCGAAATAAGTTAGGTCTTTAATAACATGTATTGATTGTGTTGTTTCTCTTTGCTTAGGTTGTGGGAACACTAATTGCTTGTCTTGTGTACTTGGGAACTGCATGGTGGCTAATGGAAACAATCCCAGACATATGTCAAGATACATCCTCTGTTTGGACATGTCCAAGTGATACAGTCTTCTATGATGCTTCTGTAATTTGGGGTTTAATCGGTCCTCGCAGAATCTTTGGAGACTTAGGCACCTATGAAGCAATCAACTGGTTCTTCCTAGCAGGAGCAATAGCTCCAATCCTTGTTTGGTTGGCTACTAAGGCTTTTCCAGAACAAGAATGGATTAGGCTGATTAACATGCCAGTGTTAATTAGTGCCACAGGATCGATGCCTCCAGCTACAGCAGTGAATTACACAACTTGGATTATTGTGGGTTTTCTCTCTGGTTTTGTTGTGTATCGGTATAAACCGGATTGGTGGAGGCGTCACAACTATGTTTTATCTGGGGCATTGGATGCTGGTCTTGCATTCATGGGTGTGTTATTGTATTTTTGCTTGGGATTGGAGAATATTAGTCTTAATTGGTGGGGGAATAATCTTGATGGGTGTCCCTTGGCATCATGTCCAACAGCCAAAGGTGTAGTTGTTGAAGGTTGCCCAGTTTTCACCTAATCAAAAAAGTGAGCAAAGGACCACCAAATTAAAGTGTATTTTATGAGCAGATTCATTAAGTATGGTTTAATCTCAACAATTCTAAATGGTAGAGGAAGTTGGGTATGCAAGACATCTTTGAAAGCATAAATACATTCAAATCTATAATTTATCTCTTTTTTTTTTAGCAGAAAACTTTACTATTTTTTAATGCAGCTTTTTCAGAACCTTAATTCAGAAAAGGCTAACTTGGTGGAAAACCACCTAGACATGTATTATTAAATAAATAAGGACAAATGGATATGAATTAAAAGGAAAACACGAGAACATAAACAAGAGAAAAGTATTGGTGGTGATGTTTATATATCAAAATGTTATATGTTATTGTCAAGTCTATCATATAATCTCTAGGATGTTGATTATTGTTTTGTGCAGTTCACATGGCAATCATCAGGTTCACAAGTAGAACTAAGATCTATTAAATACCTCACTCTAGTCTCTTTCATTTTAGAATGTTTACTTAAACAATGGATAGACATAGCGACATAAAATAATTTTGTACATGAAATTATTATAGATGGGAGAATTGACTCTTCTGCCTAAACTCACCTTGAAGATAATAAATTTTTTGCCAATTCATCGAAAGATTCAATCATGAGCTATACAACAGAAAATAACTTTTTATTTTTCAATAAATTCACTCCTTTCTAATTCCAAGGTGTGAATTACTGACCTCTAAGTAGAGAGACTCAGTGTTCTGTATGTCTTGCATGCTGCATATATATTCATCAGTGGTTACACTTTTTCTTTTATAATGAATGGGGCAAAGGCACTTTTAATTTGCATGTGTACACCTTGATCAAATTAAACAGATCCAAGTGATTCAACTATCTTACTTCTATCAAATTGAATCAAGTTACTGGAAATTCAAAATACAGATACTATGTGGAATGTGTAAATTGCAAATCCTACAGTTGATTTCCATGGATTGAGCTCTGAGCAATACTATTCTCAATCTCTTTTTTCAATGAACTGCCATGTTTCTGGACAGGTATATAGTAACAAATAGAAACAAGATATAACAATGAAGAGAGACATACATAATTTACAGTCTCTTTCATATTTCTTGTTTCATGAACATAATATTTCGCCTGTTTGATACAAAAAACATACAGGAACCCATTCTTTCCAACAACAATAACATGGAAAGCAATAGATGCAATGTTTATCAACACCTACAAGATGACGGACAAAAATGAATGAAGAAATTGGAAAATTGTTTTGGCAAGGTAGTATGCATCAATATATAGGCAAGGGTGTATACACAGATGCAGATTTTACTTCGTTTGTTGCATGTCTTCTTCAGTTTTCCAAACCACATCGTCCAGGCAGGTGGAAAGATTTTTATAGAACTGCAGTGGAGGTCAACATTAAGAAGAAGAAAAAAACACAATTAAGATTTTCAGCAAACAGTAAAATAAGTATGTTAGCATGTTTTGACTAAAAGGACCTAGGATTATAAATAGGGACGGCATCCTGGGAGATGAAAACTTGTGTGGAGCATGGAAATATTGCTTCTGGATTCAAAACTCACTTAACAATCCCTAAATCAAGGCTACTCTTTCTCATGCAACACATGCAGAAAGGGGGAGTGGGGAAGAGGAAGAACTTTGTATAAACCTTGGGAACATTGATATCCCTATGACCTAGCAGCCATAAAAACAACCATGAACTTGATTAACATGAGAGAAGCTACACACAGGCCACCTCTTCCTCCCATCTGGGTAGTTCTTTCAGTGAAGAAATAATAATTAACTTTCCAGGAATGTAAAAAAGCACTTCATGAGTAGTGAAGAATTTTATATTTTTACAATTTTTTTCAAAAGTATGGAAGTAAAAGTGACATAAATAAATCAATGAAAAATATGACATACTTTATGGAATTCCAATGTATCCCCTTTTGCTTTTCGGACCTCAACCATATGAAGAGAAGGTGCCACTTGAAATACCTGAGTAAGATGTAAGAATTTACAATATAATAAATGAGAAGTGGAGTTTCCTATTGAACTTACAAAACTTTAATTTCATGTACCTCTGTGGCAACATTAAGGTTTCCTTTCCTCCCAGCTTTCACATTTTCTAGCCTCATCTGGTGACGGGTTAATTTTGTGAAAAAGAAAAAGAATGGGATAAAAGTTAGAGGCTAGTTCTTTAAGTGCTACCTACTATAAACACGCTGCCCATTTTTGGCTTACCTTGTAGTTTTTCTTTTGCACATCAAATCCAAGAGGCTTTACAGCTTCTTCAATTTTGTTGATTATCTCATTGGCAGGGCATTTAGATGTGAACCTTGTTTCCCTCTTAAATCCCTGCAGCAAATGGTCATGAAAATGACTACCCCAAATAAAATAATAAAAAACTAAAATTCTTAAATTCTACTCCTGCTGGCCATGTACATGGTCTTCTTCTTTACATCATAAACAAGATGTATGGTTTTTGAGCTAATTACATAACCTAATATAAAATGCTTTCATGTACTTGATTATCAAAATTTATGTTTTAAATTAATTAGTAAGCAGCTGTAGACTCAATGGAATGGGGTCAAAGGTATCTGTTACAGTTTATGGACAAGGAATAAAAGTGGAAGAGAGTTTAAAAAGGTTTGGGTTGACGTTCTCTGATCAGACTAATGTGTTGCCTCCTGTTCTTTCCTTGATTTATGGTAATTATTATTACATACCAACAGAATCCCTCCTGTATGAAGAAACTAATGAATATCTTCCAAAAGTTTTACGATTCATAGAAATACAATTTAAATGTATATTATCATATGAACCTGTTCCATGTCAAACAAGTTTTCAAGGTTCAGCCCTTTTGACATTGAGATTAATTCAAATGCATTCATTGCAGCTGGCTGTTCTTCCTTCTTCTCTGTCACAAGGTGCTCCTAATAACACCAAAAAAATACTTATGAGACAATTTTTATGAACAATATTGCAGCACTTTCTAGGGAGTTAATACCATAAGTTTACTAATAATCATCTTCAACATACTTCTGAATCTTTAAACACAGCTTCTACGTCATCCAGGTTTGTTTCTCCTTTGTCCTCAAATTGAGGAGGCTTGTAGTCTTTCTTAAACCATTCATCTTCCAAAATCTCAGGTATAGAGATACGCTGTCATATATTTACATAAATATAAAATACAGGAAAAAATGCAACTAGTATGGAAACAATAGATGTAACAATAAAATCAAATCGATGATTAGTTTTCCACATTCATAGAATTTCCCGATAGCCCTTTATATTCCTTGTCTTGAGGGGGCACGGGGGAATCAGCTTTATAGAAATAAAAAGGTCCTTTCTAGAATTTTCATGAATGTGCATGCATAACCGACCCAGCTGCTGCAGGATCTGCAAAGTATAATGATCAAATGAGGGAGAACCAAGTCACAGGAAAAATAAGAGCTGCATTTGCAAAGTATAAGTTCAATGATGCAGGATCCTGTGAGAGTTGAAATAGTTGTCATTCCTTAAGTTAGTCTTTTCTCTCTCATTATACCAGTGCCCAGTTAGAGCTTAGAACAGCTTAGCTCCTTCGCTGTCATTGGAGGATATAGTTCAGAACCTAATAGTGAACTGATCTAAAGTGGACTCTCACTACAAGTTGAGCTTGAACTGGCAATTGCAGCGAAATAAGTGTCAACTAAAGGCAAAGATAAGCTGTTAAAGCCTAATTACTCCCATACAAACAACTTGTAGAATCAAGGCAAAGCATATGCAACTCATGGCAGTTTGGCCATAGCGAGATATGGAAATCATCAAGGTAAGGTAAAGATTGAGAAATAAATAAAAAGTAATAATGGCTCAGTATAAGTTGAATATTATTTCTTACAGTCACAGGATTGGGATCCAAGATTCGGGTTATCAATTTCCTAGCGCTGAAAGAAAGCCATGGTGGGAAAGTAAAATCAGCAGCTGAAATCTGTTCAGCAAGAAATGAAAATGATAAACAAAAGATAAAGGAGAACAAGAGATTTTTGCAATAGAATTAATAAAATGCTCACTTTTTTATACAGGTTCATAAGATTAGAATCATCAAAGGGCAAGTAACCTGCAAGCAATACAAAGAGTATCACCCCACATGACCACAAGTCGGCTGTTGTCCCATCATAGCCCACATCTTCAAGAACCTAAATACCAAGAGGATACATTGTTACAGGTCTATATCATAATTTTTTTTAATAAGAAAATAAATTATGTAAGAAAGAGGAACAATAATTTGGAAAATTGTATAAAGTAGTGAGAAAGAGGACTATGACAAGGGGTCTTCCTATTATCATGACATTACAGCTCTCCTCACCTCAGGAGCAACATAATTTGGAGTTCCACAGGTAGTATGGAGCAGTCCATCATCCTGCCAACAGAACTATATTACAATCCAACCTTTTTCTCAAGCATCAAGACATATTCATGATTAGTATATTTTAAAATTCAGTGGTCGATAGATAGAGAGACTGAGAGAGTGAGAAGTTAATAAGCATGACTGGAAGACCAGTTACAAAAAGTTGGAACACCAGTAACTTCACACTAACTCTATCAGAAGCATTTGAAATCTTCATATTCACATATTTCAAGACCACCTGCATTCCATCTAATAAGATTGTAGTTGTTGGTTATAGGATTCACCCACGACTAATTCATGTAGAGGATGTCATAATACGTGTATAAAAAACATAGGAATCTATTCCCTCCTGTTCTAGCAGTATCTGCAACTCTATAGAGAATTATTGTATCAATTGATTGAGATCATAGGCCTAATCTGTAGTACATACTCTATAGTGAATTCTTGTATCAATTGATTGAGATCATAGGCCTAATCTGTAGTACATTTCGATCTGTTCTTCTAGAGATCTTAATCTTATCCAGAAAAACCATGATAAACTGTTAGATTACTAGTTCTGATTGCAAATGCCAAAAGCAATTAGCTTCTTATGAGCTTATCACATGACTGCTGTACTGTAAATAAGTTGACTTTTGTACTGCATCTCTGTATGCCATGGACCCTATTTTCAGCCATAAGTGTATTTACACACTGAATTTAGGGGACAACTGGGGAGTGTTGATTAGTCAAATTTTAAGCTGGTTTGTTTTCGACTTATGATTTCCCCATTTTATCAACTATTTGGAATAATGCATAGGATGAAAAGGGGAAGAAAGGAAAGACTCTCTCAGGACGTATTTCTCCATGCCTCTGTCCGGTGCCTTGGCTGGAATACACATAAGTTCTCTGAATTATTGAGCACTGGATTTTTTCTTTTTCCTTTTATTTTGTTTATTTTTCTTTCTTATTCTGTTTTTAGAGGGTTACTTGTGCTCTTCTATGTACTTTCTTCTTTCTTCCCTTAATAATACTTCTTTTCCTAGAAAATAAATATACACACACACAAGTACTGAAGTACATACTTAACAATAAACTTTGTCACTATATATAATTTTGGGGAGAACTAACATCTGAAGACTAAATATTCAGAAAAATTAGATCCACCTTTATTATCCTAAAAGGAAAAACATTCCTTTCATATACTACATGGAACTATATCTTCAGATATGACTTGTAACATTCATTTTGGGCACACAAGGCTAGCGCCTAGCAGTAACAAAATGAGATAATTGATGAAACTGAATGGTAAAAGAAAGTAAAATTCAGAAGACATTATATCATAATTACCCTGACTTGTTGGGACAGTGCACTCAATCCAAAATCAGAAACTTTAAGGTTTCCATAAGCATCCAACAGCAAGTTTTCAGGCTGCACAAAATTCATGAAAAAGAACGCATATAATTCATAGATTCTTTCCTCTAATAAAAACATGCCACTGAAACCGACTCTTGAATTCTTCATATATATTAGTAAAGCGAAAAGTTCAACTACCTTCAAGTCTCTGTGGTACACTCCCCTGCTATGGCAATAATCAACAGCATTTATAAGCTGCTGGAAATACCTCCGTGCTTCATCTTCACCCATCCGTCCATGGTTTACCTAAAAAAAAAAAAAATTTGTTTGATAAGAAAATATACATCACCTTTACCAGATAAATTAATACAGAAGAAATTGAGTGACTAAAAGATCCCAATGCAGAAATAAGCAAACATCATAACATGATTGAAGACAAGAGCTTAATGGGAATGATCAACACTCAATACTTTTCTTGCTTTTGTTAAGAGAGGTATTGAATACTTGAACCTAATAGGAAATAATCATATAATTAGGAGGAACAGATAATCCAGTGCTCACAATTTTGTCGAAGAGCTCTCCCCCAGTCACAAACTCCAAAACAATATATATTTTTGTCTTGCTCCCCATGACCTGAAAAAAAGAAAAATAATTCAATAACATGCACAATCAAGAAAATTAATTCAGCACCAAATTCAGAATAATTTGGTTTCGAGTTGCAGGGTTCATTTCCTTTTAAAGTAAGTTCCTATAAGTTCAATCAATTTAATTTATCCCACAGTATCCCAGACTGGAGGGGTCCAGCTTATTGCCACAGTCTGTTCATCTCACCAAAAGTTTCACCATTTTTTCTCCATTTTGATATCAGCTAATTTTCCAACAATAAGAGAGAGAGAGAGAGACCTCATATAATCGAACAACATTTGGATGCTTTATTAATTTCATAGTTGCTACTTCCCGCTTGATCTGTAAAAAAATATAGGAAGCATTTTTAAGAAACTTAATTTCACCATGAAGAGGTTCTAAAACAACTTTATAAACCTATATGGCTATATCCCAACACTAAGTTCATTTTTTTTTTTTGAAAAGACAAAGGGGAAATATATAAAGGATACATCATCTGAAGACTGTAATCACACAAAGATGTTCCTTCTACACATTAAAAGAAAGAAAGAAACAAAAGGAACTTTTCTTTTCTTGGGAGTAGGAGGAGAGCACAAATTCAGATACTTAACAAACCTGTTCAGCCATCTTGTGTTTAAGAACCTTTTCTTTGTCAAGGATTTTGAGAGCCACAGGCTCTCCAGTCTCAGAGTTTCTTGCAAATTTCACTTTTGCAAATGTTCCCTCACCAATCGTCCTACCTACTTCATATTTCCCCACTCGGCGCTTGATTTTAGGTTGACTCATTCTTAATTATTGTTTTGTCTTATGATACTTCCAATTCTAGACACTTTTAACCCTGAAATGCAAATAAGAATTTAATTCTTCACTAAAATATAACTCAAGCAAGTAGGATCATTTATGAAATTTGAGAAATACTAAGCTGAAGTACAAGATGTACATATTAAAAATCACCAATTTGTTTTAACATACACACTCAGAAACATAGGTATGCAATTGAACAGTCGAGGCTGTAGACCAGCAACGTAGTTTTCACAAATACATACTGAGTTACTCATACATAGTAAGTTATCCCGCATGATCCAACTTGATTGAAACTTTCTAGAGATCAGAAAGCTGAACTAGTAATGCTGTAGACCACAATGATTTACAGGAACAATATTCATAATGTAAACTGGAGAATTTATCTATTATTAAAACTGTATCAAACCTAAACTAATCTGATTATATTGGACAGGGGGGCTTTGCTTCCAAATCCTATCAACGAAATCATTAATGGACGAGTCTATTATATAAATCTGAGTAACCATACCATTAATATAAGAAACCAGATTGCATATCACACAATACAAAATTCTTAACAGCATTCTTTTTGATACTATACATTGTCATGACAAAAAAAACAGTCCAACCATAATAAAACCCAAAACTTTTAGAATTTGCTAACCCCTTAATTCCGGGAGTGCCCACATGCATGATTTCAATTACAATCCTGCAACTGAAGTACTGAACCAAAAGACCAGAAAAAAGGACTTGCAAACATAAAGATTAAAGACACCAAAACATTCAAACATTAAAGACCCAACAATATAAGATGCAACCGAAGCAATATCTATTCATTTGCAATTCAAATTAGACGAGAGATCCCTAGAATCAACCCTGAAAAGGGATAAAGAAACAGACAGAAATATGCATAATTTGGAAGCTTTAACCTGAGTTTTGAAAAGGCGGAAGCTTTGCAGGGAATTCACTATAGTAAAGTATGCGCAGCCAGAGAGCCGAGAATGAATTAACAAATGGCCAGGAAAAAGTACAAACTCCAAAGCAAGTTTAACAACCCCAGTATAATTGATAGATTGATTTAGATAGAATTAGTAAAAGTTTAAGATTGAAAGGCACCCACTATCCAGAGATAGAGAGAGGGAGGATATATTTCAATTCTGCAGATAAGAATGAATGGAAGACAGCGCTGGCTGATATGTTGTGGAGTGCGTGACTTTTGTATCTTTCTAAAGCCAAATACAGATTTTGATGATTTAGACGATGATTTAGACACTAATGACTGCGCTGCAACCAGACAAATCTTCGGTTAATACTACTACCATGTCGGCCTAATTTACCTTTTTAGCTATTTAATTTTTCACTCAAAATAATGCAGAAAACAGTGAGAGTGGTCCTGAGGGCAATGTTTTTAGTTACATCACACGCGCGCGGAGGAATTCACTTATTTTTGTCGACGTTTCTATCCTTCTATATCTAAAAAAATTTTATAATATCAAAATTAAAGCTGAAGTTAAGGGTCACGAGTTCTTTTGAGAGTTATCATGATTATGTGTAATAATATAAATTTAACTGAACAAGAACAGTTTAATGGTTAGACTTGATTTAGTAATATTTTTAAGAAATTGTTTATATTTGTAAAAAATATAAGTTATTTTTTTTTATGTTTAATAAAAAAAATTAGTGTTTCTACTCTAGATTTTGAAAAACACTTCAATAAATATTTTTAAAAATTAATATAATCTTATCTTTAAAAAAAAATTACAATATTACTAAATCAATTTTAATTTTATGATTTTTACTTATTAAAAATAAATTTTTATTATTTTATCAAACACTATAATTGTGATTTTTTTAAAATAATTTTAAAAAAATTAAAAAGGTACACTATCTCTTGAAAAATTACAATATTATTAAACTAAGTCTTAAATTTATAAACTTTTTGAGTACTATGTTGATACTTGATAGGCAGATCAAGCTTTTGTTGGATTGGCTACGTTTTAATGCTTGTTTTTCTTTTTCCAAGGAATGCATTTTCTTTTTGTGGTGTAATAAAGAATTTAGCAACTGGCAAGGTAAAAACAAAAAAGACAAAATTAATGATAATGGAATTACGCTAAACCAAGTGTTATGACTGACAAAAAACGAAATAATTAATAATGGTGAGTGGCTAATAGAAAGTAGTAGAACACCTTACATAGATCTGTTCTTGATATTTAATTTATATAAATATATCATTGTTGATTATTATTATTTTTTTATGAGACAATGTTTATTAATATAAATTATTTTGTTACTTTTTGGGTGTAAATAATTTCCATGTGAAAAACACTTTTGTCCTTTTCAAGAAGAAAAATGATGGGGACAGTTTGGACTAAAAGATAGTATTTTTTTACGGTAGTTATTAATCTTTCAGTGGGTGTCTGCATCCATGGGAGACCAACAAACATAATGGATACTGACTTTTTAAAACTCAATTACTGACAACTAAAAAAATTATCCAATTTTAATGCATACTAAAATTTAGTTTAGTAATATTTTCCAATAAAACATTTTGACTTTTTAAAATTACAACACAAACAAATTATTTGATTTTTTTGTTTTTAAAAAATATGTTTTTTGCTAGTTTTAAAAGTCAATGATATTTTTAAAACAATTATGTTATTTAATTTTTTTTGATAATTATGCTTACACAAGTAAAATTATATCAATTTTTTAAAAATCACGATAATATCAAACTCCACTTCAAAATGACAAAAACCAAATAAGAACAATAATTCATTTATCATATTGTAGGATCATTGGAAATACCATGAATATTCTTGTGATATTTCTATCAATCATTTTAGGATGATAACATCACTTATCTTCTTCTTTTTTTGTCCTTTAAACATATTTACTCTGTAAAAACTAAATTATTTGATAGAGAGAGATATGATTCAGAAATGATTTGTTAATCAATAATAATGACCAATTATTTAGAAATTAAAGTTTTATAAAGACAACCACCTTTTCCCCCATTGCGAGACTAATCATCAATGATGCTATCCTTGGAAGATAAATCACTTTATATTTAATCATTTGATTTAATCTTTTTTTTTCTTTTCCAGCAACTCTACTTATTGATTCTGACCCACTTTGCTCTGTCTTTATTTTACATTTTTCATTTCCATCTTAAGAATAAATTAAAAATTATATATAAATATTAAAATTATGGTACTTGTGTCAATAAGCAATAATTTAAAAATCAGATAGATAATTGATTAAAAAAATCGTCGAGTCTCGAATTATTAATTTAAATAGGATCAGATCGATGATCAGATTAAATAACATTATAAATATTACATATATTATATAAGATTTTCTATTAATTATAAATGCTAAATACACAAAAAATATCTATATATAATTTAATACTCGTTAAATAATAAAAAAAATTACACCACAAATAATTAATTAATACAACTGATAAATTTATTATACATCACACCATTCACATTTACATGTTAATTAATACATTAAATAATAAAAATAATATCAATATAAAAATAATTATTATACTAACTTTTTGCTGAACCTAAATATAATTTATTTATTTTACAAATAGATTTAGTTCAATCAATCTATCATCAGTTCTATTTCTATTTTGTATGATTTTTACCAATCATCAAAAAAATATTATTATGTTAAATTCAATCTAATTTATCACCCAAACAATGATATAATGGTCCTACCAATCCAATCAGTGCAGTTGATTTTTCATAACTAAACAATGCCTAGATATTTTCAATGACTTTAATCTTTGAGGGCTGTGTGGTTCATCAAATCTTTTTTTTTTTATATCACATCAAATTTTTGGGAATCCTAAAAGTTCAGTCAAATCCAAAATTTCAATACATAAGTTTTATTAAGAAACTGGGATTTCTCCGTTAGGTTTCCGTCACTTTCAGATCAATCAGAAAACCAAACGAACCACTCAACCAGGCTGCAAAGTGCAAACTAAGGACAGTATATTTCCAGAGACCCGTGTAGCGTGAAACATGGAAGATCCTCAAAAAACAAAGCAGGAAGCTCCTGGTTGAAGCCATGTGTTATTGTGTATGAAACATAGGACGAAGACCAACCAAAAATAAAAGAAACATAGGATTGTAATAATGTTTGACTTTAATGTTGGACTATGACCTCCCCAAATGATCCAACTGCTTGGCCACAGACATCTGCTGCAACAAGATCCTTGCCATACACTTTAAGCCATCACATAGAAAAACCTAACCAGCAGGGAAAGGTGCAGCTATATAAGTCAAGGATAGCTGCAGCTAAGTTACAGAACAAGTTGTCTTGGTGATGGTCTTGATACTGAATCCTGTCTTTGGTTTAGGTTATTTAGAATACTTGGAACTTAACCCCAATAGTACAATCTATTGGGGTAAATGGCCAACATCAGATACCTGCATTAGGATGGCTTGCTCAAAGGATTGGATCAATTCACAGAAACTACTTGTGCAAAGACCTTTAACTGTGAAAGTTCACCTGTCCTACGAAATTAACAATGTCAACTGCACCTTGACGTCAATTTTGGTGTGTCTTACAAGGTTATAGTGTAAAAGGGGGCAGCGGAATGGGGTGTAAAAAGTAACACGTACCCTGTTTCCCTATCAATGGAGAACTTGAGACATGGAAGTAAAATAACAGAGAGTTGTACCTTTGATTTGAAACTAACAAAACTTCATATCTCTTGTGCAAATCCAACAAATGATTCCCACTCAATTACAACATGGGTTATCTACACCTCTCATTCTGAAAATGGGAGGTAACTACCCATGAATTATCCAGCCACTCTTAAGTTCTATTTATATGTCAATGTCCAATATGCTACCCAACCTGTCAGTAGTCCACTCAGTGACTACTATTTACAGCTCACTCATGATAGTTTTAAACAATACAAAAATTTATTTCCTTATTAAAGGGAAAAAAATCAATATACGTGCCGAAATATAAACCAAACTGAGTCACAGATGGAAAACACATAATGACAATCAAGTATCCCCAAGCAACAATCATGAGCATACCCGATTACTAATTGTTTGATAGAGGGAACTCAGCTGCGTGTTCCACTTATCTACGGCAGTGTACTTCTTCATTCCCTTTGACCTGCAAAATGTTTTCCAATAAGTACTATTAACAAAAATAATTTCAAATCCACTTGCAGTCAAAAAATGAACTAGAAGTATCGGTACAAAGGATTACGAAACCAACCTGTGACCACGCTCTAATAGCCGGTTCACTTGATCAATATGTCCATCAATGCGATTGTCCAAAATCAGTGAAACTAGCAACTGCTCAACATCTTTTTCTGGCACATTAAGTTCCTGAGTGGCAGCAAGTACAGATTAAAAGGTGATATGAGAAAGCTCTTGATAGTGGTCTCAGCAGCTTTGGTGATACGTGCGTTAGATTACCATATAAAGATAAAACAATGTGAAATAGTTGATACCAACAAATAACATCTTTAAGTAATTCAGTGTATTCACTAACAGATTAAGAGAAACCAAAGGTGTCACCTTTGAGATAAAGGGAAGTCGAATTCTTGTGTAAGGCTTGATAAGCTTAAGCAAAACTTGGGTCCTGACATTCTTTAACAGATCTTCAATATAATTTCGGATGAATGGATCATCCATTATGGTCCTTCTATTACTCTGTATCAATTACATATAACAACTTAATAAGGAAAACTATTAGACTGAAACAATGAAGGTCTTGAACGAGAGAAAATAAGAACTCAAGTTAAAATCCACATTATATTCATAATATAAATATGGAACTTGTAACAGTAAATTGTTTTGAAGTACACTTAACACTACCTTCAGGATTTTTTCAAACTCCAATATCTCATTTCGTTGGTATGCTGCAATCAGATTTGTCATTGCTAATATCTCAGGGTCATTTTTATACCTGCAGAATTGGCAAAAAGAAGTCCAAACAAATTATTTATGTTACTAGATGAAATTGCAGAGGAATTGGTGATGGGAAGAGGGGGAGGAGGAGAGAGAGATATAGATTAAAAAGGCAACATTTCTCATTAAGACTTACGGCTTTGCCTCTTGACCATCAAATGGGTTAACTTCAGACTCCATCAGCATATTAGCTAGAACTAGATATCTGTAAATGGGTACAGATTATTGATAAAACATGGCAGAGAAATGCTTTACATCAGACGAGGAAGTAAAGCACGTTTTCTTGGAAAATTAGTGCAACAGCAATCCCTAGGTAGAGTGTTTTCAAGTGTTAGTTGGACTTTGATATGGGAATTGGGATGCCTCCAAAACAGTAACGGAGGTTTAGAGCTATGTGTTTCTACTTTTATTACTATGCTTGTAAGAAATGTAAATTAATTTTACAACTTAGTGGAAACATCAAACATCAAACATCAAATATGCACCTCAGACAAAAAAAAAAAAACATTCATAGACCTTAGTCCCTGCTACATGGATGCTAATCAACATTAACTCCATGTAGTTTCTCATTCATCATTGAATGTTGTCAAGGGTTACATTCTCCTCTAACCCTTTAGCAATAACTACTTTTCTCAAATTCTTCGTATGTAAATATTAGGCTCCCACTTATCCCCTTCGTTACTCCCAACAAGGTATTTGCATCTCCAAGGCACATATTTGAACCGTCTTTTTGCTAAAAAATAAATACAAGATAAAACTTATTAAGGAGAGAAGAAGATTAGTAAGAATCAAAGGAGAGAGGGAAAAGAGTCCCATTAAGCAAAACAACAAAAAGACCAATTACTACAGTAATTTCCAATCTCTCTAAGTGTTTAACAAGACGTCCCTTTGGCCTTTACAAGCACAAAGCATAACACAGAGAAGTCAAGAAAACCAATTTATACCAGAGAAATTAAGGTGACTGGAAATTATTAGGGAGAAGTCTAGGATCATGTTCCAACCATAAAAACCAAACTACCAAAATATGGCAGCACTTTTCCAAACCACCATAGACGATTTAGCTTCACTTCTAGCTAATACTCCTTTGATTGCCTGTCTTCATTTACTTTCCATATTACCATGCACTTCAATAATCACATCTCCGCTACATATACTTTAGATATCTTGACTTCTTACAACTCAACATCTCTTCCATGAAGCACCGCAAGCTTCATTAATTCTGTTTACACTCAATCTTTGTTGTTATATTCATGATATCATCTCAAATTTTAGTTACAAAAGACACTAATAAAAGAAATCAACCTCCTTCATCTATAATACTTTGAACTATATTTCAGTAATAGTTAAAATGATTATTCATATCAGATCTATATATTGTACATGACCTGAAATGTTTCTGCAATAATAAGTCGAAGACATCTGAAGATTTATATTGACTACATTACCCATATGTTTAGGTAGTCCATGTAAATACCTCTAAGACTAGTGCATGTCCAATGGCACTATGTATAAAAATAAAGACTCCTTCATAATTTTTCATTACTAAAGTCTGAAGGTATATTATTACTTGAGAAGTCTAGGGCTTCTTTTAAGTTCATTACCAGTGCCTCTCTATAGAATAGCATACATGGGGGATTGCACCCTTGCGCCTCCTACATTAGTCGCTTATTGGATTTTATCTATCATCAGTATTACACCCAATAGTCTATCTATATATATATTCATAATTATCACACTTGGCAATCCTTTGTATGAAATTATCCGTTTGTAAGTATATATGAGTATGTGTTTGAGTATGCAGGCACTGAAATGCAGTCACACAGTGTGCACAAATGCACACATCTATACAAGTGTCATAAATATGCATGTTATAATGAAACATCACAAGGAGCAGGCAACCATACTTCAAGCATTGTATACGCCTTTGGTTCCCAGCTTCATCATAGTTCTTAAAAGCTTCAAAGAAATCTGTGGCAGCCTCTGCCCACTGACGCTCTGCCATATGCATCTTCCCCCCACATTCACGGATTATCCCCATGATCCTTGGATGGGGTATCGCTGACTTAATAGCTAGGGCTTTCTGGTATAGTTGCTGCATGCAACAAATAATGTCAGAAGAAGCTATATCCTGATAGTAAAAGAAGACCTTAGACAATGATTTGATAAGTTATTAATAGCCAAGGCCAGCATAACTGTATCATTTAAGAAATTTGGAATATTTCCAATAGCAATCAACTATATTATATGCACAGCAAAGGCATTAATCAGTTGGAGCATACTCATAGACCCTCAAAACAATTCCTTGAACAGGATAAAGAGGGAAAAAAATCATGCATCAAATCTTAAGCATAAAATAGATTATTATTTCTAACTTCTCCTTAATACAGCAACGAGTAGGACTTAAGATTGATGGTCTGATGAAACCTAATGACAATTTAAAGTTTCGAATATTTGCAAATTCAGGGAACCGTTTTATGAGTTTTACCATTGGGGTTTTAAATTATTACTGCTTTTTTTTTTCTTTTTCTTTTTGTAATTACTTTGAGAATGTATTTCTAGATATCCTAGGGATTAACATTCCTGTAGTTTGAAGATTTATTTCCTGTTTTTATTAAGGCCTTAATGAAATTGAAAATTAGTAAACTTGGTATTGATACAAAGTTTCAGTTTCTCCCTTTCTTACCAGTCTCCCTTCTAGTTTCCTTTTGTCATCTACTTTTTCCTGTTCTCTTTCTCTTCTCTCCTAAAATTCTCATCTATGTTACTTCATCGTTTCTATAACATATGTGGCTAACATACTCTACCTATATCAAGTTGGAATCCAAAAGGGTCTACCTCCCCAGTTCTTCCATGGCTCCTAATCAATCTATTAGAAAGTTAAGGGGAAAAAAAAAAAAAAAAAGCGAGAGACAAAAGAGAAGTTAACTCGGTCACATAGATGATATGCAACCTTTTATGTTTAATTCTTATTTCATTTGATAAGCAAACGATAAATGTCATTATCTTTACTGCTATATTAAGGAGATTCCTGGGTATGGTGTAACGTTAACCTTTTTTAACATCCCAAAAGCCCATTCCAAACTCTTCAAAATTCAAACATAAAGGGGACAGAGAGTAAATTTAAATGTTCTAAATATCGGATACCCCTCCTTTTGAAGCCACTGTACCCATATACTTCTTTTTCTTTTCCTCTCCCTTTTCTCGCTAGAGCTACCATTAGAAACTACGTTCTTGTTGTCACATGTGCTACTTAAGTATTAAGTTCTCTATTGGGTTTCCAAGGGAAAAAAAAGTGCCATGTGGACATCAATACGTCATGCTAACACATCTTCACAAACAGTAAGGCAGCAAAGCCCTGTAGCAGTTCTCTCTCTCTCTCACACACACTCACATCAAAGCAGTGTCAACGATACACAGTTTGAAAGCTTTGGAATACACAAAAGATCCTAGTTGACAAAACAATTTGTAACTCTGAGGAAATAAGCAAGCATAACTGAAACCTCCTCAAACCTAGCTCAATAAAGAATCTAGATTATAATAGAGAATTTAAAGCAGAAAGAAAATACTCTGAAAGCCTAACCTTGAGTTTTTTGTTATTTTTTGTTTCAGTATACATTTGAATCTCAATTGCATAAACCTCCAAAAGTTGACTTCCCTTCTTTTGATCATCTGTACCATCTTCTTTTTGACAAGATTTGTGGAGTTCCTTCAAAATCTGAAGGCACAGCTCCAGGTTATTCTCATGCTTAAAAATATAAATCAGCAATGAAAATATTTAGAGGTTTCATCTAACTAAACAAAATACCTTGCTCATTCTTCCATATTCCCCCATATCAAACCAAATCTTACATAGCTTAAGATTTGTCTTGAACCAAAGCCTCTGCAAAACATGATAAAAGTGAAACTTCAAGAAGAAAATAGGCAGAGTAATGGTCAAAATGGGAGGTAATCCTTACCTCGTTCTTCGCCTCTTCAAGGGCCTTCAGAGTAGTCTCATAAAATTCTTGCAGGAGACTGAAGTGCTGGCCCGCCGATCCAGACAGGAAGTCCATGATCTTGTTAATGCATTTTTCACTGTAATTCCTGGTCACAGCTGATTTGATATATGTTAACATCTCCCTGTAAGCGTCCATCATTTCTTTATACCTCCCTAAACGATAATAGATCTTGACAGTTTGCTTGAGTGACTTGAATCCCCTGGTAACAAGTGACAATTATCCAATATAAAAAGAAACCATACCAAATATAAAAATTCTAGCGAAAGATTAGGCATGATTAACCTAAAATTAAGAATAGAGAAAAACCCAAAGAGACTTCTGAAGCATTCCACAGAAACTCTAGCATATAAAATGTGATGTCTCCCACAGAAGGAGATGAACCTGTTCCACTTCCACCCACCGAAAACAACCTTTCCAGCAATTATTAAGTTTCTAATTTATCAGGAAACATGAGACTAGCAACCATTGAAGATAACCAAGACTTCAGATATAATTAATATGTCTCTTCAGCAACGTCAGAAATGCCTCTAGGCATCACTAATACTTCACTTCAGCAGCTAAAGAAATAACATGGCACTTACCACTCAGCCTTCTCAGGTTCCATTCGAACTACTTCAGCAAAACCAGAGAGTGCTCCTTCTGGATCAGTTTCAACTAAGCCTGTTTGTTTGAAGACAAGTGAGAGTAAGCTACATATGAAAAAGAATAATCTTGCCAATTCTTCTCTGAGAGAGAGCCCAGGTGCAAGGGATAGTGGAAGAGGAATCATCAGACAACACTTTAGAGTTCAAATAAAAAGTGATAAGAGAAGTATAATGCCACTGTAGTTTTCTTGTCTAAAAGGTTATGCCAACATGAAGAGAGCAAAGAAAACCATGATAAAGAGAGAGAAAGATGAAAATAAAAATAAGAAATGGGTAAGAAGCAACTTTTCAAGTTATTAACATTCCAAAATATCATCCTAATTAAGACTAGACACGTGCCATTATTTAAAAGTGTAAACACAGAAGCTGGTTACAAACATAGTTCCATTTAACATTTCATAGCATCATGATCTGGCTCTCTTGTGGCTCAAGAAGAGATAAACGTCCATAAATAATTCAGTACACATGCAGCACTTTTATACAGTTATACGAGTATATGCTTTCAATTAAGTTGATAGAGAAACACAGAGTAGTCTAAAAGTTCAAGTACCCATTTTATGTCTCCACTCCCCACACTACATTTACAAAAGTAAATGACTAAGTAAAGCACCTAGCTTTTCTTTATGGTTTGGATTCTCTATTTTAGTTACTGTTTTCTTTTACATGCTTAGAGATGTCATTCTCATCAAGCATGCTAGTTGTGGGTGGACAAGATTCAAATATAAAAGTGATCGACTGAGATGTGCAACTTGACCAAGATTGTAGTCAGGGAGGTTCCTTAAGAAACTGAATCAACAATCGGATAAGAATCACATCATTCTTTCTAATATTTTCCTTGCTTTGGTGTTCATTATTTAATGCCTCTGAATTTAAAACCACAACTTGCTTCATGCATTTGGTAAATATTGCTTATCTTCTTTTCCTTTTCTTGTAAATTTTCATCAACTACCACCAAAAGAATATCAACACCAAAGAGAAATAAAAGCTTTGCTCTCTCTCTCTATCAAAGATAATACAGTAATCATGGAAAATAGCACGCTACATCCCAAATGTACATTATAACTATCTTGGATGGAAAAAGGTAACAAACATGAACTGATAATACTACAAAAAGATATGGAACACAAGATATTGGACATTACTTGAGATGACACAGCTCAAACTGTGTATGATCGAACACCATGAGAGCATGATAGGAGAAGTACCTTTAGAGTTATAATATTGATTCTCGATGTCAACATCTTGTTCCTCAGGTTCCTCATCTGAGTACTCAAACCCGTAATCTTCCATATCTGCATCTGGGCAATAGAAGGCAGACATGATAGACAAAAGTAAAAATGGAAAAAATACATTAAACATAAAAAAGAATCCTAAAGGCTACGGTGCACCGTCACTACTCTAAAAAGCCTATGTTGTGTCCAAGACTCAGACAGGCACCTGCCCAACAGACCTCGTGCAACATATTTGACAAGCCTGGCCATGTCCCCAAATAATTGGCATCCAAAAATACATCAAACGGAGGTTTAAATGCATGTTTCTCGATTAGACATATGAGCTCAGTCAATTTCTTTTTCTTCTTGATGGCCACTTTTTTTTCTTTTTTTCTTTTTTAGTGTTGGATGTAACATTTGACACTACTTTATACTTTTATATATAAAAAATAAAAAAAAGTAATTTAACATATACATAAGTCACTGAATCCAAGACAAAGCAATGCTTTAAAAGCAAAGAGAATTTCTAAGGGATGTATTTTCCATTACTGATCATGGCTAGGTCATTTACATGCTTAATTAATTATATTTTTATGTCCCATATTATACTCTTGTTTTGACTTTGTCTTCAACAATTGCCGTGTCCCAACACCAGTTTATGGGCATCTAGGCCAAAAGGAATGGTTTTAGTATGCATTTATAGCATTCACCATAACATGTTGATTCACCCTATCATATTATGGATAGAAGTACCCATTCGATTAAAACAAGATGGTGTTTAAAGCATAGATTAGCAAACTACTTGGAAAAACAAACAATCCCAACGCGAAAATAAAATCCACCCGTCCAAACAAATGACATATCGAAACAACCCAAATTTCAATTTAACATTTTGGAAACTAAAATGAGTTCATTCCTCTGAACAAATATACAAACGGTAAATAACAAAGGCGATGAAAATTTCGACGTAATAGCAATCAATTCAAAGAGGGAAAATTTGCATAAGATACTCACCGGAACCCATGAGATCTGAAATGAATTTCCAGTGCAAGCAATGCAGCTAGCGATCGTTGAATCGTGGAAAAGGTTAAATTTGGGGTGCCACTGAAATAGACTGAGAAGAGAATTGCGTTTTTATGTTTAGGGTATCACTGAACTTAACAGGGGATGTGTAATTAGCAATTAGAATTTTCTGGTTAAGTGAGTTGCTGAACGACATTGATGCTAAGGCCATGTAAGCATTCCGATACTTTTCTTTTTTAAAATTAAATTACAATCCAATCTAAAAAATAAAACAAAATCATAATTTTTTTAGAAATATAGTAAAAAGCCATGATGATTTTATTATTATGTTTATTCGTGGGAAGCTTGTTAATTTTCGAGCTAATTTTTTATTTATAATAAACTGCTAATTTATAAGCTACACAATAAGATGTCTCTCAATTTCTATAAACTCATATTTATGTATAAAATATAATATTAATAAACTTGATCAATTATCACATTTTTTATTTTATTTTTAAAATATTTAAATCTTGTCATATTTAAATATAATAAATAAATCCTACTTTTTATTTTTGTTTTTTCTAAATGAGTATAAAGTACTTTTTTTTTATTCTTTTTTTTTATATACATCTACTTTTTAGTTTCTTTTATCAATAACAATATATAGTATCACCCTTGTTTCTATTTTAATAATTCTTTTACACTATAAATATTCTACATGTGATGATAAAATAAATAATTGTGAATTTTTCTTTTATAAAATTTTTATGAGTGCCCTAAAAGTATTTAGAAAAACTACACATATATTTCAGTGAGTAACATATTCTTTTCATCCCAATTTGACAAATTTGGAAAATATTTATCTATGATCTCCTATATAGATGACAAAGAGAAAGTAAAATCGTGTCACCTAGTTTAAGTTTATACTCACAGAACATAAATGTAATCATAATTTCAATCAAATGAACAAAAACTTAAGCCTACCACCTTAATAACTGGTGTGTTTTTTTTTTTTTAAATTGTTCACTTTGAACAATTCAAGAATAATTTTTCAAATGACATTAATATATGTTCTATTAAGTAGACGAACATATATTAGTCATTTAAAACATTCTCAAATGAGTTTCTAAGTGAATTAGAATGTATGTTAAGTTAATTTATGCAAAAACTTGGCTAATTTAACAAGCAACATAAATTTACACTTAAACATTATTTAAAATAGATATTATAAACAAATGATGAGTTCAAGGTCCAAATAAACTAAAACCTTAACTATTTTTCTTCACCAAGTGAATACTTTAAATATTGTTTACATACACAACTCATACAAATGATCCCAAGGCATACAAAGTATTATAAATTTTGTGAGTTTAGTTTTTGAATTTGTAGTCGTATAGTCTCTTAAATTATCCGAATTATCTACCCAATATTTCTCATAAATTTCATATTATTTCTTACCTAGTAGCCTCACTAATCATATCTCTATTTCGTCACTTTTACTTCTAATCATACATAATTGGAAGAACACATTAATTCACATCCAATGTTCAACTCAACTCAACTCAACTAAGCCTTAAATCTCAAACTAGTTAGGGTCGGCTATATGAATCTTTTTCCTCCATTCACATCGATTCGAGACAACATTTTTGGTAATTCCTAGAGCAGCCATATCTTATTTGATGACTTCCCCCATTGTAAGTTTCGGTCTCTCCCTACCACGTCTAACACCTAACACCTGTACCAAGTCACCTTTCTTAACTACTACGTCTATTGGCCGACGTTGGATATGTCCAAACCAACGTAGGCGATTCTCCTTCATTTTTTCCTCAATAGGTGCTACTTCTACCTTCTTAAGGATCTCTTCATTCCTTATTATATCCTTTCTTGAATGTCCGGTTATTCATCTCAACATTCTCATTTCGGCTACTCCCATCTTATGCTAGTGTTGCTTCTTAACTGCCCAATAATCGGTATCATACAGCATAGTTGGACTCACTGCCGTCTTATAAAATTTTCCTTTCAATCTATTTGGGATTTTAGGATCACATAAAACTCCCGAAGCATTTTGCCACTTTGCCCACCATGCCTTGATCTTATGGTTTACATCATGCTTAATTGCGCCATCTTTTTGTATAAATAAACCTAAATATTTAAACACGTCATTTGTAGAGATTGTCTGACCATTCAAAATTATTTCATTTAGGCCTCCTCTAGTTTTACAGAAATTGCACTCCATATACTCAGTTTTTGTCCGACTCAATCTACAGCCTTTAGATTCTAACGCGTTCTTCCACATTTCTAGTTTGGAATATAAACATTCTCTAGTCTCGTCTACCAACATGATATCATCAGCAAATAGCATGCACCACGGAGCCCTATTTTGAATATTATAGGTGTTAATATAGTATAATGACATCCAATGATAACATGTCACGTGGCGGTCGCCTTTCCACTTGGTAGCTTGAACAATTTCGTTGGCCCGTGATAGTTCTCTTCTACTATATACATGTCATGTTCCTCAGAGAAGGGTAAGAAGAACCAAATGTGAAAGTCTTTTAAGTTACCCTCCCTTCTTGCCATTTATTGAGTTTTTTTCCTTCTGACTTACTCATCGGAAGATCTTGGGAGTTCACCCAAGACTAGGCTCCTGTACTCTATTTTGCAGGACACGAGATTGTCAGGTCGCCAGGACCCGTTGAAACACTTCAACCACAAAGGTCAGTCAAAGGCTACTTCAAGACCGTTCATTCCCGTAACCGGTGCAGATTAACTTTGACATTAACAATAGGTAAGTTCATTCATAACTAAAGCAAATAGGTAAGGGCTTAAGGATGAATATTTATGAACACCTCTCGTTATCGGGAACTCTCCAGTCATACCATCTACGGTCCGCACCCTAATCAGTACTCCCTCATACATGTATTTAATAACTTATACATATTTAGTTAGGATCTTTTTCTTCTCAAGTATCCACCACAAGACTTATCTTAGTACTCTATCATACACTTTTTCTAAATCAATAAAGGACATATAAAAATCTTTTTTCCTTTCTCTATATTTATCCATTAATCTCCTAAGTAAGAAAATAGTCTCTATTGTAGAATTTTCTGGCATAAAACCAAATTGATTCTCAAAAACTAAAGTCTCATTCCTAAGCCTACGCTTAATTACTCTCTACCACAACTTCATTGTATGACTTATAAATTTTATTCTTCAATAATTTATACAACTTTGAATATCTCTTTTATTCTTATAAATAGGGATCAACGTACTTTTCCTCTATTTATCGAGAATTTTCTCGGTTACTAAAATCTTGTTAAAAAGATTTGTAAGCTATGTTACTCTAATATCTCCTAGGCATCTCCAAACTTCTATTGGTATATCATCTAGGTCCATTGCCTTACCATTCTTCATCTTATGAATAGTTTCTTTAATTTCCTATGCTCTAATCTGATGAATAAATCGGCAGTTTGTATCATCGAAAGCGTCATCAAGGTCCCCAATATCACCCCTTGAATCTCTATTAAATAAAGTATTGAAATAAGTTCGTCATCTCTCATTAATCTCGTATTCCTTAACTAAAACCCTCAGCCTTATCCTTAATGCACTTAATACAATTTAAGTCCTTAGTTCGTCTTTCCCTTTGCTTGGCAATCCTGTAAATATCCTTCTCTCCATCATTTGTCTCTAACTTTTGGTAAAGTCCTTCACAAGCCTTGCCTCTAGCTTCCATAATCGCTTTCTTAGCATCTTTTCTAACTTGTCTAAAACACTTATAATTATCTTCATTTCTACACTTGTAATTTTCTTCTCTTAACCTTCTAATTCATTTACATATTCATACGTTAATCAAATTCTATTCAACGCCCTTGATTCCAATTAAGGTTCTAAAGTCCTAACCAACCCGAGGATTCCTTTTGTGTCATAAATCTAGTCAATTACGCTTGCTTTTCAATTTCACCAAAAATTCAATACAACCCGAGAGTACCCAAACCTCCTAAAAATCCAACCCTCATTCAATTAAATTTAATACTAGCTACTTCCTAACCTAATTTTCTACAAGTTTCATTAACAGTACTTTAGGCTTGTTCGTTTAGGGGTTTGCTGGGCATAATTGGGATTTTTTTTTCAAAACCTCCCTACAAAGATTTATAACTGTAAATTTGGGATTCCCAATTACGTACAAATTGCAAGGAAGCAGGAAAATGAGTTTTTCCTACAAGCCCAAGATTTCATTCATAAATTAAACAAACCAAGCAAAAGAATTACTTTATGATTTTTGTTTATTTTTATACAAGATTTATATTAAGTTTTGCTTTGTTAAACCTCCCACAAAGATTATAACTATAGATTTTGTTTACCCTAACCAAACAAAAATATGAAGAAAAATTGTTAAATTAGTATAAGATCATATTACAATATTTTCCTATGCTAAAGTGGTCACTGTTTGCCAATTGCCATCCTTTTAACATTCTGAAAATGTAATGTTTGTTAAGCTATGATTGTTTGTGTTTGTGTGGTTTGAGATTGAGTTTGAATGGAATGGAAAAAAAAACAAAATTGATTTGAAAATTTTCTATGACTTTTTACGAAACGCGACACTCCAATTAATATTCTTGAATTTCTTTTGTGTTGATTTTTACAAAATTTCATATTTTACTAACAACAAGAAAGATAAATGAAAAGAAATTATAAGTGATAGCTTGATGTAGTATTAATTATAAGGCATAGTTTTAACAATTTTGGAGCATGATGTAACCAAATTGATTGAAAATTTTATTATTTCATTAAATTGATCAAATTAAAACTTTCAAGAATATTAGTACTCTTATTTTTCAATAACCAAAACAATAATTTTATCAAGATTTAAATATTAGAATTATAGATCTTTTATTTTTTTTCATAAAATAACCAAAATTATATAGAATAAAAAAATCATACTATAAATTATTATTATTATTTTACTTAAAATTGAAATTAATTTACACATTGTGTACCTAGTTTATTTTTCCAGAATTTTCCATCTAATAGATCAGTTATGTTTGTGCCCACTACTTTGACACAATTATAAAAACCGGGGTCTACTTTGACATGAATAAGCAAAAAACTGTTTATTTTTTTAATTTTTTCTGAAATTCTTTCTCCTTCAAAAATAGAGTATATAATATTTATTAAAAAAATTTAACTTCTAATTTTATTATTTTTATTAAGGTATAATAAATATAATTTTTTTAAATTAAATTTTTTACAAAAGAACAACTTATAAATTAGATAACAGTACAACCACTAACCTTTGTTTTGTGGAGTAAATGAGTAATGAAGGAATATTAATTTAATATGTGAAAATGATACAGCTAAGATTGCCTTCCTTCTCCGGAATATATGGAAGGCTAGGAATGATAAGCATTTTAGTGGTATAAGTTGGGATGTGTCCCAAGTTTATTAGACAGGGCTACGTATTATCAGAATGAGTTTCAGATCAGTTTAGAGGATGGTGAAGACTCTCGTCTTTTTGTCAACCTGGTTTCTGAAGCTAATATGTCATGGAAAGCTCCAATTGGTGATACAATCAAAATTAACTATGATGCGGCTGTGGCTTGTGCATGTAATGGAGGGTCAGTTGGCTTTACAAACATTAGTTTTGGTACTATCATCTTTGATACCATTGCCATTGTCAAAATTAACTATGATGCGGCTGTGGATTGTGCATGTACTAGAGGGTCACTTGGCTTTACAAACATTAGTTTTGGTACTATCATCTTTGATACCATTGCCATTGCAGTTACTAATAACCTTAGTCACTGTAATTTTTTTACATATCAAAAAGATATATAATTTAGTTGTCGATGCTGTGACAAAATATTTTCTCAGAAATTATCATTTTTGTGACGCATGACTCTGTTTGATAAAATAGCTCATATCTAAGCTTTAAGGAGTTTGAACTTTTTATGTAGTTTTTTTTTTTTTAATCAATGAGAATCCTTTCTATTTTTTATCCAAAAAAATTATTATTTTTAAAAATTATATATATTATTTTAATTAGTTTCTACAAACCTTAAAAAAGAATTCTAAATGGCAAAGTGCATAGCCGCCTTGGCAAAACCCCAAATAATATGTGATGATCGCATTAGTCTCAAGCAATCAATGAATGTCCCCTTTCTTCTTGAAGGGATCTAATGAGGAGGGGCCATAAACTTTTGAAATTAAGAGACAAGACATGAACACACTTACACCAAAATTGACTACAATTAATTTCTTAAGTAACGTGGATGCCTTATTGTGCATGACGTTTTGTTTTCAACATGATGAAGTCATGTACGAGAGACAAATAAAAAAATTAAAATTAAAATTTAAAATTTAAAATTTTTGTAGAATTGAATTCATTTTAGGAGAGAGTTATGTTGTTCATTTCGTTCTCCCAAATGAGAAGACTCAAATCCTGCGACTCAAATCAAGAGCTTAAATTTCAATAACTTTCTTTGTTTGTTTAATTATAATGTTTTCTTTTTTGTTTATACTAGAAGCGAGTTACTTGTAGATCTAATAAAAACATAGTTTAATTGTTGGAGAGAACTAAAAAAAATTTAAATTTTAGAAATGAATTATCATAGATTGCCGATAACAATTTTTTTAAAAGAGATATAGAGTAAAATGGTCCTCATCTCTTAAATTTTACAAAATTTAAATATATATATTAGAGACAGACATTTCTTGTTTGTGTTAATTAAATCCTTCGTCTATGGTACTTTTTTTCCTCATAATAATTTTCAAAAATTAAAATATTATAAGATTAATAATTTATATCTCACAATTAAAATAATTGTGTAATCATTGCAGTAAATAATATATATATATATATATATATATAAAAGGAATCCCAACATACACCCATGTAGGTGTGTAATTATGTGGTTGGGATTGAATTGATTTCAAATCTAACTCTAAATCAACCAAATTGGTTCTATTTTTTTTTTTTTTAAACCAATCTAATTAATATATGACCCATCCATCTCTAACGGATGCTTTTATTTAGATTTATTATTTTATAATTTATTTACTTAAATAATAAGTTGTATTAAACAATAATAAGTTATTATAAGCAGTAATAATTTATTTTAAAGAGTAATAACCTATTTGAAATCTTTAATAAGTAACAATATATTTCAAAAAGTGCAATTATGATCAGTACTAAAAACTTAAATTCATTTGTAAGCTCATTGCCAACATAAACACAAAAATTAACTACTTAAAGTATAAATCTCTATATTAGTATGAGCTAAAATAAGATCATAATACACAATGAATTTAATCAGATTGATATGGGACTTAATAGTTATTGGGTTATTAACTTAATAATTAAGAATTTATAATTTTATAAGAGTATATTAATTTTTAAAAATAGATACAAATTATTGAATTGAATCAAATTATTTATAAACTTATCAAACTCAATAACAATAATAAAAAAATTACAAATTTGAGCATAGCTTACTTGATATGGTATTCAGGCATTAGGTCTTTCCCACACCCGGATTCAAATCCCAACCTTCCTATATACCAAAAAATTAAAAATTAAAAAAATTAAAGCAATCCGATGCAAGCAACATAGCTCTAATTCAATCCGATCGGCTAATGATAGAACGAAATAAATTTTTATATTATTTTAGTGACTAAAGAGCAAACTGATTAGGTGAGTTCGAGGAAGGGAGAATCAAGTTTGCCACAAAGTAAGTAGACTTAATAATTTTGCACCTAGTTTTTACATGAAAGCAACGTGCCTAAATAAAAAAACATAAAATGTGAACAAATAGATTTAATTTTCTTGACCATTGAGAACATATAGAAAGGCCAAAGGCGGCTTTGGTGACGGTCTATTTTAAATTTTTAACTTATCAATTGTAGGATATATTATAATAATAATAATTCCAATAATCACTTTGACCTAATCACTTTTGCATTTGTCATGTTTTTTAATTTTTAATTTTTTTGTTTTTTTTTTTAAATAAGGATAAAGAAAGAATATGATGACAAATAAATATTATCTTTTAAAATTTTAGAAGCGACTTATGCAATATTTTATAATTTGGAAAGAAAGAGATTATTCCGTTTACATAGTCAATAATTTGAAAATAATAGTATGTGAATCAATAAAAGAATTAGAGGACATCTCTTTCATTGAAAATAAAAAATATTTTTTATGTTCATCTTAGCAATATTTCGATTAGTAAAGTCTTTTTATATTATTTATTCAATTATGTTTGTTTTCATCCAAAAAAAAAGAATTTATGAAAAGTAAAATAAAATTATTGCCATAAATATAATGAGTATTCTATTGATGCATTATTTTACCTTTTATGTCAACTAAGAAAAATAAAATTATTGCATTGCTTTTTAATACCAAGTCATATTTTGGACCGTGGCAAAAAATTGCAATTAACTTGTTAGTTTCAAATATGACGCGCAAGAGGACAACCGAGGAGTCAAACACTATTGGTCTTAGATGAACCCATCTGTATAGTTTGTAATTTATTAACATTCATCATTTTTAAGTATTAAACTTTTGTAAAAGCTATTTTATTTTCAATAAATAAAAAATACAGATGCAGTTTAAAATATTTTTATAAATTATTACATGTTGATAAAAAAAAAAATATATATATATATATATAAATAGTTGTCTTTAAAGTGTTTTTTCTTAGTTAATTTAATTTTAAAAATAATTTTTATTTTTTATCTATTTAACCTCAAAATTATTTTATAAGAGAAGGGTGAGAATTTTTTAATTTTAATAGATATTTTTAAATGTTTTAAGTTGGTGTCTAATCTCGTTTAGAATTCATAAATATTTATTATTTTCGGACTTTGAATTTATGACATTCTCAATTATTAAGATCAAGTGATAAAATAATTTTTTTTTTAGTTAAAATATTAATTGTGTTAGAGATAAAAGACAAATATTGTAAATAATTCAAAAATTGTAGAATAAAATTATTTTAAAATCATATTTTGTTTCCCGGAGGAAGAAAGGGGAGACGGGAGTCTACATTGAATTATTGTGCGGATTCCACAAATGCAATTTGCCAATTTCTCCCATTTGACTAAGCTGCCGCTTAGCTATCCTCTGCTTGAATTAATGGCTTTTGCTTGGATATTTATTCTTCTTCTTTATCCTTCTTGCATACTTCCATTTCAAATACTCCTTCTTCGCCCCCTTACCTCAATTTCCAATTTTTCCTTCTGGGTTTTATTGGTTTGGTCTGAAAACACTTCTCCTCCTTATGGGGAATTCCTGTAGAAGACCTGCTAAATGTGCCCATGTCTCCTCCACCAATTTCACTGGTCAGTATCTTGTTCATTTTTATTTTTATTTTTGTATCAAAATATAAACTTTTGTAAAAAAAAAATATAAAAAAATTGTGTCTGATTCAAGTTCAGTAGTAATATATTGACCAGTAGCTATGTGATGTATTATCTGATTTGCAATTTAATTATGCTATGTGATTTGCAACTTAGAGGTGAAATTAGAAGATTATGGATTGTGCAGTTCTTGAAATTGCTCTGTTCGTTAGTATTTTCCAGTCCATAAACCTTCCTCTATGGGCATGTTGCAGCTAGGACACAATGAGGGCTGCTTTGCCTTATTCTTAGGTTCTTGAGTTTCCTCTTCTGCCTTCTACTTATGAAGCCATATTTCAGCTGTGCTATTATAGCATTGCTGCCACCATCCCTCCTTCAAAAATCATATAATATGCTTGGCATTTCTTAAAATGAGGGGAAAAAAAAAAGCATTCGTGTTTGATGTCCAAAAGAGAAATATGTATACTGAATTTTATCTATTTAGACAGAGGCTTGATTGAACACTTAGTGGGCAGTGCCGACATGATGCATTGCCATGAATCTCAACTCAATTCAACCAAGTTAATCCCAAACTAGTTGGGGTCAGCTACTTCAATCGTTTTCCTCCATTTGCATCAATTCAATGTGTCGGTGACACCTACAGAAATCATATATTTTAGAACTTCTCCTCTTGTAATTTTGAGTCTCCTTCTACCTCTTTAATCTCCTCTCATACGCACCAAATCAAATTTCCACCTAAATACATTAGCTATAGTCATTTTTTGGAAACTTTCCACCTTAAACAACATTGCTGATATGTATAGAAAATTAAAGGAATACATAGGACACAAGGACACCACTTCCATTTGTCTTTGTAATAAAGACGTATAAGCAATATAACAAGCAAAAGACATCCCTTTAGAAACTGTTCTATATTTTGGTTGCATTGTTTTTTCTCTTATATTTGCTGCTCAATACCATCTTAGAGTTTTCCCAATTCCTAGAGCACTTCCATCTGATGAAGTTCTCGTATAATCTTCCTGTGAAGAAGGAATTAAAATTCATTTTGTTTCCTTCGAAATGGGTGAATTGTTTCCATTTCTACTGTAATTGAAGCGGTACACCCCCTCTGAACCGAGATGTGAAATTTCGGTGGAAACGGTGTCTTTTTCACCGAAATGGACGAATCGTTTTCACCAAAATGTGCGAATCATTTCCATAGGGAAGGTGCAGCTTTTTGTTTGAAACAAAATGATTTCAATAAAATTTGATGTAAATAATATAAATTTATTGTTAAGTAAAATTCTTGTTTTATGAATTTTTCTTACATAAATTATATATTTATTAAAAAAATTTATGTACTATATGAGCTTTCTAGGTGCTCCTAATGTTATGTGATTGTAATTTGATATTTTCGTTGTGTGTCTATGTTAGGGTTTTTATTTTGGTATGTTTTTATGAGCATTTTATGTACTAAATTAATCATGTTGGATACTCAAAATTTAATGTAATATATATGTTTTATTATATGGTTCCATGTGTTTTCAAATAATTTACAGTTTTCATGTTGTTTCACGAATCATTTCCATTTCCATGCTTATCAAAACAGTACCTCAAAATGAATTTTAGTACCTTGAGTGATATGTCTTTGCCTCTTTATTTTTTGTTTGTAATACTGTGCAAGTGGGTTAACTTACTATCATATGATTTTCTAGTATTGGCAGTTTCGGTCATTAATGTTAGAAAAACATGTGATACTGGATGAAGGTTTTCATATTTCTGATGGACCTTAAATGCATCTTTTTATGCAATAGAAGAATCTCAACTTCTGTTGTAACATGAGGAAAATTGTATATTCAGTATCTACAGTGGTATCTTGTAATTTCGTACAGTTCTCTAGATATCTGCTCTGGTTTAGTGTTAAAAGAGACTCAACTCTATTCTAATACAACTGAGGAGATCCAAGCTCTTTGTTCCACCAGCAAGAAAATAATTCTAAAACTGTCCCTATTCCATTGCCTTGCCGAATGTATCACAACTTTTAAAAATGTATAACCTTCTTATAATTTTGAGTACCTAGAAATTCACATGGTGGAGGCGTTTTCCTTTTTCAAATAAAATATAGGAATAACATTATATCTATTTGTATTTAAATCTGCGCTGTAACTCTGATACACATATTATGTTGTATAGTGTCTGAGGTGTCAAGCATAGTTTGGATCAGGTTGGAGTATCACTTGTTCGCCCTATGGGTGTAATAATTCTTCTTATCGAGTTCATGACTAGATGCTAAAGTTTTTTGTTCTCCTTTTAAGTATTACATTCTGGTCAGTTTCATATAGTCTGTGGTTTTGCTATGTAAGATTTTGAAATTTAATGTCAAGGTATCCTTTAACCTTTTATCGAATATATTCTCAGGAAGCACAGAGTCTCATAGCAAGTCAAAGCAGCATTCATCCACTTCAAGACAATCTCATAGTAAGACTTCATCCACTTCAAGGCATTCTCATAGTAAGACAAAGAAGGATTCAACCTCTTCAAACCACCAACCAAATTTTAGAAGTATGAATCAATACAATACTTCTATCTCCAACAATCTGAAGTCATTCAGCTTAACTGATCTAAAGAATGTGACAAAGAACTTCCGCTCAGAAACTTTAATTGGAGAGGGTGGATTTGGGTTTGTTTTCAAGGGATGGATTGATGAAAACACCTTTGCTCCCACTAAACCAGGAACAGGGATCGTAGTTGCCATTAAGAAACTTAAAAAAGAAAGCTTCCAAGGTCACAAGGAATGGCTTGTACGTGCACTATGAACCATTAAACTAAGCTGCTTCCTTTATTGTTAGTTGCCATGCCTTAACTGATTCCTTTTATTCCTGTTTTAATTAAATTGACAGGCAGAAGTTAACTATCTAGGCCAGCTTCACCATGAAAATCTTGTGAAACTTATTGGTTATTGCGCTGAGTCTGAGAACAGGCTTCTAGTTTACGAGTTTTTGCAAAAGGGAAGTTTGGAAAATCATTTATTCAGAAGTAAGTTCACTTACTCAGCAATTTACTCAGTATATTTCCCTTCCTAATCCCTCGATTCCCATAGCTCAACAATTTTACTTCGAATCTCCTCCTCCCATGCCTATCCTCCACTTTATTCATTTATCTATTTTTCAATTTCCTGCTACTGTAAATAGTATCTAGTCACCACATGCTTGAGACTAACATAAGTCCATTTCAAATGTAATACATGGAAACACAAAGGATCAAGGTTAAGTGCTATATCATGTGATCAATTATTTAAGAAAATGTCATGGTGTTTAGTTCTCTCTTGCTTTTCTACAATTGTACTTTTCAATACATGCCTTGCCATGTTTAGGCTTTGAGTTCTAGAGTTTTGGACAGGGCCGCAACCAAAAAGTTGTGAAAAACTTGGCCCAAAAGTTTGAAAGTCCTAGTTCATCTTCTGAAAGATTCTTTTGGCATTTGAAATCAATTTTCTGTTACATTTAAAACATATTCCTCTGTTCAGAAAAGAAAAACATAAGGTTTTTCTGATGAGGAAAGATAGGCAAAGTAATAGTTGACCTTCAATAGAGATTTAAAACCAAGAAAACCATCTTTCCTTAATTATTGGTAAGCTATTTTTTTATTTTATTTTTATCATGTTCTGAGGTTGCTGTCTTACTTATATTTAGTTTCTCTATTCCTACAGAAGGCGTTCAGCCAATAGCCTGGGCTACACGGATGAATATTGCAATTGATGTTGCACGAGGATTATCATATTTGCATAACTTGGATCCAAATGTTATCTATCGTGATTTAAAGGCTGCTAACATTCTGCTTGATTCGGTATGACCAGTGAAAATTAGTACTGCTGCTGCTGCTATAAGTGTGTTTTATTAATGCCTTACAAAGTTGTGCTAAAACTTTTGTAGAATTTCAACGCAAAGCTTTCGGATTTTGGCTTAGCAAGGGATGGTCCTACTGGAGATAAAACTCATGTTTCAACTAGAGTTGTAGGAACTCAAGGTTATGCTGCTCCGGAGTATGTGGCAACAGGTAGTTTTACCCTCCCTTTTTAATTTCAAATTGCTTTGCCTTGACCAAATTGTCGCACCCTCTTTTGTTTGTTTTCTTTTTGGTGGGGGGATGAAAGCTCAATGCACTCTGGTTACTAGGTAAAGCTTCAGCAAATTTCATATAAAGATTTTTTTTTTCCCCCCTATCTACCAGCAGGTAGCCAATACTTCTATGATCAACAAATGTACCTAGTTATGAATCAGTTTCCTCTTCCACTTTCTGATTTTTAAATTGTTTACTTTACTAATGTTAACCAGTGTAATTCAATAAGAGATGTAGCTTAAAATTACAGAGACATAATTACAGTGTCCAGATTTTATTTTTCTCCTCCTCTTTTTCCTCTTCCTTCAGATTAAGTAGAAGCTATGCAGCATAATATGTGTGAGAAACCATCTCTCCTTCTTATAAGTTGGTTTTTAATCACACAGGTCACTTGACGCCAAAGAGCGATGTGTATTGTTTTGGCGTTGTTTTATTAGAGTTGCTATCAGGAAGACGGGCAATGGATGATGAGAGAGCAGGCTTTTCCGATGAAACCCTGGTGGATTGGGCAAAGCCTTTCCTCACTGACAGTAGACGAGTATTGAGAATAATGGATACAAGGTTGGGAGGTCAATACTCTAAGAAAGAAGCACAAGCTGCAGCTGCACTTGCATTACAATGCCTGGATAAAGATCCAAAGATTAGACCACCTATGGTTGATGTTCTAGCCACTTTGGAACAACTACACACCTCAAATACAACCCCAAGGAGACCACTGTTTGGCACAGAGAGTCATGGGAACAAGCAGTCAAGACATCCTCAAAAGACAAAAGAAGCAAACACTAACTATGTATGAACTTCTTCATCTTATTTTTTATTTTTTGTTGTATTCTTGATGTAGATGAAACTATTAAGCAACCACGGCTTTAGCTGTAATATTGATGTTATGTTTGTTAGTTGAATATCCAAAGAAAGAAATAAAATTCTTTTAATTGTCAGAGAACAGCTGGACTTAAATGCGAAAGATGTTTTGTGATGTCTCATGAATGAATTCTAGTCTCTAACAGTAGTGATTAGTAAACGTATAAATATGTGATTATCTTCTGCTATTGAAAAAGTAACTTTTCCTTTGGCTGAGAAGGGCGATACCCTTCTGGTATGTGGTGCATGGAAATTGTCTGAATTTATACATTGCACGCTGAAGCTCATAATGAGGAGGCAACTCATTGAAATTTCACTTTTATTTCAGCAATTTGTTTGGGTGTGCTTAGCAATACTAACAGCATATTACGTGCCTAACTCCGCTGACTACTAAAGTACTACTGCCTGGGTTTGATCCGTGCACTCATGTGCACTCATCTCTTTTCTTAGGGGGCCTCACTTTGTTTTTCTTCACTGAATTCATAAGATCACATTGGAGAAGTTCAGTTTAACCACATCTATTTTGTTGTGAACTCATTTTGATTTGATTAGTAATTTTAACATCAGCAATTGAAGTATCTATCATAAAGCATTTATTGCTCAGTACTAGAACTGATTTTTTTTGGTACCCTACACAACAGACTACGAAGAAAGTGAAGATTATGAAAAGGCTAATGGAAACCCACTACTGAATTCTCGAGAAATACCAGTCTGAAAAGCTTTGCAAATAAACTGCTTCATGTTTATTAATACACGTTCAAAAAATTTGGATTAAGCTGTTATCAATCATAAAAATTGCAGAAAGACCAAGAAATGAACAGATAATAGATTTCGAAATCTGCTACTCTCGTTGCAGACAAACTATTTTGATATGCACTCCACAAACTCTTCTTAACAACTTAATCTTAACCATGGATCCTATATCGTACAATGCATAGAGAACTTTCTCTTTTTTCACCGTCTTCTCAATAACTCAACCCTTCTTAAGTATATGGATCCAGTGGCATTCCACTGGTTCTAGCCGATAGCATTTTATCTGAGCATAACCAAACAATCTAGAGACTGTAGCCCAGCAACATAAAACAGAAATCATATCATTGCTGCCAACCATACTGTTGATTGCGGTTTCCACTTATCATGTTTGAGCCACGACCAGCAGCAGAACCACCATAAGGACCACCTTGAGGATAGTTTGGAGCCCCAACTCCAGTAACCACTACCTCCACCACGGGGACCACCACCAGGCATGCTATTAGAACCATAGGGTGCTGCCCGCCCTTGGGGAGGATATGGCCCACTACCATAACCACCTCCACCACCTTGACCTCCACGGCTTGGGTGGTTGTATCCGCCACCAGGATTTCCACCTGGGGGGTATCTCCCAGGACCACCAGAGGGTCCACGGGGTTTCCCATAATGGTGACTAGGTCCGGCAGCAACTTGAGAATTATGGATTGGCTGGTTAGGTCCCGACCTCATTTGGGCATGAGCTTGCCCAGACTGCTGAATGGGTGGAAGGCGTGCATGCGGTGGTGGGTGCTGTACTTTCTGACGCTTTGCATTTTCTTCATGTTGTCGTTGCTGCTGCCGTTTTTTCTTTGTTTGAAACTCGTGGGATGATTCATATGTAGGTAAACTAAATAATGTAAGAAATTTGGTTAGTTATTGAAATTAAGAAATACATATTACAAACTGACTGTTTAAATATAATATACTCGATTCAACAGAAGAGAGAGAAGCAGGAGAACCTCTTTGGATCACATGGTAATGGGTCAGTCCAGAAATACTCCGCATCAAGTGCGTCTTTGGCAGTGATTCTCTACAAGTCACCGATCAAAATTGACAAAGCGAATCAGTCACTAGAAAGTGGTCCACAAAGTATGACATAAATCATATCTGAAAATGATAGACCAAACAGATATTCCCTTTTCAAATTTGTTCCCATCCAATAATACGGGCTTACCCCTCCATTTTTGCTCAATATTATACATGCCTCTGACTACTGATACCAAACTGCATTGTTTTATTTTCAGATATAAATATGAAGTTACAGTTCTGAAAATGCTTCAGATATTCCCTAAACAAATTTGCTCCCATCCAATAGTAATTACTTGTCCACCATTTTTTTGCTTACACTATTATACAAGTCTCTTACCAGTGACACCAAACCACATTGTTTTATTTTCAGATATAAATATGAAGTTATTATTCTCAAAGAAAAGACTAACAACAGAACAAATATAATTCACAAGTTAATATGCAAGACGCTCAAATGTGCATAAAACTTAATCTGACAGAACAGAATACCCAATGCAGAATTTCAATTATCCATTAAAGTAAAACATTCTAAAGGTTGCACATCTGTAATGGGTTCCCTAAATGGTATAAGCCATTGCACATGCAATCTAGAAGACAAATCAACCATACACGCTTATGTTATAATATTTTTCAGGCAAGCATTCACTTTATAAATGTAACAATGCATGTGATTAGTATGACTAAATGACAATTAAATTGGGAATGAGAACCAGAAAGCACATTGCTAATCCATTCTTCAATTAATGGATGGAATATAAACATACCTGGGAAGGATCAAGGGTCAGCATCCTCTCCAACAACTCCAAAGCATGACGATCAAAACTAAAATGAGAAATAGGAACAATTGAAGTACAAAACTAAAAAAAATCCCATGCTTATGCAAGAACATCTATGTCATGCAAATTGCAGCATATATGATCACTTACTGCCGGAAAACCTCCCTGAGACGTCTCTTCATTGGTCTCGTTGGTTTGAATTGGTTATACCAAGGAATCCTGGAAACCCCAGGCCAGTTGACTTCATCTGGAGCTCCACACAGCTCGAAAATCTTATTTAATTGTTCTGGCTACAATAATTAAATAAGAAATGCTTGTAACACTCGTGTTTTGCAAACAACAATTTCCAAAAATTGTAAATGAAAAAATGAACAAAAGAAAACCAAGATTAGAAGCAGACAAGTATTTGAGGATGATAAAAAGTAGTGAAATCCTAGTAGTCCAAACAGACAAAGCCATTAGCATATGGCCTACATCCAGCATGAATACGAAAAAGACTTGGAAATATCAGATGATCATACAAAAATAGAATAGCAACATTTGATATGCGTCTGCCTATTGGCTAGTCCATTATGGTGCAATTACAATAACCTCAGTCACAGTAAAATCTCTTACCTCATCTTTTCCAGGGAAGATTGGCTTCCCATGGAGAAGCTCAGCAAAAATACAACCAACAGACCACATATCAACAGCTGGCCCGTACTTTGTTGTCCCAAGTAGCAATTCTGGGGGTCTGATCAATGAATGAAAAATCAGTACCACATAAGCAGCCCATTCTCCTACATTCCCTGTTCAACTATAGCAGGTAATATTAAACAGCTCTCTCTATTCAAAAAGTGAAACCATTTACCTGTACCATAAAGTAATAACGCGATTTGTAAGATTAGCATTGTGGTCATTAGAAAATGACCGAGCAAGACCAAAATCTGCAAGTTTCAGATTTCCTTCGTTGTCTATAAGAAGATTAGAACCTGCAGCAAAACAAAATACATCAGTTAGGTGTGATAGATAAATAATAAGATCTATGTGATAAAAGCCTGTTTGTTACAGACCTTTGATATCACGATGAAGTACTTGATTTATATGACAATAGTGAAGCCCCGTCAATAGTTGTCTCATGTAACACTTCACCGAGACGAAACACATACGGGGACAAGGAAGCAGATGGAGCACACAAATGTCAGCATCAAACACCTATCGTATCGATATGTAAAACATATCTAACACTTACTATGATACCTTAATTTGTGGAACTGAAAATCTCATCCCAGGTCGGTCAGCAAGACCTGTCAAGTCATGGTCCATGTACTCAAAGACCATGTAGATGCCACCTTTATACTTATTACCATCTGTAATTCCAACGGAAAAAGATGATATTGGATACTTAAGGAAATAAAGTTGATGTAAATATATTCAAAAAGACAGAAGTCAGATGTACTACAGATACATGTTAAAAGCTTAGCTAATAGTGCCCCTGAAAATAAATTACTTGCCTGGCCTCCCTTGTTCTTCTTTCTCAGGACCTGGAAAACAATCACAATTAGACAAGTAAGGAATCAAATATCCAAAGCCCATTACAAAAATATCACACATAGATTATTTTTAACTTTACCTGGAGATGTCACGATCTCTTTCAGCTTGATTACATTGTCATGATGTAATTTCTTCAGGATTTTGATTTCACGAATAGCAGTAATGGGGAACTGAAAAGCAAATAAAATTGAAGTGGAATTGAAGGCTTAGTTCATAATTCAATACTATATAGAAATAGTAATGCCCTCCCATAAGCTTAGTACTACTGGAACTCCTGATTTACACCCATACTCTCAACATCGTAACTTGTGAACATGAGAAAAATCTAGGGAAATTGGAGGCCCCGTGCAGTTACATTTATGATCTAATCAATATAGAAGTAGTATCTAACAAGCTGAGGAAAACATACCCCCTCTCTTTCATTATCCATTCTTATTTTCTTCAATGCAACAATTTCACCAGTTTTGATTTCTTTGGCCATATAAACTTGACTGCAATAGTAAATGTACAAATAAATACATCAACTCTATTTTGAGAATATTCACAAAGACATATATACATTGTACCAACAAAAGAGTTTACTAGAACATGAAATAGAAGGCCAAATAACTATAGGGTCCAAGGAAGCTACATACTTTCTGCATTTGTAAGGATGCCATAGAAAAGAACATGAGTGTATTTCAAAGGAAAAAAGAATCATTAGCTAAATACTAGAACAATTATTTCTTACACCATACTGAAGCATTTAATACAGTAATTCATCATCATCACCAAAACCCACAAAAGTCAGAATATAGGTCCGCCAACATAGGCCAGTGTTGACAATTTCATAATCAAACAATTTTTCAACTGCTTTATTTGAGGATTATTGATGTATTTGTGAATATTACTTAAGTCTTTCTTGTAATTTACAACACCAATATGTAAAGCTCCTAGGTTGCCAATCAAACTCCTGTTTCCACCTACTCTTGCATGTTTACAAGGTGAACTCTAGTATTCTTTCACACCCTCAAAGACACTACATCTACTGTTATCAAATTGACTAAGCAATTGAAGGTGATAAAAAAATGCTAGTGATAAGTTGTTTCCCAAGGTGGAATTGGGGAGAGAATTTCAAGAAAGACTACTTATATTTTAAGAAAAAAGAAAAAAAAATGTATTTTCAGAGTAGTAATAACTTTGACCAAAAAAAAAATACTAATAAGCGGGTCAAACCTAAAATGCAGAAAAGAAAAGTAAAGGACAGCAATTTACCTTGTAATACATAGATTGCTTGAGCAGAAGTTAAAATGTGGAAAGAGAATTTTCTTGTAAGACCAGTAGTCCATAAACACTTTCTCATATTTACACTCATTTCAATCATAACCAACATTTTACCCTTGAGAGGCAATGTTGTACTCTTATGGTATTCTCCTCTGCTGCAAGACGGAATGCTTGACAACATTTGAACCGTAATGGGTGTGAGTGATGAGGTTAGTATTAGTTGAATCCTTAACAATTTTATTTTTTCTTCTTTCAAAGATTAGAAAGAACACCAGTGACACTTGGAGAATATGCCTCACCACCACAGCTGGCTAATCTTGCTTAGTTTAATACATAACGCCTAAAGCATGCTTTAGACAGTCTAAAAGACATTATTGATCAAGGAAACCACAGCACGGAAAACTAGTACAATTGTACTCTGATAACTACTAATGGTAAAAAGTACAAATAATGTGCAGCTCATACGTTCCGATAGATATAAATAAATAAACCAAGGGCTAGAAGATTAAACAAGATATAGAAACTGGCTCCCGTGTCAATCTTATAGATGGTAATTGAAAAACAGTTTTAAGGACTTAAGTGTACGCTGTATAACATTATTAACATGGTAATAATAATATTATAAAATATCAGCTGTTGTCGATAATCATAACCACATCATACCTACAAAAAGAAAGAAAGAAAGGAAATTTGAAACATATATCCTTAACACTTGCTATAACAATGAAGAAAAATAATGAATTTGAGGAAAACAAAGTCCTACACGATATTAGAAGCAAAACTAAGACTAACCCATAAGTTCCCTCGCCAATCTGTTCCAACTTTTCGAAGCAATCGACGCTTCTGGATCCCCATGAAGGGGATTCATTGATGTTGAGTTGCCCAGGGGCAGCCAAAGCCATTAGGGTTTACAGGAAATTGTAAATCAACTCCAACTTTCGAATTATAATCGTTCCCAATCGTCCGAACAAAAAGATCAAGCTTTCCAAGGGTGAATCGGAAGTAATTCCCACACCTAATTTGATCGGTGCCGGAAAGGCAATCGAATGTCCGATTTATGTCTACAGCTGTCAAAATCGCCGGACAACCCAGGTAGATAGAGATGTAGCTGTGCCGCTGCTTCAATGCTATTATGCTGCAAAGGAAAGGACATGAGAGGAACAATGGCGAACAGAAATAGTGTTAGACACTGAACAAAAATTTAACCCAGATATTTTATAGAAACCCTTGGGCCAGCAAATTTGGCCCATTTTCTAATCAATGAAAGAAAATTCTAATTCTAATCTCACCTAATAAATGTATTTATACTTTCACATCAAATCACTTTTTGAAAAACTCAACTTAATTTTAGCATATTTTTTCAAAAAACTAATTCACTTTATATTTTTTTCAAAATATTACATACAGTTTTAATCTTATTTTTTAACAAAAATACCCTAATATGTTTTAAAATTCTCATAATTTAAAATTATTTTTTTGGATAACTAATAAGCATAAAATAAATTATGTTAAAATTAATTCTTTCATAGTCTCTACTAATAGAATTAACTATCCAGAATATTGATTTTTAAAATCTAAACCAAACCGGCCCTCACAAATTGAAGTAGTTTTATTTTCTAAGCATAGTTGTAAACTCAATTAATAAATATATCTTATTAATTTGTTTCTAGTACAATTTATACTTTAGCGGTATTTGAGATAGGGGTGTACATGCATCAGACCAACAAATTAACCTAATGATTCAATTTCACTTAACCTATTATTGTAGATTGGATTGGTTCATGAATTTTAGAATTAATAATCTGATCTAACCCAAACTAATTCATTAATTTTACATTTTTCTTTTCTTTTTTTCAAAAAACAAAAAAAATACCCTAAGAAGCAAACCATTGAGCCGGCCCACCAGCAAATTATCAACCATTCCAATACCTTTTCATACATTCTAATTGGATTACTTTGCAAGTTTTGTATGAATTTTGGTTTGGTTTCAGTCCATGTAGGCCCCTATAATTGGAGGTATTATCTCTCAATTCTCCTTTCTCAAAGATTAATATATAATTATCCTTTGTTTTACCTCCAACAAAAAAGAGAGAGTAACTCTTTCTCTTGACTGCCCATTTTTTATAAATGTGATGATTTAGTTGGCTGATTTCTCAGGACTATGACTAGTTATATTTATCTAATACTATATGCTATATATACTATATTTACTATATTATTCTAATAGCTATAACACGTTTACGATGTCTTTTAACTTTATCTATTCTGTTTACCATAAACTTTCTTTCAATACCCTATATATAATTTCTTGCTTTTTTAAGTTATATGGTATATTTGAAAAAAGAAAACTAATTTTAAAAAAATCTAACTTCTTAATTCTTACCTATTTTTTAGTTTTTATCTAAAAATAAATAAAAATATAAGTCTATCCACAACAAATTAAAATATTTTAAAAATTAACTAATTAGAAATCATTTATTCACAATAACTTCAAACAATATTTTTTAATTAAAACAACTAATATATAGTTATTTAAAATATATATATGTATATATACATAAAAAAATGTCTCTGCGCCTAACCGCATGATGGGGCTATATATATAAAGGTATATCATAATTAATCAACTAATTATTAATAAATAACTACGCATTTTATATTTGATGTCTATTTGGTGGTGCATGTTAAGATATTATCCACAAAATTATTCCCTAAATCTCTAATTAACTTGACAAAACGAAAGAGAGAGAGAACCATAATCTTAATTATATTTTTCCAATTTCCATCACTATTATTATCTGCGAAGATTGTTCCATTTTACTAGAATTCGTGCATTTTACTTTTTAGAATATAAAATAAAATGCAATTTACAAAATCCAGAGATTTACTACCTTCTTTACTCTCACACTTTCAATATTTTCATTTTTGTTTAGATAAATAATTTATTTAAAGTGTATTATTTTTTAATTTAATTATCAGTATTTGAATCAATACGTATATACACTTCGACTAATCATTTCTTCAATAAAACTAAACATAATCAGTTATTATATTATATCTATAAACTTTACACATTTTATTAAGTAACATATATTTAGTGATGTTCTAGTCCTTGCAAGTTCTAGCCTACCAATTATTCCACCCTAACTTGGGGAAGCAGATCATTAGAAATTTCTAGCAAAAAGAAAGGAGAAAATGACTTTTTGGGTACCCATTATTTAATTATTTTACTCATTTTTCTTTTTATATATTATCTTCATCTTGAATCAATAGTGTAGCACAAATAAGCCACGTGAATACACTAAATTATATTCTTTTATTTCGTTGATCGAAAAGTTTATTTGGCCTTAAAGCGATAAAATAAATATAACTAGCTTCCTTTCACAAATCACACTTTTTATTGGAATTATTAGGTATGTTTAGTTAAATTATTTATAAAATACTACGTGCAAAAATATTTTTTTAAGCTATATAAAAAGTTGAAAAAAAGTTTACAAGTGTTTGGATCATGAGTTAGCTAAAAGTGATGTAAGATATAAAAAAATTGTTTAATTTTATTTTTCACAAAAGATATTGAGTATTAAAATCACTAAAAAAACTATTTTGATAAATTATGATTATATTTGTAGAAATAAATAGTTACTAAAATTCGTTTGATATTTCCTATTTTTTTTTTTTTTTAAAAACTCTTTTTTTTTTCTTTCTAATTTCAGCTTTTAGTACTTTAAAAGTCCAAAAATTATTTTTCATAAATTTAAAAGCTTCCTAGATCTTGAAACTCTGATTTAGGTATTAACAAATAATTTTGTAGAAAAATTTAAACCCAAAATTTGTTTTAAAAACCAAACCAAACAAACAGGGGCAATGTCCCAAGAAGATTGGTTTGGCAGACAAGAATTTATACTTTATTCATTAACTTCTTTGGCTCGAATCTCCTTGAGAGGTCATAGAAAGTAAAAAATTTTAATCCTTACATGGACTGTCTACTTTTTATCTAACAGCTAAATTAAAAAAATTAAAAATCAGATTTAGTAAGATTCAAATTTGAAAATCTAAATGAAAGCTTGAAGTATTAATCAAGGTACAAGTAAATTGTCTCGAATACACGACTACTAAATAAAAATAAATAAAAATCAGACGTAGTGAGTTTCAAATTTGAAAATCTAAATGAAAGCTTCAAGTATTAACCACTTATAAGTATCCTCTTGACTCATAGGCACGCACATGCTGAATGACTTTTTAGAAAAGTATAAAGTTGTTATTTTAAGTTTTTTCGTCTTATCTAAAAAATAAAATAAAAGTTAGTATGTAAGTGAAAATGATATGAGTAGTTATTAAGTGATAAAATACGAAGGAGCTGTAGTTGGTCTGTGAGTGTTTGGACTTTGTAGTAATGAGTAGTCATTAGGAGATACAAACTAATTTTTAAATTATTTTTTTGTTAATTTAATTTAGTTTAAAATTAATTAGTTTATATTATTATAAAGTAAGAGACCATAAAGATTTTGAGTTTTAGAAATATAGATAGATAATGACAGAAATTTTTGATTTTCTTAAGTATCAATTTTTTACTATTACATAAGTATCATACTCATAATATTAAAATATTTTACTACAAATAGATTATTATTATTATTATTTTCTAATTCATCTCCTTTAAATACTAATAGGATTATAACTCTTTTTTACTATTAATTTCTTTTCTTAATTCTTCTAAATTTTATGAATCAATTTTTTTTTTTAAAGTGAATAAAAAAAAATATTAAGAATATAATTTTTTATTTTATTATAATATTATTTTCTTCTATCTTAAGAATTAAAAGAAAAAAATTACAAATTTATTTTATGAATTTTATTTTAATTATATTTACTTATTTATTTAATTACATTAACAAACAGAGAGCAACATTTAGTAATTATTTTATAGTATTAAAATGTTGTGGTTCAAATAGATTACTAATTTATTTATTTTCTAACTCTTCTCATTTAGTTTTTTTCTCTTAGTGAATGCCCATTATTCTATCTACTCAATTTATTTTTTTATTAATTTAAGTTAACTACAATATATATATATTAATTTCCATACCCACCTCACTTCCACTCACACACTATTCTTTGTTTATCTATTATGTATGACTTAAAAATTACAATTATAAATTTATACTTTAATTTAATTTAATTTTTTTTGATAAGTACATGCATGTGGCTAGATTTGAAGGTAAACACTTAAGTTTACATCAATTTGATATTTAATTGATTAATGTTATCATATAGATCCGGGAGCATGTCTACTTAATTGAAAGTAAGTTTATTGTACGGTTATGAATTAGTCTTAGGCTTAGATTTGAAGTTAGGGTTAGGATTTAGAAAATATAATGTAATTTATAATATAATATTTGATTTATTAATTAAATTATTTAGAGGGTTAAAATTTTAAAAAATAATATAAATGATTAAGATTAAAAGAATTTTATTTAATAGAATTTCTAAGTAACTCTAGAAGAGCTGACACGTGTAAATTTATCCTAAAATATTCTCCTAATAGCTATATTTACTATTACAATAAAATAAAATAATCCTAAAATATTCTCCTAATAGCTATATTTACTATTACAATAAAATTCACAAGGCAAATTTTTTTGTTTATATTATCTTAACCAGTTTATTTAAGACACTTAAATAAACTCATAATTAAGATATGTCCTAAGACCACTTATTAAATTCAACAAATATAAATTTAAAATTTAAAACTTTTCAAGAACATAAATAAAATAAAGGTCGAATTATTATAAGTAAATACGAGAATTATATGCATACACCACCACCCACACAATAAATAGACAGGTATGGCGGCATGTTGGCCTTAGTAGTCGATGGACCCCATATCACCATAAAATGTCCAACATCTCACGAGTGATCATCATTATATATAAGAAGCCCTTTACTTTATTAAAACTAAAAGGGTACCCATAAACCTTTTGTGATAAGCACTAGCACTCAAATTAAAATTGCCATTAATAATTATCAAATAAAGCCATATATATATATATATATATATGTAATCATATAGCTTTAATTGCCTTCAAAACCCTTAAATTGCTCTTCATCTCTTCAATTTTCATTAAGATGTGGCGTTTATTGGTGGCAAAGACTAAAAATTACCTTCAAAACGCAAGGAAGAGTTCAAGAGTAGGAGATGAAACGACCATGTATGAAGCTGGTGGCGGTGATGACCAAAATGCAAGAATTGTTGAATTGCCAATGTTAGAGAGAGGAGGAAGGTCAAGAGCAAATAATGGAGGAGGATGGAACGGCTTGTCGTTCTTATATAGTGTTCTTCATGCTCCAATATCAATTCTGTCATGTATCTCTCATCCTCCTGATCATTTTAATGGGTATGATGGTGTCTGGGTTTCTGGTGGTGAGTTTGCAAATTCTTCTGAAATGAATCATCTTATGGTGAACGACAGCATGAGATATGCCATTTTACTGTAGAAAATTAAATAAAAAAGTTTTACTTTCATCCATCATATATTAATGGCTCTGGATTTTCTAGGTAGGTATATATAAGATGTTTTGAATTTTTTTTCTTCCTAATTTATGTGGTTTAATTATAGTCTGTGAATTGTGGGATTAATAGAGAAGTTGAACTCCCAAGGTGATTTCCTCTATGGAGGGAGCGAGGCGGTGAGGTCTTACCCTTCCTTTGGAATTGGTTAGGTAATTATGGCTCAAACTAACATTCTCTTGAGTGGGAGAACCCTTGTGGTCATGCCCACAGGGGCAGCTCGCTCTCTGCTTTCTTTCTTTTAGCAAAAACATAAAAAAATAGAGAAGTTGAGTATGCATATTTAGATGGGGAACCATGTAGGATAATTTTTCAGATTTGTACCAACTCAACTCAACTATAACTTATATTATAAACTAATTTGGGTGAGCTACACAAATCTTTTTTCTCCTTTCGCATAAGTCTAAAGAAAAAGAAAAATTTTAGTAACACGTAGAACAATCATATCACTCTTAAAGAATTTTTTTCATATAATTTATTCCAAGAAAATAAAATATCAATGACAGCTAAAATACAGATTACCCTCGTTAGCTACAACATTTTGGTTATCTGCGAGCACTAGTGTTGGCGCTGATAAATTTTTCCAAATTTTAGTTGTTGCCATTAATAAATCTCCCTAACACAGATAATGGTATAATTTTGACGCCATTTAACAATCATTTATCTGTGTCCTCTTATTTTCTAATTCGCAACAACGTTTCTGTAGCATATATAACATAATATTCTATCATTTTAAATTCTTTCTCTCCATTTTGCGTGATAATTTCCGCATCCACCATTAAGTATCAAAGACAGTAGACGCTGTAACAAATGTTATTTTTAATGTTTTAATTATTTATCTGCGATCACCACTTAATGTATCTACAACACAATTACTTTTGCATATACTCTTCCAGAATTTAAAACCCTTTTCCCACGATTTTCTTTCTTATTTTCCTCCACTCTCTACAACTTAGCTCGCTTTTCTCTAGAATCTCAACCTCTGTACCACAACCCTTGAACCTCTTAAGGAAGCCACGCCACCGCAGTTTGTCAGTTCATCAACGCCCTTCATTTATTAGTCATTCTAGACAACAGATCCCCAAATAAGATTGTTTTTTCTTGTTTTTATTTTTTCCAATCTTGAGTTCTCTTTAGTAATTATGTATTTGGAAGCACATCAATTTGATTTTGATGAAAAATTGGACCTCGAAGTTGTAACTTAATCTTAGATTGATGAAAGTTTGTTAATTTGGGGGATTGGGGATTTCAGGAAATTTGACTAATAAAATATTGAACTTTTGGAAATTGGAGATTTTGGGAAGTTTGTTAAAGTTCTTTTTTTTTTTCCCTTTTGATGTGATTCATGTGATTTTTATATGTGGAAATACTAGGGCATCCTTTAGGATGAATAAGAATTGTAGAAACAAACTGTTTCTCGTTTAGATTAACGGGATGAACTTATGGATTTCTTATGTGTTTAGGATAGAAACTCTTAAAAATTAGAGTAAAGGGACAGAACGGTAATACATAAGTTTTTTTGACGAGTTTGAGATACCAAAAGGTCCTTAGGGACAAATAAAAGTTGTAAAAAAAAAAAACAGTTTCTTGTTTGGACGACCGTGATGAATTTTTAGATTCTTATGTGTTTAGCTAAAAATCTTTGAAAAGTAGGGTTCGGAAAAAAAAACAATAAAACAGACATTTGTTTGACAAATCCAAGATACAGAGATGTCTGTCCGAATGAATAAGATTTGTAAGAACAAATGGTTTCTCCTTTAGATCAACCAGAAAGAATTTATGTATGTTTATGTATTTAAGGTAGAAACCTTCTAAAAATTAGGGTTCATGGGGCAAAGTTGTAAAATAAAAAATAAAAAATAAAAAATCTATGTTTGATGAGCTAGGAACATTGGGACGTCTTTTGGGACAATTAAGAGTTGTAGCGGTTTCTCATTTGAATTAACAAGGATAAATTTATGCATGTTTAGGTGTTTAGGCTAAAAACCTTTAAGAATTAGGCTTAAAAGACAAGTTGGGAATATTGAGACGTCTTTGGCAACGATTAAGACTTGTAAGAAAAAACGGTTTCTCGTTTTGATCAAATAGAATGAATTTATGAACTATTGTGTATTTATACTTGAAACCTTTGAAAATAGGGGTTCAAGGGGGACGGGGAATGGTAAAACAATCGTTTGTTTGATGAAACAGGGATACCGAGATAGATAAAGGGGCGAATAAGACTTGTAGGAATAAATAATTTTTTTCATTTGGATCAACAAGGAAAAATTTATAGATTTTTATGTGTTTAGGCTGAAAACTTTTGAAAATCGGGATTGGGAGCCAAAACAGCAAAATAAACCTCTAATTGATGAGCTGAGAATATCAAGACGTCCCTACTGACAAATAAGACTTACAAAAATAAACAGTTTTTCATTGGATCAACTAGAATGAATTTATGTTTGTCAGAAGTATTATTCTTCAACAATTTTTCTAAACAAAAAAAATATAAAAATCTTCAAAGAACGATCTTTGTTTTGAAGAAACTATCTCTTTAATTATCCAAATAATTAAAGAAAAATATAACGGTTTAAGTTCTAAAATGCACTCATAGTAGAAGCTGACTTATTCATTTATAATGGGTAGTTGACACTATGTACCAAAGAAGTCAATGAATGGTATTTCTGGTCTTAATTGTAACTTGAATCTGGTCAAGTTGGGAGAAAACTCATAGGTTGTCCCAAAAGGCAAAAACATAAGATAAGAAAGTACTATAAAGTTCAGAAGTGATTGTAAGCATATAAACTTAATTGTCAAAAAGAGCATCATCCTAATTGGCATATGATTTTCTCTTGCCAAATGATAAGAATTACTCTAATTGGTGATGTCAATTAAAAATTTACAAAAATCTAATGTTGTGTAACTTATATAGTTACATGATAAAATTCGCATATTTTTAATACATACATTCTATATTTACTTTTACACATATAAAACATGTATGGATTAAATTATACAATCGCATTACATAAATATAGGTTAATTACTTTTAACTAACTATTAAGTTTTTCGTAGTTACTTTGATCATTGAACATGATATTATTATACATGCCCACTATCAATATTTAATCCAAGATATGGGAATGAAATCTACTAGAACAGGTGTTTTGAACTAGTTTTTGGTGAATTTTATTTCTTGGATTGACTAACTTTATGTAATTTTCTAATTAAAGTAGTTTTTTTTTCTTATCAATTTTGTGGTTTGCAATTGCCAATGTAAGTGCCATTCATTATACACATTGACCTGCATAGTCCTATTGGATATGTACTTCCAATTAAGGTGATATGGTAATGATGAAGGGGAGAGGGAGAGGACCTTAGCTAAGGAAGTGATCCAAAAAGAGGAGCACTAAAAGAAAAAAAGAAAAAAGAAAGAAAAATGAAACCAATCATATGGTTGGATTTATGTCCATAATGAAGTGGGAAACAATGAAATAGTCAACTAGTATATCTTTATCTTGCTTAATTTAATGGGAACCAATTTGCATTTATAGTATACCTTTAATAATTAGGTTCTGATTTTATTTCCAGCAATCCAAGTTAACCCAATTTCCCTTGATCACAATATTTTCACTTTTATAATTATGTTTCAAACACTTTTCTATCATCTTCTATTTACCTTATGTTACATAATGTATAATTCATCACCATTCACCAAAAGGTTTATTAATTATTTTGGTTCATGAAAATTATATTATTTATTATTTTGATCAATGAAAATTTATTTTTTCTAGTCAAATGCTCAATAATTCAATCTTCTATTTTGGTCTTTCATGATTTAATTATTTTTTTTCAAATATATTTTAACCAAGTCGAAATTATTAAATTGAGATGGAGTGTAAAGAAATTAACTAACATATTTTTAAGAAATGATGAATAAATAAAAATTAATGCATGAAAAAAAACTCGTGAATATTGACTTAATCATTACATGTTTTTTTTTAATTTAAATATTTTAATTAAATTATTTAGTCTTGGATCGATGTGAATGAAAAATAATAATTCATATAACCGATCCTAATTAGTTTAGAATTTAAGATTTAGTTGAGTTGAGTTATATATTGTATTTCTTCCACATTTAAGAGGTTTGAGTAGATCAAAAATCTGATTTTAAAATAATTAAATTTTATAGAATCAAAATTACATAAAAAATTAAATCTTCAAGAATATGTTTAGAAATCAAAATAAAAAAATCGTGCAATTCTGATGAACCAAAATAATAAATAAATCTAACTTTGAATGACATGATAATTTGAATAAGATACAATAAGTCCTAAATCCAAGATTCAAAATATAACAACAAATTTGCAAGAGGTCTATTCCCTTCAGGCCCTTCCCCATGACTAGTAGGGCTAACCCCCTTCCAAAGAGAAAAAAATATTTATCAATCAAGTTTGTTTTATATGCTCAAATATACGTCAAGTTTTTGGATTAAATAACCATATGACATGGTATGTCATATTAGAGTTTTTATAACCAAGTTGAATATCTTCTTAGATTGCGAAAAAAAAGATTGGCCGGTTTTGTGAAGATTTCATCTTGTGAGTGAAGTACTCTAACCTGAAACTAAAAAGCTTGAATCTTCTGAACTATCTAATTCAGTAACCTCATGCACTCTTGAGGAGAGGAAAGCAGGCAACAATGGCTTAAGGACAACAAGCAAAAACAAGTGACAACCTTATTCTTTTATACTTTAAAAATTGAACATAAAATCTTTAAAGATATCATCACTAATCATTCCTTGACTTGTAGCAAATTAGAGACCTGTTTCTCACAGGTTTCTGAAAGTCTGATTACTGATGGATGTGGTTATTTATTACTATCACTCCTGAGCTTTCAATGATATCAGAAATTGGGTTTTCCGTTCTCTGCTTTTAAAGATCTATGTCAGAGATATCCTACAACAAACATATATATGGAACCTTGATCAGGAGATATATGATGTCAATGCATCTGGATGTACGAAATTGTTAGTCACACGCTTTTTATGAATTATAACAGATATCTCAAGTATCAATGACATTCTTTTAAACTAAAAATTGATTTTCCATGTCAACCAGTAATTTTCCTCCTAGGCATGTTGAAGAAATTCCCCACCCCTCCCTCTCCCCCCACCTTGAATATAAGGCTATAAAATGAAGGCGCATTAATCAATTCAGCTTGGGATGTATCTAGGTAGCTACTTACCATGCTAGGTATGACTTTATATCAGCATCTTAAATAAGATCAATGCATGTATGCAAATTCTATTAAAAGAGTAAAAAAAAAAAAAAAAGTCAGATGAGCATACATCAATTATAGTAAGAGCCATCATTTTTTCTTTTCACGGTTAATATCAGCTTTTAGAAAACGAGCACATAGAATATGATATACTAAAAAAGAATCTTCCATTTATCAGAAACCATGTGTGATCAGAGGGACGACAACCTTCTGAATCACATTTTCTTATATTTTTGCTCAATATGTATAGCAAGACAGCTAACAGGTTTATAATCAACATACTCCATGTAAACCACTAGTCCCTCATTTATGGTCAGTTTTCTTCTTTAGCACATGAAGGATAAAGCAGACTTTCGAGGTCTTCTCACATGTATAGAAAAAAATTTCTACTTTTCATAATTTTATTACTTTCAGAGTTCCAAGCTTTAAATAACCTTCCATTACTATTCTTATTTTGGAATGCTTATGAACATCGCAGTGTTTGGAATGTCATCCCACTGAGTGGAAATGTTTGAAACGCTGCAACTGCAGTTAGCATTCCTCTTCTTATTTTACAAAAGATGCTGAATGAACACATTGACTGAACAATAACATTAAACCAGGCCGGTGGGGGCATCATATTTGATGGTGTTCTACAGACTAGTATAAACATTGATCTTCTCAAACAACAGAAAGTAAATAACAAATGCTCATTTGGTTTGTGGAACACTGAAAGGACCCTTACCTGAACCAAAAAGCTTGAACCTTCCAGAATGAAAAGCTCGCAGCATCCAAAACTGTGTACGACCAACTATCTTCAGTTTGACAGCTTGATGAAGAGAGAAATTAGGCTTCAGGTTTCTGCATCATGTATCTAACCAATTTAATACCTGAAAACTTGTCTCCAAAGATTACACAAGCAGCAAGCAATTCCCATAAAACAGATCTCTGGCATACTCTTCTGATTTCTTATTTAGTATGATAAATAGTATGAATGCTATAATTTGACCATTCTACCACTGGAAGTGCTGGAGTTTTGACCATTCTGCTATTAAACCTGCATATACCAAATACCAACAACAAGGATGGTTGCAGGAGGTTGACTACCTAAAATTTTGTCAAAGCTCATGAACATAGATATACTTTTTTTTTATGTCAGCCAAACCAAGTTTCCTCTAAGATATGTCTGAATAAACAAGAAAGTTTTTTCCCATAAGAGAAGCATAAATAATCAATAAATCCCAGCACACAAACATTTTAAATTCCATAACATATACCCACTGTAAGAGTTGTCAGAATCTTTTCTATATTAATTCCCAGATGCACAATTTGGTAAAAGGAAGATATATCCACAATCACAATTAAATAGAAAGTATGCTATAAAGTCTTTTCTACTACACAGAACATGGCATACAAATAAAAGTCTTTCTTAATTTTATCAGAACGATAAGATATACAGAATACAAATATTTGCAGCATAGGAAGTGTTGTTCAACTCTGGACACTTCAAATCTATCAATTTTCTGGAAGAAAATATCCAAGGAAACTTGATAGATCTTCAAAATCTACTTATGTAAACTGAAAACCAAACATGTAATTGCCACTTAGAGGATGAGAATTAGTGCTAAAGTGAGAGAGAAATCCATAAGCTAGAAAAGAGCAGATTTTATTTCTCCTTAATCTCCTATAAGGTTGCAGATCATATAAAAAATTTGTAAAATTACCAAAAACTATTGAGTAAGTAAACAACCAACAACTAGTCAGACAGACACCATCTGGCTTGCTATTCATCAGGACACTTCCATATTGTTAGATATGTATCTTCAAATAAATATCTTCCCTCTTTGGTCCAAAAGACAGCAAAACTCTTCATCCATCACAGACGAAGTAAAAACAACCTCATCATATCATGTAAAAGTAGCTATTAAGGCACCGGTCCAGCAGGTAACAAACTCCTTTCGTGGATAGAAAACATTTCACTTCAAAAAATTACACCTGGTTCTCTTCCTTTCACCATATTTAACAAGATTTCAATTTTCAACCATGTTATAATCTAGTGAAATAAAACACAAATATCATAATATATATCAGGTCAAGAACAAAGGATACCATACTGTACTTTATGTTAATTAGATGAGACAAATCAATACGATGTGGAAAGAAAATATTACCCAGTGCCTCAACAAAAAGGAAACAAGAAAAAAATAGAACACATTATTCAGGAAAAAGAATGAATATATTCAATTATTCAGGACAAGAAAATATTAAATAATAGCTAAAATCCCCTGGAATCGACAGAACTTTGAAATGAATGTATTTTTTATAACCAAAATTGTATGAGCTTCCTGTTTGTTAGACAGATGTAGCTACTGGAAACATAACCAGTGAAACTAAAAGATACCAGTTAAATATATATTCTAGTACACTTGGTTGGATAAAACCCTCTCCGAAACATCTCTTCAGCCCACCACTTAGCCTCTGCTAGTCCTCCCGTGCTTGAAAAAACCATGTACTATGATATCATAAGTCCATCGATTAGGCTCGTAACCCTTCTGACACATCCGATTAAATAACTCACAAGCGCTGTCCATCTCATTCATGCTAAGTCTTCTTAACAACATATTGTATGTGTAAGTGTCAAGTGGGAAGCACTTTTCAATCACATCCTCCAAACTTTTAAGATGTTGGTTCACTTTGATACGACCAGAAAATGCACCAATTAAAAGGCCAAGCGTTGACAGTCTAGAAGATTCCCTATCCTTCTCTCCTCTCAAATGAACCCAGGCATCGTATATCTCTGGTGCACCTAAAGAATGCAACAGAAATATGTTACATAGAAAGGATGTAATACTGCGTCCAATTTTCTCATAGTCATTAATAAGATCAACTGCTGCAAGGTAGCTTTTTCTAGAGCATAGCAACTGCACAAGATTTTCATAACATTCAATGCTTGGAGTTACTCCATTACCCCTCATTTCCCTCAAGAACTCAAGTGCAACATCTGACCTCTTGATTTTGCAAAGACCAATAACCATACAATTGTATAGTTTTCTCCCAATCTTTCTCCTTTCACGCAAATAATTAAAAAAACTGAGAGCATCTGAAATTTTTTCACTCTTTAAATAACTCCGCAATGTAAGAAGTTCAGAATTCAAATCTGGCTGAATCCCATTTCTTCGCATCATTTCATATACTTGCCTGGCCAGCTCAGGCTTTTTGGCATGTCCAGCTCCATTAATAAAGGAGTTATACATCTGACGGGTTGCTTCACGACGAGACAACTGCATCTCCAACAATTTAGAAAATTGAATTTCTGGATTTTCCATATCACATAAACAACATATAACAGCAATGTATAAGGTCCTAGTCGGGGTGTGTCCCTTTTCTTGCATTTCAATAAGAAGTCTGGCAGCAATATCTCCCCTATTTGACTTATTGAAACCATGTATCAAGTTAAGGTAAGTATTCCTCGTAGCTACTTTATTTATTTTATTGAGTTCCTCATGTATTAAATAACCATCTTCTACTCTCCTAGCCCTGCAGAGAGCTGATATAAATTTATCATACGTGGCAGCACTGGGCATAAAGTCATTTTCCAATGCAACAATGACCAACTCCTTCATCTTGTCAAGCTTTCCTTCTCTGCACAAAGCATCTGCAAGTATGGAAAAGGTTTTCCTACCTGGAAAATAACCTTGATGTATGGAATTTCTTAATACATGGTATGCTTCATCAATGCTGCCATCCCCACACAGTGTATTGATCAAATAGTTGTAAGCCATGCTATTAGGGGAAAGCCCAAATTCAGACCTTGAGTTGTATAATTCAAGAGCAATATCCACCATTCCAGCTTTACAAAAGAAGCACAAGGAAGCGTTCATAGTCACCTTATCGGGGACAATATGACCCTTTTTCATTTCCAGCAGCAAATCGCACAACTCCTCAAGCCGGTTCTCCCTCAAAAGCCTAGATATCAAAATGTTATAGCGGAACACATCAGGAACATATCCTTCCAATGTCTTTTTGTCCTGAAGGAACTCCAAAGCTCTATCTAACCCTCCAGCCCGGATGAGATGCTTTATCCACAAACCATAAGCACGCTCCATTGGAACCAAGCCCTTGTCCTGTAACTCCCCAACCAACTTTCCAGCACGCTCAAACTTTTCATTCTTGCAAAGTGCATCAACCAGAACACTCACCTCATGCCCATTCAACACCTTCCCACTACTCAGCAGCCCATTTAAAAATGATTCTGCCTCGTCCAACCGTTTCTGCTTACACAAACTCTTTATCATTATTGCACGTGTTATATCATTCTCATAATTCCTAATTTGTATTTGCTTAACAATGACCTCAACCACATCAAAACAATTCTCCTCTACTAAGGCATTCAACAAGACATGGTAAGCAAAAGAATCCAAGTCCAGTCCTTTAAACCGCATTCTACCGAACAGTTGGAGTGCGACTTCGGGTTTCCCAGCAACAGCATAACCCATGACCAAAATATCATTAAATCTTACTTTGTGTTCATACCTGTGATTTGTAAAATTCTGGAGGAAATCAAGCATGAGTGACATTAACTTGGACCTAGAGAGAATCTTCAATATGGCATGGAAGGTGGCACGTGTATGGTTAAAACCACGTTGTCTACCAGCCCAATCGAAGAACTTGAGGCAAGACAACACGTCCTCGCCATAATTTAATACCTCCAAGACGAACTCTTCAGAGAGTTGAAGACCCAACTGGGACAGAGCCAAATCAGTAGCGCAGTGAGAAGCAAATTGGTCGAACTTTCCTTCCAATTGGGTCCCCAAAATTTCATAGATTTTATCGAACAATGCATTGTTACGGGACCTGAACCAGTCCTTGAAGGAATCCGCAACTTCATCTGCTGTCAATCTGTCAATTCCATGAATGGAAGCTGATCGAGGTGCTGAAAACAGAGATGGGTTAGCAGAAGAAGAAAAACAATAAGTTGTAGAGATGAGATTGTGAAGAGGGCTATTGAGAGTGAAAAGTGGGAAGAGAAAAGCCCTAGACTTTGTTACATGTTTGAGCAAAAGCATTATCCTTTATTGAATTTCTTTGATTGTTGATGTTAACAAATGCGAAAGAGGTGGATACAAAGATGACTAAAAATTCGTCTCCCCCTTCTTCTTCTTCTTCATGAAGCAGCAGCAGCAGAAGAAGAAGATTCTCTGCAACGATAATAGTACCTCGATTGGGTAAAACAGTTCAGGCAATACCACCAACTGCTAAAACGGTGCAGTCTCCTCGTCAATGCGTTAGATTTCACTTGTTTTTTCTTATATAATATTTTTCTAATTTAGTAAGAGATCAACGACCTATAGCAAAAGATACCTATTGATGTGATAAAAATTGTGTAATCAATTAATTTACTTTTTGAATTAATTGATTTTTTAGATTTAAATCTTTTTCGAAAATCGTAACAGTAAAACAAACTGGCCTAAAAAAAAAAGTCATAACATTTTCAATTGAAAAAGGGTCTATTATAAAATAATAATAATAAAATAAATAAAAAACTAAGGTTCTGAGCCAATTTTGTTGACTAACCACAATCAATATGTATTTCGACCTAAAATACAAAAGACAATACCATTTCATATTATTTTTTTGGTCCACTGGGGGCATATTAGGTCTGAGCCAACATGGCAGGTAACTCCCATACTAATATAGCAGAATATGAGGATGCCACCCAAGCCACTCTCAACACGATTCAAAGAGAACATTCAACTATATACAACTAAAGTTGAAAGGTAGCCACATGTTGAATTGGTAATCCTCTGTACTGCAGGCAGTAAACTCCTAGCTTTGAAAGGTAGCCCCAAGTTGAATTGTATTTTATTTTTATTTTTCCCCCAATATTGTCTACTCCATGAAGATTCTTCTCATGCTTCATTTGAATTTGACACGAATCACAGAGGAATCATGAAAAAAAAATCACCTAAGCCTCAATAAAGTTCTCCTGTTTATTGTGACACTGTGACACCAAGAAGTTGCTCTACATTTGAGCTTTAGCTATCCACTCCTGAGAAGAAGCTTCTTCAGATGTCATTTGCCTTAAAAGCATAGCGACCTTGAGAAGCTGTAAGCAGTAAGCTTCCTCTCAAGCTTGTTATTGCAATGAGGAACCACTTATAGTTGCCATTTGCTAAACGTTTATAAACATCAAGCACCGGAAGATTTATAATGCTTTGATCAGTGAGAAGAGAAGCATCTTGATGTTCGCTAAGCACACTCCATCCCAGACTGAGCTCAATTACTTAATCAAAACTAGCAACTTCGATTAAATCATATACAATTGAGAATATGTTCCAGTTTGGCACTCTGGCAGCTTTACTTTCAGACATGGTGCAAATCGGTTCTCTTCCTTGCCCTGCTGTACCTTCAAACCAACCCTTCTACTAATTTTCCAATTGCAATCCTTCTCAGGGATCTCCCATCAGTGCCACACCTAGGGAAAGGACCAAAGGGTGTTCTGTAGGGTTATAATACTTTCTGTGATGGAAGCCATCTAGTGAATACTTGAATCAACATTAACTCTGCATTCCATCACTCAACACTACTGTATCGCCCAGCTCTCTCTTTCTTCTTCATTGCATTCTTGCTCAGTGTACCGTGTATGTCCATTCCCTTCAGTTGTTTCCATAACAAGTTGGTAAAACTACAAAACAATCACAGACAATGTATCTTTGTCTAACGAACCACAAAGCCATTGAGAGTTCTCTTTTCTTTTCCTCTTTTCCCTTGAATATTACCCAACTGCAAATATCAATATCAAGATCCAAATTTCCTACTTCTCAATACTTTATTAACTTGATCAAAAGATAGATGATGAATTCCAGAAAGATGCAAGCAGTTTATTCCTTTTCTATTGTTGGATAAAAAAACTTGCAATTGCTTTACCTCTTCCTTTTTCAGTTTTAACAGCTTAAGAATCTCTCGAATACAAGGGAAAAATGCTTGGGGCCGAGCACAAAATGGTTGAAAAATAAATAACAATGCTTGCATATCACTCTCAAGTTGATTGATCCCCTTGATAGAAAATTGAGTCTCATGTGTAAGGATGCTTGCACAAATATAATGGTCTAGCCCCTCAGCAACACTTCTCCATAAATCCAAGAAATCCTTTGTATTTAGATTCACCCACAGAACATGAAGCTTACCTCTCAAAGCATCTAAAGCTTCAACAAAATCAATGGAGACTGCTAAATCCACAGCCTCATATACTCTATTTACAACTGGATCTTGTTGCTCTTGGTCAAAGGGATCCTTTTGCACATACTCCCTGGAAAGTGTTTCGAATTGACTGAAGAAGAACAACAATAATATCCATAAGCCAATTGGTTTCCATCTCTGACAAGCTTCTTATTTCTTCTCCATAAAAGAAATCATTATCAATAACGTCATCTTCTCTGGTGTTGTTAAAATCCTTTTCAGCAAGTTTCATCTCCAAAAATTCCACATCGTCACTCCACACTTGCAGTTTAGATTCAACAAATCTGGCAGAATTTATGACCCCACAAACTCTGATTATGGCATCATCGCCAGGATTGTCAGAATGTAGTTCAGTTGTCTTGAACCGCAAAAGCAATATTTTGAAGAAATGCCAGATGAACCTTCCTGCAGTAGATCTAATAAATTGCACACGTGATAAAATGACAGGCATAGTTTGGCAGCGTTCAATCAATTCCCAAGCTATTTTAACAGAAAATTCAGCAATTGACGGAGCATTGTGGTCTTCTTTTGTAAACATCAGATAATGAACAGATTCAGAATCCGTGCGAAACTCTGCTCTGTCTTTGTTACAAATCATCCAAGCTTTTTCCTCTTTCAGTTCTGTTTTTAGTTTCTTCCAGGCATTCTTCAGCTCTATCTTTGCCCAAACCTTGAGCCACTCAAGCCTATCACAGAATATTGTCAGTACTGATATGCCTCTTGAGAGCCCTTGAAACCTTTCTGACTCAGCCAAGAAGAAACAAGTATCCAGGTTCACCAGTGATTGCATCTGCTTATCAAAAGCGATAATAAGATCTATCAGGTGAAGCCATGAAGATATAACATCAGGTTTCATATGTTTCTCCTTGTATCTTTCAGAAAGCAAAGAGAAGACTCTTTTTGCTAGATACCCAGAAAGCATTTGGACCATAGCAGATACCCATGCTTCTTTAGCACTGCAGCTTACCAGCCTCGCTTTATCAATTAGAGGCTGCAACACATCATCCACTCCGCCAATGAAATCTCTGGTGACTTTATAGACCAGGGCAAACATAAATTCAGGCTGATCAGCCCACTTTGAGAAATGATATTCCATCCTTGATGCAATAGGAGATACCAATTCATCAATAGCCCATAGCTGTGTATTAAACTCTTTCCATCCTAGAAGATTAAGTTGTCGTTCTCCCCTCTGAGTTTGCAGATGCTGCAAAGCACACAAAGCTACAAAACTATGAGAATAACTTTCTCTTTTGTCTCCTTGCATTAAAACAAGAGGGTTAGGAAGGCCTGAGATTTGCCCACTGCCCATCTTTGATGTTACAAGTTTTGGTGGCCACCCCAGAGAATGAAGAAGAGCCCGGTGATCTGCAAAAACTTGTGGCCTGAGAGCAGCCATGATTTTGTCCACTCTACTGTCAACAGAGTTCAAAAGACAATGCCAACGAGGATGGGATTTCAGAACATTTCTCAACACTTCTTCAATATCATTCATTGATTTTATGGAATGAAGCAACTTTTCTTGCTTTATTCCAGCATCCTGCGGTCATAACACCACATTCAACAGTCCTACTCCCAAAGATTAATTCAATGTTCAATTGCATTCATCAACTACAGAGAGATGGATAAAAGCATTACTTTAGAGATTGATGAAGTCAAGAGCTTTTCTGAGAACATACTCCTGCTCTGACGAGACATGACATAGAGAGCAGCATCTTCAAGATCTCCAACCATAGCTTCCAACCTTAAAGTAGTCTCTGAGACAATAAGTAATGCAAATATGTGGCTTGCAAGGTCAAGATGAAAGAAAGAGGATAGGCACTGATAATTTTGTTAACAAAACAGATAACTCCCGTTGAAGAGCATGATTTAGACAAACAGATCCTAATACAGATATGAAGCACAACCATCTCTTCATATTCTCTCTGCCTCTTTTAAGTTATCATCCGGGAAAAAAACATGTTCATTGCTAATTGAGAAACAAAAAATACATAGGGAAAACTAGGATACTTGGAATAAATACAGATTATACCCAGATATTCCTTAGTTATTTTCAACAGGTTATAGTAGTAATTATGCTTGAAGCTTCAGACCACTTAACCAAATTTTGTGTGATCTTGTGTGCTTGCAATGCTGGAAATTCATAATGCAGGTATCACTATCATTTCTTGACAAACTGAAGGAAAATTCGGAGAAAATAATTAAGAAGATGTCAAAATCCAATCTTTCTCCAGAGGAAATGAAACAAAATGATTATATAAGGCCAAAGAAAAAAAAAGAAAAAAGAAAAAAAAGCACACAGTCTCACTTACCAGCATAATTGCGAATTGACTCAATTAGGTTCACTTCCTTAACCAGTTGAGGAAGCTCCTCCACCAAACTTTTTCTGAATTGCTTTGAACCAATCCCGTCTAATAAAAAAGTAAAATAAAATAAAATAAAACCCTTCAGCTAATTATCATATAAACACGTTAAACAAAAACATTGCAGAAAAAAGTAAATTTTTACTGACATTGAGAGGTTTGGAGGCTGAGATTTTGTAGCTTGTAATTGAGCTTGTGAATAGCTGATTTTGCTGAGAATGAAGAAGAAATCCATGAAACAAAGAATTTGGTAAATTTGGTCTGAAGGTTCTGGAGGTACCCATCTACTTCAAGGCACTGCTTGCCTCAATGACGAAGAGAGATGAGGAGCTTTCACGAGTAGATCTTCGTGGGTTCTGAAATTTTCGTCCAGAAACCCTAGCTGCTGTGGTGACAGCTCGATGCTTTTGGGCAAAACAAATGGACAAGATGATCGGACTACTGATGGAGGTGGAACAGGTTCCATTGTCAGTAACTGCTACCTTCTGCTGAGCGTGTCTTAAACTCTTAATGGCTGGTTCTCAAATACTAACTTGGTTTGGGTCTTGAGCCTTGGGCCCATCATTAGTATGGGCCTACCAATTACCACCCGTACACCCGAAAAGAGAAAAATGATAAATAATTAGATTTGGTATTGGTAGTTTTTGAGACTTTTTGAAATATACTATGCTTTTTTGATTTTTTTTTAAAATTAGTTTATAAGTTATAGCAATAATATTTAATAAAATAATATAAAACTTATGTCTAGAAAAATAAAAATATAAAATTAGACTTAATTTAGTAATATTATGATTTGTTTTATTAAAAGCTAAAGTTATAATAGTTTTTAACAATTTTGAGTGTATAAACTAATTTTTTAAAATAAGTACCTCTTGAAATATTTTTAAGAACACCATTTAAAATATTTTTAAAATTTTAGAATAAAAACACTCAATTTTTTTATCAAATAGAAAAAAATTAACTTATACACTTTATAAATATAAATACTTTCTCAAAACAATTACCAGACTTAAGCCTTCTTATAAAAAAAATATATACATTTTCAGGCCTGTAAAATATTAGTAAATCTGACCCAGTCTTAAATTGGAATTTTACTGTTTGCAAACAATCTGATTTGTCATTTTAATATTTTAAGAGCCTGAACTGAAATTAAACACAAATGGGCACCCGTGCGGTCACCTTCTTCTCCCTCTTTCTCAGTGTCAACGCAGAAAGACATAAGCTTTGATCAAAACGAAGCAAAATGAGAGTGCCCATAGACTCGCAAGTGGAAATTGATTGAGTATTTGAGTTACTCTTATTCTCCTACTCAAGTATCAATTGGTAATTTCTTGCATATTCTTACTCAATCCATGTTCTTAGTAATTCTTTGCAAATCACATTCTCCATATGAGGAATTTTTTTTTTTTTTTTTGGGAGCTTTAAATTTGCTGGTGTTTATGGTCTGGTTATTAATTTTGTTGAATTAGTTCGTCTGTTTTTTATGTGGCATTTATGCTTTGCAAGATATACACATGGCTATTATCTATGACTGAAGCATCTAAAATACGTAGATTGATATATTACAACTCTTGCAAATTAGATAAAGTACAATTTTGTTCTATACTCAAAGAGTAAAGGGGTTTTCAGTTCATCTCTTGGGGTACAAAGGAGTGGTAGAAATTACTGAATATATAAGTTGAAATGCTTTTGTTTTTGGATGAATTGAGCTAATTTAGTTGTTTCAATGGAGAAAGTAGAGGATTTTGAGACACCCACAAGGAGGGAATTTTGATTTATGGACTTATTTATTTTGATATGTTAACCGTGATTGTTTTTCTTGCTATAGGCAGAACTTTAAGTGTAAACCATAGATGAGCTTCTGGTAGTGACCTTATTTGGAAAAACTTTAAACCTTCATTATTCCTATGTTCATTATATTAGGACGCTTGCTGATTGATTAGGTAGAAGGTAATGTTTCTTGAAGAGCAAATAGGTTCTCAAATCTTCAGTTGGATAGAGAAGGTGTAGCAGAATTTGATTAATGAACTCTCAAGTGCAATGTTACTATATCAAGTAGCTTGGAAATAAAAATGGTTTTTAGTTAAATTCAGGAACAAAATATATCAGGATAGTTGGATATTTGGGCAATGGATGCATTCTTGCTACTAGAAGAATTTTAAGAGATTCCTAAATTAAGTCCACAAAAGCATCAATTCTGAGTTAGTAATAAAGAGGTAGATTTAGCAATAATTTTCTATGAAAGTTTAGCAGCATCAATTCTGTATAAGTGGTCCTTGGAGGGACCCGATCTGCATATATATAACAATAAGTTACTCATGGGGCTCTATGAGACGGCATATTATGTATTGTTCCTGGGCCTTGGGGAGACAGCTAACTCCGTGTTTTTGCTGTCCCTTGGTGAGAGATCTTATCATTTTCTTGCTTCTTGGTCTTGGTGGGATAGCTTATCAGTGCATATACATGGTTCACATACATGTGGACTTATCGTTAGTGATTGCTGCTTGAGTTGTTATATTTAGGGGTTTATGATATTAAGCTAAGGTGTTAGTATTAGGTAGAAATCTATGTTTGGCTTTCTTACATGCAAAAGTGTGGTGAGAAGCAGAAGTGCCTACTGGGGTCCCTAGGCAAGGGGCATGCTTTTTGCACTTATATGTGCACTGTGGAAGGTACTTTGGCGCATACTCACTTAAGTGCAGCCAATTGCAAACATAAATAGCAGAAAGATGATTTGATTGGGAAAATAGGAGCCAAAGAAGAGAGAAACCGTAGCAAGAAAGTATCATTGTACTGTATCTGAACTTTTGATTCCTCTAATGTGAGGTAAGTATGACGTAATACAAATGAGTATTAGAAAAGGTAACTAAGTAAATGGTTAATTGAACATATAAGACGTGTTATCAAAAGATATATAAGATAAACAATGCAGTAAGTAATAAGTTCTGTAGAAGAAAAATAATAAGATAATGTTAGTTGATACTTGATAATTAATTTTTAACTCAAAATCTATTTAGTTCTCAATCTAATATAAAAAATAAGATTACTAAATTGGAAGATAGTAATAATTAATTTGTAATATATTCATATCTAATTTTTTTTTCTGTTTAAAGTAATTGAAATCTTGCTCTGTTGGGATCTGTGACTCACGCACTAATAAGACCCTACCACCCCAAGTATGCCTTGCACTTTTGACTATCTTCTTTAGAGGTAAATGAGGTCAAAAACTAAGATGGTGATGTCTGTTTTGTAGTAAGAATTTTTTGAGAGATATCAACAGCATGAAATTTGTCTGTTAATCATTCATTGAAAGGTTTCTCACTTTCCTTTTCTTTATTTATTTCCTTGCAGGATAGAAGCATGTTAATACACAATATTTTCCAGATGCATTGACGTTTGCCCACGGATTTGGGTTTGGATTGTCTGGGTCTTTTTGTTTAGATGAGTATTATTCCTTTGTGTAGAATCTGAGTGTCATTTGTTTGTGAATAAAAAGTCTCAATGAGTATCTATTTGGCTATGGTATGTCACGGAGCCACCCAACAATTGTTGAAGATTTTGGAGTTGTTGTAACACTAGTATCTTGGTTGGAATGCGTTAGAAGTTTGGATGTATTATTGGTTAGGATAATATAGAAGTGTTATGAGACTTGCAGGTTTAGAAAGAACACCCTGTATGAGTTTTTAGACAAAACTCTGCTGGATTTTTAGGTCATATCTACTCCTGGGGGTGGGACATATTACATTTCCCATGGACAGTACAGTTCAAATAAACAAAAGGAGCAAAAAACCTGTATGTGCAGACTCTTTTTTGCAGTGGAGCCAATGGCAATTGATAGATTCCATCCTCCCTACTGGTGGATTTGCTCATTCTTTTGGTCTTGAGGCAGCTATTCAGTCCCGTATTGTGTCTGGTCCTGATGATCTGAAAACTTTTGTCATCCATGTCTTGGAGAACACTGGAAGCTTACTGCTTCCTTTTGTTTATTCGGCAGCCATATCACCTGATTTGGAAAACTGGAAAAAGCTTGACAGAATATTGGATGCTACATTGACTAATGAAGTGGCCAGAAAGGCATCTATTGCACAAGGATCCGCACTTATGAGGGTTGCTTCATCTGTATTTTTGGAAGTTCCCTCTCTTAAAATCATGAGAGATATGGTGCTGGGTTCTGGAATTGTTTCTTTCCATCATGCTCCCATATTTGGGCTAATATTTGGAGCACTTGGTTTGGATGGTAAAACTTGTCAAAGGGCTTACATATACATTACAATGAGAGACATCATTTCTGCTGCAACAAGGCTCAATTTGGTGGGTCCCCTAGGTGCAGCTGTGTTGCAGCATCAAATTGTTTTTGTTGCTGAAGCTATATTGGAAAAATGGATGGACCGTTCAGTTGAGGAAGCATGCCAAACGTCTCCTTTGCTCGATACTGTGCAGGGATGCCATAGCTACTTGTTTTCCAGACTGTTCTGCTCTTGAAGGCACAAAGTGGTGTTGGTATTCTGAATTTTGGCTGATCTTACATCTACATCACAATGAGATGGTGCAGCTATATTGGAGACAAAAACGATGGATTGCAATTGATCAAGAAGCTTCTTTGTCTATCCTGTGCGGGGTTTCCATGGTTACATGTTTTCTAGACTATTTTCCTCTAGGCGGCACGATCAAGTGCTTCAGCAGTTTGTTTAGATCCTTGATAATTTTTTTTTATTAAAGGCTTCAAGTTATATCTAGAGCTTGATATGACTTGGGAGCTATATTTGCAGACATAATAGCTTGGGTGGAAAGCAAAGGGATGATAGATTATATTCCCCTACTGCTATCCTGCTGATTCAAATAACTTGTGTACTGTATTTTACATTCAATAGATTACCTAAAAACCTGTACGCTAAGGTTGTTTAATGTATTCTATATATCCTTTTCTTTTGTAAAGACTAAAGGTGGAAAACAAAGTGAACAATGGGTTCAGGGACTGCTAGAGACAAAAGCCAGTTGTTTTTAGTTTTCAAGACAAGCCAGTACTAAAGCAAATCAAATGAGCACGGGGCAGCTTCTTAAGTCAATTGAACTGTAAAGCATCCAGAAAGCGGTTCATGTTGAAAACTTTATGAAGCTTTTCTTTGATATATAAGTACCATTCTCAAGCACATAATTTGTGCTTAGCATATTGTGTTTTTAAAGGAGGAATTGGTCGCTTTGTTTGTTAACTTTTTGAACATGTGGATGGATCACATTCTGTCAATACTACCTGGAAGGAGCATCACGAATTCATCCACAACATGACCATCGTTTTCCAACCAAAATTAAAAATTTAGAAATGTCTATAAGAAAATTTGATCAAGAATTTATTTATAATTTATTTATGAGCAATTTTTTAATTCATTTCATAAAACCAAATTAAATAATTATTTGTATCGAAAGTATTAATTAGTTAAGCGCTAATATATCTTACCAAATATAAATGACATACATACAGACCCATAAAATATATCCATCCCAATTAATTGTCGTTTCAAATCCATCAGTGAATCATACACTATCACTATCTACCCAAAATTTGATTGTACTTTTATCACAATGAAGTGGGACACAGATATAAATTCAATGATTAACTTAATTGATTGTTATGGGAGGTGTTTGAGACTATTGGTCCATTTGAGTTTGGGAGCTTAAGGAGGAATATGAAGGGAAGGCAGACACTGAGAAAGTGGAGCTGGGTCACCTCTGCATAACTCTCTCCGACTTTTGCTCTCCATTTGGCATCTCTCTTCTCATTTCAGGCTTCTTAAAAAACATTCTTTTCAAATAAAACTATAATGTTGAAACAAATCTCCCATTTTTTTCACTAGGACAACTAACTGATCAGTACCCATCTCTTCCAGTCTTTGGAACACAACCCACAACCAATCCTCACACACTATGACGGTTAAGGGATATAATTTCAGCTCCACGCCTCCACCATCAGTTTTGTTTTCAGTTTCTGTTCTGTTCGTTTTGTTTTCTGAAAATTCCTGTAATGGGTTTTTGTTAAGCAAATCTGGGCATTTTCATTTTCAAATTTCCATGTTTTTGTATTACTTTTTCTGTAATGGTTGTAAACGGATTCAATGTCGCATCAGCTGAGAGTCTGTATATCAGGAAGAAAAAAAAAATGTGAGGCTATATATGGAGGAGACCGAGGAGCTTGGCTGTTACTTTTCCAGCTCCTTGGGTACTGTCAATTGAATGCTTCAAGATTCATTCTTGATTGTTTCTTCCATTTTTTTAGCTTAAAAGGGTTTCTGAATTTCTAATTCAAGATTGTAAAGGTCGACGCTGATAGCAGTTCAATAAATAGCTGCGCTTTCTAAACTTGGCCTCCAATCTTACAGTTCCTGATAATCTTACTCTTCCAATCATAAACCAGCAGAGTTGTGCTTGTAGAATCTCTTCTATTCTGGGTTTTTGCTGCTGGGTTTGGAGATAAAGATTGATTGAGTTTGATTAGCCAGTTGAACTCTGTATTTTCCCAGTCTACAGTTTGTTAAGGTAATCTTCAAATCTTGTAATCTTTATTATACTCTCTAGAAATCTATGCTATTGTTTCCAACTTTCCATTAATAAACATCATGCTTTGTTTAGTTAGCTAGAACGATAAGCCAGTAAATGAAATAAATGGCAAGTCTTGGGTCTTTTATTTTGGCGTTTTTCCAACTTCTCACTACTTGGTGATAAAAAATATCAAGAGGTAAACCCAGTATATGTCAAACTGTCCTGTGCTGTAGATCTGAGGGTTATAGCAGTAACGTTTTACATCCTAGAATTTGATTGATGCAAACATTTTTTTAGCTCAGCAACTTTCCAGTGCTGAATATTTTGTATAATCTAAATGCTTTTGATGTCAACAATTTTGGTTCATGGACCATTCTTTTTATCAAGAATTTGGTTTAAGATAGGTTTCATGGTCTTTACTACTTCTCCAGTAGTTGTTTGTTTTTCCTCCATCCATTTTTCTCTTCAATTATGTCTCTTTTTTCTTTTTTCAATTTCTGTTTTCTTTCCAGCTGAACTGGTATTTTTCTTTTTCTAAGATAGGTTTCATGGTGCCGTATGGCTATCCGTTTACTACAAAAATCAAAGTAAAGGAAATTCCAAATAAGCCCCTGCAATCAAAGGCTGCTTTTGATTTTGTTTGGCCCTGTAACAAATTGTTGGGTAAAATTAAATGCATTTAATTCTATCCCGGATCTCTACTCTTTTTTTTTTTTTTTTTTTTTCCTCTTTTGCTTTGCAATTCTGTAACTGACCTGAACTTAAAGATTTTGAGCTCTTTTTCTCTTGGTAAAAACTAGTTAAAAAAGAAGAAGAAGAAGAAACTTAAATAGTCGTATCTTTCAGGCCATAGAGCGAACAAGGGAGGAGTTGAAGATATATTTTCTTTACTCTTTAGTCTCTTGGGTGTCTATTCAGCCTCCACTTTACCTGATGGGTTATTTCTTAGATTTTTAGATGCTTTAAATTTCAATGCTTGATGTTTTAAGTTGTTTTATGTTTTTGTTTCTTTAGTCCATTAGGAGGTGAATCTTGTATATATCTTGTGTACTTGGGTTCGCCCCTCTTAGGTGGTGTTTTAGTGAATTGTTATTTTTTTCCAACAAAACAAAACAAAGATAGAAAATTTGTTTTTAGTCTTTGAATAAAAGCTTCTGTGAAAAGCCAAATGTTTTAGCTATTAAATGCTCCATTGTTCTGCAGTACGCTGCTCTAATGGTTTTGGCCTTATTGTCTCTTTTTGTCAACTTTTTTTTCAAAGAAACAAAAACCTTTTCACTTTTCAGTACTATGGATAGGTCTCTAGTTGTTTCTCTTTCATCATTCAGGTATATTTACATAACAAGTTTACGCTAATGTAAGTTCATCCAAATGCCAGTTTTTGATGTTCCAGTTTAAGCTCACCTGGGTAGTTCATTGGATATTGGAGGGAGTAAACGAGATACTAGTGCAAATGAGACATGTTGTTCAATTGATGCTTGAACAAGGGATATATGGGTGGATCGTAATAAGAAACTGACATTCCTTGTTAGAGTCAATATGTAAGTGGAAAAAATGGCGTTTCTTTTGTAGTCATATTTAATCATTTATACTTGTTAATACAATTTCTTCTTGATACCACTTCTAGTAAATAGATCAAATCTTATGACCACCTTGTTTCGTTTGCTTACACGAAGGGGTTTAACATGTCATGGATCAAATTATATGACCATCTTGTTAGAATCCCTTAGCCTTCCTTGTGGATGACACGTAATAGAAGACATGTACAACTTCCCTCCTAACATCTTACACATGTATATGCATGTTCATGAGGTTTAACAAGTTGTTAGTATTTGTTACTAGTATGCACAGACCAAAGACACCGTTGAGACACAATTTGGCTTAGATGTGTTAATTCTAACTCTTATGAATTGGTTATCTAGTAATAGTTAATAAGGGTAGGGGGCCCTAAATGGTTAAAAGTTATAAAACCTATCTGAATTATTATTTGACATGTTTTTATGCCCCTCAGTCATTTCTATACTTCATAGAATTTTCTCCTCCTTTTGTTGTGTCATGTTGTTTCATATGTCCTGTTTCTGAGCTTCATATGTTCACTATCTTTTTGGCACCTTTATTCAGCTGCTCTTTATTCTGATTTGATATTAGTTCCATTTTTCCTTCTGGTAATAATAAACTGTAAAAGAATTTTCTTGAAAATTTTAATTTTCTCCTTTATTGTGTTAGAACTTCAAATTTTACTCCTATTGGATGGAACATTGAGGGCCAAGAGCAGCATGAGGAATGAGACTGGCGACAGGAAAATATCCGAGGGTCACTCTTCATTTTCGGTTGAAGAAGCTACCCGTGGAGAAAATTCTGGAGAAGGTCCTCCGAAAAAAGGGCTGTGGACTTCAGAAGAAGATGCAATATTGGAAGAATACGTCAAAAAACACGGTGAGGATGACTGGGATGCAGTTCCAATGCTTGCAGGACTTGCTCGATCTGGTAAAAGCTGCCGATTACGATGGCTTTATCAACTAAAACCTCGTCTGAATAAGGATAAGTTTACTCCAGAGGAAAAGCATCGGATCACCGAACTACAAGCTAAGCTGGGAAACAAATGGACTAAAATAGCTGAAGAGGTTTGTAAAGTGGTTACTTCCAACTTTGTGTTATCATAGTATGTTTTGCTCATGTCTAGCTAAATTATGCTGGTCCTTACTTACCCAGGCTCTTGGTAAGAAGACATTGTCCACTGGATTTTGGATGGGTTATAGGGATAGGTCTTATATATCTATGTCAAAGGAATGTTTTTCCATCAAGATGTGATTCAAACCATGCCTCCCCATATCAAGTCTTTATACTTGTTTGTCTAAAATTACAGTTTATTCTAGCCCTAGGTTCTGCTTTTTAAGTTGGGTAATTTGACCAGTGCAATGTGGTACTTTTATTTTGGTGGGAATACGTCAAAGATATCTGTTTCCTTGAGTATTAACAAGTTCTATAGACCTCCTTATTTAGTTTCAGGCTTATGTTTCAAGCCAGTTCAATAAATTGAGTAAATAATTCTATAGATCTCTCTTGAGTTCACTTTGTAGGATATTTCTCTTGGGTGTTCTATTATCAAAAGGTGCAATTACAATGGTGTTGAGTAGAAACGACATCAATGTGAATCATCTTTGTAGAGATATGAGCAAAATGAAGTTTTGATTAAGGCATGTGGTCTGAAATTATCATCTTATAGATTTATCCATGGATATATTCGATATTTGGAGTAGTTTATTGATTCTTATACCCTTTTGTATAAGATTTATGGATCTTTAGGGTGCTCATTGACTTATTCCATTATAGTGTCTTACTCTCTTGACTATCTTAGTTCTTTGTTGATAGCTGAACACATACTTTCCTTTTATGTTCTCTCGTAGAAGTAGATTCCTTTTTCTGCATTCTTGGATGCCTTAAATATTTGAGCTCCACGGATTATAATGATAAACAATTGATCCATGAGTCTCAATTCCTGAATTATTTAGGACTTGGTTATATCTCGAACTAAGTTGAAGCTACAAGTCCTTACCCTTTAGCAGCATTACTGACAGGGTTGACAGGAGTCTTTTGTATTCTTTGAGAGACACTGAAAATTTTGATACCTTTTTATAGAGTTCATCTGCATGCATGCAGAATCTACTAACTCAGAAGAAAGAGGTTAACCTATTGTTACTTTTCTAAAAGCATGAAGTTTTTTAAGTAGTAATACATATTTATCATCTTCTTTGATGTTTTTTGTTTTTGTTTTATGTCTATTTTAGTTAATACGCAAGGTTTTCTTTGTTATATCAAGTCTCGCCCCTCCTCACAAGAAAGGAAAAAAATAAAGAAAAAAGAGAACTTGTGTCAGTATTGATTGTATTGACATCTCGATTTAGTGATTCAGGTTTAAATATTTTATAGTAAGTTCTGAGTTCCTAGTCCCTGCTACATCAATAAAGCCTTTACTCCTGAATTGCTCATTTTATTGGGACATTTTAATGTTGTGAAATATTATTTTGTTGTTTATAAATATCTTTTATTTAGACCAAGAAACAGACGTATCATATTATGGATATATCATATTCTTAGCAACCCTCTTAAGAAGACTTGTTTCAAACACTGCACTCATACCAGAAACTTCAACAGTTAGCATTACAAACAATGAAACAAATGAAAATTTCACTTTTTCCTTCCTTATTTATTCTTTCTTTTCCGCTGCATTTCAGTTTCCTGGACACACAGGTAATTCTATAAGGAACTACTGGGTTAGAAGAATGAGGAATTTGGAACGAGCAAAGCCAATCTACCCTGCTGATGTGAGCCAACAACGAGTGCTGAGTAGCAGTCAAGAGAACCCACATGTTGGTACATTCCCATATGGGGACACACAGCATCCTGATTTTTGTCAGGCAGAGAATATTCAGGTCCCAGAAGAGGAATTCAACAGCTTACCACTGAATCGAAGTGTAGGCTCATCCCCTAGTTACAATGCATGGTTCCCAATGACACAGCCCCCAAAACGCCCTCGAGAGACAGATACCAATACTTACCAGAGTTTGGAGACTGGTGTCATCAGTTCTGACCCAATATTTAGTCAGTATGTGGATGATAATTGTCAGAAAGTTGCTAAGCTGTCCCCATCTCATTCAGATCTTAACACCTAGTGGCTATGACCATTATCATGGTGGTAATATCCCTGGAAGCCATTCCCTTTTAAATGACAATGCCTCCTCTTCTGAGCCAATATGTGGACCTATGAAGTTGGAGCTCCCTTCTCTCCAATGTTCAGAAACTCAACAAGGTAGTTGGGGAATGTCTGCCTCTCCACTTCCTTCACTTGAGTCTGCCAGTACTTTGATTCAGTCTCCGGCTCTGAATAAGTATCCTGATCAAACATTTCCTTGTTCTCAACAAAACAGTGGTTTACCAGAAGAAATAGAATATGAATCAAGAGTTTTGGAAGGCTCAAATAAAAACTCATGCCAGCAGACTCCTGATGGTTTTTCGATGCCTGAGGAAGTAGTTAAGAGTTTACCCTTGATTCCCTATGATATAGACTGGGAAGAATATCGTGACCCAAATTATCCTTTTGGTCATTCTGCTGCACCTGTTTGGAGTGAGTACTCTCCATTTAACAGATCTTCTTTTCCAGAACATGACATCAATCATGAAACAGCTAAAGAGGATCCAGCCCTCTGTTCCAGAAAGAAAGAAACAAAGAACGAAAATTTGAATACGATGGACCTTACCAGTCCGGATTATGCCTTGCCTGACCTAGATTTCAATAGACATAGTAGTGACTACAGCAAGGATGATGATGATTGGATAAGGGAACTTTTTGGAGAAGATTCTCACGGTCCTCCCACTAGTAAATAGGCACTCTGGATATTCCATTGGCAAGGTAATGGTAGCTATGTGCACGAGATGATTCCATTTGTATGCAGCCTTTAAAACCTTCCGTTATGATTGAGAAGATGTTTTGTATCAGAATTTATCATTCATTCAAACCTTGTGTTAGCTAATGATATATTTTCTATGTCCCTGATAGTGGACAAAATATAACAAGGCATATATAAGGAGAGCATGTTACTCGCCATAACAATGTTTTGTTTTTAGGGGTGGAGGGGTGTATGAGGCAACTCCGTGCTCAACTAACTGTGTATTTCATTGTGCTTGCATTCATATGTTTGTGATTTGTACAGCCTAAATAACATAAAATTGTTGACCTTATGCTGTAGTTGCAGCTGGGCGCATCATGCATCCTTGACTTCTAAGCTGCAATAGATAAGTATTTGGTGAATTATGCTTAACTTGAGTTTACTTTTTTGTGTCCAATGGAGTTCCTCATGGGGTCGATCAGTATTTAAAAGTCTTTTGATATTGTTAATGAAAACTTGGTTCACCAGGATATCCCTGGGAAAAGAGAAGGTGCTACTTTCCTTTGTATATACACAGACCTATACTCTACCTATTAGTAATTAGTATCTCTTGGCTGCACTTAATTTCAAAAATCACTGAAGTTTTGATTTGTTTGAATTTTATTAATGCCTTGTTTCAATCAGGATAACACTTGAGATTCTCAACCTGGAGGTCCTTATTAATTAGGTTAGAGTAGGGGTGGGGTTATATGAGAAGGAAGACAGATTAAATATCTATTGTTTTGTAGTTCATGTATATAAGTAGCCAACAGGGCCCCTGAAGACCAAAAAAATGTTGTGTGTTGTGTCTCTATCGAACTGCCTCAATTCTGCCCAAACATGTGATCCTGATTGAAACAAAACACCAAAAAATTAATGTTCCATGAATAACCTAGATAAATTATATTCAACAAATCCCATTCTGGGAAATTTTTGGAGATTTTGATAGTCACCAAGCACCAAAAGCAACAGAGTAATTTGCAACTTTTTTGATTCTATTAGATATATTGCCAACACAATTAATTATCAGGAGAGGTTAATATATATATATAACTGAAGTATAATACTCATGAAACCTTCACATTGGAACTAACAGATTAGGAACTAATTAAAGCAGAAGATGCAATTTTCAGAAACTAAACATTGCAGAAATCAGAAGATTTTTCCTTCAGATAGATCCCTAGCTCTCAGCAGCAATAGCAGCAGCCTTGTCAAGTTCCTTACAATGGTACGTACTACCGCAAGCTTCTTCCTCAGAATTCACAGAAGAAATGTAGGGAAGAGTATATTGCAAGTATGACATATACACATACATACCTGCCACCATCGGACTTTGAAATTTGGTGCAAAGAATCAAATAAACCAAATTCTTGTCCCTTCAAATAATGCTGATATAGCCATATAGGTATACCATCCCCCATTCGAATCCTCATCGCCAATGCTTTTGACCTTTCCATCCTGATCTCCTCTTACGTACCTTCCAATTATCTGATAAAAGCTCAGATAAATCATCAGTTTTGGTACAAGATGAGAGGATCTTTGTATGAGCTTTGATGTGACCTCCTAAAGCATTTCCATAGCTGCATCTCTTCTTACAGTACTTGCAAATCCGAGACCTGGTTTCCACACCAGGACTCGAAACTTTTTTTTGTTTACGGCAATAGTTTGCTGTGTTTCCTCAGGAACCACTTCGAACAGCAGATCCGCGGCACGATCAATGTCCCAATCATGTAAGAGTTTTTTCAAACGAGGATTCATTAATGGAGGAAAATAGAAGCAAACAGGTTACCTTGCTTTGCAAGAAAACTGAGAATAGAGAATTTAGGGCTTCAACTGTTTCAAGTTTCAACATCAACAGATATATCATGGGTAAGGGAGAAAGGGAAAAGAGATTAGAAGAAAAAGCTTGACCCCTTCCTTTCCTCTCTTCCAAATACAATATTATGATAGGAAAATATCTAAAATGAGATCACTTAAATACTGTTGTGGATACAGATCACTACCAAAACAAAAAGGGAAGAGATCACTTCTCTGACTCTGAGGATCTAAATCTTACTAAAGAGGTTGAATTTTGATAACTTTTTACTAATTAAGGAAGGTAAATCAGGGAAAATCTGATTTCTCATTAATATTTGGTAATATGTATTCTTAAAAGCTGGCTGCTGAGATTGCAAATATAATAACTTCTTTTTTTTTTAATTTTAATCAAAAAGAAGAAAATAATTAGGATTTTTCTTGCTAGTTAAGAAAACAAAGGAGGAAGTAGTATTTACTATTTAGAATTCTTCAGGGTTTTGCCATTTTTAATAGGATTTATTAAAGAATAATATAGAAAGAAAAAAAAATGTAAAGATGCACACGGATTAATTGGAGAATTAATGAATGAATAATATATATGTAGGGCGAGTGAGTTGTGTTCAATTATTTGACATTTCTAATTAATCAAAAACAAATATTAAAAATTAAGAATTTTTTTAAATAATTGTTATTGCTACACATAATAAGAAAAACAATTATGGTTAAAAAATTAAAACTCAACTAAATTAGGAGTGTTTAGTTGCCCAATATCATTGGAAATCATATTTGTGAAGCAATATGATAGTTAAGAGCCTCAATTTAACTCTCAACACTTAAAATTGTGTCAGTTTTTGTTTTTGTTTTGTTTTTTTTACTATAGTTGTCCTTTTAGTGTTGGTGCCGATTATGTTTTTATAACTTTTTCTTAATTTTTTGTATTTATTTTTTATTAATGGAACACATCCAATAATTGAATACATGTAAGCCACACTCGTTAAGGTAATATCTTAGTTTAAGGATTTGGATGCAAGTGAATGTAATCAATATTAAGAGTATTATTAAAAAGTATTAAGATCCAAGCTTGTGAACTTGGCAAAAAGAGGGGAATAGAAAAGAAAAAAAAAAAAAAAAAAACTTTGGCCTTCGGCATGTGATAAAATTACAGAAACTCTTATTTTATAATTAACATGCAACTTTTTTTTCTTCTAATTAAATGACTTTTGAAAATTAGTAGATATTTTTAACCTAGTCGCATCACTCTTATCATGTAGTATTATATTTGTATTGTCATGTGTCTATATTTATACTTTTTTAGATAATCGATAATTTATATATAAGATGAGATGTTAGATTTCCATACACATAGTTGTACAAGATGATTTGAATGTCTAAACTTGGTTAATTCCTCAAATAAAAATCGTAAGTGTAAAATTAAGTAGACCCTTTATTAACTCAATAAACAAAGAGTCAAATTAGAGTTTAAATTTTAGAGTACTTATTAGGATAGTTTTCACAACTTATTTATCAAAAATGTAAAGAGCCTTCACTCTACCATCGAAAAAAAAACACATGCACATTTAGTGGGAAAAAAAAATCTGTGCATTAATAAAATTTCCACATATATTATCCCTCTTCTAGCATCTATAACAACAAAGAAAAATAGTAAATTATATTTTATTAGTGATCATGCAAACTCAACATAAAATTAGGTCAAATTGACCACTACACACATTTGAATTAGAGTTTAAGTCTCAAAGTGTTTGTCGAGATATTATTTCACAACTCCTTTCTCAAAACCCTAAGACCTGTCATCATTATACCGACAAAAAAAAAAACATACACACAAACTGATAGAAAATCTATCCATGCATTAATATAATTCCCATATATACATTATTGCCTCTCCATGAATCCATAACAATAATTGTGTAAAACAACTCATCTATATATGTTGATCTATACCTAAATAGTGTTGGAGCATCATTTGGCACCCTTTCAATCCATAACATAGTGGTCTTGTGGGTAGCATATTTTGGTTATGATGATTTAATCAATTTTCTTATGTTGTTTCAAAAAAAAAAAAAAAAGATGATGAAGAAGGAGAATTTAAACCATTTCGAAGTTTAAGAATTTTTCAAGATAAAGTTGACACAATTTTCTTAGTTGGATGATGTATATTAACATTAAAAAAAACCTTGATCAATGCTGAAATCTGGTTCGGAAAAAGCATCTATGAATACCTGATTTGAGCTTGCGTAAAAAACATACTAAACTGTATCACTAAATAAATGAATTATCAATAATTTTACCAAACGCTGATATAATATCTACTATTCATATATAATGTGTCACAAGCACAGATCATAAGAAATTAATGACCGTAAAGAATAGGATCATATCCATTAAATGTTTGTCTAGAGAATTAACCAATTTGAGAATCAAAATTTGAAGTATACAAGCAGCAAGGCTAAACAAAACTGAATTCCTGTTGTGTCTTCTGAAGCTGTCTATTCAATATAATATTCAGCTGAGTTTAAGTTTCAGCCGCAAATTGATGCAGTTTAGTCCCTATATATATGGTCCTTACACACAAGGCGTCTACAAGTATTAATGCATCTTAAACTCATTACACTAATCAGGAGATCATGCACTTAGGGACAGTACCCACTAAAATACAAAAATCTTGCCTTCTAAACATTTGCTTGATTAATTCCTGTTTCGGCTTCCTTGCGATCTCCAAAATTGAAAAAGAAAATATGTGTGGTTTGGGTTTTTTCACCATCTTCTTCAATCAATGGAGTAATCATCACAAAAGAAGTAGTTAAGCAGATAAATTTTAGGAACTATTTCAAATGGAAATGAGCAGATGAAAACCAACCACACATGCTCTTTACAAACATTAAAGAGAAACAGCCAGACATGCTTTGATAAGTATAGTTCATAGCAAATATCTGATATTGATCCGAACATTCTATTCACTGCATAAGCAAGTGAAACCAAGTTAAAATAAAGGACCATTCAGCAAAACAATATGGAATATATAATGGACACCAATCTCTATAATTAAGCAGCAATTTCATATTCATATTGGAGAATATTTGAAAGTTATAACAGTAGACATATAATGAATTTAATTAGATGCCAAATTATTTAGGAAACCAAAATGACATTAGTACTAATTAAATTCCTAAAGCTAGAAAAGGCAGAAGTTCAACATAACTACATATATATTATAAAGCTAAACTGAGAATTAAGGAAGCAATAACTGATTGCACTTGACCAGGTATAACTATGATATTCAGGGTTGATAAAAGGCTGAATCAACTCCTCCATCCTCCATGACAAATGGCTCATTGAGATCAATATCAAACACTTTAGGACCAGATTGCTGACTTGCTTCTCCAGACAAACCTTGTTTAGGACCAGATTGACTGGCTTCACCTGCTGATGTTACTTCACTCATTGAGGCTCCTCCTCCTCTTGAACAATGCGTAATGTAATGATCCACAAGAGCTTGTGCTGTGGCAAATGATCTCACATTGCAAATCTTGCATTCGTGTTTAGTTTCCTCCAATATCATTGATTCGCTAATCTCATTTTCTTTGCTTTCATCATCAATTTGTAGGCCGGGACTATTAGCACAACCTTTTTCTTCGACAACTTTTGCATCTTGACTCATTCTCTTTTCTTTGTTGTGGCTGGATCTATGCCCTCCTAGGGCTTGGAAAGTTGTGAAGGATTTACTGCAAATCCTACATTTATAGGCACCAGGCGGTGACTTGAGAGTTTTAATCAGCAAACTAGGGTCTTCAGATTCTGCATCTTGAGACTTAGTTTTCAAGATCTTGTTCTTGTTCTTCTTGATCTTCAGTATATTTCTTTTGCTATGTTCATGAGTATGATCTATCTTCTTCTCCATTTCTTCTTTAGCCCAACTTATCTCATCCTCTTTCACATCATCATCAATATCATCCATATTCGCAACAACTTTGTCAAATCCAGATCCCAGCAAAGCCTTCCCTTCAACTAGACCATCATTGGCACCTGCACCAGCCTCATCAACTTTGTTTCCCAACTTCAGTGAACTATAAACTTTTATTTTCTTAACCTTTTGTTTTCCAGTAGGCGAGCAATCAAATTTTCTTTTCTTATACGGAAAAGAAAGTTCCGAATCATTGTTAGCCTCAATTGCATCTCCATCATCCTGAGGAGGTAACTTGAGACTCAAGTAATCTCCCCGAGACAAAAGAATAAGATTTTCAGCACCCTCAGCATCACCAATACACTTCCGGCCTCTTTTATCAGTCTTCTGCCAGTTAGACAACGATTCCAATAAATCGATAGCTGTTCCTCGCGATATGATACCCGAATCAACCATATCCAGATCATCCTCATCTACATTTTGCTGATCAATAGAATCTGATATCGAGGAAGACGAATAGGTGCTTTGTGATGGAGAAGGCTGATGCATACCCCTCCACTCCCTTTCGGGATGAGATCTCATATGACCATACAGTGATTTCATGGTTGGGAAAGTCTTTTTACAAACACGACAAGTGGGTTTTCCACTAGTCATCAAAGCATGCATAGATCTAACATGATCATCAACATGATGATGATCATCATCATCACTGCAGGACTTTTTATTAGAAGTACTAGCAATTTTAAATTTAAGATTATGATTATAATTACTTTTAATCTTACTGGAGACAAGTTGGGTTTTGTTCTTAACCTGATTTTTGAGAGCTTGAAGGTGATATCTCCTGTGTCCACCTAAAGCTTTTCCATTAGTAAAAATTTTCCCACAGAAATCACATACACGAAGCCCTTGAGCTTGAGCTCGAGCTAGTTCAGCTTCATTGAGTTTCCCATCATCATCAAACGGCACCGTCTTGGATCCAATCAGCTCAGATTCCTTCTCAGCTTGCCCATCTTCAGGTACTGGATCTAACCCTTTAATCTTATCTTCTTCATTCATCTGAATCAAAAAAAAAAAAAAAAATACCCAAAAAAAAATTAGAGAAACCCAGGTGATGAAGATAGAAGCAAGAATTCTAGCTAGCTAGATTGGTAGCTACCCTTGAATATTAAGAAGAAAGCAAAAACTGGGATTGGAAGTAGTAGAGCCGCTAGATTAGGGTTTAAGAGTAAAAAACGCCAAACAAATAAGGGAGAGACATAGAGGAAGAGAGAGAATTTGTTTCTGGTAAAAATGGGAAATTTAGATATGGGAAGAGGAAAAGCTATATATTTGGGTAAGGACTGAGAAAGAGAAGAGGAGAAGACATAGAATCCGATTGAATTTAGGGGAGTGATAATGAGAAAATCTCTGAGGAATTAAAAAAAAAGAAAGGGGAAAGCAAAAAAAAAAATTAGAGATTGGAATGAGATTTTATTGCATTAATTAGATATTCTCCAAAAAGTATAACAGATTTTCTACTGTAAATGGCGATTTGGTTTAAGTCTTCGCCAGAAATTTTTTTTTTCTAAATCTGGTTTCCATTAGGTGCATGTGTCTACTCTTTTTTCTTTTTTAATTGAGAAATTATAGTCAATATTTATTTATTCCTAAAGTAAACCGGGCAGTCTTGTAGACTCTGGGGAGAGATTAGAGGAGGGGATTAGATTATACAAAACAAGAGGATTATAACCCATCATCGAAAATTGATTCATGACTAGTTGAGACATACATAACACTAAGGTAATTTGATGCTTCTCATAAATTTCCATAACATTGTAAAGAGACAAATGTTATCTCTTTTTTTATAGAAAAAAACTAGTTACAAATCGGTTCTTAGATGAACTTACATAAATATTTCGTGATTTGAATGTTGAGTGGTATTATCTCGAAAAATCCCTTTAAAGAAAATAATTCTAATTAATGTAGTATATTTTAAAGGGTATTCAGAACACTGGGGATCATAACCATCATTGGAAGTTAATTCATAAGTAGTCGAGACATAACACTAATGCAAATTGATGCTCCTTATAAGTTTCATAAAATTGTAAAGAGACAAACGTTATCTCTTTTTTTTTTTTTTTTTTTTTTTAAAAAAAACAATTAGTTGCAAACCGGTTATTAGATGAACTTACAAAAATATTTAGTGGTTTGAATATTGAGCAGTATTATCCAGAAAATCTTTTAAAGAAAATAATTTTAATTAATGTAGTATATTTTAATTCAAATTAGAGAGGAAAAACGTTTTGTTACATCTTTGAATTATTAATTGGTTTATGACATCACCAGCTATCAGATAAACTCAACTAATTAGTTATCTTGAAGATAAAGTTCCATTTTGTAGAATGACTTACTTGAACTACAAAATTTTTGCAGCGCCTCACTGTTTATATCCAATGATGCATAGTTTGGAAAGGCGTAAAAATGTACTGCAAAACCCTATGCCCTCGTACAGTCACTTACGTGCATGGCCTCTGAATGATGATAGCTAGGTTTGCTAATAACCATGGAATCATAAAGATGAATGGTTTTCTTCAATTCTTAGACATAAGGCGCTGACAACCTGTTTCTGAATATGTCTAGAGAGAAGTATATCCTCCATTAATGTTCTGGTAACAGGTTTTCCCATGTGTATTGGGTGCCTTCAGCGTGTTAAGAAAATATACATATAGATGTGTGTGTATATTGATTGTTATACACAGTGCATGGGAAAAAGACTCCTCACATTTCCCTCTCCTGATCAATATATTCCAACACATTGCATGAATGCATAAAACCAGACAAACTCTATAAGTCACCGCAACTAGTTTGGGATTTGAGACTTAGTTGAGTTAATTGCATGAATCATTTCAAAGAATTCCATCAACTAAGCATTTCCATGTAAAGTATTTGACCTTGTCTTCTTGATTTTGTTCCCTCCATTTTACGACCCCTCCCACTATTTGAAGGGATCTTGCCTACATTTGTGCTGCTGCTTGTGCTTGATTTCAATTGTAAGGCTAAGTCCTTCTGGCTAATTTTCTGATTTAGGTTTGTGCTTAAGTGGTCCTGTTCCGGTGTTCCCTTGATGCTTTGTGAACCAGATATGGTTGACACACTGCGCGTCAAATTTGATTTTGCGAGAGAAGAGTCTTCAGTCACACAGCATGATTGGTTTTCTGTTATGCATTCTAATATCGATACAACCTGTAGTTATGCGAGTAAAGAACATGTCAAATGGATATTATTGACAGTATACAATTTATAAATTTGTATATTAAGGATGTGACCCTGAATAGGAAATATCAATCGAGTAAAAGATCATAAAGTCATTGCACTTGCTAACAGATCATAAGTCATTGACACTTGCATAGTTCATAATCATTCTTTTCTGATTGTGTTCGTTTACTTTATTAGCATTTAATCACGAGTTTTGCTGTTGAGCTTCAACAGTACTTTTCAACAACAATTTACATGGTATGACTATGTCATAACCAGTCTTTCTTTTTTGCTATACAATTGGTTATGGAAACTTAGATCAGTTACTGGCATACAAACTCCGTGAACTTCAAATTCCAAAAGGAACTTTCATTTTGCAGTTATTCTTCATTATATGCATTAGCATGTCTGTTACTCCAATATTATTTTGTTTTTTGTGATTACGAAAATGTAAAAATTCCACAACTTACCAAATTTATGGCTAATCTTTTCTCGGGATTCTTGTTGAGACATTGTTCTGTTACTCGGACCAACCAAAGAAGTTGGTGGACATCACAGGAGCTGCTGATTTTTGGATCCACTAATTCCTGGTACTTTCTTTCTTCAAGAAGCGGCTTGGCCTGAAGAAATATCATATGATATAAATGAGAAACCGAGTCAGCATGTAGGAACCAGTGAGGGTCCATAAACTCGAAAGAAATGAATGTCACAGTCACAGCCCATTAGTATATGTAACTAAATGTTATATTTTGTGCAGCTTATCTATTACTTTTTGTTGTGCTTAGAGTTTTGATGTGACTGGGTTGAATCACCCAAATAAATTGTAAAATGGAGAAATACGGTTAGGATCTTGGTCCTTTGAATAGGTTGACAAGCAGAGGGTCAATTCAACTTGATCCACATGATCTAAAGAAGAAGAAGAAGAAGAGAAAATGACGAAGATAAATGGATGGATAATCAGGATTATATGACTCAATCGTAAACCTAGCTAGCTTGTCATTTGCACTTGTGAAAGTTGAAAATGTAGAGGTTGTTAGTGACTTTTAAGACAATAATACAGCATAAAAGTGATACTAATATTGATTATGCGTAACCACAAGAAATTGGCACTCATCTTATAGAAATCAATGTGTAGAAAAACATACTGATATGTAAGCATGAAACTTGTGGTAGTATACTATTATGGTAATAGGTAAGTGTGAAACGTATACTTTAGACGAGTTCAGCATCATATTCTGTGTTGGTGATGGAAAAGAAACTTAGTACTTGTTCCAGTTTCAAAAAATCTAACGACCAGCGGTTGCTAGTTTTTTATTAAAGTAAGGTCATTTAGCTCTTACCCATTCCAGAAGACTTTTTTCTCTCGACATTTTCTCTTTAATCCTCTGGCCAGAGATTAGCTCTAGAAGAACCATTCCAAAGGAGTATACATCAGTCTCAGTTGATAGTTTACCACTTTCCAGATACTCTGGTGCTAAATATCCAAAATCCCCTACATTTTTGTCTCTGGGGGACTGCTCGAAATCATGTTTTTCTCTATGAAACCCAAAATCTACAAGCTAAAGACAAGAATCAAACATTTGAAGTGAAATATAGTAGTACTATTATAATTATAGACGACAAAAAAATGAAGACGAAGAAAATAACAAAGCATGTTGAGGTTAATAGACTAGCTTCATAGCCATCAAGATTCAAGTCATTACCAGTGGCTCAAAGTCATGCGTGAGAAGAATGTTACTTGGTTTCACATCTCCATGAATTATGTTGTTCTCATGTAGGTACCTCAGACCTCTAGATGCACCTATTGCTACTTTCACCCTTTCTGTCCAAGTCAATGATCTAGAGCTTTCCCCCTCTGCTCAATGGAAGAATTTCAGTTGCCTATAAATTTTTAACTGTTAATGAACAAACTTGACATTAACTGCTAAGAGATTAGAACTTACTTGATAGATATTTGTCAAGTGAACCACTGCATACATACTCGTAGACAATCAGTGGGTGATTTTCTTCTGTACTTGAACCCAACATCATTGCCACATTTTTATGTCTAGCTTTGATGAGGGATTGGACTAATGACTTCAATTCCTTCTTTCCCTGATCAAAGCTTATACTCTTTTGTTTCTTAACCACTATCTTTAGCTTACTAGTCCCTATTTGGCCTTGGAAAGTGAGGTCAGAGAGAGAATTTTTCACTGAAAATCCCTCAGTGGCAGCTTTAAGTTCTTCATATGTGAAGTCCCTGTTCCATCCAATAAGTGGCCACCTATGCTTGCAGATAGAGCACATCGGAGTTTCCCAATCTCCTGACTGCCCATCCAATCTATCCTTCTGGCAACTGCCCTGTGCCTGTTCTTGATCCAGGCTCAGTCGATTAGCTTCTGTTTGACCTGTCATTTGATTACTGTAGTGTCAAAGTAAAAGAAACAAAGACAGGAAAGTAGCCAACATTTATCTAGGATTAGTGTTTTTTTTTTTGTCTCAGTTTATCCCTGTGAGTTGTGACTGAAAAGTGAGGAATATTGCAGTGCCTAACGGCTGAACTTATGCATGGGAAATGATATGTTACTTACTTTTGGGAAAAATGTCTATGCTGAAAAGGTCATCTTCATCTGGATATCCTGGTACCATTTCATCATATGCTACTTGGATGTTAGATTCAATTTCTTTAGGGAGTATACTGTTTTTGGTTACTTTTGGCCCTCTTAATTGTTCAATGGTTTGATTGTGCTTCATTCTTGATATACCACATGAAAGCTTCTCTAGAAAATATTTCCTGTCCTTCTTCATTTGCCTGTGACATAGGTGACGTGATCAACCTTCTGTAAAAAAATCAGCGGACATTATCCGCATTCCATCTTTTTGTATAATTATTCATCATGTGGGCCAGAAAGTGACAAATAAATCTTGATATATCGTGTCAAGCAACCTCAAAATTTCTTGATATTGTATTGCTGTCCTTTTAGTTCTATACATAATGGTGATTATTTACAAGTCTTTTTGTTTGACCATGCATACAGCTTAATGAACTGGTGTTGTCTCGTAGTCAAGATATGTAATCAGAACTTAAAGGTGCCTTTTAGTGTTCCAATGTTCTTTTTTCTAACTACCAGAGTCCATACCATTTCAGCATGACTGATCAAAGATTAGTTGTTTGCTTAATCAAGATGAGGTTGAACAAAGCAGAACTTGTTTCTATTACCTTTATCGAGATATATTAGATGGCCTTTATTTATCTAGACTATAAGAGGAATGAAATATATATATAGAGATTGTTTTGTACTCTGTCCATACCTGTCAAGTATCACCCAGGTTGCATTTAGATTTTGAGCTGTTTCTAAAGCAACTGCCTTTGGTGAAAGTCCTCTAGCCACTTCTATCTTAAAATGCACCTGATAAGATGAATCATCATTGCAACTTCAGTTTATTAGTACATCTCTTCTGCTTTACAAAAAACTGAAATGCCATAATATCTATGTTTATGAATAAACAGATACTCAATAGCAGCTAGGTGTTATTTACAGAAACCTATTTAAGCTTTCTAGGTACTCTTCATCCACTTATTCAAAAGATTTCAGATAAAATGTGTTATGTTTCCATTTTTTACTCACTAAGGATGATTCCTGTTTACTATTTTTGATCAATATAAATTTAGTGTTTATTACAAGCCCATGTCTGCCGTCCAAGCCTTCTGAAGAATGCAGTTAGCCTGTCACCTATGGCTAAGTAAAATCAATTGCATTATAATGATCACAACAATGGTAGCTGACATAATAGAAGTTCTCTTAAGGTTCTTGTGTTAAATTTAGTAAAATCAAATGGATTATCAGTTATGAACATGATCATATAAAAATTTCTCTCTTTTTCCTGGGCCTATAACAAAATTAAGATATCTAGCTACTTCTCTTGTTTTTCTTTCACCTTATAAAATGCTAAGTAAATCCAATTGTTGTACTGGAAAGATTAATAAAAATCTCAAGCAGAAAGAAAGATGATTCACTTGGACTTGATTCAAATCAAATGGTATGGGAGTATTTTCTTCTCAAAATTAGACATTGAAGAGATTTTATGTAATAACAATTTATTGTTCTGTTATCCGTCAATATAATGCATGCATATGGCATCAAAATAGAATCTGTTAAACAATTATGCATGCTCAGTAGTTTATCAATCATTTCACTTCTCCAGCGCATTTATTGTGCAGGTAATTGCAGTGAGTTTAAAGAGGTATTATTGGAGCCTTTCCCATTTGTGTAATTATGTGTAACAATCATGAAGACTCATCAAGTTGAAAGAAAAAAACAAGGAACAGGTCTAAAATTCACCTGTTGTGTTTCACACAGTCTTGAAATCTCAACAAGTTCCTTATTGTTCTGGTACTCTTCCTTCTTCCGTGCAGCTTCTATGTTGATGATTCTCTGGTTTGCTCCTAGCATAGAACTGGAGTTCACACTGCTTTTGTACCCCACTACAAAGAATTTGACAGTGTTAAAAGCACTAGCTAAAGGTAATCAAGTACTGAAGTCACTATATAAATGCAGGTGAAATACAGTTTTAAATCAACAATGGATGATATATCTGTTTTTTTCACTAACATTACTCAATACTCTATCCTATTTCTTTTGAAACGTGATTGCTACTTCCTTCTTAACACCAAAATAATATGAAACCTCTTACTTGATTTCTTGCTTCCCATGAAAGATAACGTACTAGGGGTATTAACCTGATGAAGGACTGCAAGTAGGGTTAGATTATCTCCTGGCTTAAGTGATAAGCCAAGGAGAGCCCACCGAATGGGCCTGAAATTAACTTCTTTCGATGCGTCCTGGATCACCACCACCCTCTGTGCTTCCATGGAGATGGCTTATCTGTTTCAAGCTCTAAGTGATCTGATGGCTATAAATTATGTCACTTCTAGAGAAGACAATATTCAAGTCAACATGTTCACTTAGTTCAGCCAGTTTTCATTGTTCATGTTAAAACCTAAAAGCCCAGATGATAGATTAGAAAATTTCAGGAGAAAAATGAAAAAAAAAAGAAGAAGACAGAATACAAAATGTTTTTCTTTTATTTCTCAATTCAGTTTTACTTCTTCCCCTGATATTATATATGAAAATATGGTGTAAGAAAATTCTTCTCTGTCAGAAAGGATATGAGAACTTAATAGTGAAGAAAAAGCAGCTGACAAACAATTAGACAAAGAAAGAGCCACAAACATGGATACAGCTTATGAAGAAGATATAACTAGTTGCTAGGCTCTATAGAACTAAGAGATGACAAATATTTCAAGAGAATGTGAGAGCAAAGTGGTGGAGAATCCAGGAGAACATCTATGGAAGTTGTTCCAAGCGCATATTCGGGTATCCTAAACAAATTCCCTTCGGAGAAGATAATTGGTTTTAAGGTTTTAACTGGTACCCTTGTGTTGTTAATACCAAAGCTGATTCTATGGTATCATTATCTTGTCTTTTTAGCTATTCTAGCAGGTATGATGAAAACAAGGCCTTTCTCGAAGGAATCAGAAAGTTACCAGAATACTAGGATCATTTTTTGGCTCTTTGCGTCATGGCTTCCACCTCAGTTTCTCATGGTAATAGGATTTAGCCGTTTTCACATCAAATCCTTAGGCAGCAGATGAGAAAAGCAAGCATTTTTTATCTCATATATTTTGATTGTGCTGCTGGTTCTTGTTATCTTTGAATTTTTAATCTTTTTCCACTTGGGCTGAGCTTGGGTATTGAAGACATAGACCTTTTGTTCATTCTTCACTGCAATAAACAATTGGCTAAATTGGCTGGTTGCTGGTTTGTCTTGGCAAGTTGTGAGCAGTAGTTGTTCTAACTAGAAGAACATGTGTTTGTAAACCCGAGGGATTGAAGTTAAAGAGGTATGCTCAATTTTATTGTCTTCCTGATTTAAAACTTTAGGATGAACAAAATCCAAGAAAATGAATTAATCAAAATAGCATAAATTGGTCTGAACATCACTTTTATCACTAAAATGAGAGCATCTATTTGTAAATACATATGTTTATTTAAGAATGTTTTAGTGTAAATGTGTAATAACAAGTAGTTATTGAAAGATATGAAATTCCTTGAAGTGTTGCAAAAATCATGGTTTTTTGTGTTGGTCAACTTTCCAAACAAATAAAAATAAAATGATAAAAAGAAGTTTAATAATTGATATTTTTATAGACTTAAACAAAAGTTATAACTTCCGTTGTAGTCTAGTTGGTTAGGATACTCGGCTCTCACCCGAGAGACCCGGGTTCAAGTCCCGGCAACGGAACTTTTTATTTATGCTTTCCAGTATTTCTCTGCTATTTCAATACCCGTCAATTTGACAATTTTAGGGTTTTCAATTCTGTTATAAGGTGCTTTCTTTTTCGTTTTCCTGCTCTGGTTGGTTTTAATGGAGCCAACAAGTGAGAATTCCAGTACAATTCGAGACCAACGAGGTTCTGACTCCTCTTCTTCAAAGAAGATGCAAGGACTGAGCATAGAGGGATACCCAGTTGGGGGTTTATCAATTGGAGGCCATGAGACTTGCATAATCTTTCCCACACTCAAAGTAGCATTTGATATTGGTCGCTGCCCACCACGTGCCATCTATCAAGACTTCCTCTGCATCTCTCATGCTCACATGGATCACATTGTGAGTCCCCTTTCTTCCTCATAGTTTTTATTTTTCTTTATGGTTTTTTTAATTTGTGTTCTCTTTTCATTTCAGATGCCTTAAATGGTTTTATTTGAGTATTTAAAATCTTTTTCTTCTGTCAGCAGAGTATTTGTGAGAGAAAATGATAATTTTTGTATGCAAATACATACAATAATTTAAATTACAATTTGTGAAGCTCTAGCAGTATGGTAGGGTATTTGAATATAGGACCAGCACACTTTACACTTATCTGATGTATACACTTGTAAACTTCATGTCTTCCAGTTATATCTACACGCTGGAAACTTTTTTACAGTTTTATTTCCTAAGAGGCTCTCTTGGATGGGACATCCAAATGTGTGAACAGCTTTTTGCTAACAGTTCTTTCAAAATTTCTCAAACCTTGTGTCAGCCAGCATTTGATAATTGATATGTGTTGGCAGTGTTGCATTTCAACTTTCTGTAACTTAAGAATTGTTTACAAGCTACAATGGAATTGGTAAACAGTCCTTCTGTTTTAGAAGAAAGGGAAGTTGTCCCAAAAGTAGACTTTTTCCTGCCTTTTCTTTTCCCAATTTTTCCGGTACTTCTTGTACTCTGGCTTTCATGTAATTTGCAATTTATCTGCCATCTTTGCCCTTGACATTTACCATGTAAGCTAATAAATAATTATTTATTTATTTTTGTTATTGTATGTTTTGCAGCTAGAATTTCTACTGATGAATGTATGCTTGCTGAATTCAATGTTATTGGACTACTGTTTGTGACGCATGTCTGCATTTGACAGGGAGGTCTGCCTATGTATGTTGCAACTCATGGTCTATATGGCATGAAGCCCCCAACAGTTGTTGTACCAACATGTATAGAAGAGGATGTAGAAAATCTTTTTGAGGTGCATAGAAAAATGGACCATTCGGAGCTGAAGCATTATCTGATTGGCCTGGATGTGGGTAATGCCATTCTTCAATCAAAATTCTCGAATTGAATGGTCTGGGCACTTATTTTAACTTTTACCGGTTGCTTACCATACAAAGTGTGCATATCCAGGAGAAGAATTTTATCTACGGAAGGACCTTAAAGTAAAAGCTTTTAGGACTTATCATTGTATACCCAGCCAGGTATCCAAAGCAGTAACATTCTCTCTTATAGATTTTAAGACAGACTGCTAAAGTTAATATTATTTTAAGCACTTGTTATGCATGATATTCGCAGGGTATGTGCTTTACTCTGTAAAACAGAAACTAAAGCAACAGTATATTGGCCTTTCTGGGAATGAGATCAAGAACCTAAAGTTGTCAGGTGCGCAGGTCTGTAGTGACAATCGCATTGGTAAACCTTTTGGGTGATCTGTATCTGGACAATTGTTATTACCCTCATTACAACTGTTTAGCTACATGATTACATATTGGTACAAATTAACTTTCCTTTCTTATTACCTCTTCTATTTGATGATTACAGTGTAAAAAACTTACAGGAATATATAGGATATAGGATTGTGACTATGGCATGAAGTATCATCTGCAGCAAACATCATGTTTTTACGTCGGTATTAATTAGACAATTTATGATGCCCATGTCCCTTTTTGACTGGGGATCGCTATCTGTTCCATAACAATGTCAACTTGTATGAAATGGTCCTCATTATGCCTATGCCGCAAATTGAAAACTAAAGCCTTCTGGGTCATGGTTGTTTTTGATTTTGCGAGGTCTTCATTTCTATTCTAATGTTATCCAACTCAAATGGGCTAATAGGCTTAAGAGACTTTATTATGAATATGTGATGGGTGCTATTTAACTAGAGATTTTTTTTTAGTTAATATATGAATATATAAATATTTATATATTTAGGTATAGGTATGTATACATATTATAATTTTTTATGGAGTCCTGGTTGAACCCTCGCCTTCTCTAGTTGGATGGCTGGTTCATTTTTCAAAAAGTTTCTGGTAAGATATATTTTTGGTTTGAACTTTGAATTTATGCTAATATGGCTATATTGCCCCCCACCTTCTATTTTGGTTTGTTTGAATTTTGTAGTTATACTTCACTGGGTATTATTTGTTGGCAGATTACATGCACTCTGACAGAACCTGAGATTGCTTTCACAGGAGATACCATGTCAGACTTCATACTGGACGAAAATAACATCGATGTGCTGAGGGCAAGGATCCTTGTTATGCAGGTCGCTGCTTTAGTCATTACTTCATTTTTGTAACTTATGCCTGATTTAGTACATTGTGCACTTAATTGCTCATTTTTTTATATCCTTTATCTGTTTCTCTCTTTTCTACACCCCACCCCACACTCCACACTCCACACTCCACCCACCATCCACACAGGCAATCTTTAAATTGTTATTACAAAATGGCCTCGAAGTGATCAAAGGCATATAGAATGATTATAGTGAGCCAATGTCGAAAGATAATTATGTCACAGTTCAGATATAAGCTTTTCTCATGAGGTCGTTGGCATCTTTTGAATGATAGTAGTTGAAGCACTAGGCTCGTCGCTACTTTATTCAAAAGGTAACCGACGGTTCCCGACTTTCTCCGATTCCCGCAACCGTAATCATTTGTATTTACATTAATGAAGAGTTGATATTATCACATAGCTAAGGTGAAGTTGTGAATCACGTGATATATGTTTTTGGCTCCTGCACTAAGCAGGCAACATGGTGTAATATTAAGCCTATAACTGAGAAACGGGTACACTGAATATTAACTTGAATTGAAGGGTATAAATTACTGGGAGTGTATCATTCACAGTTCCTATCTGTCTTGACATATTCTTTACCTTAAGTTGTGGGGTTGCTACTGATGTACATTTTTCATGCTGGTCAGGCTGTTGTGACTTTCAATCTTTTCACATTCTATCTCCTATTTTGTGCAGTGCACGTTTGTTAATAACTCAATTAAGGTGGAGCACGCCAGGGATTATGGACACACTCATTTGTCTGAGGTTCGGTCTTCACTTCAGAACCTCAATTGGACACTTATTTGTTGCAGGCCTTCATTAGTTTCTCTGGCTAAGAAAAGCTATAAGCTGTTTATAATTTGTTTTTTTTTGTCTGATCAAAATTCACCAGATAATAAGTCATGCAGATCGATTTCAGAATAGAGCAATTCTATTGATTCACTTCTCAGCACGTTATGCAGTGGAGGTATATTTATTTACTATTAGCAAGTTTATAAACTAAATTTTATGTCTTTCCACTTTTTCAATTTTTCGTAGTTGATATTGGCTTGGGTTAAGCATGTAGGATGTTCCAGTTTTGTCTCTTGATGGCTCTCTATTCTGTCCCTCATTATTGGTGTTTGAGATTGTAATTGTGGTTTATTTCAGGAAATTCAACAAGCTTTATCTGCTTTACCTCCATCTTTAGCTTGTCAAACTATTGCACTTACAGATGGTTTCTGATGGGGAGTGAGGCTGAGTTTTGTTAGCTGCAGTTAACATCAGATTGAATTCTTTTTTCCATTCCTTGGTTTTTTCTTTTCGTTCCCTTGCAAATCTTTGTTACATTTTGACAATGTGGCCAGAGGCCAGAGTCATTCTACGATTGTTATTTTTGATTATGGAAACTGTTGAATACAAACAAAATTCATTGTATAGTCATTAGTGCTAGTGCCCACAGATGACTTTGAAGCAAGTTGCAAGTTTGCAAGTGCTTATTCATTTCGTTCAATTAAAAGATGAATATTAATTGTAATTTTAATTATTTCAATTGTTTGAGATAAGTTGAGATGTCTCAACGTGTTTCAGGTTAATGTTATTTAGCAACTTTTGAATGTGTTGATTTAAAAATAATTCTCAAATAATACTTCCAATATCGAATTCTTAAACAAACAATAGTGCAGGTTCTGAAATTTTTTTTATCTAGTTTTTGTTTAATGGGTTGGACAATAATGAGATAGACTTGGTACCATTATATTGGAAGAGGAACACTTGATCAGTTCCTTAGCTCAAACAGGAAACAATACCAGTTTTTATTTCTCCATACTGGAAATTTAGAAGGCAGTTTTGGTGCCTTTTGAATTGCCATCAAATAATGTAAAAATGTAATCTTGCTCTACAATTTTGATAAGCATTCTAAATCAGTTACTATTTTGGTTTGAAGAATTATACTATTTTTAGATGTCTCTAATTAGGTATTTAATATTTTTATGAGAAATATTAGTAAATTCAAATTTGATAATTATTTCATGGGTTGGTTAAATTTACCAAACCAACTCAAACCACCCAAAAAATTGAGTTGGGTTGGTTATTATATATAGTTTTTTCTTTTTTTTAATAATTTGGTTATGGTTTAGCTATAAAATTTATTAACTGAAATCGAATTGAATTTTTAATTTGTATAATGGTAAGTTATATTATTAAATATATAATTTTATATATATTTCTAATCTTAAAAAAACTAAACTTTCTCTTTCTATTTTTAAATTAATTGGAGCCTTAACCAGTATGTCATCTGTATTGACATCCAAACCAAATTAATAAACCTTAATCCTAATTCTGATGGCTAAAAATAAAATAAAATCATTTGAGCTTAAAAATTAAATAATCCAAAACCAAATTAAGAAACCAACCCAACCTAGTTTGACTGAATTAGATTGGGTTGGTTAATCAATCTAATCAAACCTAATATTAGTTATTTGGAAACTCAAATCGATGATTTTGAATTAGTTAGAATTTTACCAAAAATCCAACCCAAACCGAACATGGTTTGAGGTTTATCCAAAGAAAATTTAATGTAAATATGAGAATTAATATTTTAAATTAATAATTCATTAAATCAATATCCATATTATTTTTCTTATCATCACGTCAAATTCCATTTCTAAGGAAAGTAGCAAAGATTTTTAGAAAAATTGGAAAGGGAATATGCCATTAAGCTCATTTAGGGTTCGCGCATAATATAAGTATCAAATATTCAACGGCCTGATCCTTTCTTTTGCTTAGTGCTTGTTAGCTGTGCTGCCTTCGTTTCACTCCCTCTTCTTTCACTCTTCAATAGGGACATCATCGTCTTCGCAAATCACAAACAAATGGCAGTGACCTTCTCAGATCTCTACACTGAGTCGGGCCTCAAATCCCTAGATGATTATCTCTCTGGGAAAACCTATATTTCTGGGTATTTTTTTCATTATTGAATTATAGTTTCAAAATCTGAAATTGAGCTTTCTTTGTATGAGAATTATTTGATCTAATCTCTGCTGGGTTTGGTTGGATTTTCAGGGATCAGCTAACGAAGGACGATGTTAAAGTATATGCAGCTGTTTTGGAGAAGCCAGGTGAATCTATCCCCAATGCCAGCAAGTGGTATGACGTCGTATCTTCGCATCTAGCTGCAAGGTTTGTGACTTTCTTTGTCTTATGGTAATCAGTTTCAGTTCACTAGCCTTCCCCTGTCAATGGGTCAGATTGTGTTTTTCTTTTTTGGGTTTATTTAGTTTAATTTATGAAGAAAATTTTATTTTTCATGATTAGCTTCCCTGGAAAAGCTCAAGGTGTGAGAATTAGTGGGAAATGTGCTCCAGTTGAAGCTGCTCCAGCTGCTTCAGCCAAGGTGGTATGCATCTGATTCAATTTCATTTCATGTTACTTTGTTTTTTGTATGGTTTAAATCACATACTACTCAATTTTATGAGATGATTTTGGTATAAATATTGTCTATGGCCAAGATAATGGTCCTTTTACTAAATTTGAAAAATCACGAACTCCTCAATTTTATGGAGATGATTTTGGTCTAAAATATTGTTTATATGGCCAAGATAATAGTCATACATATGTAATTATGCAAAAGAGTTTTTTTTTTTTTTCATGAAGTTGTTAAAGCTGTTATGTTCAGCTTATGGTTAAAGTCCTTTTACTAAATTTGGAAAATGATATTCTTCTGCTGAAGGTGGTCCAGATTAGGTCTTTTTTACTCTTTAAGAATGAATCATTACATGTTTCTCATGATATATATTAACCTAATTGAATTTGTTTCCAGCTTTTCTTGAGAGTTAGTTGATTTATATAGCAGTGATGTATATTCTTATTATTTGGCAGACACCGGTATGATTAAAGTGGTTTTAGTATCTGTAGCATTTGAGTTATATATTACTGTAGCACCTTCAAGGATTCTACTAATAAAGTTGTTCTGTTTGAATCTACCAGGATGCTGCTGCTGAAGATGATGATGACCTTGATCTCTTTGGTGATGAGACAGAGGAGGACAAGAAGGCAGCAGAGGAAAGGGAGGCAGCTAAAAAGGCATCCTCCAAGAAGAAAGAGAGTAAGCTTTCTTTTTATTATTTGTTTTACTTGAAGAATATAACTTTAGGAATACTAGTAGCAAAAGTTTTGTTTTTTTTTCATCCATTTGATATACACAATGTAGGGAATGATGCAAAATCTATTTTCGTGTATATGATGAAAAGGCATAATGGGAATTTTGAGCTGATGAATTCTCAGATTCCCCACCTTTCTATTTGTTTCTCAATAAAAGCGATTAGATCTCTTTCAATATGTTTTCACTTGAGTGATTGTTCATATTGGCATTTTATAGGTGGAAAGTCGTCTGTTCTTTTGGACGTCAAGCCTTGGGACGATGAAACAGACATGAAGAAGCTGGAAGAGACTGTGCGTAGTATTGAAATTCCTGGTCTCTTGTGGGGAGCATGTATGTTTTAATTTTCTGTAATCTTGTATACATATCATATATGGTGTTTACGTAAACTAGTTTCTGATATGAGTCAATACTTTGTTGGAATTGTCACAGCCAAGCTAGCTCCAGTTGGTTATGGGATAAAGAAGCTGCAGATCATGCTTACTATCGTTGATGACCTTGTATCGGTGGATACCCTTATTGAGGAGCGTCTTACAGTTGAGCCCTGCAACGAGTATATCCAAAGCTGTGACATTGTTGCATTCAACAAAATTTAAATTTTCTTTGTTGGACCTCAAGATAGGCATTTTCAAGCGGCTGAATTAGTAATAACACTTTCTATGGTATTTGTTTGATCTGGTGGTTTTGTTGTTACTAGAATGATGAGGAGCTAAAACTGTTACACATTTGAATCTTTATCAGTTATTAGTGGGTATCCTCTTGGAACCCTTCAAAGGGTTATGTGACTACAACAATTAGGATTTTTCATCTGCGCTACATCATGATGCTTCTACGAAGGTTTTTCCATTTCTATTTGCCTAGTAGGGGTGCATAGACCGGTTCGGGTAGTGGTAAATTTTTTAACTGAACTGAAATTTTTGAGTAGTAAGGTTTTAGAACTAAATCGAAAACATTATCTAAAAGTACTTGAACTGAAAAAATATAAATAGTTTGGTTCGAGTATTTGGTTACTAGAAATATATAAATATTTTATTAATATTAATTTGAAAACTATAGATATATTTCTTTGAATCTCATATTTTTTAAATTCATAGTTATTATTTAAAAAATAATAATAATAATAATATATTAACATATTTAATATAGATAAAAATATAAAATTATATATTAACACAATAATACATTAAAAGTAACAATTTTTTTTTTTAAATTATATATTTTGATTTTTGAGTAATCACGAGTATTCATGAACAATTTACTTTATTAACTGTAACCGAATTGAAAATAACAAGTATTAAATTTAATTACTTAAACCGAACTGAATAATGAATTTAATCAAATCAAATTATCTATTCGATTCGAGTATTTGATTATCTCGAGTTTTTTGCATAGTCTTGCCTAATACTATCCACCATACTAGATAGTGTTAAGCCTCTCATTTTTGTTATTTTCTTGGTATTATCCCTTAGCACCTTCTTTCAAATGAAAGAAGAAAGAAAAAAGAAATATACTTGTGAAGATAAAATGGATATGTATGTTTTTCTCTAGAAAGTAATGCATTTAGTCTCTTTAACTTCATTCATCTCGTCAAACACTAAATGGAAATTCATGTATTACAATGGAATTAATTTTGGTAGACCCACCAATGTAAAGTCATGGCTGGCAATCTCTTTTGGATAGTGGCCACTGGAGTGCAGTAAGTAAGAAGAATGTGCGAATACTACCACTCTTTCTTGTGGATATAGAAATTCCTCTAGTATTAGAAATATATTCAATTTACATTTTTTTTACAAAATTTTTTTTTTAATCCAATTTATATTTGTAGTTGTCCTTAATGCTTGAAATGCCATTTCCTCATCCTCAAACCCATGACCTTATCCTTTCAACTAATAATGAGTGTCAAAAGTAATGAAAAGGGGAATTTTTTGTATGATAATTTATGGTGACGTTGTGCATATGTTTTCAAAACAAAATCTCAACCAAATCTTAATTTTAAATTATTTAAATAGGCTACACACAATAATTTTTTTATCTCTATTTACATTGATTAAATATATTATTTTTAGTAATATCTAAAATAATTATATTATTTTAAATAATTAATTCTCATATAATTCTAGATCTTTTTTAACTTCATCTAAGTTTTCTTACTTATATTAAATCACTTATCCTAACTATGATATCCTCTCAATTATATTAGATATGTTAAAATCATCATAACCAATAATCTTATTTTCTTTTTAATAAATATTATCTCAACCTATCTACGTCAAATTTTATATTTCATTTTTCTTGCAAAATCATGAACCATTTCAATATTCATATTTCACTCACTCTCCTATTAAGTTTTTAAAAAAAAACCTAAAAAGGTAATTAATTTTTTTTTTTATAAAGATGTATTTATAATACTTGTAGGTAATGATATTCACAAAATTTGATCCATATAATATACTAATTTATACCAAGATTCACTCGGGCCAAAAACCTAAACAATAAGTGATGTCACTCCTTTGGAAATTGGCAAATAAAAAATGGCCACGATAGTATCATACAGTAAAGCCGTCAATCTAACTACAGTACAATCTAGTGGCCAAAATTTCGCTGTGAGTGAGTTAACATTGTACTGTTTGTTTCTTTGTTTGTTGCGCTGTCACCGGGTAATGACTAAAAGATATGTTTTTTATCTCTATTTTTAAATTATAAGAAATTGTGTGTAAATTTGCTTCAATCGAAGGCTTCAAAGTCTTCTTCTTCTTCGACTTCTACATCCTTTAGTCAGTACTTTCTCACTTCCTCTCGTCCCTCTTTTTTCACATTTGGTAAGCGCTCTTTCATTTACTCGTCTCTTTTGAGGTTCCTTCTGATTTTTTATTTTTTTTTTGGGATTAATTTTGGTTGAATTTTCATGTGTTATCCACTGTTATCTGGTTTTAATCTCAAAATCTAGATTCTTAGTTAAGTAAATTTATTTGATTTTATTTTTTTGGATAACCTGTTTCAATTCATGGATGATTTAGAATTTCAAGTTTTTCAGATATTTTTTTTTACTTAGATTTAAGATTTATATGCTTTTAGATTCCTTGAGATTCTGTTTTCACTGTTGATAAATTTGATTGCTTTGTGATGGGTTTTCTTTAAAGGTTCGAATTTAATTTGGGTTTTTTTTTTTGGGTTGTTGTCTCGTCCGGCTTGATTGTCGGCTGAAGTGTTGTTGTTGTCATGTATTCTTATCTATAATCTATGATTGAGGATAATTGGTATGCTGTGGTAAAAAAAAAGAAAAAAAAAAAAGGTATGCTTGTGGTTGAAGCTCTCTTTGTTGCTTGTATGACCCATTTGATTTTAGAACTTACTCTTCTTTTTTGGAGTAATTCGTCATAGACAGCTTCTCTGCATCTTCACTTTGTTTGCGTGGAAAATCTAATCTTTGAACTGAATGTCTATTTTCTGAGGGAGAATAATGACAACCTGGGCCCTGCACAGCTACCCTGCACAACTAGGATGAACATTTGTGGGTTTTTTTGTTTTTGAAGCAATCTTGGCTGCTTGTGCTGATATGTGCTGCGTAGGCATCTGATTGACAGTCCTGATGTAGTACTTTTGATCTAATTGCAATTTAGTGTTTTTTATTTATAATCAAACTTGTTTATATTTGACACTATGACCAAATGGATGAATAATGCTTAGTTAGAGATTCAAGTGTTAGGCTTGTGTAGTATGGATCCTAATGGCCGAGGTTTTAAATTTTCAATTGTATGTATCAGCATTGTTTTAGGTATTTGATATAAACATCCACAACCCATTTCACAATCCTTGATTCAGCATTCATTGTCATATGCATCTGGGTTAAAGGCAATTGAATCAATGTGATACTCATTGATACTAGCACATCTTTACATTTTCTGTTGATATGGTGGTTTTCTGTTACATATTTCGGTTCAACCGCTGTGGCTTCTCTTATGGAAAATGCTTTTTGTGAGGAGAAATGGACTCTGTTGAGATTTGTGGCCTGGAGTAAACAAATGAGCATTACTTTGGTTCTTACGCACTTTCCTATTTACTTTATATTACTCTCAGTTTATACCCCTTTCTTTGATCTATTCATTGTTGAAATTATTAAGCCCGTAGCTTTGGGTGCAGGAAATAAGTGTCAGTTAAGTGCAAATTCTTTTTCTGGGTTAGTTCTTTCAATCTAAAATTGATTTTTGTTGATAGTCATCATAGAACTGATTGGTTTGTACTTGATTTTTCTTGTAGTTTCGAATATCATTTGGGTTTCTGTTGTGATGTTCTTTTCCTGCTTAATTATCATGTATTCTTATCTATGATTAGCTGACCCCAACTAGTTTGGGATTTAAGACTTAGTCGAGTTGAGTTGTATTCTTATCTATTGTTGAGGACACTGATTTGCTCATGGTTGAAGCTGTGTGTTTTTTACTTGTCTAACCCATATTATTTTAGAACTTATCCGTTTCCTTAGTAATTCTTCAAATACAGCTTCTCTGTGTCTCTGTTATCTTGTATGGAAAATCTATTCTATTTGAACTCAATTTATTTTTTCAAGGAAATAATTTATTGATATAAACTTTTTTCTTAATATATCGCCTAATTAATTTGGATGAACCAAATTGAGTGATAGAACCTTATCTGCTAGGGTTTGTGGTGGGTGCTTCTTCTGCAGGTGCTATCTTTGCATCTGATTGACAGGCTGATGTAGTATTTTGAGTGGCTTGCAATTTAATGTATTATGATTACAGTCAAACTTATTTAGTAATTAATCTGCAATGTTTTTGACCATGGATTGATAATGCACTTCGTTGACTGTTGATAAACTGTCAACTGTATGGTGAATCATTGTTTTTGGTTCTTGATATAAACATCCACGGTCCATTTACCTACATACATTTACACAAGCCTATGTTTGCATGTTTGCTTGATATGCTGGTTTTGTTTTACATATTTGGAATCTATGACTTCTCTTAGCAAATGCTTTTCCGCAAGGAGATAATCTCTTTAAGGAATTCTGGCTTTGAGTCAACAAATTAGTATTAGTTTGAATTTTAAGCTTTTTCATATTTTCTATCTATAATTTCCAGGTCCTACCCCCTTTCTTTGATATATTTGTCATTGATGTTATAGAGCTCATAGCCTTGGTGCAGGGCATAAGTGGTAACAAGTGCTCGCTCTACAACTTAGGAGCTCGTTGAGAGGAAGGATGTCAAGTGGAGAAACACACTGGTGTTATCAGTGCAGGCAGCCAATCTGGCTTCAAGGGAGACATGCCATCTGTCCTTACTGTGATGGAGGCTTTGTGCAAGAAATTAACGAGATGCAAGGTTCCGCACCACCGGATGCCGTCTCATCAAGTTTAGAAGATTTTCATCAAATGCCTGATTTTTTAGAATACATAAATGCTTTCATGGCGCGGGGGGGTCGCGAACCAAGATTTGGGCTTATAGATGCTTTTGATACGTTTATGAGACAAAGAATGGCTGGAAGAAACCCAAACTTTGATGTTAGAGGGAGATCTGGTTCTGCCCCCGGACAAAATTGGGATGTTTTTAGCTCTGGTCCTTATTTGATAATCCATGGTCAAATTCCAGGCTCCACCTTATCTAATGGTAATGCAGGCAGTGGTCCCAGGCAAGTTGATTATGGCGACTACTTTATGGGGCCTGGACTGGAAGAACTGATCGGACAACTTACCATGAATGATCGACGAGGTCCTCCCCCAGCATCACATTCTTCAATTGATGCAATGCCCACAATCAAGATCACACAGACACATCTTCGTTCTGATTCACATTGTCCAGTCTGTAAAGAAAGATTTGAACTAGGCTCTGAAGCTAGGCAGATGCCATGTAACCATATCTATCACTCTGATTGCATTGTCCCTTGGTTGGTTGAACACAACTCATGTCCTGTTTGCCGTGTTGAGCTGCCAGCCCAAATGCCTTCTACTTCTCATGGTAGTCGAAGTTGGGGTGGAGGGAATTCCAGCAGCAGCAGCAACAGCAACAACAGTGATGGCTCTAATGGTAGGGAGAGGAATAACCAGGGAAGGAGAAATCCACTTTCATTTTTGTGGCCTTTCCGTTAATCTAGTTCTAATAGTCACAGTTTTGCTGAGACTTGGAGAAGTGACTCCTCAGCACCAAGTGACCAGAATAAATGGATGGGGTTACAGAGGATGGCCCTTTGGTACTAAGTTTTTGTTTTTTATGTGAGGGAAATTTTCTACCAAATAATCCTTGTAAATTGAATTTCATGGAGTAAAATGTTTCTACTTTCTAGAGATAAGTTTATGTACTGGATAAGTACTTTTGTTTGTCAGGGGTTAAAAGAGACTAAACTCAATTGTGTGAAAAAAATATGTTTTCCTTGATTTTTCATTAAGCTAAGGTACTTATTTTCTTTTTCAAGTATATTTTATCAAATAAATTTCAATTTGGCCAAGAGTCAAATAAATGGTTTATTACTACTATTTTTGTTTGGCTCTCTATTCGTTATTGTAAAGAAAATTTAGGGGTCAAAGGGGGCAGGCTTTTGCATAAGTATAATGACATTTGTTTGCAAAAATCAAATACCTAAATAAAAAAAAAAAAAATCATGAATATAATCTTGTAAATTTTCTAATTCATGTGACTAGTAAAATTCTCGGGGATAGGTGAATTCTAACTCTATGTTAAGAAATTAATTTTCAATATTAATATTAATTTTGTATTAAGTAAAGTAATTAGTTTCAGTTCTAATATCATTTTATAAATTAATATTAGTCCCAACTACGGAGCCGGGAGCTCACCATTTTTGTTAAGTAATTAATTTGTTTATTCCCAACTACTTTGACCATCAACGATGCACACTTTGGCTGGCGGCCATTTTCAACTTCCTTTACTTCTTTCTTCTCAGTGTACGAGCTCCATTAGTTTTGCAGTTTTTCCGTGCATCTGGGACTGTGGAGGTTGCAAGTACAGAGACCTTACAGCTTATCCATGGCTTCCACTCATTTTCTTTGCAGCAACCATATTTTACCCCCATCTTGTAATTCCTTCAGAAGCAGTCATTTATGCTCAATTAGGCCATATGGGTCATCTTCTTTTGGCTTAAAGTCTCAATTTCGAAGAGCTCCATCTATCAGAGCTACGGTCTCTGATTCAAACACTTCGAGAAAACAAATAGAGGTTGTGCTCTTATCCCTCTTATAATTATGCTTTGATTTGAATTGAAGTTTCAGTTCCTTTCTGGTTGTTGTTGAATGATATATTTATAAAAGTTTGTTGGTTGCTGGAGAAATTAGATAGTTTATGATCGTGATGAAAGAATAAACAAGGTAGCTGATGAAGTGGACAAGGAAGCTCCCCTTTCGAGGCTTACACTTTTCTCTCCTTGCAAGGTAATTACTCATTGCTTTCTGGCATGTGGGATTCTTTGTTGTTGTATTTAATTAACTTGGTAACTTATTGGCGACAGATAAATGTATTCTTGAGAATAACCAACAAGAGGGAAGATGGGTATCATGATTTGGCTTCTCTATTTCATGTAAGTTACTCGCAATCACGATTTAGCTTCTTCAATCTCGTGTTTCAGCTATGAAATAAATTTATTTTATTTGAATTTCAACTTCTCTTGACCCATCTTCAGGTAATCAGTCTGGGAGATATAATTAAGTTTTCTTTGTCACCATCAAATTCCAAGGATCGTTTGTCAACTACTGTATCTGGGGTCCCCCTTGATGATAAGAATTTGGTAGGACATAAAACTAATGCTTTCCTTCCGAGTTGTTTCTTCTTTATGTTCTAACTTCAGTGAGTGCTATGTTATGTAAACCCTTTTCTTGCAGATTATCAAGGCACTTAATCTTTACAGGAAAAAGACTGGAAGTGACAAGTTCTTTTGGGTATGAAACACCATTAATGATTCTTCTTCCTGAAAAGAAAAAAAAAATGAATGGCTTGGATATTTATTTCAATACAATGAAAATATTATATATCACAAATCAAAATAATATTGTATTTTTCAATTTGAATGCTCTTTGCAGATTCATCTTGACAAACGAGTCCCTACTGGCGCAGGGCTTGGTGGTGGAAGCAGTAATGCTGCAACTGCTCTATGGGCAGCAAATCAGTTCAATGGTTGCCTTGCTACTGAGGAAGAGTTGCAAGAATGGTCAAGTGAGATTGGGTCAGATATTCCCTTCTTTTTCTCTCAAGGATCAGCCTATTGCACTGGCCGGGGTGAGGTCAGTGCAAATTCTAGTTAATCTCTAATTTTCCCTGCTCGATCATGTTCTTTTGTTTCAAATGATGTCAATTGCAGAACATATTTGCTATTGTTCGATGTGCAATGGCACTGACATAAAGTAATGGCTACAAATATGTTTATGCCTGCCACCTTGGGACAAGATGGTCACATTATGAAAGTTTGAGGGACTGATCAACTATTTATTGATACAAGAAAAAATGGCATGAGAAAATCAATTTGGTTGTCATGTAGGAAGATCAATCATTAAATACCTTCCTATTTAGACTACTGATAGGGGAAAAAAAATGTTTTCTAAAGTATGGACCTTCATATGCCTTTTATTGACTTGAAAAATTAGATTATGAGGTTTCTATATGTTTGAAAAGGGAGAATTTTCCGTTCCTGCCATTTGTTTCTCTAGTCATCAATTGATAGGCTGCTATACTGATAAAATTTATTCTTATAAGTTATAACCCAAGACAATGCAAGGTCATTATAGGGTGTCAACTCATTTTACAACTCAAAACTGTAGCTAAAGAATGTATATTAGCAACTTCCCCACTGCTGTGAGGTTACATACCTAAATTGATATTCAATTCCAAAACTAATATTTTAGAGCTAGCACTCAGATCATTTCGTGGAATACAGGGAGGAAATTTAGGGAAAATCTAATCCTTAATCAAAAAGAATGTAGGGACCTTCTAATTCTGTATCTGACATTTTCTGTAAAATCTGATAGGACTCCATAATCTGTTAAATCCTTGTAAGATTTGGATTTGGTTTGTCCAGGTTGTTCAGAGTATTCCTCCACCAGTACCTATGGACACTCCAATGGTTCTCATTAAGCCCCAACAGGCTTGTTCCACAGCTGAAGTGTACAAGGTTAACATGGTTTTGAGATTGTAATTTAACTATGATCTATCCTATTTCTTCGCCCACAGACAGTCTAAAACAAGTTATGACCATTCAGCGGCTTCGGTTGGACCAAACTAGCAAGGTTGATCCTTTGACATTGCTGGACAAGATCTCAAGGGATGGAATCTTGCAAGATGTTTGTATTAATGATTTGGGTATGTATTGAAGAGGACTTTTATGCAGCATCTTCTTTTATTCTTCCCCCATTAATATTTGTGTTTGTTCTTCTTTACTCTTGTTTTACAGATAATCAAGCAGGTGTAGGAAGAGCTTTTAATCTGATTTTATGATTAGAAGTGTCAAATTAAAGTTCTTGATTATGCCTTGTTCTCATGAATTATATGTCATAGTTTCACAAGCATCAGGAATCATGAATCCCTCTAAAGTTGATATTCTCAGAACTTTGTATAAATCATTTGTCCAAGAACCACTCAACCTCAAAGTTTAAGTTGTTGAGTGAATTCGAAAGAATCAGTTTTGATTGTTAAACATGTCCCCATGCATAAGCCTGTTGGCCTAAAGCACAAGCTCACCACTTATACTGAAATAAGTTGTAATGGTGGAGGTGCCTAGAATAGAACTTTAGATCACTTGGTTGAATACACGTTGTTACTTTGTCAAACAACCACTTAACCTAAAGACTTAAGCTGATAGATGAAATCCAAAGAATTTGTTCATTCTCTAACAATTAACAACCCAGTTAGGATACTCAATTCAGAATTAGTTAAAGGGTCCAAACAAGGGCAAGTTGTTGAAGTGCCAAAATACTTAATGCTATTCATTTACTTTCTAATTTTCCTTTCCTTCTTTTTCCCCACTTAGTTGAGTATGTCTTTATTTGCAGAAACTCCTGCATTTGAAGTTCTTCCATCTCTTAAGCGATTGAAACAACGTGTTAGTGCAGCTAGTCGTGGACAGTATGATGCTGTTTTTATGTCTGGAAGGTTTGCACACTGGAAACCTTATATATCTCTTGAATCATTTCCAGATATTAGGAAACATTAAAAACACATGCAACAGTGCTCATGGATGCATATATCAATATCCATCTCCGTACAAGTTAACTTGATAAACATAATTGGACCTGTTTGTGTCAATTGACATATGTATTAACTCAAGATGATATTTTTCCTCTCATACTTACCAGGGCTGAGTTCCACACTTTTACAAAGATATATGCTATTACAAAACTTTATTTTGCAAGATGCGTGAACTGTATGAACTGTCACGTACAATATCTTCTTCATCTTTGCAAATACTCATATTATGGGTTTTTCTTACAGGAAAATAAGTTTTGTTGAGATAGAAAGAAATATAAGGGATGACAAGAAGTTCTCTTAAAAAAGAAACAAAAATAGTATAGAAAAATACAATCTTATAACAATAAAACTCACCAATCACGTTGTATGTCTACTATAGAAACACCCCAAAAAGCTCATGAAGCACAACACAAAAGAGAAGTTAGGAAAACAATCTTACCCATAGGAGATGCCATGGAAGTTTACGAGCACAAAAAATCATCGCATTTCGTTCCAACAATACTACCCAAATCACTGCCCCAAATAAAATAAAATAAAAAGAGAATATCTCCACAAACACTTAACATCCTATTTCCCCTCGAAACTTTGTTGCATATTAGTAATTTAAGTGGCATTGAAGCTAAAGGGAAACTAAACAACTGTTGCTAGACCGAGAAATTGAGGTCCACCTTTTTCCCTTTGAATGATTATCAGAAAAGTTGAAATTGTTACCACAAGATTTCAGTGGATAATTGGTGACACCAAAAAGCAAAAGGTGGAATGCAACCTCAATTGCAATTCACGAAAATCCAGTAGTCAAAGTTCCTGTGCTTTTAGAAACTGAATATTAGGAAAGTAACAAATGAATTTATTTGGGTGGTGATTTCATAATTTACAATCATCTCCTGGTCAAAAAGATAAAGCTATTGGGGGTTATTTTGTCTTATGAAAATGAATAGATACCCTTCTCCTTCCTCTCACCCTCACATATACATATCTGTATTCATTTCATAAGCTTGAATATGCATAAAGCTCATGTAAAGCTTGTAAGATAAAGGATTTCATATTAGAAATTGTAATTTTTCCCTTATACATTAGTTTTTGGCTCAAGTTTGCTTTTCTATCATATTGTTTACTACCATAAACTTATTTATATTTCCATTATATTGGATACAGTGGAAGCACAATTGTTGGTATTGGTTCCCCAGATCCTCCGCAATTTGTTTATGATGATGATGAATACAAGGATGTGTTTTTGTCTGGTAATCCTCAAACTATTATGCTTGAACTTTAATGTCGCTTATTGCAGCAATATATTCGAGCATTTACACTAACATATCCAAAAGTCCTATGCAAATGAATCCATGAAGTGGCAGATTTATAAGGAAGAATAATGAAACATTTAAACAAACATTCCCTGACAGTTAGAAAAAAGATTTTTCCCACTGTGTACTGGGTAGATGTATGGTACAATCAAGTTGATGAACATACTAAAATCTCATGTTGCCTTCACAGACAAGTGATAAGTGATACATGTAGGAAATAAAGGATGTCCAACAATAGACAGACTAGAGCAAGGTGTATTTCACAGAAAACCCACCAAGACAAAGAAATAAAAGGGAAAAAACCAAAAAATCTAAAATCAAAAGAAAATTAGTGTAGTTAAGGAAAAAGTTAGCGAGTAAAAGATGTGCATATTTGACTAAAATACTGAATTTGTATCTGCCATGAGAAGTTGTCTTAAAAAACAAAAACTACTTTCATCCAGCTATGATATTCAAAGAAGGAAATAAAGGATGTCCAACAATAGGCAGACTAAAGCAATGTGTATTTCACAGAAAACCCACCAAGACAAAGGAAAAAAAGGGAAAAAAAAGAAAAATCTAAGAACAAAAGAAAATTAGTGAAGTTAAGGAAAAAGTTAGCAAGTAAAAGAGATGCATATGTGATTAAAATACTGACTTTGTATCTGCCATGAGAAGTTGTCTTAAAAAAAAAAAACTATTTTCATCCAGCTATGAGATTCCCTCTGATTTATTATCTTTTCTTATGTTCTATTAGTCAGTAGTATGACAGAATACCATAATGCTTAGCACTTTTGACCATGTACTGCATCTAGAAGAGCAAAAGGAATGACTTTGTTTGTAGAAATAATGTTGTCCATATGTCTTATGTGAATGGTGTATAACATGATGCACGCACTTACAAATTAAAATACTGCCATTACTTACAAAACTCTTGGCCAAGAAAAGAATCACCAAAATAGTTCTGGATCCACCTCTGCATGAAGTAGAAAGATTCATCTACCAAATCCTTTCACTAAATGCAATCAATTTCATTTTATTATACATAATGGTGACAAAGATTAGCCAGGAGCCATATAGGACCTGCTTTCCTTCATCATAATTTCAGTAAGCTTTTTACACCTCTTGTTAGTTTTAAACTAATTAATCCTATTCCTACAGGGGTGAGTTATGCAGACATTTATGGATTTATGTTTCTGTATTACATATATTGTTGAAAACTTACATCCTCTTATCATATGCTGCTTCATATTGGAAGGGCAATGCCATCATCTTGCTAAAACTGCTGAGATGCTGCAGTCTGATTTCTTTATAGATAAAATCATAGTGTAGAGGCTGGAATTGATTAGAATATAGTATTTGACGATGTAATTCGCCATTCACCTGAGGTCCAGGAGCTATGTTCTCTTGGGCAATCATATGAGGCCCATTTCACTTCACATGGTAGTGGTTAGAAAAAAACCCTAGTGCTACCTGAAAAACAGTACTATTGCAAAGAGGCAATCCTTTATGGGTTGTTAAGCGAAGTTCTTAATATATATCTTTGAGCCTATCTATCATGCTCTGTTTTTTTCCGTATGTCAAAAATAATGTTGTGGATAGTGTAATGAATCAATTAATGTATGTTGGTTGCGTCTAATGATGAAGTCTGACCTTTAAAACTTTCCAAGCGCAGAGGCAAATTTTCTCACTCGTGAGGCAAACCAGTGGTACAGGGAACCCGCTTCAACAAGTCCTTCCAGCTTGCAACCTGAATTTTCTCCCAGTGTTTAATTTTATTTTCTAGTACAATTAAGAGTTTTAATGCATAACTGAATTATACATTTTTCTTCTTTTTCTTTTTTATTTTCGTGTCTGGTACTGCTGTGGGATAAAAAATGATCTTTTATAATGGCCTATATACATACGAAGATGTTAACCTGGAGAAGAGGGTTGACATTGATCCTTGTATCATTTCTTCTCACAGGGAGGTTCTTATGATTTTGATGAAGCAACTTCAACCATGTATTGAGATCATTTAAAATACAAACAAATTGAGTTGATCTCCAAGGTCATAGGATTTACAAGTTACTAGGAGGAGGTGCGTCAATTACTATACGTAGGCTTCAACCAGAGCAGGCTAGCCTGTGCTGCTCAATAAGCAAAGTGACTATGTAAAAAGGCATAATTTGCTAGTTTTTTGGAATAAATATTTTTTACTAAATTACTCAAGTTTTTCAAGATTCCGCCGCCCCCCCCCCCCCCCCCCCCCCCCCCCAAAATGTGCGTTTATTTGTGTTTTGGCATGCACAAGCTACTATGTGAATGTGTACAATGAGAAAGCAAAATCAACACTTCGCAACATAAGAAGCAAAGACCATTAGACCAACATGAAATCCACGCACAATTTTTGGGTCTTTTTTTCTTTTTTACTTCTCATTTTATTGATTGAATTTCTTATCCCTCTACAGAGAAGGAGAAGAAACAAACTGTCTAGGTAAACTAAAAAGATCTTTCTCTTCAAATGGAGAACTCCACTCCCGAGAACCAGCAACAGATGCTTCAGTAGTAGCTACTCTACCATCTTGTAATCCCAACATGTTCCCATTTGAAGGTAATGATCTCAATGAAGGCTGTGCACCCTCTCCAGCAGCAGTACTTAAATCATACATGCGGTGATTATTCTTTGGAAAAGATGGAAGCCCAAGATACAACCCATTGGGACTCCCGGAAGACAAACCTCTATCCAAGGACCAGTCTATGCTGGTGTAATCCAAGTGCAACATTGAACCACCGGTGGTCCAGTCCACTGGAGAAGATGCCCCTGAAGTTCCAGGAGATCCTAACGCAGAGAAAAGTCCTAAGGAGGAAGCAGCAGCCACTGTTGGAGATACACCTGTCCTATTCCATAAACCATTCCCTCTGCTGGTCGCTTGGGAATCCATTGAACTGCTGCCAGATACCAGCTGTTGCTGCGGTTGATACTGAAGCCGGTGGTACATCTGATTTGAATTCATACAGTTTGGACCGAGGCTTCTAGTGCTAGAAATTTGAGGCAAAAAGCCATTGGACTTTATTACATCAACACCATTAGTAGGATACCAACTGGCAACCATTCCAGGAGGGGATGAGCTCATGCTAGAAGCTGGAATCTGCTTTACATTGATAGATTGAGGCCGCTGCATCATAGTAACTGGTTCCCTTACTGCCGCAGGCTGAAGGTTCTTACCATACTCACCTCCATGAGCAATATAACAAGTTTCAGTCTTGGCTGGTGGGGGTGTCACCTGCAAAGGTGATGACAACGAATATGAAACAGAAGGATTTGATCCTGCACTTGGCCACCTTTTGTCAGCTGATATTGTAACTTGTTGGTGCTTTGCCCAATCCAACTTGGGTTGGATTCTCTTTAGAGGCTGCATATTTTTGTTAACAGATTCTGCAGTTCCTCCAAGCATAACTGCTGACTTAGTGTAGTTAAAATCTTTATCATCTTTTTTTAGTTGATTAGGAGGAAGGTTGGTTTTTGTTTGTGGCCTTGGATTCTGAATAACAGCTGACTGCTTGCCATTGCTAACTGCCAGAGGATCACCAGTTTCTTCTAGCTTAGGTGGGGCAGTTGGAGGATCGTGCTTCAATTCTCTCAAGGTTTCGGCAGCTTTCTCAAGATCACCCTCAGAGGAGACAATAGCTCTTTCAACCTCCTGTCTTGAGCATTGGTACCTGGTTTCCATGTCTGCTATCCGAGCAAGCTCTTCTGATATATCAATTTTCAAGTTACCCTCACTAATATTTTTATCCATCTGCTTATATGTGTCTTCACCACCTTCAAACAACCATGCAACTGATTCCTCCACCCTTCCTTCATTCATTATTAGTGCCATTGTTGCCTGCTCATGAGAAAATCCCATTGCTACAAGCTGTTGAGCAAGTGCCTCAAGTCTCCTCGACATTAAATATCCATTGCAACGCTCATGCAATTCCTGAGCTCGCCTCTCTTTTTGGCGCTGATGCTTACGCTCGTTTTTCAGGCGGATTTTCTCTCGCTTGTCATTGTCAGCTCCTGGCAATGCTTCTAGTCGAACAGGAGGATTTAATGTTTTATCTTTATGGTCCTCTGACTCACCAGACCAACTACCATTATTGGAAACAGAATCAAATTCAGTTCCACCTACTAGCAAACCCCCAGGCTGCTCATCTGGCTCATCTATGTTCCGGAAACGACCATTTGAGTGGATAGGTGAAGCAGATGACATTGGTGACATTTCAAGGGTATGGAATGTTCCCGATAGAGGATTGTAAGCACTAGCCGGTATACCATTACCTGCATTACCAGATCCAGAAGTCTTTGCAGAAGCCTTCTGGGCTTCCTTGCTGGCCTTTTTATCCTTAGATTTAGATCTGGAAGCAGGAGACATTTCCTCAGAAAGCAAATAGAGTCTGCAGAATTTAAGACAACGAATATACCATAAGTAAATATTACAGGGGAGCAAAGAATCAATTAAGAGTAGCAAGAGAAACCATGTAAATATATGTACAAGTGAAAAGCAATTTGTCTCCAACATGCAATATTTTTAAAACACCAGTGGAGGATATCAATGAACATGCATCATGTATACCGTGGAGAGAGCCAGAAGGTCACAGGGTGGGATGGGAGATTGGGGGCACATAGGAACTCATTATCTCCCTTCCCTGCACCCTCTTCCCAGTTCCTATAAAGAAGTATGACTTAATTCAAACAAGACCAGAATCTAGAAATGATGTGATAATAAAGCATGTCCAACAGCAAAACCCACAGAATACAATTTGTAATAACTGAAGGTAACTTTTGCTAAACAAAGGACCAGAACCTCAACATTAGCTCTTACAATTAACATTAGCTAAATAAGCACCTTTTAGTAAAAAAATAAATTCAATACAGAACAGAAGCGTGTCTCAAATGATCTGTTTACACGATACAAGAAAAAAGACTAAAAAGTGGCCACTGGATAAGTATTTGTTTAATCCTCCATTAACACAACTATTCTGCAATGCTTCACCTACTTTGTTTCTCATTCAATTATTACACAACAGTTATTGCACAACTCAATCGTACTTTAAATCCAGCCAAGACTGTCAATAGTGACTTAAAAACCCCATGGAAAGGCATAATAACACGATCTAAGTTGAGAACCATTGCCCAAATTTCTCGTACTCCCTGATCTATCAATTATTTATTGTGTTCCAGATAGAAAGAGAAAATGAAAAAAGACAGTCAAATCCAGTTTTGATCTCCACCTCCAACCTTATTTAATGTGATAACTGATAAACATTGTGTCTCAAAGCCAGAAACAAGTGATAAAACATAAAGCTAAAAGATAACGTATTACTTCTGAAAAGGTGATCTGAGTGATATTAAGTGTTCTCACAAGCATCACAACCAGTAATGCTTCACTTGGAAGCTTGCTGCCCCAACAATGATACTACAAGTTCTATATGAAAGGAGACATCAAGTTCTGGATAGCAGAACCTTCAGATTGAGAGCACTAGATGCATGAGGCACCAACCTAGCTGACAGAAATACGGAAGAATCGAGACACCTCCACAAAACCACAAAAAATGTTTTCTTTTTTTCATTTTATTCAAAAAAAATTCTCTTAAGATAGAGGAGGGGGGATTTTCCAAGTGTTAATTTGCTTTACGTGCAAGCTTATCTCTCACAGCATCAAATCAGCAATTTGCACAATTTAAAGACTCTAAAAAGAACATTATGGACATTAGATTGTGTTCACAAGAGGCATTAAAGAAAGTTAAATTGAATTTGTCAACTGGACCTGACTAACCAGAAGGCTTCAGTTTCTTATACTTCCAATAATGCTAGGTTTAGACAGTCAGCAGAATGTTTACATTATTGACTAAAGAATGTTGATGACACATGGTACACACAAACATGCAAATGAGTAAAGTGCTCCATCCACACACATAAATAGTTTAAAGAACAAACGAGGAAAGCAAGCTTTAGTTAGTTACCATCAGCATAGAAAACACACAACATGAATCCAACTTCATGGTGACACAAGCATAGTTGCATGCAAAACATCCTCAGGCAGTATGCGATATATCATGCTTGAATTACCCTTCCCATTCCTAGAACTAAAAACTCGTCCTATCCAAAACTGAGACCTTGGACTAATCAGCCAGAACTGTTTCTTTCCTCCAACAGTTTGATGCTAATAACATTAACCAAGAAAAAACACAAAAGGGGGCAAAACAAAAATCAATAGACACTAAAAAACAGAGGGCTCCCTAATCATGCTGAATATCAACAAAAAAATAGTCTTCAATAGACCAGAAGCATGACACTGAAGAGAGCCCCGAGAAAAAAATCTTCGGCCAAACAAGATCTGGGGCCATTAGTGTTCCTTTACTCTTCCACATAATCCCTACAGAAGTTGATTAATTTATGCACTAACCCCCGTTCATCTCTAATTATTTACAAACTATTAAAATCAGGCTTTAAAGTTGACTATACTATAACAAAATGAAAGTTCATTAATGCGGCCTTCCCTGTTAATATTTCATAACTAATCACATTTGCAGTTACACAAGTGCAGGAGTAAATCATCATCACAAATATAGCTAACTTGAGTTCAACTTTAATGTATCAAACCTAAAGGAAAAATGTAAAACCATGTCATATTTGATCCTAATTCTAGCATATGAAGTTCCCAATTGACCAAATAGTTGAAATTGAACTTCCCTAATTACCAAAACTAAAAGTAAAACTTGAGTTCTGCTAATTTCTAGTCTAACATATTAGTCAATTACAAGCAATCAAGATATCACATTTCTCCAAAAGATCAAGTAAATTCGACCCCAAAAATATTTTCTTTCTAGACAAAATCCAAAAAGAGGGGCCAGTGGTATAGCCTAATAATGAAAAGCCATAAATCCACCAGAAAGAGCAATTGCTTTGAAGAACAAGTCATAATAATTCATGAACAAAAAAATTGAAAACCATCCTGGATCACGGCACAAAAATCGCCCAAAGACCTATTTTCATACTTCACCAGTATAATCAAAGCTCTCTAATGGTGACAGACAAGCCCACCCCAAACAGAAAAACAAAAAGAAAGAGAAAAACAGAATACCCAATTCACAAAAAGCAATTTCCACAATCCAGAATGCCGAATTCAATTAATTGGATTCATTATGCACCAAAACAAAATCGAATTTAATTCTATGGAAATCAAAATATACGCAAATTCAAAGAAGATCACCTACCAGGTGAAGAAAAATGAAACGACTTTCAGAAAAAAGGAAGGGAACCAACCTGTTGATGCAGAGAGAAAGAGGAAGAGAAGGGCGCGATTTGATGGAGGCAATTGCTTGAATTGTAAAACCGTTAGGAAATTAAAAGAAGAGAGGGAAGACACACAGATAGACACAAAGAGAAAGAGAGATAGGTTTTGCGAGGCTCCAGCTGAATTCGGTGGAATTAGGGTTTTGAAGAATTTCAGAGATTTGATTAAAAAATAAAAAAAACCCCAAAGCTTCTTTCCACGAATGATATATAAACATTGTCTGGTTACCTTTCTGTCCCTCTTCTCTATTTCTTTTTTCTTTATAATTTTATTGTAATAATATATATTATTTAAAATAATAAAAAAATGTTTTTATTTTTTATTTTTATGAAAAGGTAATTATATATAATCCATGTTAATTTTATTCATTAAATTAGTGTTATTTACATAGTTTTATTTTTTGGTACAACAAAAATAATTTACTTAGTTTATTTAGACAATTGAACTTATTCTATTCTTTATTTATTAATCAATAGTATTTCAGGGTTTTTTTTTTTTGGTACCAAGAAAATAAAAATATATTTGGTATGATGTGTAATATATGTACAAATTCTATGACTTGATCAGAATACATATCATCATACTATTGATTGATCAATAAAGACCAAAATAAGTTCAATTGTCTAAATAACTCCAAAGAATACATTTCATCATACTATTGATTGATAAATAAAGAACAAAATAAGTTTAATTGTCTAAATAATTTTAACAATCTAATACGTCAATTGCTTTTTCCTATAATAATACATGCTTTTCTTTCTCTAGGTTCTCATAATTATAGGAAGATTTCTTGAGTTAAACATGTTAATTTTAAAATACTGTGGTGTTTTCTTTTCTTATCTTATATTTAAAAGATCAACTGATTGAATTAGTTGAAGCAAATTTTTAAATCAAGTTGCTTTCCAATCTATAATAATGAGTAGTTTTGGGAGAATGAAAGGAAAGGAAAACAAAAATTTTAAGGAATAGGATTATAAAATAATGGGGTCAGTTTAGAATCATGACATCTTGTCTACTATCTTATTTGTTGGGATAATTGGTGGGGAAGGTAGATAGAAAAAAAAAAAAAAAAAAAAAAAAAGGTTAAGAGAGGAGAAGGGAAGGGAAGATAACTTAAATTGGTCACATTAAATATTTAAATCATTGTCCAATCTTCTGTTCCTCTTAATTTTATGACAAATATTTGAAGAGCTCCCTTTTGTTTCTTTTCCTTTCTTCTCAATACGAGCCCGAATTACATTTTGATCGTTTGGCTACATTTATAAATTGCTTAGCACTGTTTGAAAAGGTTCTCACAAAAATGTTACAACTCAGTAGATAGGCAAGAGCAGGTTGATCTTCTGGTTCTTTTTTTGTTACAAAAATCCGAAAGTAGATAAAATGTTCTATTTCTCGAATCAGAGCATCATGTGTTTTTTACCCACAAGAAGTGAGGTTATTGAAAATTAGCACCAACGGGATATCACTACATTTCAAACCCATAATCTTATTGTCTCTTAATATTGAATCAACACCTTGCTGGCGATCTTTTCAGTGTCATTGGCCTTGGGAAGTTGGGAGTTCGGACAATTGAGACTCACCCAAATTATCCTGAGTGAGAGACAATGACACACTACAGTTGGACTCCCAGCAAGAAATGTGCAAGAACTGTAATCCCATCTAAATGAGGAAATCCTAGTTGGTCTGGGCGCTTTGTAGTAAAGGCTCCTTCATGGATAGGGTATTCCTATTTATGAACGCCAACAGTTACAAGCATGAGGAATAGAAGAAGAAAAAACATTTAAAAAAAAAAGGGTTTGCGGCTGAGCTGCTTGCTAAGAGTGAGTGGGTTGTAACTTGAAAGTGAGCATCAATAATAAATGTACTAGAAGGTGAACCTGACAGGAAAAGAAAAAAATGTAGCTATGATTGAGGCCCAAAGCTAGTTTACCTGCTTGGAGATGAAAGATTGAAAAGAAGTAAGAGTTAAAACAGAGAGGGGACTGGTGGGTCGTGCAAGGTATAGTAGTGAAACTTGGTTAATTGTTTCTTTTCTGGGTACCACAGATCATTAACTGTGTTATGTTTTGAGCACTTACTGTTTTCCATTTTGGGGAGTATATATATATATATATGCATGCGTTCATACATTTGGAACCAGACCAGGTTCTTTGAATACATGCTGTTAATGTCAAAGTTAATCTGCATGGGTTACGGAAATAAACGGTCTTGAAGTAGCTTTTGGATGATCTTTGTGGTTAAAGTGTTTCAACGGGGTTCTCGGCGACCTGGCGATCTCATGTCCTGCAAAATAGAGGACAGGAGGTGAGTCCGGGGTGAACTCCCAAAGAACATCACCAATACTGAAATCCTCAAATTAATGTGTCAAACTGCAGGGGAAGATAAGTACTTAATTAAGTTCAAGTATGAGCAATTGACATTAGGGACCTTCATGTCAATTAACTTTCGGAGCTTCATAAAGATATTATCAAATTCCATGTTCAAATATCCCTAGTTAATCAGACAACTTGCCTGTAATCAGTCCCTTTCCCAGAATATATGAATAATAAGCATCCATACATGCATACTGTATTGGGTCACAAGTGAGCTTCTTAGCCTCCCAGTTACTGACAGCAACATGTTTTGGCTTCTCCATTTCTTCCCTAAGTAATGCCTTCACCAATGTCTTCAACCCTGCTTTCCTTAACTTCTTCATTTTGAACTCCTCTGCAGCTATTTCAGCAATATCACCAAAATTTTCGATCTCTAGCCCATAATCCATCTGAAGCTTCGCTGCATCTCCGGCAATGCCCACTCCAGTAAACGTTATATTCGGGTGTTCAAGTGCTTCATAGAGACACGTTGGAATGGAGAGAGCTTGGTAGAGTTGGAAGATGAGACAGCATCTCTTGATGAAAAGCTGTACAGTGGCAACTGGGTTCTGAACTCCACGAGTGAAACTTGGACGCCATTCAATATCAAGGCCAACTATTGTTTCACGATACCGGCATTGAGCTAGAAGATGGCTTTTTATCCATGAATTAGCTATTTTGCAGGAGGAGGTGACTGTGACTCTGGTAGGGTGACCGTGAAAGGTAACTCCATGGAGCTTACGCATACGAGACCTTTCACAGGTACACAATTCTTCAATCTTAGTTGTCATGACTACCATGCATTTAAGCAGATAAAGGATGGAGAAGATGATTGGTAATGTGGCAGTTATAGGGATAGTGGTGAAGCTAGCAAGAAAAAGTTGAGTACTTCAATAATGGAAGGGAAGTTGGATATGATCATATGAACATTATCTTTTTTGGAAGTGGCTGGCAAGGTGAACCCTACTGGAAAAGCAAATATGGATCTGATTGAGGCACAAAGTTACTTTAACTGCAAGGAAAATAAAAAAACCAACTTGGACATTTTGTCATACAGGTTGTGACTTGTGAGTATATAGTGCTCAGTTGCTCCAAAGTCTTTAACCCAACACATTCTTCTAAAATGGGTCACCAAATATACATGCTACAGAAGCATTAAAGAGTAATAATTGGATTCAGGTGTGTGATTTTTGCAGGACAATTTTCACATACCTGGGTTGATTAGCTTCATCACCCTATCTGTAAGCTCATCCCAAGTGCATCCTCTCTCTTCTTCTGTAGCTTGATGGTTTGAAATCCACTGTGGTATTAACTGTTAAACCTCTGGCCTCTCCTTAAATTCACACCATCTCTTTATTGCCTTCTGATTTTTCTGCTTTCCTATCCATATGACAAAACCAATGAAACAAAAAACATGTCATTTTATTCTTTTTTTGGCTTGAAAGGGAAAAATCATCTTCTCACTCTCCAATTTGATTTGTATATATGTTCCTTGATGGCTGGAATTTGTGAGCATGATTAACATGTTAAAAAGATCAAAAATTGATGGTTTGATTCCTGAATATAAAATTTGTTTTTTCCAAAGGTAAATTGGGAGACGACTTGAGATTAGAGAGAATGGGTTGGGTGGGATAATACCGGCAAGCACTCTTGATCAACAGTAAATTAACAAAGTGTCTTTACAAGTTGAGCTAACAACTGGTCGCCCCCGTTAAGACATGTAAAACTCTTTATTTACATGCATATAGTGATGACATGCACTTTATCGCTGTCCAGTAACAGTCAAGATAAGAGCACCAAATTTGACCGAGACCTGTTAGTAATTTGTAGTGACTGATACCACTTATCTGCCATCATTTCTTCAACCAGAACTGACTTGCGGACTAGATTTTGGTGGGAAGTCCAGAGATGTTTTGCATATTGAAACCATGATGGCGAAGCATCAATTACTACATGGGAACTGCAGGATGCAGATGGATACATGAATCACAGGTTTGCAGGAAAAACACGTGGGCTTGACTACTAAGATAGCGGGTAAGAAAGTTTCAGGATTAAGTGAGGAGCAAGAAATATACAGGGAAGGTAGATGAAGAAGTACTTTCTTGAATGCATTCAGGAACTAAGAACTCAGAAGCATTCAGCTCCAGTGGTTCTCTGGATTTCTAATTTATTGAAAGTGGCACAATAACAGTTGATTTGAGATACTTATTTCACCCCAAATGCCACCAGTCTTCTATAAAATCAACAATTCTTTCTATGAATTCATAAAGGTATTAGAAACTGGATTGGAATTCCATTTGTGTGAGTTCCTTCATCATGCCAGTCCTAAGCTCAGATGAAGAGGGTTCAGTAGGTTGTCAGATGCGTAGAACTTTGTCAAATCTCATCAACATCAAAGACACGCTTATAAAAGACTTTAGAAAGGAACTTAGTCAAGAACATGAATGAACAGCAGAAAATAATTCATGTGAAGAATAGTAACTGTTTTGTGATGATCATATATCTGACTGAAAAGAGAATAAGGCTTCTTGTTCTACTAGAAACCGAATTGGGTTTCATAATTTGTGTATATCAACATCTTTCTGACACCAAGTAGCATACTGTGAGTAACTCCAACTGAAAAGGTCCAATACATTACACATCAAAAAAAAAAAAGTCCAATAAATTAGCAGTTCTCTACCCATCAGACAGAAAAAAGTGGAATCTCTATGGATTAATTTTTCCCAATTGGACAATGTAGCCACAGGAATATTTTGGAATTAAAAAGAAGTGAAAATTGCTGGCCACAGAAACAATTTACAGTTCTATGGTTGCATAGCTGAAGATAAGTGAATTGTCAGTTACCTTACTGTCAATATAAACTAAAGCAAATCATCAACACTGAAATCCTTAAAATAGATTCAAATCCTGTAGTGAATCAAAACACCAAGCTACACTAGAGAAAGATGCCCATTAATTGTTCAAACAAGAGAAATTAAAAAATTACAACCTGCATACAAAATGTCAAAGCTTGAGGGACAGATTTGGTCCTTGAGTTTCACATCCTGGAGTTCCATCTTCAGAAAGACATGAGGGATCGTGAACCTTAAGGTTCAAGTCAAAGTCTTCCCCTTCACCAGACCCATTGAAATTCAGGGACAACTCAAGCTCTTGCCTTTGATTATTGTCAATTGGCTCAGACTGATCAACACCACGCCCTTGAAATTCAGAAATTTCATGCCCATCATTGCTAATCGCAGACTCTCCAGTACAATTGGGTGGATTGTCGGTGTTAAGGGAGAAGCCAAATTCACAATTACCTAGATGATCAGACTCACCCTGGTGAACTCCATGCCCAGTGAGTTCGAGACTCAAGTCAAGCTCCTTCTTTTTACATTGATGATCATGAATTTGCTTCATCCTTTTCGGACTAGGTTCTGGGTTTTCCAATTCAGCTTGCCTTTCCAACTCTTCCTTTCCCAGTGACTTCTGCTCCATTGACTGAAGTTCTGGTTCTTCTTCCCCATCCTGTTTGTCAATTATCTTTGCCTCATCTTGAAGACCATCATCCACTGAATTGGTTTGGCTGGAAGGTGCTTCTTGGGCATCTGGGTGTTCTTGCTGCTGGATTGTGGGTTCCATGGAAGGTTCTGAGACTTTGAGCTGTGATTTAGGATTTACGGGTGTATAATTCAACGCTAGCAATGCATAGAAACCTCCTCGTTTGGGATTTTACCTAAAATACGCCTTCGTTATTTTTGGGCAGCTTTGGGTGAAGAATGCCTTTGGGCTTTTTCCTTGATGGACATTTTATCTTGGGCCTTTTTCTTCTCACCTTTTTTTTTTTTAATAATTATAAAAAGAGATATAAATTTATTTACTATTCAATATTTATGTTAAAAACTCATCAATTAATCAAACAAGATATTATAAATTAATTACTAATATTACAACTTAATTTCCATTACAATTACATTTTTTGTGAGACAATATTAACCGGAACTTGAACCTAATATCAACATGTCTCAACAATTTCGTTTTAGTCAAACTAAGATCTCATTAACTTTCTCACTCACATATAATATGGCCACATACACATGCTTAGGTATATACAGAATAATTTTTCTAAAAAATATAAAGTTATCATCTTAATTTTTGTAATCCTATTTAAAAGGAAAAAAGAAGAATTAGTATGTGAGTAAAATGATGTGGACAGTTACTGAGAGATAAAAGATGGATAAGTTATAGTTAGTATATGAATGGTTGAAGTAATGAGCAATTATTAAGAGAAAGAAATAATTTTTTAATTAATTTAATTTAGTTTAAAATTAATTAATTAATTCTATTGGGAGACCATAGGGTCTTCTAACTTCTAAAATAATATAAAAGTTAGATATTTCAGCTACTACATTTTATACTTTTTCCTTTTAAATTTAGAATTGAATATAGTTTATGAATCTTAACTTAGAAGTCATTATCAAAGTAGACACTCACTAATTCTTTTTATATATTTTGAGGCACTTAATTTATTTTATTTTATTTTGTTTGAGGCACTCCATAAAAAATCGCTAAATGTAATCACTAGAAAATGATGTATATTAATTTTTTTACACATCATAATATTTTTTTTCTCTTTCTTCTATATATATATATATATTTTTTTTAATTTTTAATATTTTTCTAATTATTTTTTAAAATTCATTATTGATAAGCATGAAACTGCATCATCCTATTTATTTATTTTACCTTAACTTGATTATTTTACAAAAAAATTAAAAATACAAATTAGATAACATTGATGATATGATTGTTATTTTTTTAATGTTATTCACCATGAAACAAAATGTTATGAATATATAAACAAATATTTAATTTTCACAAAATTCTTAGTTTTTGTCTCATAATAGGTAATGCTAAAAATAAATTAATAATGATGTGTAAAAAAAAATTGACATGTACTATTTGTCTATGATTATACTGATCGGTATTTGATGGAGTATCTCAAGTGATATAAAAAGGAAAGATAAGTTCCTCAAATAACATAAAAAAGATGTGAGTTCATACTTTGAGAATGACCTATAAATTGAGATTGTCAAATAATAGTTAGCTCTTAAATTTATGTAACAATTTTGTATAATTAAATATCTCATCTTCTTTTTTATTTGCAGGAGATTGGCTACAATCTTAATTATTGGAAAATTCGGATCAAATTCTTATGTAATTGAAACAATATCAAGAAATTAATTTTGATATGAAGAAAATTTTGACTTATGAATGAAACAACAAAACTTAACTTTCCTTTTATATAAACTTATCATTTTTTATGAATGTACAATTTGATTCTAGATCTTAAAACGACATAAAAAAGTGTGAATTGATATGTTGAGACATAAATTTTTTTACTGAATTGAATCAATTAATATATTCTTTTCTACAAACTTTTCATATTTATTTTTATATGAAATGATTTTATATTTTTGGGAGCCATACAATTTTTTATTTTACAAAAAGTAAGCATATATTTCTAGAAGAAAATTGTGTTTATTAATTAAATTATCTTTTACTTTAAAAGAAAAGTCTGAAATCTGAATAATGAAAGCAAATGTCAATTCAATAAAAAACCATTTTTGTATGCTCTAGCCAATATGATGTGGCGATAAAGTAAAGCAGATGTAGAGAACCCAATAGATAACGACAAAAGGAGAAGTTATCCTAAAGAAATTAAGTAAGCCGTCATCGACGGCATGGTCTCTAATTGGAAGAGGGAAGTGGGTTGGTCTTTTGTTATTAGGGTCTATGGTATCAGGCTTTTGGGTTAGCAAATAGCGGTTCGGCAAGAAAGACCAAACGCCAATCTGCAGAAAAGTTTCTCTTTTTCCTGGTTTTTTCTTCTTCCTTGCTGGGTCGGTTTTACTCTTTCTGGTGCATATATATAAAGCGGGGAGAGCTTAGTTATCTTTTATTGTCTAGGGTTTTTTATTTGGGTTGGAGGTTTTTGAATGTTCAGGGTTTTATAACATGAGGAAGAAACTCGATACTCGTTTCCCAGCTGTAAGTTTCATCTTTCTTTTCTTTTTCTATGTAAAGGGTATTACGAAAATTTCTTTTTTAATTCTGCGTTATATTATCTATCTCTCACTCTTTGTGGTTATCAGTTTAGTTGTTATTTGGGTTGACTATTAGCTAGATGTAATTCAAAGATTTTAGCTAATTAATACTGGGTTTCTCTTGGTTATGAATTCTGTTATATAGGCGTTGGGGTAGGGTCAACTTGCAGTGTTTACTTGGTATCTGTACTATTTCCTTTTTAATGTACTGGAACATTGTATTATGTCATTTTGAAGATGTCTATGAAGGTTGTGATGTTTCTAAATGGGTGCTGTGGAGTATTAACTTACACGGTGCAACTGGTAGCTTTTTATCAGATGCTTGTTTTGCAAGTATTTGAAACCAGTGATGTGCTCTCTGGTTGGTTGATGAGTTGTCCCATTGGCACACACAGGCATCCGTTTTCAATTGGTATATGTATGTTTTAGAGGTGTAGATATTACGCAGTTCAACTGGCAGCTTTTGTTTCTAATGCTTGTTTTGCAAATATTTGAAAACATTGATGCTTTGCTTTCTGTATTTGGTCTACGAGTTGTCAAACTTACACACATGGGCATCAGTTTTCTGCGCCTCAAACGGCGAAAGAATCATCATATGCCCCGGAAGAGCGATCTGTGCCTAGCATTCATTTTGGTATGGCTAACATCAGGAATACTTGCAGATGGTTACTTGTTTTGTGGCATATTATTTGTTGCATTAGTAGGAATATTTTGTACTAGTTTTGCTCTTGACATGTATTTTGTATAATGTCTTCGAAAGTTCTTTGTAATATTTAATCATGGAATTTATTTTCTTGATAATAGTTATTGTCAATATTTTAATCCATGTTGGCAATGAAGAGAACTGATTCTTTTCTTCACTCATAAGGTCAGGGTGGATCTCATGTCCTCCTTATCCTCCTTAATGGTGTCCTATAACTTCAAAGTTGTTAAATGATTACTTGAGGGTGATTTCTTGTGCATATTAAGCTCCCTATGCAAACTCCTGTCTTCATATTCTGAGGGAGGTGGGTGGGAGTCAATGGACAGAGCTGATAGAGTAGAATATTGATAAGAGCCTGGATTTCAGTTCAGTTAATGTCTTAATTGGATCCTCATTTAGCTTTACTTTTCATTGTTTTCCCCTTTTATTCGCGCAAGAAATCTATTTATTGTTGCATCAAACAATATACTTATTAACATTTTCTGTTCTTGGTTATGTTTCTGTTATTTTATTGATTACTAGTAACATGTTCTCCTAAAATACTTTTCATGTTATCTGATTAAGTCAATGATTTCACAGGCTCGCATTAAGAAAATCATGCAAGCTGATGAGGATGTTGGGAAGATTGCTATGGCTGTGCCTCTTTTAGTTTGTAAGTAGTATTTTAGACATTGCAGTTGTACTTATGTCCTTTTCTGACTAATTTTATAGTTTAGTAGGAAAATTATCATCAGTTCTCTAGGGTCTGTGTTGATAGCCTGTTGTGTTACTGCAGCTAAAGCACTTGAGCTATTTCTGCAAGATTTATGTGACCGGACATATGAGGTAACCCTGAGAAGGGGGGCTAAGACCATGAATTCTTTTCATTTGTAAGTGAATTTTCTGCTAGTTTATTATCTTGTTTAAAATTTTAAATTGGTACTAGACTATAGAAGATAGTTTTTATATCATTATGTTTATTTGCCTTTTCTTTTTAGAATTCCTGCTTAAGATTATAAGCCCTGAACCTAAAGTTTTCTTTACGGTTATATGCTGTCCCAAAGTGTCTCATGTGGATTACTGTATTCTTTCTCTGGATTCTTGCTTTTATTCAAAGATACATAAAACAAAGTGTATGCGACTGCTCAATATGTCTTCTCCTTTTGCCTCTTTCTCGTGTTTGCACAGACACACTTGCACTGAAATATCTGCAGAAGGAAGTTTGTTCTGTTTCTGGAATCTGTCATGTTTTCCTTTACTTTTGGCAAGTTTATACTTGGTTGATTTATTGATGTTTTCTTTTTACAGAAAGCATTGTGTTCAGAAGTTTAATGTCTTCGATTTTCTGAGGGATATTGTGAGTAAGGTTCCTGATTTAGGTGGTTCTGATGCTACTGGTGAGGATCGAACTATGGCTAAGAGAAGGTATGGGAATTATTTATTAATACCCTCTTGTTAGTGTGAAAATGTTATCTGTATAATAACTTCCTTATGGTTGATACTCATGTCAGGAAAGTTGTTGATGATGATGGCAACAACAGTGATGGTGAGACGAAAAGAAGTAACATGGTAAAATATTGACTCTTTCTAATAATTTTACTCAAAATATTACTCAAGTTATTTTGGTTTGAATGATCAAATCTGCTACTGAATGCTCACACATGGAATGTTCATTTCTGTAATAAGTGGTGCTACATGCTACTAATAATGACATTGTTCTCATCTTCAAAACTTCAAGGTTTACTTTTTGTGATAATTTACAAGAAAGTGGCACGAAAGTAGGATTCTCTTTCTGCATTATTACCAGCCTGAATTGTGTTACATATTAAAGTAGTGGATTGCTACTGACTGGTAAATATGTTCTGATCATGGTGTGTTCGTGGTTGTTTTAATTTTGCAGCAAGAGGCTGGACACAACGGTAGCAGTGGCAGAGGAAGGGGCAGGGGTAGAGGTAGAGGTAGAGGTAGAGGTCGTGGCCGAGGTAGTAGGACAATAGATAGGGAGTTGGCAGCAGAATGTGAGAAGTTTGAAGATTATCCTGACATGTTGGTGCATAATGGCAAGCCTAGTCAGAGCCTCAAAAGTCTGGACAATGGGGCAGAATCTGAAATGAAGGAGAGTGTTCCAGGCAGCACAGAAGTCCCTGTACGAAACTTTGACCTGAATGTGGACTTGGATGAGAATGGGAACTCGCCAACATTGTCATCTGTAGTGCCTTCAAGTTCACCAGCAAAGCCGGTTTTGGAACTGAAGCATGAGGACTACCCTGGCTGGTCTTTGTCTGACATGGAGAAGATGGCCATTGATCCCATTCAACTTGCAAACTTAAATGGAAGAATTGACGAAGATGAGGAAGATTACGACGAGGATTAGGAAGGCAGAAGGCTAGGGTGACATAGAAAGTTTTGCTTATCTGGTGGCTTACTTCTCCTAGGTCAGTAGTTCGCATTTTCTGATAATGAATTAGATAGCTCTTAGGACTCTACAATGCTGTGACAACTGCAGGATCAGGTTTAGGTTTAGAAGTGGATATACGCATTTCACTCTGAAGTTTGTAACTGACAACAGTTCTAACGAAATTCCTTCTTCAAGCTTTTGCAAATTCTTCAGTTTTTCAGAACCTTTTCATGGTTCCGTTGGTCTTGTCTGATGTTCAGTGTTCAGTGTTCAGCGCCGGGTCACCTCGCAATAAAATTTTGAATGATGGAAAATACCAAACTAGGAAATTGAATGGTCATTTTTTACTGATCTTAATCGGATGTTGGACTAACTCTTTATGAGATTGGTAACCTCAACAATATTCAAACTTCAAACTGATAAAATTGAATGGCAATACAGCACTAAATATAGTCATATAGTCAAATTAAATACATACAAGAATACCAAATATTGAATCCAAAAAGCTTGGATCAAATTTATTTCAAGCCACACATTGAGCAGGTTCAATATCTTGAGAGGCTCATCTCAACTGACACCATAGACCTTCTTGTGACTGAAACCTTGAATCTTCTTTATGTTTGAATTCCTGCAGCGTGAATACGACCTGTTGTTTCATAAGTTTGGCTTCATAAACCCCATACCTCTCATCTTTAATGGCTTGCTGCGTGATTTTGACAACTGGCCTACGAGGAAATTCCTTCCGTGCTGAACTTACCACACTCAGAATAGCTTAGCAACAGAATTATGTAGATGGTTGATATCATCATCTCCAACCCTTTCAAAGTTTAACAGCTTCAAGCGAGGAGACAGATATTTCGCTCCTATAAATGTTCGTCTTGTTCGATGTTTGATGCCACCTGGCTATCAAAAAAGAAGTCACTATATATCAACTTCGGCAAGGTTTGGAGGGAATCATTAAATGATCACATTTGCATGGTGGGTTTATTCTCTCTATATATTTCCCTTGCCTGAATTAATCATCAAGTTCCAAAATGCTTAGTAGAGAGCATCTGGGATATAAACATAAGTACAATCAAATCATATTCTCTTAATCTTATCTGACAAAAGGTACAAAAGAAAATAAAATATATCCATCAACAAATATGCCGATGATGATTACAAAACCACTAGAAGACACTACAAACAAAAAATCCCAACTTGAGGTAAATAAGCTTATGCATGTTACTACCTTATGTATGATTATTAATAATTTGAGCAAATTACACTCCATTCTCTTGAAATTTGGTGAAATAACACTAAAATCCAAAATTTAGAAAAATTGACACTCCCTTTTCTTAGATGAATGAAAAAGCTAATAGTGTACAAAATAATTAGGGTAAAATACTAAAAAAATTATGTTTGTATATCCAAGGTATCAAAATGTCTTACTTTTAGTTTTCAAATGAGTCTTAATATTTACTTTTTTTATATATCCTTTATTTTTAAATTTATTTTCATAATAAGAACCTCATTTTTTTTCTATATTTATTTCTAATAAAAAGAATATTTAACCAAAAATAAAATAAAATAAAACTTATTAGTGATATTCTAAAAACAACCAATTAAGAAACAAATAAATCTGAATTTTAGTATTTTCTCCTCAAATAAATTGACTTTAAATTGAAATATATTTTTACCACTTTAACCAATTAAAGAATAAATAAATTTTAAAAAAATTAAAAAAATTTATGATATATTAATTAATAAAAGAATAAAGAATTATAATAATAATAATAAATTTTTTATTATTCTTCCTTTTCATATTTTTCAACCAATAAATGAAAAAAAAAAATTTATTTTCTTAAAAGTGTTTGAATTTATTTTTTAAATTCAGATATATTTAAATTTCATATCTTGAAAAAATCTAACCATATTTTATTTAATATTCAAATTTAATGTAATTATTTTTATATATTATTTTATTTTTAATTTTATTAATAATAAAAAATTGAGGTTACTATTAAGAAAATAAATTACAAAATAAAGGCTGATATAAAAAAGAAGAAGTAAATATTAAGACTCATTTGAAAAGGAAAAAAAGTAAAAGTAAAAGTAGGACATTTTGGTACTTTGGATATACGAACATAGCTTTTTAGTAGTATACCCTAATTATCTTGTAATACCGTTAGCTTTTTTATTCATTCAAGAGAAGTGAGTGTCGATTTCTCTAAATTTTGGATCTTAATGTTATTTCTCCAAACTTCAAGGGAGAGGAGTTTAATTTGCTCTAATAATTTTTAATATATTAAATAAGTGAAAGGTTCACACGTGATTTACATATAAATCGTAAGTAAGAACACTTTGTACTCAAATCATCAAAGTGCATTTTTGTTTTAAGGAAATATGCCAAGTGTAAGACAATTTATATGTGAAGTGTAAAATAAAATAGTGTGTAGGAAAATTGTCCAATTGGTTGACGATTTATGTATAAATTACAAACTAGGATAGTTTGTAAGGAAATCGGCTAAGGGAATGGCGATTTACTTGTAAATCTGAAAAAAGAATAATTTGTAGCTTTCTGTATGATTGTCGATCTACATGTAAATTGATAATGCAAATAATTTGTACGCAAATCACTAACTACCAATTTATGTGTATTTGCATATGAAGATAGTTTGTAAGTGGAATTGGCTGAGTGTCGGACAATATACATGAATAGTGCAAAACAAAATAGTGTGTAAGTGGATTGTTCAAGATATTATGTGCTTGTAAATAACAATATTTTTTTTTAAAAATCGTCTAAATGACGATTACATTTAAATTCTAAAAGTTAGATTAATTGTTAGTTGAAAAGCATGCCTCTTTTAATTGTTTAAGCCAAATAATAATTACATCACTTACAAGCTTAAACTTGGTCAACAATAATAAAGAACAACAACTAACAACCACTGCTATATTTATATGAACAAGTTTCATCGGAAGGTCGTCACTTTTCATTAAAAAACAAAAAGACTAGCTATTTGCATGACTTATTTTCATCACGACTTAGCTTTAGGTGTACTAAACTTTGTTTCCAACTCGTTGTGATTCACATTGTTATATGTAATTATAGTTCACGATTTCTCTGTTTGTCTAACGGGCTATAGCTCCCCCAGTAGGCAATAGCTGCCAGAATTAATATATATATATAGTAAATTAAAACGACTAACTTATTAGGACAGTACTGTAACTCCACCAATAGCTGCAAGTAGGAGGCGTAGAAAATTCTGGAATCCCTTAATTTCGATTGACTCGATTCCTATCACAACTCAATAATTCAATTAAATTTGAGTTTTAAGTTGAACTGTATTTTATATTTTACTTGGGGTCGGGTCATTACTTATCTAACGAATAAAAATTTATGAAATTTTTTACTCCTTTCGACCTCTTCGAATGAGATTAATTCGAACCCATACAGTTGAATGAAGCACATCTTTTCAACCACCATCACAACCTCTCAGAATACTACCAAAGTGTTTCTTCTATCAAGGCTATATCAATTTAAACAGAAATATTGACGTGATTTTTGTTCAAATTATAGGGATAAAAATTAAAATCTAGCCTGAAATGTTAGACTAAGAAAAATACATTATTGTAAATATTTTAAAATGTAAGGAAGTACAAAATTGATGGAATTAATAGCAATAATGCTATGTTGAAATTGATAAAATTATAATATTTTAGGAATGAAAAATTCAGTTTTACCTATTGTATAATTTTTATATTAGAATCTTCCATTGTTCAGGTAGCTAGCAAGGGAACTTATTCAACGCCAATTAGAATTAATTTTAAACTTTGATGTTGTGGAGAATGACGTATATATAGTCAGATTAATAAAATACTGAAATTCGTACATATTATTTCGCACTTCAATATAGTTATGCTATCTACCAACATTTTTCGCAGATTTATACAAACTTGTACGATTCAATTACTATGATTAATATTATATTATCTGGCGAACTTCCTTTAAATTACTAATGATTTTATTATCACAATATCAACCACTATTTTGTCGTCAATTGGGTGGAAGACGGTAAGTCTAATTCTAGATCATTACATTAATGTTTTATATATGATTAAGTAATAAACCCTGCAAGCAATTTCGTCACTTTAATCATCCACCTAGCAGAACAAGATCAGGTTCGTCTTTTGCTCGCTATTTTTTTCCTTCAATTTTCACGATGCCTATTGTAATTGAATTGTGCTTACACTGAAATACAGCTTCAACCCTCTTCAATGGTCAATCTCCATATTACAGGGTCTGTCTAAGTGAATCACCTGAGAGTTGCCCATTCTAGGCTGTGAGACCACTCAATTTTCACGATTCATATGATATGAAGAAGTTTTGATATTATGTCAAACCATCAATTCATTTATAACTTGAAGATATTAAATAAAACTAGCTAGTTTAAGCCTAGCTACTGCATAGCATAATTATGTTGACTGAGGTGATCTTCTACTTGCTAATTTAGGAAAACAAACTTGACAGATGGGAAAAGTGAGTACAGTAGGAGAGGCTCCTACTCCTGTTGCTAATGAAGGGCATCTCGAAGAGTTGGTACTTGATGTGAAAGCAATGTTATTGAAGACAGCAAAATATCCCTTCCCAATTAGCAATGCTGAGTGTTTCATGTATCAGGTACCACCTAATATTCGTGAGATAAATGAAGAAGCATACACTCCCAAGGTTATCTCCATCGGCCCTTTCCACTTTGGCAACCAGAGATGTCAATACATGGAAAGTTATAAGTTGAGTTTTTTCAAGAGTTTTCTCGAACGAGTTACGAATCAGATTGACTTGAAGAGTTTGATTAGCTACATAAAAGAGTTAGAACCCAGAGTTCGTGGATGTTATGCAAATATCATTGAGCTTAATCGTGATCAATTTGTCAAGGTAATCTTAGTGGATGCTTGTTTCATACTTGAGCTTTTCTGGAGATGCCATTTTGATGGTGATTGCTGGACAGATGAGAATGCTTTCTTTTTACAACCATGGTTGTCAACGACCATGAAGTTGGATTTGTTGTTACTAGAAAATCAACTTCCATTCTTTGTTCTTGAAAATATATTCCAACGAGCCTTTGCTTCTCTCCAAAATAATGACGAATTTCCTTCACTTCTACAGCTCACATTTGGCTATTTTGCTTGCTATAACTTATGTAACCATGTCGGTTTAGACCATTTAGCTACTCGAGGAATTGAAATAAAACACTTCACCGATCTGGTTAGAAGTTTTCATTTACCACCACTTGATAAGCTGCCGTTTAGAGGGGATGGGTTGAGAGATATTCATCTACATACTGCAACTGAGTTGGCTGGTGCAGGGCTGAAGTTTAAGGCTAGTTCAAGTAGATGCTTATTTAATTTGCAATTTTCCACAGGAAACTTGGAAATTCCACAGTTTAGAGTAGATCGTCACAATGAAAGTTTGTTTCGTAATCTCATGGCATTGGAGCAACGTCATTATCCATTTCAAGCTTTTATTACAGATTATATTTGTATTATGTGTTTCCTTGTTAACACTGGCCAAGATATAGATATACTTGTGAAAAGTGGTGTTATTGTGAATGGGCTAGGTGGTAGTGATGCAGCAGCTAATCTGTTTAATAATTTCTTGGAGAATATTATAACACTGAATTACAACGACAGTTACGTTCGTCTCTATGACGATTTGAATGCATTCTATGAAGATCCTTTTAACAAGAGCATGGCAGCATTGAAGCGTGATTATTGCAGCACTCATTGGAAGAAAATTGCTTCTGTTGCTGCAGTTGCTCTCCTCCTTCTGGCTATTGTTCAAACAATATTTACTGTGAAATCTGCAGTTTAGGTTCAAAGCTTTTGTACAAATCAAAACATTATTTGTTTATTGGATTGCTTTTAGAACTGTTTTAGAACTGTAGTAAGTGTCTTTAACACTTGAACCTTCTGATTTGAAAAGCAGGCATGTTATTTTAATCGATTATCTCAGGAAACTTGGAAATTCCACAGTTTAGAGTAGATCGTCACAATGAAAGTTTGTTTCGTAATCTCATGGCATTCGAGCAACTTCATTATCCATTTGAAACTTATATTACAGATTATATTAGGATTATGTGTTTCCTTGTTAACACTGGCAAAGATATAGATTTACTTGTGAAAAGTGGTGTTATGGTGAATGAGCTAGGTGATAATGATGCAGCAGCTAAAGTGTTCAATAATCTCTTGGAGAATATTACAACACCAGTGAATTACAACAGGAATTACCTTCGTCTCTATGAAAATTTGAATGCAATCTACAACGATCCTTTTAACAAGAGCATGGCAGATTTGAAGCGTGATTATTGCAACACTCATTGGAAGACAATTGCTTCTGTTGGTGCAGTTGTTCTCCTCCTTCTGACTTTTGTTCAAACAATATTTACTGTGAAATCTGCGGCTTAGGTTCAAAGCTTGTGTACAAATCAATACATTATTTGTTTTTTGGATTGCTTTTAGAACTGTAGTGAGTGTCTTTAACACTGAACCTTCTGATTTGAAAAGCAGGCATGTTATTTTAATCGATTACGAGGCAATAATTCTCCAAATTGAAATTCTCTGTTTTTTCAATATACGACCTTTAATGTGGAGTGTCCATCTTCAAAACCTCATTTCTGTCCATTGGACCCTGATTTTGTGAGGGGGTTTTTTTACCATGAAACAAAATCCACCGCCAAAATCTTAAAATTCACATATTGGGCCAACTCACTAAGCGGAATTATCAAACTCAAGGGGGGAGGAGTGCTAGAATTTACAAATGATTAAAGGCTCATCCATTCTTAAGATTTTCAGTGTTTAGATGAAGTAAAAATTTATCATAGAAAATAAGAAGCAAGACTGAAGTCTTCTTTTGCCAAGGAGCAAAACCAAGATGGCTTCAGCTGGAGGGCTCGTTGACATTGTGACGGGGCTCCTGGAAATTGATTTCTTCTAAAGTACAAAAGTGAGCAATTCCGTGATTCTTTTTTTTTTTTGGTGCTACCGCTGGGCAAAGCCCAAAAAAAAAAACACAAAACAGAAACTAGGGGGCGCCAGAACCCTCCTAACAAAAGAGACACCCACTAAGACTTGAAACAGGACCTCCTCAAGCTCAGCAGGAGCAACATTCAAACAATGAAACCCAGGAGACCAGGAAGGATTGAGAGAGGCTAATCAATCAGCAGTAGTTAGCTTCTCTGTACACGAGATAATCTAACCTGCCAATCACTTTTCAAAAAATCTATACATTTCAGAATGAAATTATAACAGGGGTGGCAGTCAATATCCTCCTTTTCTAAGGGATTAATAATTGTAAGGGAGTCAACTTCCACTTCCACCTTCTTAAACCCCATATCCTAAGCTAACTGAAGACCAAAAGTCAATTCAGCAATTTCAGCATACACACTAGTTCCAGTGACCAGATTAGCAACAAAACCTCTCAACCTATTCACCACAGTCTCCATGGATGAGACCACCACAACCTACAACATTCTCTTCACAACAGCCATCAGAGTTAATTCTCACCCAACCAGCACTGGGAGGATACGATCTGACCAACTTATCCACCTTCTGATTTTTTGAAACCCTCATCTAAGACGAAATCATCCCAAAGAATCTCAGCCTCATGGCAAAGCGAATGAAATCCATTAGGGGAAATAGTAAAGTTTTCCACAAACACAAGTTTATTTCTCCACTTCCAAAATCTCCAAGCTATAAAGGAGAAGAAGGAAGGCCAAGGCACCTTATTGTTGACAACAAACCCACAGTCAAAGGCTGATACCAAGCCACACCTCCAAGTCAGAAGAGAAAAACCTGTCTTTTAAGCAATCCGGAACCACATCCATCCAGACTTGATAAGCATGAAGACAATCCCTCAAGGCATGTAAAATATCCTCACAAGGATTACAACAAATAGCGCAATTCGGAACATCCACCATTTTCCTTTTCCATCTAAGGAGGTTAGTCAAGAGTCTATCTAAAGCAACTAGCCACATGAAAGATTTAATTCTAGGTAAGGTCTGAATTTTCCAAACCTTAGCATTCCGGGGGTTCAAATAATTTAGTAAAAGCTCACAGATCAAATTTTTAGAAGAACTAGTACAAAAAGAACTATCTGAAGTAAGGCTCCAAATAACTGCGTCCTTAATAGAGTCATCCCAAATAGTGGCTTCTAAAGTATGAAGAATGGAATAAGGAAGAATGCCTATTAGACAATTGAGATTCCACTTCCCAGTAGAAAAATAGTCACAAACTTTTAAATTGACCTGGTCATCAGGAATAGGCATTTCAGAAAGATCACTGAGAATAACATTTCCCAACCATTTGCTTTTCCAAAAGTCAATCTTTTTCCCCATTATCTAATCTCCATTTAACACCTTTTCTCGGCACCTCACAACCTTTTATGATACTTTTCCAGGTAAAAGAACCATAAGGCTTAGCTTTAGCATTAAGTAAATGTTGAGCATTGAAATACTTCTTCTTTAGAACCTGAGCCTACAAAGCCTCTCTTTCTCCCCCCTATCAATCTCCAACCCAGTTTAGCAAGAAGAACTAAATTTGTATCATTCATACTCTTACGACCAAGGCCTTTGAGAGTTTTTGGGAGACAAACCTGCTTCTAGTTAACTAAATGAACCTTCTTCTTAGTCTCCGAATCACCACAAAGAAAATTCCTCTGTAAAATATCAATGTGATCACAGACAGATTTGAGAATTCTAGTATTAAGCATAGTGTAAGTAGGAACAGCAGAAGCAGAGGCTTGTATAAAAAGAGCCCTACCAGCAAGAGAAAGTTGATCCCTTTTCTAATCAGCAAGCTTAGCTTGGACTTTATCACAAACTTCATGATAAGTTTTCTTAGAAACTCTTCGGTGAAGAAGAGGCACCCCAAATACTTCCCTAAATCATAAGTAAGATCAATAGGAGAAATAGTTCTAATGTCTTCAAGAACAGAGCTAGGAGTATTAGCAGAAATCATAAGCTTAAATTTACTAGTACTGACTTTCATACCAGAAACTTGACAAAACTGATCCAAGCAATTGAAAACAACATGAAACTATTCCTTAAAAGCAGCAGAGAAAAGTATAAGATCATCAGCGAAAAAAAGATGGGAAATGCAAGGACCATTCCTAGAAGCTTTTAAAGGTTTCCAGACATCATCTTGGACAGCACAAGTAATTAAGTGAGATAGTTTTTCCATGCAAAGAACAAAAAGGTGAGGAGAAAGGGGGTCTCCTTGCCTTAGAGCCCTCTTAGGTTTGAACCAATCAATTTTCTCACCATAACATAAAAAAGATGCTAAAAAATTCACATTTTCTGATAATGAATTAGATAGCTCTTAGGACTCTACAATGCTGTGACAACTGCAGGATCAGGTTTAGAAGTGGACATATGCATTTCACTCTGAAGTTTGTAACTGACAACAGTTCTAACGAAATTCCTTCTTCAAGCTTTTGCAAATTCTTCAGTTTTTGCCACTATCCCTTGTTTCAGCCAGAACCCTTTCATGGTTCCGTTGGTCTTGTCTAATGTTCAGTGTTCAGCGTCGTGTCACCTTGCAATAAAATTTTGAATGATGGAAAATACTAAACTAGGAAATTGAATGGTCATTTTTTACTGATCTTAATCGGATGTTGGACTAACTCTTTATGAGATTGGTAACCTCAACAATATTCAAACTTCAAACTGATAAAATTGAATGGCAATACAGCACTAAATATAGTCATATAGTCAAATTAAATACATACAAGAATACCAAAATTGAATCCAAAAAATTTGGATCAAATTTATTTCAAGCCACACATTGAACAGGTTCAATATCTTGAGAGGCTCTTCTCAACTGACACCATAGACCTTCTCGTGACTGAAACCTTGAATCTTCTTTATGTTTGAATTCCTGCAGCGTGAATACGACCTGTTGTTTCATAAGTTTGGCTTCATAAACCCCATACCTCTCATCTTTAATGGCTTGCTGCGTGATTTTGACAACTGGCCTACGAGGAAATTCCTTCTGTGCTGAACTTACCACACTCAGAATAGCTTAGCAACAGAACTATGTAGATGGTTGATATCATCATCTCCAACCCTTTCAAAGTTTAACAGCTTCAAGCGAGGAGACAGATATTTGGCTCCTATATATGTTCGTCTTGTTCGATGTTTGATGCCACCTGGCTATAAAAAAAGAACTCATTATATAGTGAGCATTTGATCAACTTTGGCAAGGTTTGGAGGGAATCATTAAATGATCACATTTGCATGATGGTTTATTCTCTCTTTATCTATTTCCCTTGCCTGAATTAATCATCAAGTTCAAAATGCTTAGTAGAGAGCATCTGGGATATAAACATAAGTACAACCAAATCATATTTTTTTAATCTTATCTGACAAAAGGTACAAAAGAAAATAAAATATATCCATCAACAAATATGCGGATGATGATTACAAAACCACTAGAAGACACTACAAACAAAAAATCCCAACTTGAGTTTAATAAGCTTATGCATGTTGCTACCTTATGTATGATAATTAATAATTTTTATTAAATTAACTAAGTGAAAAGTTCATACATGATTTACATATAAATTGTAAATAATTAAGAACACTTTGTACTCAAATTGCAAGTTTGTTTTAAGGAAATATGCTAAGTGTAAGAAGACAATTTACATGTAAAGTGCAAAGCGAAATAGTTTGTAGGCAAATTGCCCAAATGGTTGGCCGATTTTTGTATAAATTGTAAATGAGGATACCTTGTACTGAAATTGGCTAAGTTTATGACGATTTACTTGTAAATATAGGTAAATTGTCTTTATGACTGCCGATTTACATGTAAATTGATAATACAAATAATTTGTACCCAAATCACTTGAGTACCTAACGATTTACCTGTAAATTACAAATGAAGATAGTTTGTAAGTTTTCTTTACGGTTGTATGCTGTCCCAAGGTGTCTCATGTGGATTACCATATTCTATCTCTGGATTCTTGCTTTTATTCAAAGATACATAAAACACAGTGTGTGCGGCTGCGCAATGTCTTTTCCTTATGCCTCTCTCTCTCTCTCTCTCTGTCGCTGTCTCTCTCTGTCTCTGTCTCTCTCTCTCGTGTTTGCACAGACACTCTTGCATTGAAATATCTGCAGAAGGAACTTTTGAGTTTGTTCTGTTTCTGGAGTCTGTCATGTTTCTTTACTTTTGGCTAGTTTATGCTAGGTTGATATATCGATGTTTTCTATTCACAGAACTTTGATTTTCTGAGGGATATTGTGAGTAAGGTTCCTGATTTAGGTGGTTCTGATGCTACTAGTGAGGATCGAACTGTGGCTAAGAGAAGGTATGGGAATTATTTATTAATACCTTCTTGTTAGTGTAAAAATTTTATCTGTGTAATAACTTCATTATGGTTGATACTCATGTCAGGAAAGTTGTTGATGATGATGGCAATAACAGTGATGGTGAGTCGAAAAGAAGTAACACGGTAAGATATTAACTCTTTCTAATAATTTTACTCAAGTTATTTTGGTTTTGAATGATCAAATCTGCTACTGAATGCTCACACATGGAATGTTCATTTCTGTAATAAGTGGCGCTATATGCTACTAATAATGACATTGTTCTCATCTTCAAAACTTCAAGGTTTACTTTTTGTGATAATTTACAAGAAAGTGGCACGAAAGTAGGATTCTCTTTCTGCATTATTACCAGCCTGAATTGTGTTACGTATTAAAGTAGTGGATTGCTACTGACTGGTAAATATGTTCTGATCATGGTGTGTCCCGTGTTTGTTTTAATTTTGCAGCAAGAGGCTGGACACAACGGTAGCAGTGGCAGAGGAAGGGGCAGGGGTAGAGGTAGAGGTAGAGGTCGTGGCTGAGGTAGTAGGACAATAGATAGGGAGTTGGCAGCAGAATGTGAGAAGTTTGAAGATGATCCTGACATGTTGGTGCATAATGGCAAGCCTAGTCAGAGCCTCGAAAGTCTGGACAATGGGGCAGAATCTGAAATGAAGGAGAGTGTTCCAGGCAGCACAGAAGTCCCTGTACGAAACTTTGACCTGAATGTGGACTTGGATGAGAATGGGAACTCGCCAACATTGTCATCCGTAGTGCCTTCAAGTTCACCAGCAAAGCCGGTTTTGGAACTGAGGCATGAGGACTACCCTGGCTGGTCTTTGTCTGACATGGAGAAGATGGCCATTGATCCCATTCAACTTGCAAACTTACATGGAAGAATTGATGAAGATGAGGAAGATTATGACGAGGATTAGGACGGCAGAAGGCTAGGGTGACCTATACAGTTTTGCTTATCTGGTGGCTTACTTCTCCTAGGTCAGCAGTTTGTATTTTCTGATAATGAATTAAATCAGCTTTTAGGACTCTACAATGCTGTGACAACTGCAGGATCTGAGTTAGGGAGATAAGGGATAGGGAACAAAAAACACATCTTAGGTAAAGCTAGAAGTGGACATAAGCATTTCACTCTGAAGTTTGTAGCTGACAACAGTTCTAACGCAGTTCCTTCTTCAAGCTATTGCAAATTCTTCAGTTTGTGCCACTATCCCTTGTTTCAGCCGGAACCCTTTCACGGTTCCGTTGGTCTTGTCTGATGTTCAGTGTTCAGCGTAGCGTCACTTTGCACTAAAATTTTGAATGATGGAAAATACCAAACTACGAACTTGAATGGTCATTTTATACTGATCTTAATTGGATGTTGGACTAACTCTTATCAGATGGGAAACCTCAACAATATTCAAACTTCAAACTGATAAAATTCAATGGCAATACAGTACTAAATATAGTCATATAGTCAAATTAAATACATACAAGAATACAAAATATTGAATCCAAAAAGATTGGATCAAATTTATTTGAAACCACACATTGAACAGGTTCAATATCTTGAGAGGCTCTTCTCAACTGACACCAGAGCAGTTATCTGCTGTTGCTGTTACCTTGTTGTGACTGAAACCTTGAATCTTCTTCACGTTTGAATTCCTAAAGCGTGAATACGACCTGTTGTTTCATAAGTTTGGCTTCATAAACCCCATACCTCCCATCTTTAATGGCTTGCTGGGTGATTTTGACAACTGTCCTACGGGGAAATTCCTCCTGTGTTGAACTTACCACCCTCAGAATAGCGTAGCAACAGAACTATGTAGATGGTTGATATCATCATCTCCAACCCTTTCAAAGTTTAACAGCTTCAAGCAAGGAGACAGATATTTCGCTCCTATAAGACGTTTGATGCCACCCTATCAAAAAAGAACTCTTTATATAGTGAGCATTTGACCAACTTCAGCAAGGTTTGGAGGGAATCATTAAATGATCACATTTGCATGATGGGTTTATTTCTCTCTTTATCTATCTCCCTTGCCTGAATTAATCATCAAGTTCCAAAATGCTTAGTAGAGAGCATCTGGGATATAAACATAAGTACAACCAAATCGTAATCTCTTATTCTTATATAACAAAGGTACAAAAGAAAACAAAATATATCCATCAACAAATATGCCGATGATGATTACAAAACCAGTAGAAGACACACTACAAAGTACAAAAAAAAAAAAAAAAAAAAAATCCCAACTTGAGTTAAATAAGCTTCCATTGTGCTTATCACAATTTCAAAAAACCACGACAAACTTGATATTTGGAAAAAATTGTCGAATTGGAAAACGTATATTCGTTCGGTAGAGAAGTTGCTATGAAGGGCATCTAGAAGAGTTGGTACTATATGCGCAAGAAATTTAAAGATGGCAGAATCCTCCTTGACAAGTAGGAAGTGCTGTATATATCAGGTACAACCTAATGTACGCAAACTAAGTGAAGAAGCATACACTCCCCAGGTTATCTTGATCGACCCTTTTCACTTTGGAAACAAGAGACTTCAATACATGCAAGTATATGTAAACCGAGATATTTCAAGAGATTGTAGGAAATGTGTAATTAGCACACATTACCACTTTGTTAGAATGTGATGGGTACTCACATACTGAAACTCACATTTAGACATTTAAGGGAAAGATAATATTGTAATAAAAACTTTAACAACTCATTACTAAACCAATACAAGTAGTGATAACACTATTGAAAGAACATAAATCCCTCATTCTTCGCCATCATATCTTCTTCTTTATTTCCTTTATTCTCCATTGATTATAGTTAAAGTCTATTGATTTGTTTTTCTTTTCTATTTTGAGCAACTTCCGTTATTCTCTATTGATTGTAATTAAAGTCTATTGATTTGTTTTACTTTTCTATTTTGAGCAACTTTGCTCTTCCTCTTGTATAAATACATTATCAATGAGATTGATCGGTGTGGCCTTTTACAATGCCAATTGCTGTGTCTCTTTATGGTATTAGAGTGACAAGCTCTAACGCAGCATAAATCCATCTCTTCCCGCCTTCCATTTTTTTTTTCCCCTAGCAACCATGACAATTGGTGGTTCCTCCACCACCAAAAACACTACACCCGAAATAGAGACCACACAAACCAACACCCCGTCCATCCAACCATCCGGTTCTGTTATCACCACATTCACATAGTCCGGTCAATGTATTTCCATCAATCCTGGCACCCATCTACCCATCTACCCATCAAACTTATAGGCAGCAGCAACTATCTCACATAGAGAGCTCAAATAGAACTTCCCCTTCTTGGATACGATTTATTGCCGTATATTGAAGGTACCATTCTTTGCCACCCATTGACAGATCCACAGCCTCACTCTTAGCACTGCCAAGAAGGACTCATTCGCCATGCCATCATGGCCTCAGTTGATGCTACCATTGCCCCTACACATCGCTATATCAAAAAATTCTCTTGAAGCTTGGACTCAGCTTGAGACTTCATATGCTAACAAGGCTCAGTCTCGTGTTTATAGTCTTTGAGAGACTCTTAACCAGATCTCCAAAGGAACCAACTCCATTGCCCAGTATCTCAATGAGATACGATCCATCACATACGAACTAGTTATCTCTGGCCATCCTATAAGACCAGAGGAGCTTGTTATGAAAACTCACTGGATTGGGACCTGAATATGATTCGATTAGTGCTGCAATTCAAATGAGAGATTCTCCTATCTCCTTTGAAGAACTCCATGAAAAACTCTAGTCATGAATTTTTTTTTTGCCATCAAAGCTCCAAACGAGAGCAGCTTATTGTCACTGCTCAATTCACTCAACAGAGCAACCAAGGAAGCCGCAACTCTTACCAAAGCAACAATAATCGACGTTCTTATCAGCAATCAAGCTCCATGACCAGCAATATACCCTGTGGTAATTTTACACTGAGAAGCAACAGTTGGCGTCTTCAGGTTCTTCCAGTAATAGTGAAAACTCAAACAAACCCAGAGTTCAATGCCAATTATATGATAAATTTGGCCATGTTGCCAAAGTTTATAGATCAATGACACACATTGCTTAGGATGCTTAAGCCAATTTTGTGTCCAAGCAGCCTGACCCTTCGACAAATTGGATCATGGATATCGGTGCCTTCCACTACATTACCTATGACACCCAAAATCTTCACAGTGTACAATGGCACAGATGATGTCATTGTTGGTGACGTAATGGTATTAAAATCACCTACATGGGAGATACTACCCTTGCTTCTAAATCTCACAATTTTGTTCTAAAAAATGTATTAGGTGCCCTCTCTATTTGTAAAAATCTTATATCTATTCCTCTATTTTGCTTACAAAATAATACATCTGTTGAATTCTGTCCATATTATTTTGTTGTGAAGGATTTGAGAACGCGGGAGACTCTAGCTCAAGGCCCGAATAAAAGTTGCCTTTACTAATGGACTAGTCACGATCCTCCAACAGCTGCCTATGTAACCAATAAACCTATACGTCTCCCTTTCTCTCTGTGGTATCGTCATTTGGGTCATCCTCACATTAGGACTTTACAATATCTTATTTCTAAATTTAATTTGCCATGTTTTTCAACTTCTAAAACTAGTTGTAATTCTTGTTTTTGTAATAAAAGTCATCAGTTACCTTTTTCCACCTCTTCTTTGAAAAGCACTAAACCTTTAGAATTTCTTTATATTGATGTTTGAGGACCCTCTCCTGTTACATCTTATGAAGGTTATAGATTTTATGTCATATTTGTTGATCACTTCATAAAATATACATGGCTATTTCCTCTGAAAAAGAAGTTCGATGTGTCATCCACTTTTCTTGCTTTTAAATTACTTGTCAAAAAATTATTCAACTCACAAATTATTATTGTTTATTTAGATAGTGGTGGGGAATATGAAAGCTTAACTAAGTATCTGAACAACATGGGCATTCAACATCTTTTATCTCCCATACACCCCTTAAAGGGTAAGCAGTGCTGAAAGAAGGCATCGACATATCATGGAAACAGCCTTCACGTTACTTTATCAAGCCTCTATGTCACTCTACCTATTCTTATATGCCTGCCACACAATGGTTTGCTTAATAAACAACATGACCACACCCATCCTCCAAAACCAATCTCCATATCAAGCTTTATTTCGTCAAGAACCCAATTACCACTCCCTTCGTACCTATGGTTGCTTATGCTATCCTTGGCTTCGCCCTTATGCCCCTAACAAACTTGCACCCAAATTTACGCCATGTGTGTTCTTGGGATATTCAATCAAGTACCATTGCTACAAATGCCTTGATCCAAAAACAAATCGCTTATTTTTATCTTGCCATGTTATTTTTAAGGAGACTGATTTTCCTTATGAGTGCTTCCACTTAGACCAACCCTGACCGAAAGACATATCTTATTCTATGTGGCTAGATTTTCTTCCTTCCCCTCATTCGCCACTGCCATAAGCCTTGCCAAACACAACCCAGACTGATTATTTCCTCACCACCGATATCCAACTTCCGCTAACCACCTCTTCTTGACCAAACATGCCCATGTCGGATAGAACAAGCAAAGTCCCCATCCTATCCACTTCTCCACTATCACCTGCTTTTGCTTTTTTGTTTGATCATGTCCATTTGGAGTCACCTCTTCTGACCGCCTTGAGTGACGATGCTTTTGCCTCTCTCTCACAGCAGATAAGTAACACTTCCTCATCTTCCTGTCATCCTTCACCTCCACCATTACCACCTATACCATCTCGCCTTATTACTCGATCTCAAAATAAAATTTTCAAACCACAAAAGCTCACCGATTATTCTGCCTTAGTTGTTTCTTCAACTAATCATGTTATTCCCAGGTCTTATAGGCAGGTTACAAAGGATAAAAATTGGCGAGATGCTATGCATGATGAAATTTTGGCAACGGTGAAAAAAGGCACTTGGACACTTGTTCTTCCTTCACCTGCTCAGAACATAGTTCGGTGCAAATGGGTCTACCGAATCAAATATAAAGCTGACGGTTCTCTTTATCGATACAAAACTCACCTCGTCACCAAAGGCTTCAATCAACGACCCAGAGTTAATTTTACTGAAACATTTAGTCTTGTGGTCAAACCAACAACAATTAGGCTCCTCTTGATTCTTGCCATGTTTCACAAGTGGAAACTTTATCAGGTAGATGTGAACAATGCCTTTATACAAGGCACTATTGGAGAAGAAGTTTACATGAGTCCGCTCCTTTTGATTCTTGCCATGTTTCACAAGTGGAAACTTTATCAGGTAGATGTGAACAATGCCTTTTTACAAGGCACTCTTAGAGAAGAAGTTTACATGAGTCAACTGTCAGGCTATGTTGATTCTAAGCACCCATCTTATGTTTGTAAGCTTAACAAAGCAATTATAGCCTTCATCAAGCATCGAGAGTATGGTACAATGAATTTTCAAAATTTTCTTTAATCTTATGGCTTTATTAATTTAGCCTCCGATACTTCCTTATTCATACTTCATGGCTAACATTTTATGGTTTATTTACTTATATATGTTGATGATATTATTCTTACTGGCTCATTTAAACAAGCAATACTGCAAATTAATGCTACCTTATCATCTCGGTTTTCTCTTAATAACCTTTCACCATTGACATATTTCTTGGCATTGAAGTTTGTCACACTCCTAATGGCATTCTTCTATCCCAACACAAATATATCACTGATCTACTTCAAAGATTAAATATGATGGAAGCTAAGGGAGTGTTTTCACCCATGTCTAGCTCCGTGGTCCTTAAACTTGATGATGATGCAGGTCCTACTAATCCAAAAGAGTATCGCCAACTTATAAGAGCTCTTCAATACCTGGCTTTTACACAACCTGACCTTTTCTTTGCAGTAAATCAGCTTTCTCAATTCATGAACAAGCCATCTGCTTCTCATTAGCAAGCTATGAAATGAGTACTTTGATACCTCAAAGAAACTTATCATTTTGCTCTCAAGCTACAGCCGATTACTACTTTGAAGCTTATTGCATTCTCTGATTCGGATTGGGTTGCCAATCTCGACGATCGGACCTCCATTGGAGCTTATATATTGTTTCTTGGTGGAGCTCCTGTAAGTTGGTCATCCAAGAAACAATGAACAGTTGCTAGATCTTTGACAGAGGTAGAATATAAAGCAATTGCTAACAGTGCCACCAAAATAAATTAGGTTGTCCACCTTCTTCATGAGCTACATTATTCTCCTCCAGATGTTCCCCTAATTTACTGTGATAATCTTGGAGCCACATTCCTATGTCAAAACCCATTATTTCACAGCCGAATGAAACATGTTATGGTAGATTATCATTTTGTTCGACAATGGATTCAATCCAAACACCTTGTAGTTTAACATGTCCATGCTGCTGATCAACTTGCTAATACTCTCACCAAAGTTGTCTCCGTTAACTTGTTTCACAAGCATCGGTCCAAGATAGATGTCATTGAGCCTACACCTCTTTTGCGGGGCGTATTGAGAGAACATAAATCTTTCATTCTTCGCCATCATATCTTCTTCTTTATTTCCGTTATTCTTATTGATTGCAATTAAAGTCTATTGATTTGTTTTTCCTTTTCTATTTTAAGCAACTTCTGTTATTATTGAAGGAACATAAATCCCTCCTTCTTCGCCATCATATCTTCTTCTTTATTTCCATTATTCTCCATTGATTATAATTAAAGTCTATTGATTTGTTTTTCTTTTCTATTTTGAGCAACTTTGCTCTTCCTCTTGTATAAATACATTATCAATGTGATTGATCGGTGTGGCCTTTTCCAATACCAATTGCTGCTAGCATTAATGTTCCAGAACTTGCTGCATGATGTTATTCTCTATATCCTTATTTTATATCACTTTAAACTCAAGGTTGAGTGTTTTTTTTTTTTTTTTTTTTTTTTTTTTTTTTTTTTTTTTTCAATTTGAGAAGAATAATAGAGATGTAGTAATGTGATTTATTATTTAATTGATTTTTTTTTTTGGGTACATAATTGATTTAAATTTTATATTCATTAGGTAGTGATATGTTGGGTATAAAAGAATAATATTATCAATTACTAGTATATATATTTTTTATTAATAGTTACTAGTATTTAATAAATAGTACTTTATTATAATTAAAACTCTCATAATTAGTGGAGTTTATTATGCGGGGTTCATCTAGATAATCTATATATGTACTTGTTCATTTATCTTTTTGAATGAATCGATAAATAAAATTATAAGTTTAGGAAATCTTAACTTACGCCAATATATGTGGAAGTTAACAATGTGTATATGGTGATGCTGCTTCTAGGGGTAACCCGGGGTTGGCTTGTGCAGGATGCATTTTAAGGGATGATAGTGGTAACTGGTTGCATGGACATGGCAGAAGAATTGGTTGGTGCTCTTCTTTTCGTGCTGAGCTTTGGGGGTTGCTGCTGGGGTTGAAGAATGCCTGGAATATGGGCTACAGGAGAGTGCTGGTTGTGGTTGATTCTAAATCAGTTGTTGAGGTTTGTCAATCAACATATAGACAAGTCAATGCCAACAAAGCTTTGATCGATGAGATTCATTGACTCCTAACCCAAGATTGGGAAGTCAAAATCACACTTGTTTTCAGGGAAGCTAATAAATGTGCGGACAGAATTGCACAAACTCACCATTCCCACTTCTCTCTTCTCTCTCCTCCCTCAAACTCAAATCGTTCTCCTGATTCAATGGATTTTTCTAGGCTGGATAGTCATAAACTTTGAACCAAAACAATTGAAATTTGTTATCCATCTCTAGTACCTATGGACAAGTGCCACCTTCTCCATTTTTCTGTTCAAAACCTTCCCTCTCTTTCAAAACCTTAATAATGTCAAGCAACAAGTCACTCTACTTGGAATTCTGCAAATTCAATCAATTTTAAAAATTCGGTTGCTCCAGTATTTAAATTAAACTTGTTTTCAATTTTTATTTTTCAAGGTAAAAAAAATAAAAAAATAAATGTTGGGATCTGAAGTCTATTTGGAGGTGAAAATGCGACCAATTTCATATTTGGACGGGAATTGCCATTGTTGGAAAGAGTTACAGTAGAACTATGGAAACCCACATTTTGTAATAGATACATTGACTTCTAAGACACAGAGATATACACGATTCAATTATAAGGACTAATTTACAAGAAGAGAGACAATATTATTTTGATGATTAGAAACACTAAAGCTCAAACAATACTAGACCCAACTTAACTCAGGGTTATGAATCCTATATTTAGAAGCGCCATCATATAATTATGAAGTTTTGAAATTATTATTGTATTTGGATAATTATAATAACCTAGAGTTATTATGATAGAATAATGATAATACAAATCATTTCAAATCATTCATTTATCAATATCCCTTAACATAAAATGATGAGTGTTCCTCTGGATACTTTTGTATCTTCTCTTTAATTGAATTCGTACGCTACAATATCTAATGAAAAAGCATTTTTTGATGCAGTCATAAAATTACTGTGTCTTACTGCATAACTTTTAGTGTCTTTATTGCGATGATGATACTCGAACATATTGAAAAAGGACCTTCTAATAAAAGTAGTTGCACGCAGTTCTTGCTACACAACAAGACACCATGAGATAGTCCTTTATGGTAAAATGCCTAAGAGAGCCAAATAAAAATAACTGTCAAATGACCAAAATCGATTGCTCCTTCAATGTTCTGAGACCATATTAAATTTTAAAATATAAAATAAATGTGGTTTGTATGCTGAGCCATTCTAATCAACCTCACATTGCAATGTCTTGATTCTAGGAATGCCCACCTGATAATCATTGAATTTACAGGGCAACGTTCTCTTTCTGTTATGCCTATTGAGACCATCTTTGCAGGTGGCACCCATTCAGTGCTTGTCTCTCCAATTCCAGCAGCCAGCCGACTTGGCTGCCAGCTTGTCTTCTTTCACGCTCTGCTTCAAAGATCAAGTCTTTGAGCATTGGTTGTTGATCAACCTTTAAGCATTCCATATCCGTATCATAATCTAAAATTATTAGGATATGATAATGACAATACAAATCATTTCAAATCCTTTACTTATTCATATCCATTAACAGTATGTAAACTAAAGAAAACCAAATTAAACCATTTAAACTAAAGTCTTGAGACAATACCAAATACAGTACAATACAATACCAAATGTTTTCAAATGGTCAGTTAAATACGGACATTCATAGTACCAAATATATTTGAATCCAAAAAGATAGGATCAAATTTATTTTAAATCACACTGATCAGCAGCTTCAATATCTTGAGAGGCACTTATTCATCGACAGCAAAGCAGCAAATTACCGGCGGCTGCTGTTACCTGAATATGCAATCACAACATATATACTGATGAGTAATAATTCAATACTTTATAACAGGAGGAATTAACTTTATTTGACAAGTAATTAACTGTCACAAGCAATGTATGCATGCGACGTGCATAAAGATGAGATAAAAACAATACCTCCTTAGAACAAGGTGCTACTTGTGCTAAATTACTGCATACATGAACTTTGTAAAAACTAAATTATATTACTACTAGAAAAATTAGTATCGACAAAAAAAAAATTACATTTTGTAGAAGGTTTAATAATTATTGCTATGTACTCAGTAGTGCAAGAAAGTCAGAAAGGTAAAAAATAGTTCATTAATTAAGGAAAGTAATTAAATTAAATGAGAGAAAAAAAGTGTAAAAAGAACATCACAGCTGATATCAGTATAACTAAAAGCAAATAGTGCACATAAGACATTGTAATTAAAAATGGGGCTGAGCTTGCCAGATACCTCATGATGTGTAGCCCAGTACAACAACATTAGTTTGTGTGGAATTTATTTTTTTACATTCATATGGCCAGTTTTGCAATAATTAATATGAAACACAGAAAATGTTAAATTTTAAATGAGAAATAAGGATGGAAAGAAGAAAAAAGTTTTATGTGGATTAAGTATGATAGCCTAATCTACAGACATGTACAATGCCCAAGGGCTCGTATTTTTTATTTAATTTTGGTATGCTTATAACAATGAATTACACTCACTTATATAGAGTACAAATTATATAGTAAATAAAATTAATTTAAATAGAATTAAAGACATGTTGACATTGGTCCACCGTTCATTAATTTTGAAGAGAAATTTGCACCCATGATTTGTAGAATGATTTGTGACTTAATACCCTCCCTCAAGTTGGAACATGAATGTTATAAATAGCCAGCTTGAAAACAAGAATTGAAAGGAAAAAAAAAAGAAGAAAGAAAGAGGAGAATAGCTAAAGAAGAAAATTGACATGTTAGAATTTCACATCGGCCAAATAACAAATGATGTTAAATAAGGGGGAGAGAAGAGAGAGACTACTAGGCAACTATATGAAAGAAGCGGAAGAGAACATATTTATTTAGAGAAACTATAGATGAACTGAGGGGAGATAAATAACCTATTTGTAAGGTTGAATAATCTATGCAGGAAGCAAAAATAAATAAGATTAGCCAATTGAAAAAAATAAAAAAATGCTACCGAAACAAGAAAATAAGTCAAACCATTTTATGGTTGATAACAAATAGTAAAAACTGAAAGAGAAGGAATGAATCACCACTTATCTATATTATCCATTAAAGTTAACAAATTAACTAATAAAGACTAAATTACACCCTTATTATAAATTTTTATTTTATGTCTTTCACTTTCTATCTCTTTTTTTTTTTCTTAGCATATAAAATCTCTATATTTATTCAATTTTAGTATATTCTTTAATATGTAATACAATAATAAGAAAATAAATTTGTTGATGAAAATAGTGTCATTAAAATTTAAATTGAAACAACAACTTGTTTTATTTCTATAAATGAGGAAAAAAAAAGTATTATTAAATTTATTAATAATTTAAATATTATGACAAGAAAATAAAAATTGTGAATGATTCAAATATTATTTATGTATGCTAAAATTGAATCAATATAAAAAGTTTAATTTAATAGAAAACGAAAAAAAAAATGTAATAAGGAGAACATATAAAATTTTTTTAAAAAAAACTTATAATAAGTGTAATTTAGTCTTTTATGAGTTAATTTGTTAGATTTAATGGCTAATTTAGATGAGTAGGTGTTTATTTGTTAATTATTTAAATAAGGGGTTTATGTGCCTAATTCAATAATAAATAGGGGTTATTACAAAACAAGTGATAGTTCATGGGGATAAATACAATTGACCCTAAATTTTAAATGAGAAATAAGGAGTATAATTTATTAGAAGAGAAAGGAAAAGAAAGAGATAAGAGTTTTACTTGGTTCAGTCATGGTGGTCTAATCCACGGATACAATGACCAAGGACTATATAATATTCTTTATTCACTTGTAGTGTGTCTATAACAATTGAGCTACACTCACTTATATAGAGTGAAAATCATATGATAACTAGAAATAATTCAAATAAAATTAAATACAAAGTCAACTATGCTTATAATTAGAAGAGAGAATCACTCCAATTGATTGGAGAAAATCATGTTGATATTTTTTCATTAATCTTGAAGAGAAATTTGCACCCATAATTCTAGTAGAATGATTTGTGGCTTAAAACTAGTTACCCTCAAGTTGGAGCATGAATATCAAGAATGGCCAACTTAAAAACAAGATTTGAAAGAAAAATGAGAGAGGAGAATATCTAAAGAAGAATATTGAAATGTAGGAATTTCACATCGGCCAAGTGAAAAGTGAGAGACCACTAGGCAACTATATGAAAGAAGCGCTACAAAAGATATTTATGCAGAAAAATTAAGATGAATTGAGGTGAGATAAATAACGTAACTAAAAGGTTGAATAACCTATGCTGGAAGCGGACATAAATAAGATTAGCCAATGAAAAAACTTGGCAAAAAGGCTACCAGAAAAAGAAAATAAGTCAAACCATTTTATGGTCCAACAAACAAATAGTAAAAGCAAAAAAGACATGAATGAATCAGCTCTATTACATGTTAACTTTTAAAAGAGAAATAAGTAAAAGCTTTTATGAGAGAAAGGAAAAGAAGGAGACAAGAGTTTTACATGGTTCAGGCATAATGGTCTAATCTACATACACAATGCTCAAGGGAGCTACATATTCTTTATTCACTTTGATGTATCTATAACAATGAGTTACCACTTATATAGAGTGAAAATCATAAGATAAATAGAAATAATTCAAATAGAATGAAATACAATTAAGTGATCAACTATGTTTATAATTATGAAAGAGAATCACTTCAATTGATTGGAGGAAATAATGTTGATATTGGTCCACCTTTCATTAATCTTGAGGAATAATTTACGCCCATGATTCTTATGAAACGATTTGTGGCTTAATACTCCCCTCAAGTTGGAGCATGAATGTCAAGAATGACCAAAAACAAGATTTGAAAGAAAAACAAGATAGAATATATCTAAAGAAGAAGATTGACAAGACAGGATCTCACATCAGCCAAATAATAAATAATGTTAAATGAGAGGGAGACCACTAGGCAACTATATGAAAGAAGCAAAAGAGAAGATATTTATTTAGAGAAATTAAAGATGAATTGAGGGAAGAAAACAACCTAATTAGAAGGTTAAATAACCTATGTCGGAAGCGGACATAAATAAGATTAGCCAATTAAAAAATTGACAAAAATGCTACCAGAACAAGAAAATAAGTTGACCAAACAAATAACAAAAGCAAAGGAGACAGGAATGAATAAGCTCTATTACAATGTTAAATTTTAAATGAGAAATAAGGAGCAGAATTTATCAAGAGAGAAAGGAGAAAGGGACAAGAGTTTTATTTGTTTAGTCATAGAGGCCTAATTCACGGACACAATGCCCAAGAGCTACATATTTTTTATTCTCTTTTGGTATGTTTATTTATAGTATATAATAAAACTGATCCTAAAATATTACAGGCTACCATATCAATTCTTACAATATTGACACATCAGTTTTTGTTATTGTTGAGAATGCTGATTTTGTATGGGAGGTATTTGGGGAGATGATAGAATGCGAGTGGCTTCTTTTTGCATTAATTTTTAAATTAATTACATAAGTAATAAAAATTAATTATGGAAGAAAAAGAAGAAGATATATTTTAGTAAAGGGTTAAAGATCATTAATTCATTTTTATTTTTCTCCTTTTTTATAGTTTAGTATTCCAATTTATTAGTATAATAATTATTACCCTAGTCAACAAAAAACTTACGTATTTTCTTATTCATATGTTCTCTTCTTTTACTTAGCTTAGCTGACTCATTCTATTCTGGACTCTTTGCATGTTTTCATGAATTCAACATAAATTGAAAGGCTTTGAATATGACAATTAGAGAAAAAGGAATCAAGGAACTATAAATACCTTGACTAACCTCTCTTGACTGCCATCTATCTTTTTGTGGATATGTTTTAGATTTTCTCATATTTTGATAATTGCTTTCATGAGATTACAACGAAATTCAATGCCTTGAAACAGCTAAAACAAATATTGTCTAAGAGGATTATTGTTATTTAGGAGAAATTTTCTGTTATTCTTCCACAAAATTCTTAATTTTTCGGTTGATGATTTCAAATATTTTTTCGTCCATTGAAGATGTCCTACATTGATAAGTTAGATAGCTAAATTTAGATTTAATCATCATGGGTTCCATGAAAAAATTTGTATTTGGAAGATGAAATTGGAGTAGTCTTCTAATTCCTCTCATAAGAGAAAACTATAGGAGGTATTGGGGAGGTGATAGAATATAAGGAAGTTCTTTTTGTAGTAACTTTTTTTAAGTTAATTACTATAATTAATTATGGAAGAGAAAAAAATACAAAATATTTTAGGTAATATAATTGTCTGATGGGATTATTATTATTCGTGAGAAGATTTTCGTCATTTGCCCATATACTTCTCAATTTTTAAAGATAATTTTAAATATTTTTTTTCATTAGTTGAAGGTGTCCTACATTGATGAGCTAGATAGCTAAATTTAGATTCAATTTTCATTTGCTCCATGAAAAAAATTTGTATTGGGAAGATGAAATTAGAGTAGTTTTCTAATTCCTCTCCCATTATCGCGAGAGAAAACTATGTGAGGTATTTGAGGATGCGATAGAATGTGGGTCAGTTCTTTTTGCAGTAATTTTTAAATCAATTACAATAATTAATGATAACTAATTACGCAAGAGAAGAAAATAAGATATATTTTAGCCACCCATCAAGATTTTAACTAAATTTTACTATATCACTTATCTATCAAATTCTATTGTATTGCTTTTTTTATTTTAAGTAAAATAAAAAATACAAAAAATTATAATTCACATATTATATAAAAAAAAAACACCATTGAAGAAAAAAAAATTTCTTATAAAATTTTATATTATAATTTCATTTTTTTCTCCAATATCGAAAATAAAAAAAATAAATTAATACTAATTTTTTTACTATATTTTAATCAAATAGAACACATATTGAATTCATTAAATAATATAAATCAATTAATGAAATGGGTTACAGAATATTATACTCTCACAAATTGAAAAAGAATATAAATTTTCAAAATTATTAGAATATAAATGAATTAAAATAAAATAAAAATAAAACATACCATGTATTGCACTTGGCAAATTTATCTAGTAACAATGAATTACACTAACTTATATAGAGTGAAAATCTTAAGATAAACATAAATAACTCAATAAATTAAATAAAATAAATAAATTAGTCAATTATATTCATAATTAGGAGAGAGAATCATTTCAATTGATTAGAGGAAAATTATATTGAGATTGGTTTCATCTTTCATTAATCTTGGAGAGAAATTTAAGTCCATAATTATTGTAAAATGATTTGTGGCTTAATATAAAATAATGTAAAACTTGTATCAATACCTTGTTCATCGACTCTGTCTGAATTCCGTCAGCACATAACTTTCCCTTATTCCCCTTCTTCCACTAAGCGTATAATTGGCCAAATAAGACTTATTGTCTGTGGCGTACACGTATATTTTGATATCACCAGAGTTCTCCTCTAAGTAGGTTTCCACATTCGAGAATATCACGTTATTTCTCTGCATAATTAATATAGCAGTTAATGAAAAATTATGAATCTGAAATATGTCTATAAAAGAATCAATAATTTCCCATTGAAATCAAATCATAAAAGTCAAAAAATCACATCATCTTAAATATCAAACTAGTGAATATTTTATTTTATTTTTTTAAAAGTAAAGAATATTTAATCATTTTTATATTCTAAAATTTACCTTGGATGTGAGTGTAATGCTTTCGTTTAATGGGTTTGCTCAATGTGAACTAAATATGTGATCTTAATTGAAGAATGTAATCGAAAGAAATGAGGTTCAAACTCAGTCTCATATTCAGATATCATATAACGAAATTTAAAAGTTTAGTTTTTATGGTGAAACATATATTTTTCTTTATTTAAAAGTATTCTCTCTACATTATCAAAAATTTCAAGCTTGTAGAGAGAATTTTTTTTAAGAAAAAGAAAAAAAAAAATTAATATTTGAATTCATAAAATATAGCTACCACATGGGGGATTCTAACAATAGTATCATTTATGCAAATCGGATACTCGACCCAATTGACCAAATTGACATTACACCACATACCAACTTATAATCAACATATAAGGATTATCGTAAAAAATATTTAAGAAAATCAAAAGTTTTCATTATATGAATATCTATGCGTAAAAGTTGCTGTTATGTACATGGAGCAAACAACAACTAACTAATAAGGAAAAAAAATGAGACCCTAGACCTCATGAGGATCCATTTGTTTATTACTTGCAGGAGTAGATATATATATATTAAGTGTTAAAAACTAATTTATGGCTAGAAATTAGGAAATGACAGTTTAAGAAAGGAAATTTAAACGAATAAAATTACACAATTTTTATCAAAAACCAAACAGTTGCATGCGAACAAATTTTGAAGGAATAAAAGAATAGAATGTTTTTGGGAGTTATTACCGTTGCAGCAGAACGAGCTAGACTCTCAATAATTTCATTTGCAACCTGGTTGTCGTTAAACGTACTGGCTCTTTTCGAACGGACATGTGTTTCCCCGGCATAATAATTATTAGACATTGTATGTTTTTCTTGTTCGATGTTGGAGGCCACCCTCCTAACAAAATGGTACCCATTTTATAGGGTTGGTTTTGGACAACTTTCCCGAGGTTTGGTTTGAATCATTAAATTATGATACTTGCCTAGGGTTTAATTATTATCTCTTGTTCGATGTTAAGCCTTAATTTTTCTTGTCAACTTCCTTTAAATTAATAATTATTTTATTATCACTATATCAAACACTATTTTTTTGTCAATCGGGTGGAAGAAGAAAAACTAATAAATTTGACGATTATATAAATTTAATACAATGTTAATAAGAAAATATATTAACACTACTTAGTACATATAGTCTTAAATAACTAAGTACTTACATATGTTTTTATGAGAATTAGGCTGTTTAATTTTAATTTTTTTATTTGAGACTTATTTAAAAGTTAGAATTTAAATTTTCAACTCAATTTTCAATACTTGATAAACAACTCAACTCAGTTCATTGTATTCACATTGTTGCATGCAATAAATAACGCTACTAAAACCTACTGCTATATTTCTATGAATAAGTTTCCATCAAAAGTCGTCAATTTCATTAAAAAAAACAAAAGATTTACTATTTGCATGACTTATTTTTACCATGGCTTGTCTTTTAGACTAGTATACTCTATTTCAGTTCATTGTATTCACATTGTTGTATATAATAAATAACGACAGCTAACAACTACTGCTATATCTATATGAACAAATTTTCATCAAAAGTCGTTAATTTCATTAAAAAAACAAAGAGACTAACTATTTGCATGACTTATTTTTGCCGTGGCTTGTCTTTTAGTCTAGTATACTCTGTTTCCATTTATTGTATTCACATTGTTGTATATAATAAATAACAACAACTAACAACTACTGCTATATTTATACGAACAAGTTTTCATCAAAAGTCTTTAATTTCATTAAAAAAACAAAAAGACTAACTATTTGCATGACTTATTTTTACCATGACTTGTCTTTTAGTCTAGTATATTCTGTTTCAGTTCATTGTAATCTCATTGTTGTATATAATAAATAATGACAACTAACAACTACTATTATATTTTAATGAACAAGTTTTCATCAGAAGTCGTCAATTTCATTAAAAAAAAACCAAAAACAAAAAGACTAAACTATTTGCATGACTTTTTTTACCATGGCTTGTCTTTCAGTCTAGTAAACTCTGTTTCAGTTCATTGTATTCACATTGTTTTATATAATAAACAACGACAACTAACAACTAACAACTACTGCTATATTTATATGAACAAGTTTTCATCAAAAGTCATTAATTTCATTAAAGAAACAAAAAGCTAACTATTTGCATGACTTATTTTTACCATGGCTTGTCTTTTAGTATGGTATACTCTGTTTCAGTTCATTGTATTCATATTGTTTTATATAATAAATACGGGCAATTAACAACCACTGCTATATTTATATGAACAAATTTTCATCAATAGTCGTCAATTTCATTAAAAAAACAAAAAATAACTATTTGCATGACTTATTTTTACCATGGTTTGTCTTTTAGTCTAGTACACTTTGTTTCAGTTCATTGTATTCACATTATTGTATATGATAAATAAATCCAACTAACAACTACTGCTATATTTTTATGAACAAGTTTTCATCAAAAGTCGTCAATATCATTAAAAAACAAAAAGACTAAACTATTTGCATGATTTATTTTTACCATGCATTGTCTTTTAGTCTAGTATACTCTGTTTCCAGCTCATTGTGATTAACATTGTTATATATTAATATAGTTCGCGGCTTGTCTTGTTTGCCTAACTGGCTCTAGCTCCCCCAATAGTCAATAGCTGCCAGAATTAATATATACTAAATTAAAACGACTAACTATTTGCTATCACAAATTATCTTATTAGACAGTACTGTAGCTCCACCCATATCTGCAAGTAGTGGTGCGTGAAAAATTCTGGAATCAGATTAATTTGGATGATTAATGGAATCCTATCAAAACTGGATAATTTAACTAAATTTGAGTTTTAATTTGAGTGATATTTTATATTTTATTTTGGAACGCGATATTACTTACCAACCGAATGAAAATTTGTAAAAAATTTAACTTCTTACGGCCTCTTCCAATTAGATTATTTCGAAAATAGTCAATGAATAGAGAACATTTTCTTAAACACCATTACAACGTTTTAAAATACTACACCAAAGTGTTTCTTCTATCAAGCATATAAACTTAAATAGAAATATCAAGAAGGTCAGATCATATTGACCTATTTATTTTTTCAAAAACTTATGGGAATCAGATTAACCAAATTGAAACTAAATACACCAAAGTGAATTTTGTGCTATATTATAGGGATAAAAATTAAAATTTAGCCTAAAATGTTAGACTAAGAAAAAAACATTATTTTAAATATTTTGAAATGTTAGGAAGTAAGGAATTGATGATATGTTGAAATTGATAAAATTATAATACTCAAGGAATAAAACATATAATTTTAACTATTGTATATTTTTTATATTAGAATCTCCTATCGTTCAGCTGGAATGAGAAATTAATTCAAAATGTATTATTAAATTACAATTTGAATTAATTTTAAACTTTGATGATGTAGAAAATGATTTATATATAACGGGATTAATAAAAGACTGAAATTCATACACATTATATATATATATATATTACTAGTTCTTTCAAATGATTGAGACCATTAGGTCATACGTTCAATTAATAGGGTTAATATTTGGGTTAATATTTGTTCCTTCAATGATGTAGACAATTATATATGGATATTCAGATTAATGAAATGCTGACAATAGGATTAATTATTCAATTCAATCTGTCTTAATTTTAATTTTGGATGATGTGGACAATTAGATATGTATATTCAGATTAATGAAATGCTGACGATAGGATAAATTATTCAATTCAAATTGTATCATTTTTAATTTTTGATGATGTAGACAATTATATATGTATGTTTGGATTAATGAAATGTTAACGATAGGATCATAGGATAAGTTATTCAATTCAATTTGTATTAATTTTATGAAATGCTGAAATTCGTACTTGTCAATCTATTTAGTCCGCTTGCCAATAGTTTTAGGTGTAAACTTTGGCGGGTATTGTACACATATATATACTACATTTTGTGGCACATGTGTTGCACACATGAATCATGTTTATAGATATATATATTAAGAAATTCAATCTTAATTATTATTGATAAATTATAAATGATGAATCATGTTTATAGATGTACATATCAAAAAATTCAATCTTAATTATTATTGATAAATTATAAATGAATTAATATTTCAAAGAATTAGATCAAAAAAATAAATAAAAAATCAATAGTCATAAACAATTACAATTCTATTAATATTAAGTGAAGAAGAAATTGAAAAAGAACTAAAAATAAATAAATAGTCTTTTTTAAACAAAATAAAAACTAAAAGTATTTAATAGTAAAAAATCATAAGAGTTAAACTACTTATATATTCATAAACAAATAGATAAATTTAATAAAAAAAATTATATTCCTAAATTTTTATTTATATAAATATTAATTCTTAAGGTAGAAGAAGAATTAGAAGTTAAAACACTAATGTTATAATCATGGAAATTATATCCTTAATAAATCAATTTATAGTATTTAAAAAAATTAATTCTTATTTTGAGAAAAAAAGCTAAAAAAAATACTATAACTATTATACAATCTTAATTACTATTGTAATTGTTGAAAAAATATAAAAAAATAATTTTTGAATTAAAATTTAAAACAACAATATTACAATCATATAAACTATACTTTTTAATATTTTTTTAATTCATAATAAATTTATAAAATATAAATTTTATTTTTTTAATTCATAAAATTGAGAAGAACTAAAAAAATTATGATGATTAAGAACTTGTTAAACAAAAAATTGAGAACTTCAAGTTTAAGTACTATTGACATATAATTATTGAAAACAATTATAGATTTATTAAGATTGAAAATAATTAATAAAATAATAATAATAGTTTAAAAACAATTACAATCCTATTAATATTAAAATGGAAAAAACTTAAAAAAAGTAAAAGCAAATAATAGTTTATTGGTAACAAAATAATAATTAAATGTAATTACATAATAATAAAAAGCTTATAAAGATAATTAAGAAAATCAAAAAATTATGTTATTAAACCATTTTTATTTATAATATATATATAAACTACTTATTTTTAATTCACTGATGGTGCACATTGCAGTACATAATTAGGCTTTCGTATAGTAGTAAGCAATGAAAAATATTCTTTTACAACCTTGAACTTGGTCAATATGGATAAATAACTACTGCTGCTACAATTAGATGCACTTGTCCAATTGTTGAACCCGACTTTGAGTTTGCTCTACTATACTAGTTCTAAATAAAATTATATGTATGGCTTTAAATCTTAAATTAATTTATTTAAGTGTTTTTTTTTGTAGGGAGAGAGAGGGTTCTCATTGCCTTCATGGATGGTTAAGAAAACAGAAATTTAAGGTGTCACCTTAATGGAAAAGGCATACGAGTGGAGCAAGTGATCCATTTCTTTCTTCCGCCAATTAAGCAGAAAGAGAACAGGTTCATCTTTTGCCCCCTGTATTCTTTTCAATTTTCATGATGCTTTATTGTTTTAATTTAATTTCGCATTAAAATACATCTTCACCCCTCTTAATTTCATCGGCTTTGTGATTCACATGTATGGAATAATAAGTTGTCCCAAAATGGCGGATATGATCGTAAGGTTTGAACATAAACTTGGAAAATATTCTCATATTCAGATCTTAGTATGAGGAAGAGCCTCAGGCTCAATATCGTGCGGCTTGAGCTATACCCAGATTAAGTAAAAGGGTTACTCTCGTGTAGTTGCAGACTTTACCTATATAGAGCGGGAGTTGATAAGAAATCAAAAGATTTACTCTTGCAGAGTTGAAGATTTGATCAATATCATTCATTTCAGTTGCAAATTAACTATAATTCTATAACTCAATCTCAAGTTTTAATTACTAGTGGGTGGGTGTCCCATAAATACATGTATGGTTAACTTAGTTTAGAAATTAGATTATAAATTCCATACAGTAATATAAATTAAGATGGAAGAAAGTAAGTTCCAGCTAGATAACTATGTAGACTGAATGTTCTTGTACTTGCTAATAGGAAAACAAACTTGGTAGATGGGAAATGTGAATCCAGTAAATGTTACTACTCCTGTACTTGACAATGAAAGTCAGTTGGTACTTGATGTGCAAGAACTGTTAAAGCTGGCAGAATCTCCATTGATAACTCCCGACTGTTGTATATATAAGGTACCCCATAATATACGCAAACTCAGCGAAGATGATTACACTCCCAAGGTTATCTCAATCGGCCCATTTCACTTCGGCAGCAAGAGATTTGAATACATGGAAAGGTATAAATTGAGGTATTTAGAGAGATTTCTCAAACGAGATGCTACTAATCCGATTGACTTGAAGAGTTGGGTTAGCTACATAAAAGAAATGGAACCCAGAGTTCGCAAATGTTATGCAAATATTATTGAGCTTAATCATGATGAATTTGTCAAGATAATCTTAGTGGATGCTGTTTTTATAATTGAGCTTTTCTGGATGTGCTTCTGTCGTCAGTGGACAGTTGAGGAAAAACTCTTTTTAAAACCATGGTTGACAACTACCTTAAGGATAGATTTGTTGTTACTTGAAAATCAGCTTCCATTCTTTGTTCTTGAAAAGATATTCGAACGAGCCTTCCCGCCTTCTTCGCAAAACAGTGAATTCCCTTCACTTCTGCAACTCACATTTCAGTATTTTGGCCACTATAACAAAACCTCTGTAGCCCCTGATGGTGGAATGGAAATAAAACACTTCACCGATCTGCTTAGAAAGTTTCATTTACCACCGCCTGATATTCTACCAGATAGAGCGGGTAAGAATAATAAAATGATTAATCTACCTACAGCAACTGAATTGGCTGGTGCAGGGGTCAAGTTTAAGGCAGGTTCAAGCAAATGCTTACTGGACTTGAAATTTTCTAAAAAATTCTTGGAAATTCCATGTTTTGAAGTAGATGGTAACACTGAAGTATTGTTTCGTAATCTCCTGGCACTGGAGCAATGTCAGTATCCTAATGAAACTTACATTTTAGACTATATTGGCATAATGGATTTCCTTGTTAGCTCTGCCAAAGATGTAGATATACTTGTGCGAAAAGGTATTATGGTGAATAATTGGCTGCAGGGTGATGAAGCAGCTAATCTGTTCAATAAACTCATGAGGAATAATGCACCGGCGGGTTTCAGCAGGAGTTACCTTCGTCTCTATGAAGATTTGAATACATTCTACAACAGTCCTCTTAACAAGGGGATGTCAACGCTTAAGCGTGATTATTGCAACACTGCTTGGAAGAAATTTGCTTCTGTTGCTGCAGTTTCTGTCGTCCTTCTGACTGTTGTTCAAACAATATTTTCTATCATTTCTGCAGTTTAGGTAATTCAAAGATTGTGTAAATTAAAAAAATCTCTTCCATAAATTATTAATTCTTATCTATTTTTCAGTTTTTATCTATAAATAAATAAAAAACCACCTTTATTCACAATACATTAAATGATTTTAAAAATTAACTAATTAGAAACTATTTATTCATAAAAACTTTTTTGAAGAGATAGTTTCTAATTAAAACAATTAATATATAACTAACTGAAAAATGTCAAAAACGTCCCTGAACATGCGCGTAAGATGGGACTATTATATCTATACTACTAGTTTTTGTAGCTTTGCACATATATCATGTCTACATAATATAAACAAGAAATAAAAAGTTAATTAAGCTTGCTTAATACAGTTGAACTATTTGTAATTTGTGTATTGAATGAGTTGACTTGTGTTGATGTACACAAGATATGCCTTCCTTTATAGGGTGTAGGAAGGCAATTGACATAATTAAAAAGGGGGTAACATAATTACAAGGGGTTCAGCATAATCAACCTAGCCTAGTAGGTTAAGGATATTAATAATGTACATAAAAATGTACTATAATCAATACACATTTTTTAATCACTAACACGTGATTCAATAACACTTTGATCACTATGCAAGATATGGACAAAATAATTCGACATAAATTATTAAAATCCAACTACTCTCAGTTTTTTATTTGAAATAGAGGATGATAGAAAAACTAATTTTATATCATACTTGAATTAAAATACCATCATGCGTATAGTTCAATTGATACGATACTCAGATTAAGGATTTGAGCCCCAACCTCTCTTTGTATAATATATATATATATACTCTAATTTAAATCTATTACGTAAAATCTTGTTCACTTGTTAAGATTTTATAAATAAAATTTTTGTAACATTTATTATGTTAATGGACCATAATTTCAGTATTATGTAATACATAAATTACTATTTTTGAAAAGTTTAAACTTTCAAAAATCATATATATTGCAGCTTAACAAGCACATTTAGGACATCTATTGGAAAAATTCAAATCATAAAATCTTGGAGTTTGTTCATTTTCAAAATAAGGTTATATATTAGGGTGATCTTATTGTAAAAGCCAAATTCTTTTAGGATACATCATATTAATAAAGATAAACATTCTTTTTCCTAATATGCCCTCATTCAATTTTCATCAATTTATCAGCTTTTATTTTTAGGATTTTTCTAACAATTGAACTAAGAGTATTTGTTAAGATCTTATAATATTTATTATAGTACTTGATCATGATTTTAATAATATTTAATGCATAAATTATTATTTTTGAAAATTTTAAATTTTGAAAAACTATATTCATTATAGCTTAATAAATACTCTTAGAACACTCGTTACAAAAAAACTGTTATTTTAATTATCATCATCTTTTTATGCATTTGGTGCTGGATTCCAGACAGCGGGGTCAGATCCTTAAACCAGGCGAAGGCTTCACCTAGAAAAATGCAAACCATGTTTATAAGAAGGAATGATGGCCAATATTCAACAAGACTTTGAGATAGGATTTCATGTAATGGGTGGATAAAATTATTGTGTGCTACATGCTGGGAGTTTTTTCATTGTTTATGTATAATAAAATTATAGTAATGGGTTAATGTGTGTTTAATCCATATTAGTATACATTTAGGGCCTATTTGGTATATAGATTGCATAAGTTATATTGCAAAAGTTAGATTGACACAAGTCAAATATGTGTTTGGTACCTATTCAAATGAATAAGTTAGGTTGAAAAGTCTAATTTATATTTGGTGTATATATGGTATAAGTCAATTTGGGTGTTAAATTACAATAAAAAATATTCATATTATCACATATTGTGTAAAAGATTATTATTTAATTACCCAAAAAATTATTAATTTTTCTAAAATAATTATATATTATTTATAATAATTTTTTAGCTAAATTACTTTTTAGTCGCAATAATTTGATCGAGAATTACTTTCATCCATATATTTTAAAAACTTAAAATGTCATCCTTATAGTTTAAAAATATGGTCCTTGTCACTTTTTATCTAATTTAACTTAACAGGAGATAAATAAAGGTGACATGTCAAACGAGCATTATAACATGTGAGTAAATCACATAATGCATTGTTTGCCACGTCACTTTTCGTTTAGTCAGATATGTTGAAACGTGATGGCATGACCACATTGCGTGATTTTCAAAACTATAAGGATTAAACTGAATTCTTGGTCAAATTATATTGGCTAAAAGTGTAATTAAGGTTTTTTTTTTTTTTTTTTTTTATCTCAACCAAAATGTGACCTTACAATAAACTTCAAATACAAAAATAATAATAAATGAGATTATCTAAAACTATTTAAAATATATATATTTGAGTGGAATTTCAAAATTTATATTTAAATATTTCTTTCATTAGATTTAAATAGGGATATTTTTGTAATAAAATTTGAGTTTAGGAGTAAAGCGTAATTTTAATAAAACTTTAAGAATGAGTTAGTTTATTTGTTTTTGAGAATGTAATTGAATTTTTATAAGCTGATCAATACAAAATTATGCCATATTGCAAATTTAATTTGGTTCAGATTAGATAAGATTGCGATTGGCATAATATGCATATTAGGGAAACCTAACGCACCCAATCTACTATCAGAATTTCCCAATTGACAAACAAATGTGTCAATCATATATCAAATGGGCTCTTAATTAGTCGTGTATCTCTAGAATTACTATTGTGAGTCTTATAATACCCATGTGTTCATTTTGATAATTCAACAAGTAGAAGTTGTCTTTTAAGTACCTTAATTTGTTCATTATTTATTTATTTTGTGTGTTGTGCTTCTCACATTTCTAACACAAGTGATGTTAATTAAGAATGTGAGACAATAACTATATGATAGGTGTTGCAAAGCCATATTCGAACTTTTATAACTAATTTACAAGAAGTATAGGTGAATCAATCTATGCTTTGGTTTCAATTCATTTCTCTTTTTCTCTTCTATAATTGTATTCCCTCACTTTAATTTCTTTATCAATATTTGCCATTGCGATTATAAGACTTCAATCCATCTGATTTTTTAACTTTATGCTGGGTTTACTGTCCATCATTATTTTGCTGATCATTCTAAGTTAATTTGTTGCTAGGATTGTTGGCAATGTTGTTAGCGACCTAACTCTTCATTGAATTGATTACTGGCCAACCAAGTTGGTCAGTAAAGAGGGAAAAGTTGGTCGGAGATAGGTGTTGCAAAGCCAAATCTTCAAACTTTTATAACTAATTTGCAGGAAGTATAGGTGAATCAAACTATGCTTTGGTTTCAATTTTTATTTGTCTTTTTTCTCTTTTATAACTGAATCTCACTTTCTTTATAAATCTTTGTCAGTGCCATTATTTTATGTTGTAGAATAATGGGTCTATGTGAAAACTTTCCATTTTGAAAATGTGTTCTAAATTTATTTGCCAATTTGGATGGTAGATCGTACTCTTTATCACATAAATATATATTTATGTGTAAGTGGATTTTTTATTCTAGTATATGAGCTTTTGATATTGATTCATGTGGATGTCGATTTCTTGATGAATTTTTTTGAATGAGTAATTTCCTATGAACTGAAAAAGTTTTCTAGGTAAAATCTCATGCACCTCCATTGGAAGACTTTATAAATTTAAGCAATATATGTATCGGCCAAAATGGTTATTACTATTTACCTGATTATATATGCTTTGTTCTTGATGTATTCATGTGTTCGTCTAATAACGTGCTTTTATATAGAGATTAAGTCACCATTTGATTGTTTGTGTTTCAACCCTTGAACTTTAACAAAATGGTTATTACTGATTATATGAACATACAAAAAGTTAAAAAACTACCACAAATAGTCTCATAGCATCGGGTTATTCCCTTGTTGAATCCAAAAAGATTGGATTAAATTTATTTTACTAATGAAACGCCTCAATATCTAGTGAAGTTGTGAGGCTCTTTTTAACTGACATACAGTAAAGTAGATACCTGCGCTTGCAAGTTTTTGGACCTGATTGGTCTTATTTCACTCTTACAAGACTTATCTTTACGGTGGTGAATTTCTGGTGTCTGAATCTGTAAGGAGATCAACATACTCATTACAATTTACTTGAGGAAGGAGAAATTAAGGTTACCTTTCTAACTATACCAATATGATGGGAATTTAATCTCATCAACTTTTTATTTTATTTTATTATCCGTCTTTAATGTAATTTGGTGAAATTCACACATATATATTACCAATTTTGAGTGTTTCAATCAAAAATTATATTGATAATGATAATGACTACTAATAAAGAAGTTGTAACACACCTTCTCTTAATCATGAAAAATATATGTGTATATATATTTTTTTTTTTAAATATCAACTAAATATTAATTATAGTTAATTTTACAAAAAAGATGACATAATCAAGCATAATGTAAACAATAGAATAATGCATGATGAATGAAATGACGAAGTTTGAGAGTTTCTTTGATCTTAAAATCTCAAATAGACTGAAGAGGAAATTCTATAAGACGACACTTAAATCGACTATGTTGCATGATTTCAAATGTTGAGTAGTTAAGAAACAACACTAACATAAGATAAATGTGGCTAAAATGTGAATGTTGAAATGAATGATCAAACTTACAAGAAGAGAAAAAAAAATACAAAATGAGAAAATATGAAAAATATTGAGATAGCATCAATTGAAGAGAAAATGAGAGAGAATTATTTACTATAGCTTAGACATATCTAACATAGATCAATGGATGCTTTAGTTATGATATGTGATTTAGCTGAGAATTACATGAGAAAAAGTCATTAAGAATTATATAATTGTTTTAGATATCACTGAAAACGATGTCTTGAATTGGTAGCAATTAAAAATAAATAAATTATATATCTAATGTAACTAATTTTAGATTTAAAATTTAATTGAGTTCAATATACTAATTATAGCCCCTAATGAACTGTAATGATTCTTTTTTAGTGCAATCGAAAAGAGGTTACAAAAAGTCATTAAATTGCGTGATTGGGTGTAGTGGTAGAATCAATACCTTGTTGTGACCGATAGCCATGAGTTTCCTTTATCTTGAATTGAATTGCTGAAGATTGTATTGTCCATTTTCCATTACAAATCTGGCCTCATAATCACCAACCTGCCCATTTCCACGTGCCTGCAGGTGGATCGTGAGAGTAGCTGGAATTCCCTGCTCCAAAGAATTAACTACCCCCTCAAACACCATACCCCTTCCCTGCATAAATAAAGCAGTCAATTCAGATTTTGACATTAAAAGGATGTCAGATACAAGAATCAGTAATTCCTTGTTAAGATCAAATATTCTTAAAGCCAAACCCAGTTAAGGAAATGAGGGTTGGAAGATTCATAATTTTTTTTTAATATATAATTAGATTATAATTTCTTTACACAAAATGTGAATTTTATAATCTTTATTGGGAGCTTTAAATGAAAATAAGCGAGGTTAAAATTCCAAATATAATATATACGATAAATTATCATACTACCTTAGAATGTAAATGTATTTAATTGTTTATATATGGTGGTAACACTTTTCAAGGATTTACACACCTTATCAAGAATTCAATTTTGTTAAGAAGAAATATATTTTAATTTATATATTAATTCCGAAAAAGATTTTTATAGTTATCATTACTAAAGAATATATTAGCTTATAAAGTAAATCACACTCCTCTCTAGAGATTTACTGAAATAATATTCATGCGTAAAATTTTTTGTCTTAAAAAATGAGGAGACTTTTAGAGACAGAATACATCCATGGTTGATAAATATCATAAACGAATTTGAGAGTATCAGAAAATAAAACACTTTATTTTCTGAATTATTACAAAATAAAACGAATTGAATTTAAACATTCCTATTCCTAATTTTGATAAAAAGGGAAGGAATATTAGAAACAAAAGGTTTTTCTTTGTTGTTACCACAGCAGCTGAACGAGCTAGACTGTTTATAACTTCTTGCCCAACCCGTCCGTCGTTGTATGTCATGCGTAGAACGTGAGCAGTAGGGTGTAGAACGCGAGGGGGAAGGATTCTCTCACGAAAATAATAAAAAAAGAAAAAAAGAAAAAGAAAAACAATGAGCCCTGCATCTGGGAGGTTGAGTGGGTCGGCGGGGAGAGCCTTAGGGGGAGGACGGGGGCGGGGGCGTGGACGGGGAAACAAATAAAATAGTAAGAAAATAAGAAAAAGAAAAGGAAAGAGCTTGTCTGCTCTCATTTTGCTCCTATATCACACACACTGTATATTTCTCTTGTTCGTTGTTCGACGCCACCTGGCTATCATAATGAAACTCATTTTATAGTGGGTGGTTTTTTTTTTTTTTTGGGATAGTAACATTTTATAGTGAGCTTTAGTCACCTTCACTGATCGTTGGGTTTCATAGAGAACCAAAACGACCTAATTTTGAACGTTGATTAGAACGGTAATAAAATTTTTTATCTATTTTAAATTTGGATGAGTCAATCAGGTTAAAAATTATAGTCTAAAATAATAAAAAAAATATTAAAGTATAAATTTTTTTAACTAAGCCAATATATATTAATGATATTAATATTACAAAATAAAATAATAATGTATTTGTAATGATAATATAAAATCTATTATTTAGATAGTGATATTTATATCTACACTTAATATTCACATAAAAATAATAAATTTTTTTATCTTTTTTAAATTTGGATGAGTCAATCAGGTTAAAAATTATAGTCTACAATAATAAAAAAAATATTAAAGTATAAATTTTTTTAACTAAACCAATATATATTAATGATATTAATATTACAAAATAAAATAATAATGTATTTGTAATGGTAATATAAAATCTATTATTTAGATAGTGATATTTATATCTACACTTAATATTTACATAAAAATAATAATTTAATAAATATTAAATCATAATATATTCGGTGTGTTATTATTTTATTATTAATTAATCAGATTAATAGTTTTACACCGATGTAAGATTATTTTATTTTTAATTATCAGTTCGCTTGATCTCATCTAGATGAAAAAATACAACCCAAAAAAAAGAGTTGAATACAAAAAATAAAGAAAGAGAACATACATTCTTAATCATCTACCAACTTATTTTAAATTAATAATTATTCTTAATATCACTATATCAATTACACACTGTTTTGTCGTCAATTGGGTGGTAGATGGTATCTATAAAGTCTAATTCTAGATCATTAAATTAGTGTTTTATCTTTAATTAAGCTTTGTTATATTAATTAATATAAAGAAAAACAATTTGATGAATTATCTTTGTAAAAATTTTATACAATGTTAAGAAAATATATCATATATTATTAACACCAATTATTACCTATAAACTTAAACAGATTAGTACTTACATATGTTTATTACTAATATATACACATCGATGAGATTCTAGTTTAATTGACTAATATAAAAATCCTGAGAGATCAAGAAATCACAGGTTCAAATTTTAATAATTTTGTCATTGTTAATTTTTTTGTAGGTAAAATATTTATTTTATTAATGAGTTATTTATAATATTGATGATTTAAATTATTATTATTATTATATATATATATATATATATACAAGTTTTCGTGGCATGCGCATGAATTGTATTTATGATATTTCATCAACCATTAATGTAAATATTAAGAAATTATTTCTATAATTATCTTTAAATAATTCTAAAGATGGAGGAAGAATTAATATAATAATATATTAATCATTAAATTATATTCGTAATATATATTTTTTTTCCTTCATAACATTTTAAAAGAAAATTAATTTATAATATTATAATTATTTGTAACTTATTAAATTAATAATTGAGAAATTCAATATCTATACTATATATAAAAAAGACGTAGATGTACAAAAATTTTATTTTCTTTTATATCCTTATGAGCTTATATTATTACATAGTTGTGTTTAGTTGTTATTTTATTTCAAGTAAACTATTATTATTATTATTATTATTTCCTTATTTTTTTCTCTATTTTAATAACAATAGAATTATAATTATTTTAGGGTTATTGATTTCTTTTTACTAATTTTTCTTAATATTAATAAATTTATAATTTCAATAATTATATGTCAATAGCAATTAAAATTAAATTTCTAATTTTTTTCTTTAGTAAGTATGTCAAAACTTAATTTTTTTTTATTTCTTATATCTTTTTGTTCTTCTCAAATTTAAGAAATAATTTTTTAAATACTATAAATTAAAGAATATTTAGAGTATAGTTTCCGTAGTTATATATTTTTGTTTTAACTTTTAATGAAAGAAATTTATTTTCTTAAATGCTCTATGAGTTTTTAGAATTATATAAATTCTTTTTAATTATTCTTTTGCTTCAATTACTTTATGTTTTATTTTACTACTTTCATAATATTTCTTTATTTTAATGTTAACATAATTATAATTATATATTTATGTATACAATATAGATGATAAACCAAATAATAATTATATCACGTACAAGCTTAAACTTGGTCAACAATAATAGATAACGACAACTAACAACTACTGCTATATTTATATGAACAAGTTTTTATCAAAGGTCGTTACATTCATTAAAAAATAAAAAGACTAGCTATTAATTGCATGACTTATTTTTATCACGACTTGTCGTTTGGTCTAGTAAACTACTTCGTTTCCAGCTCATTGTGCTTAAGATTGTCGTATTGAATTATAGTTCATGATTTGTCTTGTTTGACTCGCAGGCTCTAGCTCCCCCAATTGGCAATAGCTGCCAGAATCAATATATACTAAATTAAAACGACTAACTATTTGCGTGGGTCGTCATGCCGGTCTATATTTTTTTAACATACTTTCACGAATTATCTTGTCGCAGGTTTATATAAATTTCTCTCTTACTATTGTATATATATATATAGAGTACTAGTTCTTTCAAATGATTGACACCTAATGTACAATTAATCAGATTAATATTTTTACATTGATGTGTGATTATTTTATTTTTAATTGTGGTTTAGTTTGATCTCATGGAATAAAATAAAAATAAAAAACTAGTAAAAGTCGGGTGCATCAATCAACTTGAAAATTATGGTCCAAAATGATTAAAAAAATTATTAAGTTATAATTTTTTGTAACTAAATCAAAGCAAAATAAAAATGGTTAATATTAAAAAACAAAATAGTAACAATAATATAAATTTAATATTTGATAGTGATATTTATATTTAATTTAATAGATATTAAAAAATAATGTCAGGGTCAAGTTCATTGAGGTTAAAAATATCTCAACCTGAACATTCAACCCAGTCCATAATAACAAATAAAAACAACTCAATTATAAAATCAGTTCTTGTTCAGGTGGATTAGGTCTAGATTTGTGTTTTTTTTTTTTTTTCATTTTTTCACACCCCTACAGTCTTTTATTTAAAAATCCAAGTTCACACTTGACTTCTCTCCTTCGTTAATACTCTCTCTCTCTCTTCAAACTAGGCTACTTAGAAATTGCTTTTCTCATGTCCAGTATCTCCAACTCAATCAGATTAAGTTTTTGTTTTCAACATTAAATATCCCTACTACTCCAAAAGATAAATAATTTCAAGGATTAAGCTAGCTAGCTAGGAACTTATTCAATTTCAATTTGCATTAATTTTAGTCTCAATCATGCAGAGAATGACGTATATCAAAACTGTTGATTTAATAAATAGGTAACTTATTTAATTAAACATAATTAATAAATGGGTCACGTAACCCATTAATTTGTCAACTTTAATAAGATTGAAGTCATCTCCTTTCTTTTATGTATATGTACATAAGTCATTTTTTATCTTATGTACAGATTTAAGTCATCTTTTTCTCTTATATATAAATATAATAATATAAGCACTCGAAGAGAGAACTCTTGTAGTTGCTCCATTTATTTTAGAATATCCCAAGGATTCAGCCAGCTAGCTAGCTAGGGAACTTATTCTCAATTTCAATTTACATTAATTTTTTTTCTCGATGATGCAGAGCATGACGTATATGGATTAAGAAAGGGCTGAAATTTCCTTTTGATAGACTAAAAACACTAAAATTCTGAAATTCGCACCTTTTCAATTAGCTAGGACGGAGTTTTAGATCAAAACGCATCAAATTTAATTTTTTTTGCTAAATTATATATTTGATCCCTGTAGTCTGAGTCATATTTCGTTTTGGTCTTTATTTTTTATTTTGTTACAATTAGGTCCTCATAATTATAAAATTACATCATTTGGACCTCTGTCGTCACTTACCGTTAGTTTTAACACTAACGGAAGTGACGTGGACTAACAGCTGATTGGCAGAGTTAATAGTCTATGACGTGGTTAACCTATGTGGATTAATGAACCAATAATAAGCTTTAATATATTATTTGTAATAAAAAAATTAATTCTTTTGTTAAAGAAATATTTAAAAAAGAAAAAAAAAAACAAAAACAAAAACAAAATTAGAATTAGAATTTCATTCCAGCTTCATCATTAAACCCATATTAGGATGTGAATGGGCGAGTTAAAACCCTTCTCTATCTCTGTCTATATGGCAAGACCTCAGCCTTATCAAATAGAACTGAAAACAAAACCATACCCACCTAGCCATCTCCCAAATTTCAAAATAAGCAATGATTGATACTTAGTTCTATGATTTTTTTGGAGCCTGTAACAATGGTGGAAACTATTTTGTCAAATTTTACGAAGATGTTGCTCTCAATATTTTCTGTAAGCTTGAAGAAGTCCCACAAAATTGGGCTCGCCTCGCTTGTGTTTGCTTCAATATCTGGTCTTTGATTTAGAACATTTGTCAGAAAAAATAAATGCTTGAAGACCATTCCTTCTATGAACTCTGATCTCCTCTGCTATTATTCTTCTCCTTCGGGTGGCTCAGCCTTGTTGCTTAAGCTCACTGTGTTATGCCCTGGGATACTTCAAGCTAGTGTTTTGTTGGAGAACTCTGATTTTGGCTTGAGAGTGAGATTGGACCTGATGAGAGTTACTAGATATTGTCGATCTTCCAACCCAACCATAATCCTTTTTAATTAAGGATTAGAACAAAAAATTTCTCTCTAATAATCTAATATTATGCAAGAAATGTCAATAATTGTGAAGGGATCATCCAAGCTTTACTGTCTCTCTCGCCAATTACGAGCTTTCTTGCCAAAACCAACGATAAAGATCCAAGATTTCTAGTTTCTTCTTCATCTATAATGTATTAATGAGTGTGTTTTTTATTTTTAAACAAAAATTTGAGGGTTTTATTTATATTCTTTATAATTTTTTATTTTTTAATGTGTCGAATTTTTATTTGTCAATTTATCACAACAGGTTGACATATAAGTTTTTTTTTGTCCAGTATGTAATCGGTTAATCCATGTCACTTCTGTTATTGTTAAAATTGATGGTAAGTAATGACTTGGATCTAATCGATGTAATTTTATAATTATGGGGACTCAATTACAACAAAGAGAAAGGTAAGGACTAAAGTGAAATACAACTCAAACTACATGGACCAAATGTGTAGTTTGGTCTAAATTTTATTATGAATAATATAGATGAATTGAATTGTAATATTGTTAAAATTATATTATGGAGGCCTTTCATATTGGTTTAAATATTGAGTAATAAATATTTTTTTATTGTTACACTAATAGAGTAATTTTAATCCAATATAAATCATTTCAAAACTCTTGATCTTAGCTCAACTGTTTAAGACAGAGGTGCTAGGATCATAGGGTCTTAGGTTTAAGTCCCCTATCTATTGATGTGGTAGATATTTTCTCTATATGAGTTAATGTTATCACCTTTGTGTGGTTTTTTAATAATTGTTGAATTTGGAGGCCCTCGCTAAACATAATTATTAAATGAGTTGCATAAGCCATTTGTCAAATTTTATAAGATTTAAGTTATCTATTTTTTTATATGTATTTATTATAATTGTACAAATATAATCAAAATCATAAAATACCTATATTTTATTTCACCTATATAAGATAGAAAAATATGCATTTGTAGTTTTAATTTTTTTGTAAAATTGGGTATGAGATACAAAATGGCCAAGTACAAGTTTCATTTAGGATTTTGGGAGTACTAGCACTACAGTGGGGATAAATAAGACTTGTAAGAAAAAATGAAATGTCATTTGTATAAACAGTTATGATATTATGCCTAAATTATTGATAAAAGTTTTATAAAACTGGGTTTAAGGACAAAACTATCAAAAACAAGTTTTTTTCTAGATTCCAAGAGTATCGATATAATCGTGGGGACAAATAAGACTTATAAGAAGAAACAGAATGTCATTTAGATCAACGATTAGGATTTTATATTCAAATTAGGGTTTCAAGACAAAACTTTTGTAAATTTGGCTTTGTCCAAGTTAGAGTTTAACTTATATGCATATTAAGTTAAGTTTAACTTCTAAGTTTTTTATTTTAATTATTTCAGGTCGCACCTTCTACATCCAGGCCTTAGCACCTTTGTGAGTAAAATGACAAGCAAGGTCAAGATGATGAAAAGTTTGGATTAGAAGAGGATTTTTTTTAGCTCTCTCTATATTCTTTCATTATTATAAATATTGTTATGATACATTTTAAAATTTTTTTTTTTGATTTATATAAAACCTTGAATTTAAAAATAAAATATGCTCTTAAACATGTATTTATAGGTATAAAATTAAAAATTAAATAAAGTTATTTTCATTATATATGTCTCCCTTTTGATTACTCGTGTCTACCTTCTACAATTGCAAATAACAATCAATAAACAAAATAAAAAATAATATTGGTGCCTGGCTTTTTAGCATCTAGCAACCAGACTCTAATATATGGCCCAAAATTTTGATGAGTGCATGTTGCGTTTGGATTATAGACACAAAAGATAAGTTATGTGTCTACTCATAAGCAAAAAGTGATATTTGAGTCTAGGATTATTGTGTCTGGACACAGATGCAGATGATTAACTACATCTGCAATGTGACTTTTTGCATCTATCTTTGACAAAGTTAAAAAAAAGGACATTTTTGTAATGATATTAATTCTTAATTTATCAAATTTATAATGAGTTGTGCACTCGTTTCAGTATCTCTACTATAACTAAAAATAATAAGGTGTACGTTGGGTAACTATAGTTTCAAACAATAAAATTTCATAATATACCCGCAGATAAGGCCATATATAGATACAATTAATCATATTAATATTTGTACATCGAGGTGAAATTATTTTATTGTTAATGGAATTAATATTTTACACCGGTGTGTGATTATTTTTATTTTTAATTGTGATTTAGTTTGATCTCATGTGGACAAAAAAAAAAACTAGTAAAAGTCAGCTGGATCAATCAGGTTGAAAACTATGGTCCAAAATTTTTAAAAAAATGTTAAGTTATAATTTTTTAAAACTAAATCAACATAAATTAAAAATGGTTAATATTATAAAATAAAATAATTGCATATGTAACAATAATATAAAATTCAATATTTAGATTTACTATTTACATATACTAAAAATTTAATAAATATTAAAATATAATATTGGAGGGGTAAAGTTCAAAAAATGTCAACCCCGAACATCGACCTAATCTAGAATAAAAAATAAAAACAACCCAATTATAAAATTGATTCTTGACTAATTATGGAGTTTCAAGGAGTTCAGGTGGGTTAGGTCCGGATTTGTGGGTTTTTTTTTTTTCACACTGCTACAAGCCTACAAGTCAAATGCAATTGGGCTTCAAATATATTTTATTTTATTTTTTAGGGGAAATGGATCGTGAATAGCCTTAATGGAAAAATGGCATGCGGGTAGCAAGTCCATCTTGTACAGAGTCGCAGAAATCCTGCAATTTCTTCACTTTATACTTTCACCAAGCAGAAGGAGAACAGGTTCGTCCTTGGCTCGCTATCCTTTTCAATTTTCATCAGTGTCTATTTTAATTGAATTCTTTAATTTTACTGCTGAAATACATCTTCATCCCTCATCCATAGTCAATATCCATATGATTCCATGATCTCTGGGAATGATTTACCCCATTTGAAACATGAACTACTTACTACCCTATTTGTGTAAATCACCCCCTTCTGTCAGCTCTGATCTCTTTCCAGATCACTTGGATTGCTGCCCATTATCAATTTAAGTATAAACTATTAGATAGAACTCTACAAATAATTTGATCTCTAAACTGTTCACATGAGCATGTGTGAGTCAAATTTTGTCTTAGCGGGCTAATTCAGGTTTTACATTTGCACTGGGAGTCAAACTTGTTTTGATAGTTGAGCATGCTTGCATATGACTATTCTTCTTGATCACTATGCCCATTTTTGCAGCTCAATTTGAAGTGCTTCCTATTTGTTGGAAATGCTCAAAAGTTGATATCTTTGTTATTCTCAAGCTTTAAGTATTAGCCTGTCCCTTAAGAGACATGAATTCATTAAAACTAGTCTACATCATTATCTTGATTGTGGTGATCTTGTACTTGTTAGTAGGAAAACAAACCTCACAGATGGCAGATATTCTGAATCCAGTAGGAGTTACTACTCGTGTTGACAGTGAAAGTCAGTTGGTACTTGATGTGCAGGTAATGTTCACGATGGCAGAATCTCCCTTGACAACTAGTACTGAGTGTTGTATATATAAGATACCAGCTAATATACGCAAAGTTAATGAAGAAGCATACACTCCCAAGGTTATATCAATTGGCCCTTTTCATTTTGGTAATGAGAGATTTCAATACATGGAAAGGTTTAAATTGAGATATTTCAGAAGTTTTATTGAACGTGCTAATCAGATTGACTTGAAAAGTTGGGTTGCCTACATAAAAGAATTAGAACCCAGAGTTCGGACATGTTATACTAATATCTTAGAGCTTGATCGTGATCAACTTGTCAAGGTAATCTTAGTGGATGCTACTTTCATACTTGAGCTTTTCTGGAGATGCCATTTTGGTGATTGCTGGACAGATGAGGATTCTGTCTTGTTAAAACCGTGGTTGTTAACTGCCATAAGGATAGATTTGTTGTTGCTTGAAAATCAACTTCCATTCTTTGTTCTTGAAAAGATATTTGAACGAGCCTTTGTCTCTAACCAAAATAGTGATTTTCCTTCACTTCTGAAGTTCACATTTGGCTACTTTGCCTACTATAACAAAATCGGTTTAGACCCTATCGCTAATGGTGGAATGGAAATAAAACACTTCACCGATCTGCTTAGAAAATTTCATCTGCTGCAGATGGATAAGCTGCCAGATAGAGCGGATAGGGTTAAAGAGATTCATCAACATACTGTAACAGGGTTGGTTGGAGCAGGACTGAAGTGTAAGGTAGCTTCAAGCATATGCTTACTTGACTTGAAATTTTCCAACAAAGTATTGGAAATTCCACAGTTTGAAGTGGATAACAACACTGAGACTTTATTTCGTAATCTCCTGGCATTGGAGCAATGTCATTATCCTTATCAATCTTATATTATAGACTATATTGGCATGATGGATTTCCTTATTAACACTGCCCAAGATGTAGAAATACTTGTGCGAAAAGGTATTATGGTGAATTGGCTAGGTGATGATGATGCAGCAGCTAATCTGTTCAATAATCTTTTGGAGAATATTACACAAGTGAATTACAATGAGAATTACCTTCGTCTTTGTGACGAGTTGAATGCATTCTGCAACAGTCCTATTAACAAGGGCATTGCAACCTTGAAGCGTGATTATTGCAACACTACTTGGAAGATACTTGCTTCTGTTGCGGCAATTTTTCTCCTCCTTCTTACTGTTCTGCAAACAATATTTTCTGGCATATCAGCAATTTAGGTTCAAAACTTTTGTACAGTTCAAATCACATATATATATATATATATATATATTTTTTTTTTTTTTTTTTTTTTTTTTTTGCAATACGATTTAATAAGGAATTGTACAAAATTTTAGGAGTGTTAAAATATTTCTTGTATTTGTTCATGCACATTTTTCTATGTTTTGCTTCATATAAGTCTTTGATATATTCAGGATCATCTATATCTTGTTAGAAACTTAGATTGATATTTGAGTAAATTACTTTAACCTTTTCTATATTATACTGATATTATACGAACATCATTTTTATTTCTAAAACATAAACATATATTTTTCTGCAATTTATAAACGTGTTACAACTTAACCTAAACCCTTAATATTTAAGACCAAATGCCTCAAAAACTTTTAAGTCATTATTGAATGAGTATAATTTTAGTATTATTAATTTAGTATTAAAATAATATTATTAAACTTAAAATAAGATATAAATTAATTATTATTCCTTAAATTATGATTAAAAAAAGAAAGAAAGTATGTTTTCAAAATACCACAAGTTTTAAAGAATCAGAAGTGTTTGTGTAAATTCTAAAAATAATTATTTTAATATTTTTTATTCGTATTATTATTAATTTAATTTTTATATAATTATCATTCTTTTAATTTTTTTATATTTTTTAATATTATGAAATTATTTTAATTTTTTATGTGTATGATTTAGAAATAAATAAAAAGTGCATGTAATATCAACATACTGCAGAAGAGGAGGGTGGAGTAGTTTACTTAAGTTTTGGTTAGACTTACTTTTGCATATTCTTCCTGTTTAATTCATATCCTCATGTATGTAATAGCGTTATGAGCATAATTTAGTCGGTTATCTTCCGTAAGAGCTTAGACTTTGATTTGGGTGAATTCTTGACTTGAGCATATTATACTACTCATCTGCAGTAGAAATTGGACGAAAATCAGATATCTTGAGTGCAAATGGATGTAAAAGAGAATTGACCTACCTTCAAAGTACTTTTGCAGTTACCTCTGTTTTCAATCTTAGTTTTTTTGGTTGTGTCTTTATAACATCATGGTATTATGCTATAAGGATATATTATTACCCATCAGCAGATAAACCAGTTTAAATTCCGAAGAGTACTTAACAGAATCATCCTAGCCTTCTCTATGTAAATTAGGAAGAACTAATAAACAGTTACTGCCTAGTGAATTCAAAAGGGAAACCAAGAGAACAGGGGTACCCCTCCAGGGCAGAGTCTGATATCGTTTGGGAGAAATTCTTGCCATCTGATTATGAAAACATTGTCTCAAGGGCAGTAACTCCCCTGAAATTTTCATCAAAGAAGATGCTTTTTTATTGCTTCTGCAGTTCTGTTCTTATAGATGGTAGAAGTAAGGTAAGCTAAAAATTCAATTGAAGAAAATTTTTGCTGCTTTATTTTTAATTTTACCAGGTTACCAATTTAAACTAAAAGCTTGATTATGGTTGAAATATTTCATTTCTCATTTTATATTTCCCCTGTTTTAAAAGCAGAACTTCAAATTGGACAAGTTTTCTACCGAAAAATCCTATATCTTGTCTGCAAGAGAGCTTTCGATAACATGGAGCAACGAACCAATGTATTGGAGCTGGATATCCATCCCTGAATCAAGGTAATTAGCTAGCAGTGCTTTGAATAGTATGATCATGAAGATTGTACTAATCTGTGAGCTAGCTAGCTAGACCAAAATAGTAAAAGTAATGAAAGCAAATTCCTAATTTTGTATTTCCCTCTCTGCAGATTTACAGAGGTTGCTGAGCTCAAAACAATTAGCTGGTTAGAAATTAAAGGCAAAATCAAAATAAAATGCTAGCACCAAACCACAAAATTTGTAGCTTATCTTATAATGAAGGTTTCTGTATGGGCTTGATTGTATGCTATCGCAAATATGAGTTAAGTGCGAAACAATGTCCAGAATGGCACAGCATATTTATGTCTCAAAGATATGAAGCAGAAAGAAATGGAGAGCCTATTTTATTCGAACCGAATGGAAATGTTGAGGAAGAGAGTGGTTCAAGGAGATGGACATGTTCCATGTAAAAGAGAAGATGGGTGGATGTAGATTGAGTTGGGTGAGTTTTTCAGTGGCGAAAATGATGATGAAGTCAAGATGAGTTTGATGGAGGTAAAGGGTTATCAGTTGAAAGGAGGGCTAATCATTGAAGGCATAGAAGTAAGACCTAAATAAATATGAAATTTTGATTTGGTTCTTGTCCTAGTTGATGGACTATTGTGGTCTTTGTTGAAAGGAGAAATGAAATAGGAAAATAAAAAAGATTCTTCATCAATTGTGAAAACAGTGTAGTGCCGCTGAGATGCAGAAACTACATATTTTATGGACAGGGCTGCCATCCATAACATTTCTTGACTCTGTAGCTCTAAATTGATAATACAGCTGTACCACTCACTTTAAAAATTACATCATATTCTGCATACACCTGATGACATTTTTCAGTTCCATCCCAACAATCCGCAGCCTAAACATTCTAACCCCAACTAAAATGGGAGAGATCACAACAGCGTCAATGTAATTATCCCCACAAATTGCATAGTTATTAAATACAGAGAAAAGCAACATCGTATAAAAAACATAATTTACTATATTCACACATCACAATACACCATTATATTTGAAATAGTTACACATCAAATGCGAAAGATATGTTGACAAATCCTAACTTATAAAAGATAAATACCAAATGTAGAAATTATTTAGTTATATATTTCAGAAAGAACGAGCCCTTCAAAGTCCTGGTACACTTTCATCCTGGAGCTAGCTACACATCTATAGTCTTCAGTTATCTGAATATGCAAGCACAACATTTTTAATAATACAAATAAAAGTAGGAAATTGACCCATATGAGTACTCAAATAAAGATAAAATTTTGTGCATATCAGACAAAAAGTTAAATAAACAACCACAAATAGTCTCACAGCATCGGGTTATTCCCTTTGCTATTGGATCAAATTTATTTTACTCGTGTAGTTGTGATGCTTTTTTTAACTGACGTACAGCAAAGCAGTAACCTGCGGTGGCAACTTTTTGGGACCTGATTGGTCTTATTACCTCACGAGACTTATCTTTATTAAGGTTACCTTTGATTAGCTCTTGTCACAGAATTGAGCACCATTCACTTTTTGTATTTCCTCCATTTCCTGAGAAACATATAAGATCTTAGCAGAAGACATTTCAAATTGGCTGCTCTGATCTTTCTCTTTATTGTGAAAATAACTATTATTTCTAAATATCAATGAATATATCAATTATAGTCAACAGATTCTGTAATTGAGCATGATATAAATCATAAAACTAAAGCACAATGAATGAAGTGATGAAATGTCTCGAGAATTTTATGTGATGCTAAAATTTTGAATAAGTTGAATGAATTTTTATAAGATGTCAATGAGACCTGTTATGTTACATGGTTAAGAAACAATATTTATATAAGATATATAAGAGTGACTAAAATGATAATTTTGAAATAGATTGTTAGACACGTAAGAATAAATTCAATACGAAATGAAAAGATACATAAGAATATTGAGTTAGCATCCATTAAAGAGAAAATGAGAGAGAACTATTTATGATGGCTTGGACATATCCTACATAAACCAACGTACGCCATAATTAAGGGAGGTGACTTAGTGCAGGTGAGAGATATTAGATGGGGTAGAGTGAGAGCAAGAATTACACGGGAAGCATTCATTGAAAGTGATATTATTACTCTAGCCATCATTGACAAATGATATATTGAATCAATGTGAATTGCCAAAAAGATTATATAATTAACTGTAACTAGTTTGAAATTTAAAATTTAATTGAGTTGAATATACTAATAATACCTTGTAATGGCTGATAATGATTTTTTTTTAATTTTTTAAGTGCAATCGAGAAAATTAAGAGGTTCCAAAAACTCATTAAAATGCGTGATTAACGTAACAGTACTAAGTACGTAGTGGTAGAATCAATACCTTCTTGAACTACGAATTCCTGAAGCTTGAATTCTCCCCATTTTTTCAGAAATTTAGCCTGATAAACCCCAGTCTTCCCATCTTTCCTGGCCCGCAGGGTAATTTCCGTAGCAGGTGGAATTTCCTTCTGCGTTGAACTAACTACCTTCTTAATAACCATGCCATTTTCCTGCATAAATAAAGCAGTTAATTACAGATTTTGATATTAAAAGGATGTCAGATACGAGGATCAATATTCTTGTTAAGATCAAATCCTAAAGTCCAAACCCAAATAACAAGGAACAGAGGGTTGGAAAATTCATAAGTTTTCCCATTATTTAATATTTAACTTGAGCAAGCTCAAGTTTTAGGGAGGAAAAGTATTTGATCATCTATATTTTATAAAGGTACAGTTTAATTATTGGACCACGTATACTCCTTCTACGCTGTGACATAAGTTTAATTATTCAACGTGTGTATATCTTCTATATCTATAATCCATAATAATAAAAGTCAATGTTAAGGGACTGTTTATGGCTTGGTACCTTTGGTTTTTGGATGTTTTAATTTGCAAATTCAGTTAATATGTGCAATTTAATTTAATCTAAACAAATCGACAAATGTACATAAATTTGTAGAGTTGACATAAACCAACTTATATATTTCATATTGATTTCTTGATTTCTCATGTACAAATTGATTGACTAGTGTGTTCAAATATTATTTTCATATTGTACCCCTAGGCTGAATTATTATTGACCCATTTACTTAAGTAATTTCTTGTGAATTAATAGAGAAATTCCCCCACTTGAATTCAATAAAAAATATGTAAAAAGAAAAATCAAAATCTCATCGTACAATTGAAATTCACCTCAAAAAACAATTTAAAATTAAATTTTATGTTTTATGGAATTTGATTTATTAATTTTTACTATTTGAAATTTATTTTTTGGTCACACTTTTTGAAAGTTTCATTGAACTAAAATGGTTGTTTTGCTTGAATTAAATTTTTTACACAAAAGGTGAATTTTATAATCTTTATTGGGAGCTAATTTAAGTGAAATAAGTGAGGCTGAAATTCAAAATCTCATATACCAAAGGCATGATAAATTAGTCATACCATCTTAGAATGTAAAGGTATTTAATTGTTTATAAATGGAAACCCTTTTCAAGGATTTAAACCATGACAAAAATTCAATTTTGTTGAGAAGAAATATATTTCAATTTATATATTAATTTCTACAAAAGATTTCTATAGTTATCATAACTAAATTGGATATTAACTTATAAAGTAAATTACAATCTCCTCTTTTGAGATTTACTGAAACTCAAGTCCAAAATTTAAGAAAAATGATACACTTTTTTTGAATTTGATGAAAAGTGTTAATAAATATTTTTTTTATTTTAAAAATAGTAAAAAAGTCTCAATTTTATTTCCAAACTACCAAAGAACCCCAACATATTCTTCATATAACAAATAAGTCATACTTTTCAAATCCCCTCTTAGGCCTGGTTCAAACCAAGCCTTTGAGAATTTTTGGAAAGATTCCATTTGAGGTAAAGCCCTGATAAAAAAAGAAAAAAGAAAAAAAAAACAAATCATACTTTATATTTTATCTTTCCAAATGAGTCTTAAGTACTTAATAGTTTTTCTATATATATATTTTTTTATTTCTTATTTTCTTAATTGCAACACATTATGTTAATCTTAATATACTTTCACAAAAAATAATTTCACAATAAAAAAGACTAAATTAAATAATCTTTGGCGTGCACTTGTAGAATTATGACATGACTTATTGATTCTTATAGGTATGTATATGTTTTTATTTTTAGTACAACGGAGTATAAATAAGAAAATTAAATAATAAAAACTCATTCCAACCTTACCCGCTAATAAAAGAGTGTATGAAAAGAAAGTGGAGGAAAAACCCACAAAGTAACCCCTAACTCTACATCATGTCCTAGATCAGTAAATTGTTATGATGAATTTAGAAAACAAATAAAGGTATGACACAATTGTTAATTAGCGGATTTGCTATAAATTTTTTAAAGATTTTTCATATTGTTATTAAAAAATATTTAGAGTATAGTTTCCATGGTTATATATTATTGTTTTAACTTTTAATAAAAGAAAATTATTTTCTTAAATGCCCTATGAGTTTTTACTATTATATAAATACTTTTTAATTGTTCTTTTGCTTCAATTACTCTATTTTTTATTTACTACATTTCTTTATTTTAATATTAACATAATTATAATTATTTTATGACTATAGATTTCTTTTATTATGATTCTTTTCAATATTAATAAACCTATAATTTGTCAATAACTATATATCAATAGTAAGTAATATTGAATTTCACAATTTTTGAATTTAATAAGTTATAAATAATTATAATATTATAAGTTAATTTTCTTTTAAAATGCTATGAATAAAAAGAAATATTAAGAGTATAGCTTTTATAATTATAATATTATTGTATTAATTCTTCCATCATCTTTAGAATTTTTAAAAAATAATTATATGTTTAAATTATTTTTCAAAAGTAATTTTGATGTTTATATTAGTTATTGATGAAGCATATGTGTTTGTGTATTATATATATATATCATAAAAATGAATTCACGCACGTTGTGTACCACAAAAGCTAGATAATTTATATTGATATATAGTTATTGAAAAATCATAGATTTACTAATATTGAAAAGAATTAGGAAAAAAAAAATCAATGGTCATAAAATAATTACAATTATATTAATATTAAAATAGAAAAACATTTTGATATAGTAAAATAGAAAATAAAATATTTGAAGCAAAACAATAATTAAACAGTATTTATATAATATTAGAAACTCATAGGGTATTTAAGAAAATAAAATTTAGTCTACTAAAAGTTAAAACAACAATATATAATCATGAAAATTGTACTCTAAATTTTTTTAATTCATAATATTAAAAAAAATTATTTCATAAATTTGAGAAGAAGTAAAAAAATATTACAATATTAGAAACTTATTAAATAAAAAAAAATTTAAATTCAATATTAACTAATATTGACATATAATTATTGCAAAAATGTAAATTTTTTTTGACATAAAAGTTAAAAAATAATATTATAATTATGAAAACTATACTCTTAATATTTCTTTTACTTCATAGTAATTTTTAAAGAATTAAAAAAAAATTAAGAGTATTAGTACTTATTAATTAAAAAAATAAATTAGAAATTCAATTTTAATTGCTATGACATATAATTATTGAAAAATTATAGATTTATTAATATTGATAAGAATTAGTAAAAAAAGAAATCAATAATTCTAAAATAATTACAATTCTATTGATATTAAAATAGAGTAAAAATAGGGAAAAAGTTAAAAAGAAAAAATTAATCTATTTGAAGCAAAATAATAACTAAACATAACTATGTAACAATATAAATTCATAAAGGTATTAAAAAAAAAAAAAAATTTCTATATGTATGGCTATTTTATATATAATTATATATATATATATATATATATATATATTTATTTATTTATTTATTTATTTATATAATTGTCACACCCCTAAATAGAGGTATGACTGGCCGAAAGAATGAATATCCATACCTTCGTAACATTGAATATTCAAGTAATGTGCATCACTGCTTGAGAACACACTATAATTAAGACTACTAAACTATTATAAAGTTAGAACAAAATCCGGTACCGACAATAAAAAATAAAATGATTATTGAAATTATTGGCAGAGATTCTCCGTACGATGGAACTTACCCATAGCATATACACACAGCCTGATTACAAAGTTAATAATAAATTATAATATCAGAATATATAAAGGAGCTCCGCTCCTAACAAGACATGTAATCACCGTGGTGAACTCAATATATATCTAACTAAAATGCAAAACATCTAGAGTGATTGCAAATGTTATCCCTCACGCTCCAAGTCTACAATATCCGAGATATACTTTGCCGCAACAGAGTCAGCAGGTAGCAAACTCTATAGTGACCAACAACGGTTCCCTGAAAACTAAAAGAACAACCACAAAGGAAAGAGTGAGTCACAAGAACTCAGTGAGTAAATCATGCACCCTAAGGGTACTAGTATCACACAATACAAGCATAAAACATATATAGTCACATCATGTAATAATATTCATATCTTAATTCACATTACACATAGACATTATAATCGTTATAAATTCACAATTTACATGATTCATAGGATCACAAATAAATAAGAGCAATAATAGCATGCAAAGCAACCAAAAGGCCAATGAGTAACTCAGTCCTGCACAACAATATCTTCCCTTACTGGGCATTTACACGCCCACACAATAAGTGATTCTCTGTACACAAATCCATCCCACTGGAGCTGAGCACTCCAATTGTTTTCAAAATAATTGGCAGAATCAAAATAACTCATATCAAATTTCAAATTCAAATATCCTAGGTGAACTTGGACTTTAATTTCAAAAATGAAAACTATTTCTCAGAAAATTTCACATTGTTGGCCTTTATCAATTACATTCAATATCAAACATATATCATTCAATTAGATCACTGAAATAACTTAATTGTTTATTTTTCCTTATAACACAACTATTCAAATATACTTATAGTTGCACACAAAAATCTAATGATCATAAAACACATAATTCACTCACAAGCTCAAGGACGTGACTCGTCAGTCCGTTTAGTCTGCGAAAGTGTCGGAATATAGTTGACATGCTCTGGAGCTGAAAAATCAGGAATTCCTATATATTATTTATAGTAGTCGTCATATAATTAATTCTACAAGCTATTACCTTTACTATTTTAAAATAAAATTATTTACTTTCATTGTTCAAAATTCAAATTTTTATGGTCTAGAGTTAAATAAATTTCTAACTTCCATATTTCTAATGCAATATATATATATATATATATGACCATTGAGATGCATGTCAATCGAATTTAGATTCTTTACCTTCCTTGCCATGCACCTAAAGTTCCTACATTCATAACAACACATAAATGAGGGCCTTTTGAGCTCGGAAGGGAGCTGCCACTCTGCCGATTCCTCCACAAAAATCTGAACTCTCTTGTCCTAAATCAGCAATATCACCCACTCATAAAACCACCCTCTCCAGCCAAAGCAAGGAAAGGAAGGAAAAAAAAAAAATGTTACCTTTTGCTAACTTGATCAAAGAAAGCTAGAATTTTCTTCAACTGAAAATAAACTGTGATTAACTTTAAAGCAGAACAATGGTAGACAGGACCAAAAGAAGGAAAGGCGATGGAGACAGAGAAGGGCAAGCTTGGCCACAAGAAAGAAAGACACAGAGAACCGTCTACCAATGAAGCAAAACAAAAAAGTCAAAATAAAATGAAATAAAGTAAGAAAACATGGGTGGCTTATATTGCCTCTTGTAACTTTTATATATATATATACCTATATATTTAATAAACATTGATTAGATAGTACTTAAGTCAAATTTACATATAATTTTTTTACTGTAAATAAATTAACTAATAATAATTGATATATATATATATACTAATAATTATATATACAAATTTTATCGAGTTATAATAATATTATAATTAATAAACCAAATAATAATTATGTCACGTACGAACTTGGTCAACAATAATAAATAACGGCAACTAACAACTACTGCTAAATTTAAAGGACCAAGTTTTCATCAAAAGTCGTTACTTTCATTTAAAAAACTAAAAGATTAGCTATTTGCATGACTTATTTTTATCACTTGTCATTTGGTCTAGTAAACTTTGTTTCCAGGTCATTGTGATTAACATTGTTGTCTATAATTATAGTTCACGATTTTGTCTTGTTTCTCTAACAGGCTCTAGCTCCCCCAATAGTCAATAGCTGCCAGAATTAATATATACTAAATTAAAACGACTAACTATTTGAATGGGTCGTCATGACGGCCCATATTTTTTTAACATAGTTTCACGAATTATCTTGTTGCAGGTTTATATAAATTTCTCTCTTACTATTATATATATATATAGTACTAGTTCTTTCAAATGATTGACATCATTAGGTGATATGTATAATTAATCGGATTAATATTTTTACAACGATTTGTTATTATTTTATTTTTAATTGTGATTTAATTTGATCTCATGTAGATTAGAAAAAAAAACTACTAAAAGTCGGAGAAGCTACTAAAACCACTGGAAAATCACTTCCAGTGGTCAACAGGATCTTGATCAAGTTTCTGGGCGGATTGTGGTTTCTACTTTCTAATAGAAAAACAAACTTGACTGATGGGAAATGTGAATACAGTAGGAGAAGCTACTACTCCTGTTGCTAATGAAGGGCATCTCCAAGAGTTGGTACTTGATGTGGAAGCAATGTTATTAAAGATGGCTGAATCTCGCTCGCCAACTAGTACTGAGTGTTGTCTGTATCAGGTACCACCTAATATTCGGGAGATAAATGAAGAAGCATACACTCCCAAGGTTATCTCCACTGGTTGCTCATATGGATTGTTCAATTCTATAATAAGTGGTGCTACACGCTACTTTTAAATTGACACTGCTTCACCTTCAAAACTTCAGGATTAACTTCTTTTGATAATTTACAAGAAAGTGGCGCGACATGGGTTTCTAGTTTTGCATTATTACCCGCTTGAATTGTGTTACATATTAAAGTAGTTGATTACTACTGACTGATTATTATGTTCTGATCATGGTGTATCCATGTATGTTTTAATTTTGCAGCAAGAGGGTGGACACGACAGGAGCAGTGGCAGAGGAAGGGGCAGGGGTAGTGTGGTAAAGGTCGTGGCCGTGGTATTAGGACAATAGGTAGGGAGTTGGCAGCAGAGTGGGAGAAGTTTGAAGATGATCCTGACATGTTGAAGCATAATGACAATCGTAGTCAGAGCCTCAAAAGTCTGGACAATGAGGAAGAATCTGAACTGAAGGAGAGTGTTCCAGGCAGCAAAAATGCAGAAGTCCCTGTACGAAACTTTGACCTGAATGTGGATTTGGGTGAGCATGTGAACTCGCCAACATTGTCATCCGTAGTGCCTACAAGTTCACCAGCAAAGTCAATTTTGGAATTGAAGCATTAGGAATACCCTGGCTGGTCTTTGTCTGACATGGAAAAGATGGCCACTGATCCCATTCAACTTGCAAACTTAAATGGAAGGATTGACGAAGATGAGGAAGATTATGACGAGGAAGGCTAGGTGACCTTAGACCTATATAGTTTTGCTTATCTGGTGACTTCTCATAGGTCATAAGGGAGTAGATTAGCTCTTAGGACTACATTGCCGTGACAACTCTAGGACAAGGATTAGGGAGATTAGGGGATAAGAGAACAAAAATACATCTTAGTTAAGACTTTTCAGTTAGAAGGTTGTAACTGACAACAGTTCTAATGTAGTTCCTTCCTACTCCAAGCTTTTGCATATTCTTCAGTTTGTGCTACTTTCCCTTGTATCAGCTAAAACTCTTCATGGTTTATATAGTTGGTCTGTATAGCCACTGTGATGTTCAATGGTCCCATACTAATTGTTCCCCAAGATTTTAGTGTAGTTTTATTTATGTAGTCTCTCCTTTAAGCAATATGATAAAGGTTACGTTTGTAACTAATAAATTTGTATCTTCTCTGATTGATTGGAAAGGGAGAATTAGAAGAAACAATGCTTAACAAACTAAATCTTTTTCTGGTTTCGGAAGAATGAAGATCAAAGTGAACAAAATTATACAAACAATCTTTATTTGGAGGGAGAGAAAACAGGAGTAGATGGTACATATCATTGTTTTTTTTTTTTTTTGGAGTTTTTTTTTATGGGTTTTGATAAAGTGGAGAGATGAGAGAAGAGAGGATGATGTATATTCTCTCAAGTTTGGGGAATTTTCTTTAAAATGGAAGGATACATGTATTCATTCAAAATTTTAATTATTTTAAATTGGGAAGATTTGGATGAAGATGATAATTATTTTTTAATTTTTTTACGATTTAGTGTTTTATAATTTTTTTTACTATGAAATCGTAAAAGTATTAATATTCTATGATCTACTCTTCTCTTCTTTATACTCAATTCCTAAATAAGAAATATATTTTATCATTTCATCTCCCTTCATTTACTTTTAAACTCCAAACGAGACAAAGTTAACGGAAGATTTGAAAAAAGATAAGATATATTATAATTTTCGCATATAGTGATTTTTTGCCTTTTATTTTAATGGTCAAGTGTGTCTAGACCAACTTATGCACGCATTGACTAATCACTTCTCTAGTGAGGTCAAAAATAGGCTATCCACAATGGGATTAGGAAATGTATAGAGATTTTACTTTTCAAATCTAGATATTCAATAAAAAAAAAATACACATTCTTAACTATCAAACTAATTTTTGAGATTCCTATAGTGATTAATATCACTTATTAATTCTATTAAATATCTACAAATATTCAAATATTTTAAAGGCGTAGTTATAAGATTATATAAATAATATATTCTCTACTTTTTTTTTTCTTTCAACTCCCAAACAATAAATATATCTTATTATTTATTTTTTTCTCCCTTCATTTTTTTGAACTCTTAAACAAGACACATATAAGTGTCTTTTTTTTTTTCTATTCTACTCTCCTTCCATCTACTATTCTCTCCTCTCCCTCCAAACTCCCGCGAACTATCCTTAGAGCTCATTTAGATGGAGGGGAATGAAATGAGAGGAGATGAGGGTGTACATTTTTCTTAGTTTGGGAATAATTTTATGTAAAGAGATAAGGAAATTGAGAATTACATGTATCTCACCAAAACTCATTTTTTTTCTTCTAATTCCTTCATATTGGGAGGACGTGGTGGGAAATAACAATGTGCACTGTCATTTTTGCCTGTGATGACAAATATACTCCTATTTTTTTATTAAATAACTAGAAATATTCAAATAAAATATTTTAAGAAAAAAATTGTAAAAATATTTAATAACATATCATTTCCTTTTCTCTTTTTCCACACATATTATCTTTCTTCTTCCTTTATTTTTTTAGTATCATGTATAATCACCCCAACAGCCTAATTCTCTACTATAATTTCTCTTCTCATAGTAGTATTAAGGCTTGACTACTACTTTATTTTCTCAAAATTGTCTCGGTTTTATTAAGGCTTAACTACTACTTCAATTTCTCATAATTGTCTCAGTTTTTAATTTAATCCAACTTATGTATGTTAGAGTACGTTTAGAGCTTCTATTAAGAATTAAAATATTACTCACCTCAAACAAGCTATTGGGAAAAGAGTGCTTAACTACCTATAAACCACGTTAAGTTGTTCATACAATCAATGTGGAACTATTGTCCATACAACCAAAGCCTATAACTAATGTTTTGAAAACCAGATCAATCCAGTCAGTCAAACCAGTTAGACCATCTCTCGAATAATTGGATCAGGTTGAACCAAAAAACTATTTTGGTGGTTGGATCGGAAAAATCAATGTCGCATTGTTTGACCCAAACTCTTTTTTTTTTTTTAATAAAAAATATTATTTTTATTAAGGATTAGTGAAATATTTGTATTTTATATTAAAGATTATTAAACAATTGTATTTTATATTGATATTAAATTTATTATTTTGATTTATAAGTTGAAATTTGAATGTTGTGATGCACAATAAATGAATTATTATTGTATTAACTATTAATTATAACTATATTTGACTATTTGTTGTTTAATTTTCTTATTATTTAATAAATATTGGAATTTTTTTAATTGTGTATTTAGTATTTATAAGTAGTAAAAAAATTATATAATATGTATAATATTTAAAATATATAAATAAATATATTTATGATGTCATCCAGTCTAATCATCGGTCCGACTTAAAATGAACTAAACGTCTGAAACCCGATAAATTTTTTGAGTTGATCATCAGTCTGGTTTTTAAAACATTGACTATATTAGCTCACGGTACATTCAACAGCAGGTTATCATTGTGTACTCCTTGAAATTCATCTGCACCTCCTTCGAATTCAGCTGCAATTGAACCGCCACTACACCTTTGTACGGGGATGATAGTGGGTAGAGTGAACAAAGATGAGAGAAGAAGAGGAAAGAATGGCAAAGCAGGGAATCTTTTCCAATCCGAACCCATTTAGGAATTTCCAGAACAAACTGATTTTGCATTCTACTGTTTTCGAGACTCTTCGACCAAATTCCTGACTTTCAGACGATCATTTCGATTCTGTAACAAACTTGTCTATTCGAAGAAATCATCAATTCTCTGATATAAGGATTGCTCTTACCAGTTGATATCAGCTTTAATCAATCTAACAAATTTGGCACTCAGATTTCTTGAATATTGTTCCTACGACTCACTCTTTTTCTAGAACAAATTATAATATAAGTAAGTAGTTGTAATTTAAAATAGTTATTACTGATTATATGAACATACAAAAAGTTAAATAAACAATCACAAATAGTCTCACAGCATTGGGTTATTCCCTTTGTTGAATCCAAAAAGATTGGATCAAATTTATTTTACTCTTTTTAACTGACGTACAACAAAGCATTTACCTGCGGTGGCAAGTTTTGGGGACCTGATTGGTCTTATTATACTCACGAGACTTATCTTTATTGGTGGTGAAATTAAGGTTACCTTTGATGAGCTCGTGTCACAGAATCGAGCAGCACTCATCTTCTGGCCTCTTTGTTTCAATTACTGAGTAACATATAAGATCTTCAATTAGCAGAAGACATTTCAAATTGGCTTCTCTGATCTTTCTCTTCCAAAAAAATGAACCAAGTTCAAAGATGCATGTTGACAGTTATGATGAAAAATTCTTACACAATCAATTTCTAGCTATACCAACATGATGGGAAATTAATCTCACATCTTTAATCATAATTTGGTGAAACTCACACATAATAATCAATTTTAATTGTTTCTATAAAAAAATCATATTGATAATGATTACAAACAAATGGCATAATTGAATATGATATAAACCATAGAATTAAGGCAGGATTGATGAAGTAACGAGATGTCTCAAAAGTTTTATATGATACTAAAATCTCAAGTAAGTTGAATGAAAAATTTTATAGGACGATATTGAGACCTACTATGTTGTATAGTTTTGAACGTAGGGCAGTTAAGAAACAAAATTCACATAAGATGAGAGTGACTGAAATAAGAATGTTAAGATAGAAATCCGAATATACAAGAATAAATAAAAAACAAAATGAAAAGATGTGTAGAAAAGTTGAGATCTATAACACCCATTAAAGAGAAAATGAGAGACAACCGGTTACGATGTTTTTGATATATCTAACATAAACAAATAGATGTTGTAGTTAAAAGAGATAACTTGGTGCACGTGGAAGCAGTTAATAGGGTAGACTATAGAATCAGTCATTAAGAATAATGTAATTACCCTAGATAATACTGAAAAATAATATTTTAAATCAATGTAAATGATATAAATCTAACTAGTTTGATATTTAAGCCTCAATTATTATACCGTAATAGCCAGTAATGAATTTTGTTTTAGTATAAATCGAAAAGAAGTTAGAAAAACTCATTAAAATGCGTGATTAACAGGACTTCTCCTTGAAAACCATACCGTTGTCCTGCAAAATAAAGCAGTTAATTACAGATTTTGATATTAAAAAGATGTTAGATACAAGAATCAATAATTCCTTGTTAAGATCAAATCCTAAAGCCAAACCCAAATAACAAGGAAAAGAGGGTTGGAAGATTCATAAATTTTCTCATCATGTCTTTCTATACCATGCCCAGTAGCACATGATAAAGAATTTTTAATATATTAAACAATGTAAACGTTATCCATTTTATATAAAATATAATTTATTTATTTTTTGGTCAAAATTGCATTCTCTTTTCTTTTTGTCATTTTCCCTAACTCTTTCAACTTTCCCAGTAAGCAGCAAACTCGTGTGTTTATTTGCTTCTAGATTCATGCTCAACACAATATTAAAAATATTCTGTAGTTTAAGTACTTTTCTATATTCGTGAGGACTAGGCCAAAATTTATAGAAATATTTTTAATAATTGATCACATTTATATTTCCAAGTCTCTATATAACAAATTGTTAACCCAATTTTTGGTAATGTTGATAAAATTAAGACTTTTAAATATTTTTTTATAAATATTTATATAATCATTAATTTTTCATTCAATTTTGAAAGAGAAATATCATTTTTCCCAAATTTTAAATCTAACTGTTGTTTGAGTAATTCTCAAAGTCAAAAGAGAAAAGTGTAATTTACTCAAACTTATAATTTAAATATAACTATGTAAGAGCTAGTTTGGTTTTGTATTTGGAATATATGTTGGGCATTTGGAGTTGAAAATCACTTTTAACTTGTATAATAATATGTTTGGTTAAAACAAAAAATTACTTTTGGCCAAACGCCCAATACAATTTTAGGCCATTTTTGAAAAGCTACTAATGTGTAACTTGTCAGAAAATACTTTAGCAAAATAAAAGACAATTTTTATGTTATTTTTTAACAAAAATATCATATTTTTTTTTTTTAACATTCTTATGATTCAAAATTAGGTTTTTTGGGTAACTAACCAAACACCAAATTGATTATGCTAAGATTAACTCTTCCATAATCTTTACAAGCAAAATGAATTATCCAAAACACATTTTCAAACGCGAAACCAAACTGGGCCTAAATCTCAAAGTCAAAAGAGAATAGTGTAATTTACTTTAACTTATAATCTTATGATTTGCTAAAAAAATGTTAACCCAAATTTAGGTATTTTTGATAAAATTATGACTTTTCAATAATTTTATTTATTTATAAATATTCATATAATTAACCATTAGTTTTCATCCAATTTTGGAAGATTTTTCTCAAATTTTAAATCTAACTATTGTTTAAGTAATTAATCTCAAATTCAAAAGAGAAAAGTGTAATTTACTCTAACTTATAATATTATGATTTGCTAACAAATTGTTAACCCAACCAGTAGAAGTATTGTATTAATTTGATGTTCATTAACCTATATAAGCTTGCAAGGTGATGTTATCTACCAAAAATCTCTTTCCCAAAATTTAAAGAGTACTTATCCCACTTTTAACCGTGAACCAAAAAACGAATTATTTATAATCAAAAATCTAATCTCAATACTACAAGCATAAGTTATTTTCAGTTCCGTCTTTGAAAATATCATAAATGAATTTTAGAATAAAATCTTCTTTGTTTTTATTGAAGAAAGAATTACAATAGAAAACTTAAAACGAAGTGAATTTAAACATTCCAAACTCATTTTGATCAAAAAGGAAGGAATATAAGAAACAAAAGGTTTTTTTGTTGTTACCGCAGCAGCTGAACGAGCTAGGCTCTCTATTTCATCACTATCAACCCTTCGGTGGTTGGCATCAAACCCCAAGGAATCGGGCCCGAATCTCTCACCCATTTCGCTCCTATGTCGCTTACTATGTTTCTTTGGTTCGATATTCAACGTTCGACGCCTCCTGGCTATCAAAATGGAAATGATTTATAGGGAGCTTTAGGCCTAATTTGACTATTGAGTATTTAAAAGGAAATAATAGTACTTTATTGCTCACAATATATGTGTAATATTATTTCACTTAGATTAAGTTTTTGTTCTCAAAATTAAATTTCCTACACCAACAGATAAATAATCCCAAGGATTCAGCTTGCTAAGCTAGGGAACTTATTCAATTGCAATTTACATTAATTTTAGTCTCGATGATGCAGAGAATGACGTATGTAGGTTAGAAAAGGCTGAATTATCTCTCGACGTACTAAAAAAATAAAAATATAAAATCATTTTCAATTAGCTAAGATGGAGTTTAAAATATATCAAGTTCAAGTTTTGTTGTGATTAATATTGGAGAGCTGAATTGTAATATTGTTGAATTAAGATAGAATATATTATTTAATTAATTGAGTAGCTTTCGATATTTATTGTGGAGACTTGTCGTATTGGTGTAAATACTGAGTAATAAATGAATTTTTATTGATAGACTACTAGTGTAGTTTTTGTCCAATACAATTATTAATCAAGCCAAAATCATTGATCTTAATAAAAAATTAATTAATTAATAGATAATTTATTTAATTAAGCATAACTAATAAACGGGTCACGTTTTATTGATAGACTACTAGTGTAGTTTTTGTCCAAGACAATTATTAATCATGCCAAAATCATTGATCTTAATAAATATTTAATTAATGAATAGATAATTTATTTAATTAAACATAATTAATAAATGGGTCACGTAACCCATTTGCAAATTTTATAAGATTTAAGTCATTTTATATATATATACGTGTCGCATCACGCGTCTAAGCGCATGTTTAGAGTCTTTTTAATATTGTTTAGATAATTACATATCAACTAATTTAATTACAGAACAACTGTTTAAAAAAAGTTATTATGAGTGAATGAGTTTCTAATTTTAAAATATTTTAAATTAGTGATGATAGAGATGGAAGTATTTGCTTTTATTTTTTTATGGATAAAAAAATAGATAAGAAGTTATTGGTAGAGATTTTTTAAAATTAGTTCTCTTTTTTCAATTAGACTAAAATGAAAAAAATACTCTATAACTTGAAAGAGAAAAATATAGGAAATTGTAGAAAAGTTTTTGGTAAAAAGATGTAGTTAAAGTCAAACAGCATCGTAAGATAGTTCTGCTTGTAAGAATAGTACAGATATTGTGTATATATATATATATATATACTAGCAATATACATGTTTCGTACGCACATGCTAAAAGATTGTTTAGAAAAAATATAAAGTTTTTTTTTTTTCTGAGTTTTTTAATTTTATTTAAAACGAAAAATGAGCTAGTGTGTAAGTGAAAATGAGTAATTATTCAGAGATAAAAGATGAAGGAGTTATAGTTGATATGTGAATGAATAGGGTAATAGGTAGTTATTAGAGAGAAAAATTATGTTTAGTTAATTTAATTTAGTTTGAAATTAATTAATTTACACTAATATACAGTATGAGATCATAATGGTTTTTTAAATTTTAAAATAATATAGATATAATTAATTAATTATAATATAAGTACTACAAGAGAGAACTATTATAGTTGATCCATTTATATTAGACTTGTATATGGATTAAGAAAGGGTTGAATTTCCTTCCGGTATACTAAAAACTAAAAATCATTTTCAATTAGCTAAATGAAGTTAAAAAAGATTTAAGTTTTGTTGTGACTAATATTGGTGAATTGAATTATAATATAGTTAAATTAAGATATAATATATTATTTAATTAATTGTGTAACTTTCAATAATTATCGGAGAAACTCTTCGTATTGGTGTAAATATTAAGTAATACATAAATTTTTATTGTTACACTACTAGAAAAATTTCAATCCAATATAATTATTAATCAGGTCAAAATCCTTGATCTTAAAAAAGTTTATTTAATGAATAGGTAACTTGTTTAATCAAACATAATTAATAAAAGGGTCACCTAACCCATTCGTCAAATTTTATAGGTTTTAAGTCATCTTTATTATTATTTTTATACATTTTAATATAATTTTATAAATATAATAAAAATCATCTATACCTATATTTTATTTCAACTAAAGAATTAAACATGTTAATATGTAGGAACTATATAACTTATCGAGTTTAACCTTATCTTTTTCGAATTCAATAGTCAATTGTGACACAACGCAAGAAATTAGTGGCATAATTTTATCAATCAGTTTTTTTTTACCTAAACTTATTTATACACAGCCTTAATCTTTTAATTTTATATTATTCTAGGATAAGATTCTTCAAAGTTTAAAATTATCACTCTAAGACCATGCCACTTATAGAGAGGGGTAGCCACGAATCTTGAATAAGATTAGGTTTATACCCTGGATACTTATGAGAAACCAATAAATATATATACATATCACTCTACTGATTTTTCCAATGCATTCGTGTCAAGCGCTCTTGAATGTTTTCTAAAAATTCTAGAATAAATTTGTAATTAAGAAGAGTTGAACCTAAACCATAGGTGAAAACCATTTGAGTAACTTACCACTAAACAAAATTATAATTTATATTAAATTTTGTATATAAATATATTTATTATAATTTATATGTAAATAATAAAAAATTATTAAATAATATTAAACGAGCCAACTCACAAGCTTAAAACTCAAGTTTTGAAAAGATTTAGCTTGACTCATTTTACTAAATGAGCTCAAAATAAAGTTCAAGATCAATTTGTTTTTTAACCAAGCCAACCTCGATACAAACTCTTAATGAATAGAGCTAGCTCAGCTCATTGTCACTCCTACTTGTTCATAAAACTAAAAATTGTTTAATGAAGTTGTTATGAACTAAATAATATTTTTAGTTGAAAATAATTCGTAGATTATAATGACTAATGAATCTTTTCACAATATAAAGATAAATAAATAAATATATATGTATATATGCCCCATAACTTATTATCCAACATTCAAGATAAAATAATATTTTAAAAGGGATTATGACACAATAAAATAAACTTTAATTAGATAATTAATTTTTGAGAGGAAAAAACTCTAAACATGCCTAGATATTTACTTATAGTTTAGTTAATTAGAAAATTCTCATTATATGTTTTTTTGTTTTTGTTTCGTTTTAATGTTCTGTATATAAAACTGAATATTGTTACTTAGATACTTTTAAAAAAAAACCTAAAACTCTAACCATGGCTACATATTTACTTGGTGGTTTAGTTAATTAGATAAATCTCATTACATATAATTTTAAAAAAAAAATTCTTTCAATTAACAAGGCCAAAGAAACAACAACCAGTAGGCTGGAATTTAAATGTCAAGTTTTTCCTCTTTTTAAACTCTATATCCTAATAAGTAAAAAATCATGATCAGATGAATAAGGCCTTCAAGCCTTCTTCTTTCCCTTCCTCCAACATATTAGAGCAGTCCTCGATCAGATCAGATATAAATGCTAAATTCATGTTTAACTCAAGTCTGATGATACTTATTAAAATTAGATTTGACTAGTTTAAGTGTACTCCACATTTGTGACAATCAAATAAATCAAAATAATCACAGTAATAAGTTGAAAAGCTATAAAATAAAGTGAAAGATGTGTGAGAGAATATCCTGATTTACCTATTGGATTTTTCCCTTTATGTAGAATAGGGTGGCCAATAAGGTTTTGTCACAACATTAATTAGATAATTATGGAGATAGTTACAGTTATAATGGGACATGATGATGTTTGTTATAATATTACTGTTATAGTTCAAATTAATCTATTATACCTTGGCTCGTGTCCTATTTTGTAGTCCCAAAAATAAGTTTATGGAGTGTAAGGACTTGAACTATATGTTAAAAAAAAGCATGTTCAGAACATGTATTTAAAAATAAATGGACCATTGTGCTAAAATTGTTGATACTATCACTGATGCACTGCTGATATGATGTTATGTGTACCTACTGTGTTGCACCTTATAACTTACTCCATTCAACTCTACCTTATAGCTACTCTACCTTATTGAATTTATATTGAATTTTTGTTCGCATGTTGGGGTATTAGTAAGCAGTTGTATTTAAATTGTATTCAAATAAATAACATACCTTGCTTTGAGCAATATGGTGAAAACCCGATATTGTTGATGATGTATTAGTTTTCGTGGCACTTGATTTATCTGGGTGCTTTATCCTAGTGCTGGTTTTGTAGCCTGTAATGGCTACCCCAAATGTGACTATAGATGTTCTAGTAGCGTGTCATTTTCTCGGACTCTGTCCAGGTTAGGTGAAAACCTTGATCTTCATAAAAATTTATTTAATAAAAAGATAACTTATTTAACAAAATATAATTAATAAATGGGTCAAGTAACCCATTTGTCAAATTTTATAAGATTTAAGTCATCTTTATATATATATATAATTATAATGTAAGTACTAGAGGAGAGAACTATTATGGTTGATCCATTTATATTAGAATTGCATTAAATTTAGTCTGACTGATACGGAGAATGACGTATATGGATTAAGATAGGGTTGAATTTCCTTCCGATATACTTAAAACTGGAAGTTGTTTTCGACTAATTGGAGTTCAAAAGATACTAGATTAAAGTTTTGTTGTGATTAATATTTACTAGACTAAATTTTGTTGAGATTGTAATAGTATTAAATTAAAATAAAAAATATTATTTAATTAATTAAATAACTTTCAATAATTATTATAGAAACGCTTCGTATTGGTGTAAATATTAAGTAATACATAAATTTTTATTGTTACACTACTAGAGTAATTTAATCCAATATAATTATTAATCATGTCAAAATCCTTGATCTTAACAAAAATTTATTTAATGAATGGATAACTTATTTAATTAAACATAATTAATAAAGGGTCACGCAAGCCATTTGTCAAATTTTATAAGATTTAAGTAATCTTTTTTATTTATTTTTATATATTTTATTATAACATTATAAATGTATATAAATATATATATATATATATATATATATATATATATATGTATATAACCAAAATCATTAAATACCTATATTTTATTTAAGCTAAAGAATTTAAACATGTTAACATGTAGGAACTATATTGTTGAAATGCACCTTAAATGGGGTGTTTTAATTATGCCCAAGGTGGGGTATATGGAGAGATGTATAGTTGTTTACAAAACTATCTCTTTGAATTTATTTCAGCAGTTATGAATTTATTTCAACGCTTATGTATTCATTTCAACGGTTATGAATTCATTTCAATAGTTATTAATTCATTTTAGCAGTTATGAATTTAATACAATGGTTATGAATTCATTTAAGTGGTTATGAAATATTTATTTCAACAGTTATGAATTCATAACACTTATGAATTCATTTAAAGTGTTATGAATTCATATGCACGTAATAGAAAATATTGTCTGAGACCGTTATTATTTTCAAAATGATTACATAATTAAATCTGTAACTGAAGATTTTTTGAATAAATAAGAGACGCTCTACATTTATATACATACAATCTTCATCTCTTCTCTATATAGAATTTTTTTGTGAATTGCTATCACGCGAAAATTATTTTTTCTAAGACTTGACATATATCTTGGAGGTGTATTGATTGTAACATTTAGCAAACATTTATGGTAAGGGCAATAGAAACCTTAAGGAGAAGAACGACCTGTGTCATTCCTTGTCCAATTTTCTGAGTTCATATTTTGTAACTGTCAATATAATAATCTTAAGGTTTCTATCGTCATGATGGATTCAAAATCATTCAAAATAATGAACCAAGACTTTGTCAAGTTGGATCATTTTGATGGGAGTAAAAGGCTGCTATCGTCGTGATGGATTCAAAATAATGAACCAGTACTTTGTCAAGTTAGATCGTTTTGATGGGAACAATTTCAGCCGCTAGCAAAACAAGATGAAATTCTTGCTAATTGTGCTGAAAATTGCATATGTTTTGGGTCCTACTCTTTAACAAATTCCAGAGGATTCAAAACCTGCTGAAGTCTAAGAATCAGATCTTGCTATGATTGAATCACTGAAAGAGCAGAGGAGGAAAAAGGCTGAAAATGAAGAGCTGGTTGCCCGGTTGTAAGGCAGCAAAATTTTGTCATTCATATTGAAATTTATAGAGATGTCAAATACAAGCATAATATAAGAGGACTAATTAATATAATAGGAAATCAATCCAACAATAGATATGATGATAGGAAATCAATCCAAAATTTTCTTATTTTCTTTTGAAATTAAACTCTTTATATTGATTCAATTTTAGCTTATATAAGCAATAGATTCTTTATAATTTTTGTTTTCTTATCATAATATTAAATTATCAAAAAAATTGCTAATATTATTTTTCATATTTATAGAAATCATATAAGTTATGGCTTCAATTTATATTTTAATAATAATGCTTTCGACAAAGTTTTTTTCCTTATTATTATATTATAATTATTAAAAAATTAGATAAATACCGAGAGTTTAATTGCTAAAAAAATAAGAAACAAGATAAAATAAGAAACAAGAGAAAGAAAGTGAGAAACATAAAAGAAAAACTTATAAGTGAGATAATTTAGTCTTCTTAAAGTTAGTTTATTACATTTAATAGATAATTTGGATGATTGTAGTTTATTTGCAAATTATGACTCAAATAATGGTCTTATGTGTCTAATTCGATAGTTCATTAGAGTTATTTGCAAAACGGGTGATAGTTCATTAGGTAAAGTGCAATTAATCCATATTTATTTTTACAATTACGTCTTAATTCAATTAATTACTATATTTAATACATAATTATTTTAATTGGTAATGATTGGAATAGTCAACTATTTGCAATCAATTCAAATTAGATTCAACCAATCTAAATCAATCATCTTCAACACTTCTCCTCAAAATGAATGTTCTTTTAAGAATATTCATCTTGGATTGTAAACGATGAATGCTTCTTGTAGTAATTTTGTGTCTTCTCTTGCAATAATTATAAGTTGTCATAAATCGTGATGAAAATAGTTGTAACGTCTTACTACACTCTTTTGGAGTCTTACTGCACTTTATTGTATAATTTTTGTATTAGAATCTCCCATTGTTCAACTAGCAAGGGAACTTATTCTATTCCAACTTGAATTAATTTTAAACTTTGATGATGTAGAGAATAATGTATATATCAGATTAATTAAAGACTAAAATTCAACCAGCCATAGCATAGCTCAATTAGTATGGTACTAGGCTTTAAAGCCTCTCCCCCACCCCTAGGTTCAGGGTTCAAACCCAACCTCCCTATGTACCCAAAAAATAAAAGGATTGAATAATAAAAACTCATAAGAGTATTTTAGAAAATAAAAAATTTTATTTTTAAGCCACTCACTTTTATATATAATATAATATAATAATATGATAAAATAAATATATATCTTAGTCTAATTGTACTGGGATCAAGAGATTTTAATGTTCAAAATCTCAATAATTTCATTGTGGTTAAAAAACAATATATTTATAATTATAATAATTATATCATGTATAACCTTGAACTTGTTCAACAATAATAGATAACGACAACTAACAACTACTGTTATATTTATGTGAACAAGTTTTCATCAAAAGTCGTTGCCTTCATGAAAAAACAAAAAGACTAGCTATTTGCATGAGATATTTTGATCACGACTTGTCATTTGGTCTAGTAAACTATGTTTCCAGGTCATTGTGATTAACATTGTTGTATATAATTATAGTTCACGATTTGTCTTGTATCTCTGACAGGCTCTAGCTCCCCCAATAGGCAATAGCTGCCAGAATTAATATTTAGTAAACTAAAACGACTAACTATTTGCGTAGGTCGTCATGACCTATATTTTTTCAACATACTTTCACGAATTATTTGTCGCAGGTTTATATAAATTTCTGTCTTCCTATTTTAGACCATTAGGTGATATGTCCAATTAATAGGATTAATATTTTCGCATCGATGTGTGATTATTTTATTTTTAGTTGTCATTTAGGTTGATCTCATGTAGGCAAACTAGAAAAAGTCAGATAAATTAATTGACTTAAAAATTATGGTTCAAAATAATTAAAAAATTATAAAGTTATAATTTTTATAACTAAATCAACATAAATTAAAGATGACTAATATTATAACATAAAATAATAATGAATATGTAACAATAATATAAAATCTAATGTTTAGATAGTGATATTTAGATTTAGATTTAACATATATATATATATTAAATAATTTAATATATTAAAATATAATGTCAGATGAATCGGGATAGTTCAAAAAATCTCAACCCGAAAATCTGATCCAATCCAAAATAAAAAATAAAAACATCCCAATTATAAAATTGGTTCTTGACTGATTGTGAGTTTCAAGCGAGTCAAGTGGATTAGGTCCGGATTTGTGGTTTTTATTCCACACCCATACAGTCTTTTATATAAAAATCCATGTTCATACTTGGCTTCTCTCCTTCTTTAACACTCAATCTCTCTCTTCGATCTAGACAACTTAGAAATTGTTTTTCCCTGTCATGTCCATGATCTCCAACTCACTTAGATTAAGTTTTTGTTTTCAACATTAAATATCCCTACTACTCAAAAACATAAATAATTCCAAGGATTCAGCTAGTTGGCTAGGAATTATTCAATTTCAATTTGCATTAATTTTAGTCTCAATCATGCAGAGAATGACGTATATGGATTAAGGAAGGGCTGAATTTCCTTTCGATGTACTAAAAAACCTAAAATGTTGAAATTCACATATATTATTTTCAATTAGCTAAGATGTAGTTCAAAAGATACCAGTGTGATTAATATTGATGAATTGAATTATAATATTATATGATTAATATTAGGGAGTTAGATTATAATATTATTAAATTAAGGAAAAATATATTATTTAATTAATTGAGTAGCTTTCAATAATTACTGTGGAGATTGAGTAATAAATGGTTTTTTTATTTTATTATTACACTACTAAAGTAATTTTAATTTGATATAATTATTAATTATGTCAAAATTGTTGATTTAATTTATTTAATAAATAGGTTTGCATCACTTATTTTTATCACGACTTGTCTTTCGGTCTAGTAAATACTGTTTCCAGCTCATTGTGATTACAATTGTTCTATCTAATTAGAGTTCACAATTTGTCTTGTTCTTTAACCGGCACTACCTTCGTGTATTGACTTCCTGGATTCAAAATCTATTGGGGAGGATGTGGTGAGTAAATTTTTTACAAATTTCCTAATTTAAGTGAGATGATTAATTAAATTGTGGATAAGTTGATTTAGACATACCTAACTGCTTAATTTAAAAAAAAAAAAACATATTTGTCTTGTAAGGTTATAGCATAATTTATTGATTTTTAGCATTACTAATAATTTTATTTTTATTTTGAAGATTCATTATTAAAATTATTATTACTTATAAATTTGTGAAATATTCTTTTTATTTTATCAGAAAACGTATATTAAAATTAAAAAAAAAATTAAGACTAGCATAAATTATTGCTAACCGAGGAGCGTAACATAGAAAAGAATAAATATTTAGGATAATTGAAATAGAGAAATATTTCAAATAATGTTTTTTAATATTTTGAAAGTAACTTTTTTTTTTATTTTTTATATTTCTCAATTTTTTAATATTATTAATTATCCATATATCAATTTCAAATAAAAGAATGTTGACTTTTCTAAACTTTAAGCCTTAAGTATTATTTCAATATAGTACATTTCCTTTCCGTTGGATCAACAAAATAATATAGCACATGTACGATTTGTATTTTAGTAAAGAATAATAAAGAGAGTCAAGAGACAAGTCCATTAAGGGACAGAATTGCAAAAACCCTGCAAGCAATTTCATCACTTTAATCTTCCACCAAGCAGAACAAGATCAGGTTCGTCTTTTGCTCGCTATTTTTTAATTTTTTTTTTTTTCATTTTCACGATGTCTAATAGTAATTGAATATGTTTACGCTTAAATACGTCTTCAAACCTCTTCAATGATATTCAAGATCCATATGACAGGGTCTGTCTAACTAAACCTCTTCAAACCACTTATGAAGAAGTTTTGATATTATGTCAAACCATCAATTCATTTATAACTTCAAACTATTAAATAAAACTCGATAAACTAGCTATTTTAAGCTAGCTACTGCATAGCATAATTATTTTAACTGTGGTGATCTTCTACTTGCTAATAGGATAACAGACTTGACAGATGGGAAATGTGAATACAGTAGGAGAAGCTACTACTCCTGTCGCTAATGAAGGGCATCTCGAAGAGTTGGTACTTGATGTGGAAGCAATGTTATTAAAGATGGCTGAATCTCCCTTGCCACCTAGAACTGAGTGTTGTATTATGTATCAGGTACCACCTACTATTCGCGAGATAAATGAAGAAGCATACACTCCCAAGGTTATCTCCATCGGCCCTTTCCACTTTGGCAACAAGAAATTTCAATACATGGAAAGGTTTAAGTTGAGTTATTTCAACAGTTTTCTCGGACGAGTTACTAATCAGATTGACTTGAAGAGTTTGATTAGCTACATAAAAGAGTTAGAACCCAGAGTTCGTGGATGTTATGCAAATAACATTGAGCTTAATCGTAATCAACTTGTCAAGCTAATCTTAGTGGATGCTTGTTTCATACTTGAGCTTTTCTGGAGGAGTCATTGTGGTAATCGCTGGACGGATGAGGATTCTGTCTTGTTAAAACCCTGGTTGTCAACGACCATAAGGTTAGATTTGTTGTTACTAGAAAATCAACTTCCATTCTTTGTTCTTGAAAAGATATTCGAACGAGCCTTTGCTTCTCTCCAAAACAATGATGAATTTCCTTCACTCATAAAATTCACATTTGACTACTTTGATCACTATAACCAAATCGGTTTAGACCCTGTAGTTAATCGAGGAATTAAAATAAAACACTTCACCGACCTGGTTAGAAAATTTCTTTTACCACCACCTGACGAGCTGCCAGTTAGAGTGGATAGGAATAGATATATTCATCTACCTACTGCAACTGAGTTGGCTGGTGCAGGGTTGAAGTTTAAGGCTAGTTCAAGTGAATGCTTAATTGACTTGCGTTTTTCCACAGAAAGCTTGGAAATTCCAAGGTTTAAAGTAGATGGTCACACTGAAATTTTGTTTCGTAATCTCCTGGCATTGGAGCAATGTCATTATCCTCATGAATCTTATATTATAGACTATATTGGCATGATGGATTTCCTTATTAACACTGCCCAAGATATAGATATACTTGTGAAAAGTGGTGTTCTGGTGAATTGGCTAGGTGATAGTGATGCAGCAGCTAATCTGTTCAATAATCTCTTGGAGAAGATTACACAAGTGAATTACAGCAAGAATTACCTTTGTCTCTATGACAATTTGAATGCATTCTACGAAGGTCTTTTTAACAATTGCATGGCAACATTGAATCGTGATTATTGCAACACTCATTGGAAGAAAATTGCTTCTGTTGGTGCAGTTGTTCTCCTCCTTCTGACTATTGTTCAAACAATATTTACTGTGAAATCCGCAGTTTAGGTTCAAAGCTTGTGTACAAATCAAAACATTATTTGCTTACTGGATTTCCTTTAGAACTGTCGTAAGTGTCTTTAACACTTGAGCTTCAGATTTGAAAAGCAGGCATGTTATTTTAATCGATTACGAGGCAATAATTCTTAAAATTGAATTTCTCTCTGTTTTTACAATATACCACCTTTAATGTGAGAGTGTCCATCTTCAAATCTCATTTCTGTCCATTGCACCCTGATTTTGTGAAGGGGTGTTTTACCATGATACAAAATCCACCTCCAAAATCATAAAATTCACGTCTTGGGCCAACTCACCATGGGGAATTATCAAACTTAAGGAGAAGTGCTAGAATATACAAATGATTAAAGCCTCAAAGAACCTATTTAACCTTGCTCATTGTTTTCCTTTAGTTTACACACTCCTCAAGAGTTTCTCATCTCTCCTATTCTTAGAATTCTCTTTTGAAATTCAAATGAAGTGGTATTACAAAATCGGAATTATTATTATTAGTAAATGACTACATACTGGCATGACATGACAGATACTACACGTCTTAAAAGGAAACATAAAATTGGTGCTGCTGAAGAAGCACAAGAATGGGAATTATCAATATTGTTCAGCTGAAGAAGCACAACAGAGAGAAAAGCAACATTGTGTAGAAACATGATTTACTATATTCACACATCATAATGCCACATTATATTTGATGTAGTTATTAGTTACACTACAATTGGAATGATAAGTTGTGTCCTAAATTATAAAGGCTAAATATTAAATGTAGAACTGATTGTTACATTTATTTAAGAAAGAACTAGCCCCTTAATGTCCTGATAAACTTTCGATCTGGAGCCCTGCTAGCTACCTGCAGTCTTCAGTTATCTGAAGAATCAAGTAAAACATTTTTATCAACACAAATAAAAACTACAAAATTGACCCATCTGAGTACTCAAATAAAGAAAACTTTTTATGGCAGAGAGGGTCTATAGGTAAACAATTTCAGTATGGTAATCATACTAAAACGTCACTGAGATCACTACACAGTTGCAATGTTACAGTAATACTCTAACAAACTCCATTTGAGGTTCTGTTGTTTCAAAGCAAGGTACTTTCAGACTTATAGATAAACGGATGTCGGGTTTAGCCAGTATAGGTGAGATGTACTCATCTTTAACCCTTTAGGGTTACCTAGGACTCACATCATCCCCTAACCATTTCACAAAATTAATTTCCAGTTGAACTCTCAGCAAATGGACCCCTTTTCTGATGCATACTTCGTTGAAGTTAAAGGAACAGAACGTAAATAAATCTCTCCAATACTGACTAAACCGGATTATACTGCAGTCATATGCATAAAATGAAGCACAACTAGTTCAACGAATAATTCAAAACAAACACATAACGATACAGTAAATAATTTATACCAGCATTTGTAGCAACTCTTCTTCGTTTTATTATCTTTGCTTTGTTATAAATAATTATAAGGCCTCCTTTACAATTTTACCTTTTTGAACTCAGTTTCACAAATAATAAGTTAATAACTATGAATTTTATACAATAGCTAAAAGTACATCAATACAGTAAACAAGTCTCGCTTGCACTGAAATATTTTCGATGGTACTTTTGGGATTGTTCTGTTTCTGGAATCTGTCACGTTTTTCTTAACATTTGGCGAGTTTCGTTGATATATTGATCTTTTTTTTTTTTTTTTTGGACAGAAAGCAATGTAGACAGAAGTTTAATGTCTTCCATTTTTTGAGGGACATTGTTAGCAAGGTTCCTGATTTAGGTGGTTCTAATGCTACTAGTGAGGATCGAACTGTGGCTAAGAGAAGGTATAGGAATTTTCTTCTTGTTAGTGTTAAAGTTGTTATCTGTATAATAACTTCATTATGGTTGATATCATGTCAGGAAAGTTGTTGATGATGATGGCAACGACAATGATGATGAAACAAAAAGAAGTTACATGGTAAGATATTGGCTGTTTCTAATAATTTTACTCTTAAGTTATTTTGGTTTGAAAGATCAAAAATGCCAATGATTGCTCACATGGAATGTTCAATTCTATAATAAGTGGTGCTACATTGTACTTTTAAGTTGACACTGCTTCACCTTAAAAACTTCAGGGTTAACTTTTTTTGATAATTTACAAGAAAGTGGAGTGACATTAGATTCTAGTTTTGCATTATTTCTCGCTTGAATTGTGTTACACATTAAAGTAGTTGATTACTACTGACTGATTATTATGTTCTGATCAAGGTGTATCCGTTTATGTTTCAATTTTTCAGCAAGAGGCTAGACACAATGGTAGCAATGGCAGACGAAGGGGCAGGGGTAGAGGTAGAGGTTGGGGAATTAGGACAATAGCTAGGGAGTTGACAGCAGAGAATGAGAAGTTTGAAAATGATCCTTACATGTTGAAGCATAATGACAAGCCTAGTCAGAGCCTCAAAAGTCTGGACAATAGGGAAGAATCTGAAATGAAGAGGAGTGTTCCAGGAAGCAAAAATGCAAAAGTCCCTGTACGAAACTTTGACCTGAATGTGGACTTGGATGAGAATGGACTCACCAACATTGTCATCTGTAGTGCCTGGAAGTTTACCGGCAAAGCCCATTTTGGAACGGAAGCATGAGGAATACCCTGGCTGGTCTTTGTCTGACATGGAAAAGATGGTCATTGATCTCATTCAACTTGCAAACTTAAATGTAAGGATTAATGAAGATGAGGAAGATGAAGACGAGGAAGACTAGGTGACCTCTATAGTTTTGCGTATCTGTTGACTTCTCAATCATAGGTCTTAAGGATGTAGATTAGCTGTTAGGACTACGTTATCGTGACAACTCTAGGACTAGGGTTAGAGAAACTAGGGGATAAAAGAACAAAATTACATCATAGTTAAGGCTTCTCACTTAGGCTTGGTTTAGTAATGGTCTTTTGGAAGTATTTATACTTATCAAGAGCATAAGTCAACTTTTTATGTTTAGTTAAAAAAAAACAAAAAAGTAGAGCGCTTCTGCTCTGGATTTTTAAAAGCCCAGAGTGTTTTTAAAAGCACTTCAAGGGGTGCTTTTAAAAGCTAGTTTCTGCTCTCAAAAGTTTAAAAGACTAATATAACCTTAACTTTTCATGAAAATTCGTATTTATCATTTATTTATTAATGCAATAGATTAATTATCTCTTTTTTTATTATCAATATCTATTTTAGTCAATTTAAATCATTGTAGAAACTTTACAATGAATTTACCAAATACTAATTTGTGACTTCTACTTATTGAGAGCAGCTTTTACATTATTTTACCAAACACTACTGCATTAACTTTTTAAAAGTAGCTCTATGAGAGCCATGAGAGCACAGCACCTCTCAAAAAGCCACAGCATTACCAAATCAAGCCTTAGAAGGTTGTAACTGTGTTAACACCAAAAAATATGCAAGTTGTGAGCTAAATTTATCTGGGCTGATTTGATCAACTAAGCGCTAATAAGCTAATGGATTGGGTTAGCTGAGATTAGGCTTAATTCAGATTATGTCAAATAGGTTAAGACCAATTTAGTAGTCCACTTAGTTACTAAAATTAAGCCATATCTAATATTTCTTATTTAAAAATAATGAATAATAATGGCATGATTCCAAATCCTTTTAAAATGAAGGATTTTTTTTTTTAATGATTTTAAATGAAAGGATAAAGTTGTTGGGAATGGTTTAAAGGAGAAGATAAAGATAATACATATTCAAATTGATTAAAAATTGGTCTTTCAACAGGCTTGGACACTTATTGGGCTTATGGACTTATTGAAGTAAAATTAGGTCAGTCAGCTAATTTGAGCTATTGGATCTGTCGAGATATACCAAGTCAAAAGTAGTTTGGTGCACCTAGACCACTTTTAGCATCAAATCTTATTTCTAAAGGATTATAGAGATATGGGGCATCAGAAAATCATTAATTGGACTAGCTGAGGTAGAAATCTATTATTGAATTTTCAAGCAAGTCAGTTGAAAGGGGGTGTAACTCACTTTGGTTGTTAGCCATGATCCTATATTAAAAGATACTTGATCAGAAGGTTAAGGGAGAATGTGACAGATAGGCTTAGTGGGTTAACAGCTAGTTTTCTTGTATAAATAGGACTAGAGTTATCAATTGTAGCACACTCCAACATCACAACATAAACTTATCAATTCAATTCATATTTTATATTTAGCCTTTATTGCTTTATTTATAGTATTTCTTTACATGATTTATTTATCGCATTTCTTTATTGTTTTCCTTTACAAATTCATGTCTAGTAGTTATATTTCATTCAAACCAATTCACTAAGAGTTTTCTTTAGTAACCTAGGAACCCATTGCCTAAGAAACAATATCCTTTTCTTAGCCAAATTGCTTGAACATGAAAATCAAGAGTTACGAAGTTAGCCGTTTTACCTCTGCTGATCTCCATTGAAATATTTCGCAAACATATTTTTGGCACGCTTAGTGGACCAAAATGATTAATCTCTAGAGAAATTGTTATTGGTCATAACTTCTACTAGTGCATGCAACTGGGTTTTAGAAAGATTTTATTCGATATGGACACTTCACTATCAGGAGCTAGGAAGAATGGTGGCAGGAGACAACATGATCCTTAGGTTTCACAACCCATGTAAATACCTACTTCGGCAGTACTATCTCCTCAGTTGAGGACTGCTGCACCATCTGTGGAAGGAGATGAAACTTCTTGATAGCCTACAGTGATAACTATTTTTTTCATTTGTCAGCAAATCGATTTGGGGCTCAATGATTTGATTTACTAGATGTCAAAATCGTTGGCAGAGATCGTGAAGTCGATGGTCCACAATGAGATCCATAATGTATAAGAGTAAGTTCAAAAGACTTCCCAATAGTCGAAACAGTATTTTGCAACCTTTTTTAATGGTGGGCAACCAGTTCAGTAACCACAGGCAATACCTTTCTTGGTTACACCTGGGAGGCAAGTGGTTACTAAACCCATTAGTCAAGTAGCACAGCCGACTCTACATTACAATAATTAAAAAAGTATTTATGTAATATTAAAAACTCATAGGGTATTTAAGAAAATAAAATTTATTTCATTAAAAGTTAAAATAACAATATTTAATCATGAAAACGACAATCTAAATTTTTTTAATTCATAATATTTTAAAAAATTATTTCATAAATTTGAGAAGAAGTAAAAAATATTTTAATATTAGGAACTTGTTAAATAAAAAATTTTAAAAATTCAATATTAACTTATATTGACATATAAATATTGCAAAATATAAAATTTTATGACATAAAAGTTAAAAAATAATATTATAATCATGAAAACTATACTCTTAATATTTCTTTTAATTCATAGTAATTTTTAAAAGACTAAAAAAATAAAAATAATAAGAGTATTAGTACTTATTAATTAAAAAAATAAATTAAAATTTCAATTTTAATTGCTATGACATATAATTATAGATAAATTATATATTTATTAATATTGGAAATAATTAGTAAAAAAGAAATCAATAATCCTAAAATACTTACAATTCTATTGATATTAAAATAGAGTAAAAATGGAGAAATTTTTTCAAAATAATTACTCTGTTTGAAACAAAATAAAAACTAAACATAACTATATAACAATATAAATTCATAAAGATTAAAAAAAAAAAAATCTATCTGTAAGACACTTTTATAAATAATATAGATATATATATTTATTTATACAATATAGATGATAAACCAAATAATAATTATATCATTTACAACCTTAAACTTGGTCAACATAAATAGATAACCACAACTAACAACTACTGCTATATTTTTATGAACAAGTTTTCATCAAAAGTCGTCAATATCATTAAAAAACAAAAAGACTAAACTAATTGCATGATTTATTTTTACCATGGCTTGTCTTTTAGTCTAGCATACTCTGTTTCCAGCTCATTGTGATTAACATTGTTGTAAATAATTATAGTTCACGGCTTGTCTTGTTTGACTAACAGGCTCTAGCTCCCCCAATATTCAATAGCTGCCAGAATTAATATATAGCAAATTAAAACCACTAACTATTTGCATGGGTCGTCAGATGGCTATTTTTTTAACATACTTTCACGAATTATCTTGTCGCTGGTTTATATAAATTTCTCTCTTACTATTTTATATATATTCACTACCAGTTCTTTCAAATGATTGACACCATTAGGTGATATGTACAATTACGGATTAATATTTTTACAACAACGTGTGATTATTTTATTTATAGTTTGATCTCATGTAGATAAAAAATAATAATAATAGAAACTAGTAAAAGTCGAGTGCGACAATCGAGTTGAAAATTAGGGTCCAAAATGATTAAAAAATTTATGAAGTTATAACTTTTTGTAACTAAATCAATGTAAAATAAAAATGGTTAATATTAATAATAATAATAATAATAATAATGAATATGTAACAATAATATACATCTAATATCTGATAGTGATATTTATATTTAGTTTAGATTTAACATTTACATATACTAAATAATTAATAAATATTAAAATATAATGTCAGACGGGGTCGAGCTCATTCAGACTCAAAATATCTCAACTCGAACAATCGACCCAATCCAGAATTACAAATAAAAATAACTCAATTATAAAATCAGTTTTTGTTCTGGTGGATTAGGTCTAGATCTGTATATATATATATATTTTTTTTTTTTTCAACACCTCTACAGTTTTTTATATAAAAATCCAAGTTCACCCTTGACTTCTCTCCTTTGTTAATACTCTCTCTCTCTCTCTTCAAACTAGGCAACTTAGAAATTGCTTTTCTCATGTCCATTATCTCCAACTCAATCAGATTAAGTTTTGTTTTCAACATTAAATATCCCTACTACTCCAAAAGATAAATAATTCCAAGGATTCAGTTAAGTAGCTACGAATTTATTCAATTTCAATTTGCATTAATTTTAGTCTCAATCATGCAGAGAATGACGTATATGGAATAAAAAAGCGCTGAATTTCCTTTCGATGTACTAAAACACGAAAATGCCAATTCCATATATTATTTTCAATTAACTAAGATGGAGATCAAAAGATATCAAATCCATATATTATTTTCAATTAACTAAGATGGAGATTAAAAGATATCAAATCAAGTTTTGTTGGGATTAATATTGGTGGATTGAATTATAATATTTTATGATTAATATTAATGAATTAGATTATAATAACATTAAATTAAGAAAAAATATATTATTTAATTAATTGAGTAGCTTTCAATAATTACTGTGGATACTCTCTATTGTAATATTCATAACTTGATAATGAAAAAAAAAATTAAATTTTTTACACAATGTGTAAAGTTACGTAATAAAATTAACAAATTTATTAAATAATATATATGTAATAAGAGAACTGGTTTTACACTTCCTTGTAGATTGGCTTAAATTTTTAATTCATATTTTACGTAAATTGTTGTAACAAGGAGAACTAGTGGATGTAAATAAGGAATTAGAAATAAAAAGTTGTGTGAATATATATATATATATATATATTTATATAACACAAGGATGAATTTTCCACCACATATTCTAAAGCTTGGACTTTTAACTTGTTTTTTTCGTCTTTCATCCTTGTCCTATTTGTTGGCTGATTTTTTTTCTTCTTGTACGCCGACTTATCTTGCTTTTTTTGTCTTACTATTGCATCTTTGTTTTATTGTTCATTCATTCCCCTGTTTCAGCCTCCATCAACCTTCTTGAAGCTAAGACTTTCAATGGCTGGTTTCCTTGAATTTCTTCCATCTTTTCCATGTTATAGCCTTGATTAAAGCTTGTTATTCTTTTCCTCTTCCTCTCGGTTGTATGGCAGCCATGGAAGGGCTTGCAACCAGCCAACTTTTCCCCTGTTGTGGCAGCAACTAAGCTACCTTTTCCTTTTATCTTGTTCGCCCAGCAGGGCTATGTTGAAGTGATTGGTCCTTGATGGCATGGCAGCAAGGTTGGAAGTTGTTAATACAAATATTAACTTAGGCCCAATAAGCCTAAGTCCAAGCCCACCAAAGGCCCTACAAATACAAGCTCTCACACTATAAAAAAAGGTGAACTCTCTTTACACTTGAGCTCTCCCTTATCTCTAGATACTGACTTGAGCTTCGGAGTGCTGACAGGTCTCCAGGACCACCCCTGCAAGTCTTCAGCTCGGACACATGGAGAAGACTAGCTCTCTAGCTCGAACACATGGGGAAGAGCACACCAGGTCTCCAACTCGGACACATGGAGAAGACTAGCTTTCCAGCTTGAACACATGTAGGAGAGCACGCCAGGTCTCCAGGACCAAGTCCCAGCTCAGACACATGGATGAGACCAGCTCTCCAGCTCGGACAATATGGAGGAGAGCACGCCAGGTCTCCTGCTCGGACAAATCCGACATTAACATTGGCGCCATCTGTGGGAAGTTCATATGATTTGAATTTCCTAACCTCCACGCAGCTCTCCAGGTCTCCATCTTGCCAAATCAATGTACCAAGTTTCTTGGTCGCCAGATTGGGTGCAGGGCGAGCTGCCGTTCCAGTCATTTTCAGGCATATTCTGCTAACCTGAGAACTCGAGCGACCAGCTAAATTGAAGCTTCCGACCTCACGGGTCTCCAGGTCCAAACCACCAGCTCGCCGGATCATCCACGCGCCCCCACGCGTGGCCTCAAGCGGTGGCACTCTAACAAGGTCGCCAGATTTTGTACATGGCGAGCTGCCGTTTCAGTCCATTTTCAGGCCAATTCCAGCGACTTGAGAACTTGAGCGACCAGCTAAATTAAAGCTGCCGACCTCACGGGTCTTCAGGTCCAAACCGCCAGCTTGCTGGATCATCCACGCTCCCCCACCAGCGGCCTCAAGCGGCGGCACTCCAACAAGGTCACCAGATTTTGTACATGGTGAGCTGCTGTTCCAGTCCATTTTCAGCCGACCTCACGGGTTTCCAGGTCCAAACTGGCAACTCGCTGGACCTCCTACGCGCCCCCATGTTCGGTCTCAAGTGGTGGTACTCCAACAAGGTCCCCATATTTTGTAAATGGCGAGCTGCCATCCCAGTCCATTTGCAGGCCAATTCCGGCTACTTGAGAACTCGGGCGACCAGCCGAATTGAAGCTGCCGACCTCACGGGTCTCCAAGTCCAAACCGCAAGCTCGGCAAACCTCCCACGAGCCCTCACACGTGACCTTAAGTGGCGGCACTCCAACAAGGTCGCCAGATTTTGTACATGGCGAGCTGCAGTTCCAGTCCATTTTCAGGCCAATTCCGGCGATCTGAGAACTCGGGCAACCAGCAAAATTGAAGCTGCCAACCTCACGGGTCTCCAGGTCCAAACCACTAGCTCGCCGGATCATCCATGCGCCTCCACGCGCGGCCTCAAGCTGCGTCACTTCAATAAGGTTGCCAAATTTTGTACATGGCGAGCTTCCATTCCAGTCCATTTTCAGGCCAATTTTGTCGACTTGAGAACTCGGGCGACCAGCTAAATTGAAGCTGCCGACCTCACGGGTCTCCAGGTTCAAACCGCCAACTTGCCGGATCATCCACGCGCCCCCAGGCGCGGCCTCAAGCGGCGGCACTCTAACAAGGTCGCCAGATTTTGTACATGGCGAGCTGCCGTTCCAATCCATTTGCAGGCCAATTCCGGCTACCTGAGAACTCGGGCTACCAGCCGAATTGAAGCTGCTGACCTCACAGGTCTCCAGGTCCAAACCACCAGCTCGCCGGACCTCCCACGAGCCCCTACACATGACCTCAAGTGGCAGCACTCAAACAAGGTCGCCAGATTTTATACATGGTGAACTGTTGTTCCAGTCTATTTTCAAGTCAATTTCGACTACCTGAGAACTCAGGCGACCACTCAAATTGAAGCTGCTGACCTCGCGGGTCTCCAGGTCCAAGCCTCCACCTCAACGGACCTCCCACGCACCTCCACGAGCAGCCTCAATCAGCGGAACTCCGCCTAATTTGTGAATGGTTGCATCATGCTCCGACTGGCCCACCAAGAGCCTAGCCCAATAAAAGTGCAGATCTCTAACTCGAGCTAACAAAAAAAGCCTACCATATCGGTCTAAATCCAAACAAAGCCCAAGTTATCTATTTTGCTATTTGGTCCCTATACTTCATGTATATTATGGTAATGACCTATATAGTTTACATATTTACACAATTAGATCAAAACTTTAAATAATTATAATTTTGACCTGTTGATTTAACTATATTTCAAATTTGGGCCACATATATTTTTAATTACATAAATGACCCAAATTTTTACAAATTCGCATAATTACCACATATCTTTTCATACTTATCAAATATGACCCTATCATTTATATTATTTGCCTAAATGATTCAAACTAATTGCACAATAGTCCACATGCTTTTATATTATCATATAATTGACCGAAATAATTCTAGAAAATTACATATAGGCCCTAAAATTCTTTAAATAGCCTAAAAAATTTATAAATTTTACACAAATTGCTTGCAAACTTCTATGTTCTTATAGAAACTCTTGTCAATTTTATATCTTCATGCAAATCTGCTAGAATTGAATGCTCAGCTTAATTTATGTCTGCTTAACTGTTAGATTACATGTTCATCAACAACAAAAATATTCTAAGTCTTGAAAATATTTGACATGTTCATCACAAAGATGAGTCGATCACTCATTTAACAAAATAATTGACATCTTAGGCATAGTAGACCAGTAATTCACCTCGTCGGATCAAAATGATAATTGCAACGCAACTATATCTTTGACATATTATATTTATTCAGAAAGCATGTTATTACATGTTCACCATCATATGTGGCTAATGAATTTTCTGTTGAGATCGGTTGTCTGTCCATAGTTGCAAGAAATTTCTGCATGTGAAGTTGAAATAGAGGCATGGCTTCCCCAAAACCGATCAAACAGAAGATCTCCAAAACCCGGGTGCAGTTGAGGTTCACTTGGTCGATTCAATGACCTTGACAAGGAACTCGACTCCCCAGTGTTCGCAGTCAGGCACGAGAGGTCTCCAGGTTTTCACTCGCGGTCTGAGCTTCCGTCGAGTCCTCAAGATCTCCAAACTCTGGTTGACAACGATCGAGGTTCGCCTGGTCGATCCAAAAACCTTGGCAGGGAACCCGACCTCCTCGGTGCTCGCGGATCAGGCACGCAAGGTTGCCAGGCTTTCACCCGCAGTCCGAGCCTCCACCGAGTCTCGAAGATCTCCAAACCCGGGTCGACAATGGTCGAGGTTCACCTGGTCGATCCAAAGACCCTGACAGGGAACTCGACTCTCAGATGCTCGCGGTCAGGCACATGAGACCGCTAAGTTTTCACCCTCGGTCCAAGCCTCCATCGAGTCCCTAAGATCTCCAAACCCGGGTCAACAACGGTCGAGGTTCACCTGGAAGATCCAACGACCTTGACAGGGAACCTGACCTCCCCTGTGCTCGCGGATCAAGCACGTGAGGCCGCCAGGTTTTCACTTGCTGTTTGAGCCTCCGCCGAGTTCGTAGAAGATCTCCAAAACCCGGGTCGACAACGATCGAGGTTCACCTGGTCGATCCAACGACCCTGATAGGGAACTCGACTCCCCGGTGCTCACGGTCAGGCACGCGAGGCCACCGGGTTTTCACTCGCGATCTGAACCTCCATCGAGTTCCTAAGATCTCCAAACCCGGGTCGACAACGGTCGAGGTTCACCTGGTCGATCCAACGACCCTAACAGGGAACCCGACCTCCCTGGTGCTCGCAGATCAGGCACGCGAGGCCGCCAAGTTTTCACCCACGATCCGAGCCTCCATCGAGTCCCCAAGATCTCCAAACCCGGGTCGATAACAGTCGAGGTTTGCCTGGTCGATCTAACGACCCTGATAGGAAACCCGACCTCCCCGGTGCTCCTGGATAAGGTACGCTAGACCGTCAGGTTTTCACCCGCGATCTGAGCCTCCGCCGAGTTCGCAGAAGATCTCCAAAACCTGGGTAGAAAATAGTCAATATTCGCCTAATCGATCCAACGAACCCTGACAAGGAACTCGACCTACCCGATGCTCGCGGATCAGGCACGCAAGGTCACCAGGTTTCCATCCTGCGGTCCGAGCCTTCGCCGAGTTCACTCGCAAAAGGTCCGCACTCAGATATTTAACTCTCCAAAGGTGGACTCTAGTACTGTATGACTTTTTTAATAGTAAAGCATATTGTTTTACTCTTATATGTGCCTAACAAATTTTCTTCTGAGATCAACTGTTTAACCATAGTTGAAGGGAAATTTCACAGCCCAAGACAAAGGAAGTTAGAGTTGCAAGCTCACCCCAACGTTGCAAGGCTTAGAGTCAAAAGCTCATCCGCTAAGAAAAAGCTCAATTAGCACTGGTTTTGCCCTTAGTTGACTTCAAGTCCGAGTCACTTCATTCCTCGAACTTGTTTTTGGGGGGACTTGTGTTAATACAAATATTAACTTAGGCCCAATAAGCCCAGGCCCACCAAAGGCCCTACAAATACAAGCTCTCACACTATGAAAAAATGTTAACTCTCTCTACACTTAAGCTCTCCCTTATCTCTAGATACTGACTTGAGCTTTGGAGTGCTAACAGGTCTCCAGCTCGGACACATGAAGGAGAGCATGCTAAGTCTGCAGCTCTGACACAAGTCTCCAGGACCAGGTCTCCAACTCTAACACATGAAGGAGACCAACTCTCTAGCTCGGACAACATGAAAGAGAGCACGCCAGGTCTCCAACTCGGACAAATCCGACATTAACAAAAGTTTACTGTGGCAACTCCTCTTCTAGCTACTATGAGCCTTTTGTTGGGCAACAACCAGATCACCTTTCTTTCCCCTTTCTTGTCTATCCAACTAGGAAATCATTGGTAGGCTTTAGCAGCCCACGGTAACAAGTCAACAAGGGCAGTAAGGCAGCAACACCTTGAACTAGTCGTGAGCTTCTTATAGGCTTGGGGGTTAGTTCCCAATCATATTTCTTTTTCCTATGATTAAATTGCTACCTCTTTAATTTTGTTTAATTTTGGTTAAAGATGTAAATAAAAAAGTTTAGGAAGATGAAGTATAGCTTGAAAGTGATGAAATTGAGTGGTTAAGGAAAGGGAAAACATAGAAATTTAGTTATATTAATATTGGAAGTATGTTGTTTAAGTTTTTGGTTAATTACAAATAAGTAATACAACTTGGAATTTAATAATTAAAGTATTGAGAAAATGATGATTATATGTTTATGCTAGTGACAGTTTTGAAAATAGGATATGGATGTTAAAGTAACCGAGTTAATTTCAAAGTTAACATGGGAATAGGTTGATAGGAGTAAAATTTAAGTCAAGCTCGATGAAAATTAAGTAGTTAGTTTAAATTAAATGTAAATTGGAATATAAATTTGATTGAACTTGAGAAGTTATGTTGAATTATTGGGAGAGCTATATATATGTGTGTGTGTGTGTGTGCATACACATAAGAATGAGAATTAAGTGGTTTTGAAGAGGTGCAGGGGACAGGTTTTTTGGGTAACAGAAATTTGGTATTTCGAGTGTCTTCGGGGCAGAATTAAGTTAAGAGCTCAAAAGAAAAAATGTAGCTTATGGTCTTCAGATATTGGCTGCAAATTTCGTATGTTATTTCCAAGTATACTATGATTTAGAGCCGTTAGACTTCAGCTGGTTCATATAGGATTTTTAGTACCCTGTTTTTGGTTTATGTAAGAAATTGAGTGGGTTCATGATATATTTTAAGAAAAGTTTCCAAATAATAAAGATAGATATACTTGTCTGTTAATAAACCCAAGAAACGGAATTGGATTTCATTTTTCCTAGAGAAAGTTATGTCCAATTAACTAAGTTGAGGTCAAAGCTGTCAAAATCCTTCGTTTTGTAGAATTTGATGCAACTTCAAATAATAAACTGTATTGATATACTAATCCAAAAATTAAAAATTATATACCATTATAAAGCTACATGTGTCTAGTATTTTATAAATTTTACGAAACTGGTTTCGGAGTTTCCTGGAGGAAGTTATGACTATTAAAATGGACACTGGTCCAAACCTCAAGTTTGAACAGCTTTAACATTTTTAGCTCACTAAATGCTTTCTATTCTTTTCTAATGGTTTCTCCAACCATATGCTTTGTCAGCTATTTAAAATGTCTCATCATTATTAACTCTATCATATAAAGTCTAATTCATATTAATTGGCATATAAGAGATTAATGGAAAACTTTCATAAAGGAACCTATACAAGATGAGATATAAGTTTAGTAACTAAAAGATTATAACAATAACGTTTATGAACTAAATATTATTTGGTACATGAATTTCAGTTCCGGATTCTAATGTGAACCTGATAAGACTCGTGGACGTAGGTGTGAGTGACAAAAGGAACCAATTATGGGTGAGTGGTTAATTGTTGCCTTTAGGGACTAGATTAGTATGTGTGTGATTATATGTTTATTTGAATATGTATGATACATTGAAAGTAAGCTATTGGAATATTTCAATAATTTGCTTGAATAATGTTTGCTTGATATTGGTTACTGTGTTGACATTGTTTGTGTTTGATAAGGGCCAACTCGTGAACATTTTCTGGAAAATGATTTTTATTTCTGAATTAAAAATCCAGGTGCACCTAGGATATCCTAATTTAAAATCATGAGAAGGTCTGATTCTGATAAATGTTTTTTAAATTGAGTGCTCAGCCCCGGTGGGATGGATTGTGTACGGAGATTAATTTGTTATGTGGGCGCGTAAATGCCTGGTAGGGAGTGATACTGTTGTGCGGGGCTGGGTTACTCGTTGGCTCTTTGATTGCATTGTGTGATATTATTGCACTAACTTAAATTGTGATTCTGTGTGTCATATGAATTGTGAATTTGTGAAACTTACAACATATACGTGCAATGTGAATTAAGATATGAATAATGTTACGTAATGTTATTACATATGTTATATGCTTGTGTTATATGATGCTAGTACCATTTGGGTACGATTTTTCACTCACTGAGTCCGTAGGACTCACTCCTTTCCTGTGGTTATATTTTTATTTTTTTTTAGTAGCAGGACCTCAAAAGAAGTTAACTACTAATACGAGATTTTGCTAAGGATTTGATGACAATGTATGCCTCGGAATCTCATACTTGGAGTTAAGGATAAAAGTTTGTAGTCACATTAGTACTGTGAGTGTCAATGTGATATGATGTAATATTTTAGTGCTTGTTTTGTTGATGATGTGAACAGAGCAGAGCTCCTTATTGTCTTTGTACTGTGTTGAGTAATAAAATGAGTTCATAGGATTGTATTTTAAGGCATGTTCCATATTGTAAGGGACCTCTGCCGAAATTTTCAGTAAGATGTGATTTGTTGTAATCAACAAACTTTTAATGTTAACTTTTGTTTTTATAATTTCTTGGTTTTATTCATTGGTGAGTTAAGAGTCATAATCATTCTTTATTTGAGTCAGGGTTACGAAGGTTTGGTTACCATTCCTCTGGTCAGTCATGCCTCTATGAAAGGTGTGACATTCTCGTATTATTGTAAATGTTGAGTAATAAATGTTGAAGAAGTTAATCAGCAACAGAACCGTTAGGAATTAACAACAAAATAATAATGGACAATCGGAATTATTAAGTGTAACGGCTACAACAGATTATATAAAGCAGTTCGAACGATTGAAGGTAGCTAGGAACAATCTTACTTATTACATTCTGTACTATTTTGCTAAAAAGCTTTGACTTTATCATCGGAGGGTTTTTAGGAAAAATCCGCGTCCTCTGATATTATCTCATTTTTACAGAAAACAGTTCAACTCGGACAGCCATAGATCAAACCAACATCATCATCTCGCCATTATCATCACTCCATCAGCCTATCATACACTTAAACAATATAGCATTCTTACCTTCATCTCAAACCCTAGATCCATCATTTTGGGATTTAACATTGGCGCAGTCCGTGGGAACGTATATCTATTTCGTTCCTCCGAAAATTCAAATATGCTATGGCCGAACATCAACCTGAGGATAGCACACCAACTGAGCCCAGAATTGTAGAACCACCACAAATCCCATATATGCCCACTAGCAATGATACACCCATCACCCAACAACAATTCCAAACACTGATGACAGTAGTCCAAGCTTTATCTGACAAAATAAATGTAGCTCCCCTAAATAATCCAAAATGACCTAGAACTGTAGAAGATCAAGTAGATAATGATGAGAATGAAACTCAAGCTAGAGATACTTTCCCAATTATCACTCCATGTGAAAATCTAGACAAGGAGAATCAAATTCAAACCCGGCCAGAAGAACATCTCCAGACTAATACAGGAGGACCAACTCACCACCCCTTCACGAATGACATAACCTCCTTCCAGGTACCAAAAGGCTTGAAGATCCCCACATCAAAGCAATATTGTCACACCCTCAAATGAAGGTATGACTGGCCAGAGGAATAGATGTCCATACCCCTGTAACCCTGAATATGCAGATAGACAAACATAAAACAATTTATATAAATTTTGGTAGAGTGTCCCTATATGGTATAACATACCCATAATGAAACAAATAACCTACATTCAAGTCGATAGAAAAACCAAACATCAGAATATACAAAGAGCTCCGCCCTGACAACACGCATTACACCATAACAATCACAATATGTAATTATATTACATTCATGCATGACATCCTATGTGACTGCAAGTATTGCCCTTTACGCTCCCTATGTGCGATTTTCGAGATATACCTTGCCGCTACAGAGTCAGCAAATGAGCCTGTATAACGATCAACTGCTATCTCCTGAAAACTAAAAAAAAAATACCACAAAGGAAATGGTGAGTCACCAAGACTTAGTGAGTAACTCATGTACCCTATGGGTACCAGCATCACACAACACAAAAATTATAAGTTACAGCTCATAATCAAATTTATTAATACACTTACGTGATTACTATAATCATATAATCACAATTCCCTTAACTTACAATCTCAAAACAGCAACCAACTTAGACAAATCAATCAACAATTATACAATCAACTAAACAAATAAAGGGCCAACGAGTAACCCAGCCTCGCACACTAATATCACCCCCTGCCAGGCATTTACGCGCCCGCATACCAAATTAATCTCCGTATACAAATCCATCCCACCGGGGCTGAGTACTCCAATAGTTTTTAAAATCATTGTTAGAAATGAAACTCATTTTTCAGAAAATATTTACGAGTTGGCCCTTATCAAACACAATCACTGTCAATCACATATCATTCAATCAAATTGCTGAAATCACTCATTTGCTTAGATTTTATTATAACTCATAAAATTCTAGTATACACGTAATGGCACACAAAATCTGATATCCATAAAGCACATGATTCACTCACTAGTTCACGAATGAGACTCGTCAATTCGCCTGATATGTGACAGTGCCGGAATATCCTCGACACGCTCTGGAGCTGTAAGTCATAAATCATTAAATTATTAATAATCGTTTCTAAATTAATCTGACAATTTCTTATTTGATATTTAAAATTATTCGAAAAATCTGAATTATTAATTTACTATCTTATTTGGAAATAATCAACTATATTGGAATGATATTAATTATTGTATTCCATTCAAAATATTAAATTTTCTTAGCTGCAATACTCATCTAACCTTTATATTCCTTCATTCCAATGTACAGCTAGCAGAATTCTTGTACATAAATCTTCAACATTTACACTCCTAGTTTGCATAAAATTTATTTACTAACTTCCCTGCCAACTCATTCATTCAATTATTTACATAATTTTTTCTAATACCATGAAATTTCCTACCATAACCACATATCAATTAAGTACACTAATGATTATTGAATGCTTGAAATCAAGAATTCCTTGCTGCCCTAATTTTTTAATTTTTTTTTTTATATCCAGTACCACGTCTTCCACCATTCCACTACCTTACTTCTTCATCTTTTCACACCTTTTGTACAACCAATTTATACACAATTCCTACTCTTACCGTTACTGCCGTCCACAACCTTTCCAACGCTTGCCAAAACCGACGGCTATTGCAAGTATTTCCGGTGTCCGTGAGATGTGCCCACTCCGCCAGCATGTTGCAACCGTTTCAGCCTGCCTAGCTTCTGCAGAGCTACTTCCAGTCGCCGTTCAAGGAGCTGCACTAGTGGACTCTGACTTCCAGTAGTATGTACAACTTGATGGCAGCAACGCTGCCTGAATTTCTTCTCCTTGCCAAGTCCCCCCCACACCCGAGTACAACCAGAAGTGTACTACCTATCAGTCTTAACAAACCCCAGTCAAAACACAGCCAACACAAGGGAGGTACACGGCCCAAAACAGAGGAGGAATACGGCCAAAACAGGGGAGATGCACGGCCAAAGCAGAGGAGGAAATATGGCCAACTCGTCGGCGGTCTTTAGCTACATTGAAGGAAAGAAAATGTTTTGTGAAAATTCAGGTTTGAGAATGACCAAAGAGGGATGAGTTTCTGAATTTAGGTGACTCTTTTGGAAGTCTCTGGAGACTGGCAGCAAACAATAACATCAACCTGCAGAGTAGGTGAAAGAAGGATGGAGAAGGGGAAAGTCGGTTCTCCAAAGTTGGCACAATTTCGTATATATATATATAAAATATCACCCTTTCACCATAACATGTGGTCATTATTTAGTTTTTCCCCATATTCCAATTGATTAAATATATATATATATATAACTTGTTCATATATCTCAAGGATAATGAATATACACATATATAATTACTCATTTTATTAAAATAAAAAAAAACAATTCCTACCCAGTTATATGTATGTATATTGTGTAGGTATATTTTACGTACGAAATTATTATTATTAATTTTTTTTTAAACGTACACATTGGGTAATTGAGGTCTCACAACCTGAATTAATCAAATAAGAATGGATAACGTCGCTTCATTTCATTTTTCAGACTCCCAAGTGGCTTCCTGCTCTCCGTGATGTTGCCATAAAACTTTGACTGAAGGAATAATCTTCGATCAAAGTTTATGAACTTGTCTATCAATGATTTTTACTGGTTGCTCCTCATAAGTCAGGTCTTTGTCAACTTGCACTTCTTGAACTTGTAAAATATGGAATTCATCCAGCAAATATTTCTGAAGCATCGACACATGAAATACTGGGTGCACCCTATCTAAATCCGGGGGCAAGGCCAACCTGTACGCCACAGTTCCAACCTTATCCAGAATCTGAAAAGGCCCAATAAATCTTGGGCTTAATTTACCCTTCTTACTGAACCTCATAGCACCTTTAAAAGGAGAAATCCTCAGGAATACATGATCGCCCACTTCAAATTCCAACTGTCTCTTGCGATTATCAGCATACGACTTCTGTCGACTCTGAGCTATCCGTAATCTGTCATGAATTACCTGAACCTTCTCCATAGCATCCTGGATTAATTCTGACCCTAACAATTGACGCTCGCCCGTCTCGAACCAACCAACAGGAGATCGACACTTTCTGCCATACAACGCTTCAAACGGTGCCATCCGAATGCTACTATGATAGCTGTTATTATAAGCAAATTCCATTAACGGAAGATGCTGGTCCCAGCTACCTTCAAAATCCATTACACAGGCTCGTAACATATCTTCTAAAGTTTGTGTCGTCCTCTTGGATTGCCCATCCGTCTGAGGGTGAAAAGTCGTACTAGACAACAATTGAGTACTAAGAGTCTCCTGAAACGATCTCCAAAACACAGCAGTGAATTGAGCACATCGGTCAGATATAATAGAGACTGGTACCCCCTATAATGAAACAATCTCATCCAAGTACAGCTTCGCATACTGATGTGCAGAATAAGTGGTTTCCACTAGGAGGACATGTGCCGACTTCACCAGACGATCTAAAATCACCCAAATGGAATCAAAACCCCTAAGAGTCTTAGGAAGTCCTGATACAAAGTCCATGGTGACTTTCTCCCACTTCCACTTCGGAACGTCCAGTATTTGTAACATCCTGCAGGCCTCTGATGCTCAGTTTTCACGTGCTGACACACCAAACACCTAAATACAAAATCAGCAACATCTTTCTTCATACCCTTCCACCAAACACCTAGCAATCACTTTTGGATCTGCCATTTGTGATACTTTATGGATTCCACAAAGGTGGACTGCACTTGAATAAGAGCCAGCAATATCCCCTGCAGAGATACTTCGAATTTAACTCCTTCAGCAATGCATTGCTGCAATCCTTTGACTACCTGACTACACACAGCTGATAAATGGGATAAACTACCCATAAATTTTCTACTCAGAGCATCCGCAACTACATTTGCTTTCCCTGGATGATAAGAAATTGAACAATCATAATCCTCCAGTAGCTCAATCCATCTATGCTGTCTCAGATTCAGCTCCTTCTGATAAAAAATATATTTAAGACTTTATGATCCGTGAAAATATCAAAAGTCTCACCATACAAGTAATATCTCCAAATTTTTAATGCAAAGATCACTGCTGCCATCACAAGATCATGAGTAGGATAATTCACCTCATGCTTTTTTAGTTGTCGGGAAGCATATGCTACCACACTTTCATCCTGCATCAATACACCACCAAGTCCAATACGAGAAGCATCATAAAACATAGTATACTTACCCGTAGTAGAAGGAAGTGCAAGAACACGAGTTGACGTCAAACAAGTTTTCAGTTTTTGAAATCTTTCTTCACACGCCTCGGACCACGCAAACTTGATTCCTTTTTGAGTCAGCCGTGTCAAAAGGGTAGTAATGAGAGAAAAATTCTCTACAAATCTCCTGTAATATCTGGCTAGAACAAGAAAATTGCGAATTTCGGAGACATTAGTGGGTCGGCGCTAATTTTGAACTGCTTCTATCTTGCTGGGATCTACCCAAATACCTTTCTTAGAGATTACATGCCCGAGAAAAGTCGCCTGTTTCAGCCAAAATTCACACTTAGAGAATTTAGCATAAAGCTTATTTTTCCTCAGTGTTTGTAATACGATTCGAAGGTGCTGCTCATGCTCCTCCTTACTACGAGAATATACCATAATGTCATCAATGAAAACAATAACAAACTGGTCTAAGAAGGGCTTAAACACCCGATTCATCAGATCCATGAACGCTGCAGGGGCATTAGTAATCCCGAAAGACATAACAAGAAATTCATAATGCCCATATCGAGTGCGAAAAGCAGTTTTCAGGATATCCTCTTTCTTGATTCAGAGCTGGTGATACCCTGAACGAAGATCAATCTCAGAAAAATACTGAGCTCCCTACAATTGATCAAATAAGTCATCAATCATGGGAAAAGGATACTTGTTTTTAACTGTGACTTTATTCAACTGTCGGTAATCGATGCACAGTCTAAACAAGCCATCCTTCTTAACAAACAAAACAGGAGTGCCCTAAGGAGATGAACTGGGATGAATGAATCCCTTATCGAGCAAATCCTGTAATTGCACTTTAAGCTCCCTTAATTCACTAGGAGCCATTCTATAAGGGGGAAATAGAAATTGGTTGAGTGCCAGGTAAAAGATCAATACCGAACTCAATCTCACGATCAGGAGGAAGCCCTCGGAGTTCTTCAGGAAAGACATCAGAAAACTCCCTCACTACTGGAATACAATCTAAAGGAGGGTACTGAAACTGAGTGTCTCGGACAAGAGCCAGATAAACTTGGTGCTTCTTCCTAATAAGTCGCCTTACCTGAATGGCTGAAATTAAATTACGAGGAACCTCACTCCGATCTCCTTGAATAATGATGGATGGCTTGGCAGGAATACTGAACTTAATACTCTTATCATGGCAGTCCACCACCACATGATGATCAGATAACCAGTCCATGCCCAGAATCACATCATATTCTAGCATGTCCAATATAATCAAGTCTGCTAGATAATTATCATTTCCCACAAGAACCTCACACGAGGATATATGCTGGTCTGCCACAAAAGTTTCCCCTAACGGGGTTAAGACTGCTAGAGGGATTTCAAGAGGCTTCACAACTCTTCCCACACGGGAAACAAAATATGGTGAGACAAAAGAATGAGTAGCTTCTATGGGTGATGAACCTCTAGAAGAACCACCACGTCCTCCTAGAGGCATCATAGGTGTTGCAGGAAATAAAGGTCTACCTTGAACTAAAGAAGAAGTCCCAACTGATGTGAACTGACCTCTCAACAACGGACAGTCTCTAATATGATGATCTATCGCTCCACATTAAAACATACACATGTCCCCAGTCTGCACTACCCCGTGTGCCTATTGCTAAAAGTAAAGCATGTAGGGAACTCATATGATCGAGGTCCACCCGACGATCCTCCCTGAAACTGAGCTTCTGGACCCCGCCTCCTCTGACTTCTACCTAGCTGAAAATTTTCTCTAACTGAACCTTGCCTAGAGGTAGATTCACCCCCAGGCTTCCGTGAGTTGCCAGCACGAGAAGTCAACAGACCTTCTTGCCTCGCCTCCTTATAACATTCCCGTTCCGCCTGTCTCTCCATCATCCAAGTCTCCAAACGGTAAGCAGCATCCACAGCCTGTGTATAAGTCGTAATGTCCGAAACAAACACTGACCTGAATAAATAGTTCTTCAACCCATGCACAAATCTCTTCATCCTTATCTGCTCCGTGGCAACCAAATGAGGGGCAAAACGAGACAGCCGAGTAAATCAAGTCTCGTACTCCACCACTGACATACCCTTAGTTTACACCAATGTCTTATACCATTCATAAGCCACATCATGTAACTGATAGCTAACCAACCCAACTGCATGGAATGGTTCATATCCTAAAGCTATACATAGTCAGTCTGACTCCTCAAAGAAAAGCATAAGGATCCTGAGTTGGATTAACCCCAAAAAAATCTCGGCGGCTGAATCTTCCTAAAATCGTGTAATATCACAAATACCCTCCTATCTGGATGAACGGGAGCTGGGGGTTTTGCCTTTTGCTGAGGCTGTAAGGGGGGAACTGTAGGTGGCTGTTGATGAGCCTGCTGCTGTTGAGCTAAAATCCCAACTAAGTCACCTACAGTCCTCTGAATATGGTCTAATCCCTACACCAATCGTTCCATTTCAATACCAGGAGCTATTGCCTAAACTGGTGCAGCAATCCTGCCTTGACCTCTGGCCCTACTGCGTCCCCGCCATCCCCTGCCTCTAACTACTAGTGTTTGGGGACCGGCAGATCCCTGATCAGAGCCAGCCTCTTGCTGCTCTTCTCGACTAACAACACGATCCCACTTTGCATTATATCTAAAACAATTACACAAAACTTTAATGTACATTTATTGGATAACTAAAAGACAATGCTTTTTAAATAATTGCAACTTAGGAGTCTCAAGACAATTAGAACGCATCACCAAATCCACATACGTCCCGGGTAACGTACGCGAACTAAGCAATAACGTTCTGCACTTGCAGTCACAGACCTCTAAACCATGCTCTGATACCAACTTGTCACACCCTCAAATGAAGGTATGGACTGGCTAGAAGAATGGATGTACATACCCCTGTAACCCTGAATATGCAGATAGACAAACATAAAACAATTTATATAAATTTTGGCAGAGTGTCCCTATATGGTATAACATACCCATAATGAAACAAATAACCTACATTCAAGTCGATAGAAAAACCAAACATCAGAATATACAAAGAGCTCCGCCCTGACAACACGCATTACACCATAACAATCAAAATATGTAACTATATTACATTCATGCATGACATCCTATGTGACTGCAAGTATTGCCCTTTACGCTCCCTATGTGCGATTTTCGAGATATACCTTGCCGCTACAGAGTCAGCAAATGAGCCTGTATAACGATCAACTGCTATCTCCTAAAAACTAAAAAAAAATACCACAAAGGAAATGGTGAGTCACCAAGACTCAGTGAGTAACTCATGTACCCTATGGGTACCAGCATCACACAGCACAAAAATTATAAGTTACAGCTCATAATCAAATTTATTAATACACTTACGTGATTACTATAATCATATAATCATATAATCATATAATCATAATTCCCTTAACTTACAATCTCAAAACAGCAACCAACTTAGACAAATCAATCAACAATTATACAATCAATTAAACAAACAAAGGGCCAACGAGTAACCCAGCCCCGCACACCAATATCACCTCTTGCCGGGCATTTATGCGCCTGCACACCAAATTAATCTCCGTACACAAATCCATCCCACCAGGGCTGAGTACTCCAATAATTTTTAAAATCATTGTCAGAAATGAAACTCATTTTTCAGAAAATATTTACGAGTTGGCCCTTATCAAACACAATCACTGTCAATCACATATCATTCAATCAAATTGCTGAAATCACTCATTTGCTTAGATTTTATTATAACTCATATAATTCTAGTATACACGTAATAGCACACAAAATCTGATATCTATAAAGCACATGATTCACTCACTAGTTCACGAATGAGACTCGTCAATTCGCCTGATATGTGACAGTGCCGGAATATCCTCGACGCGCTCTGGAACTGTAAGTCATAAATCATTAAATTATTAATAATCGTTTCTAAATTAATCTGACAATTTCTTATTTGATATTTAAAATTATTCGAAAAATCTGAATTATTAATTTACTATCTTATTTGGAAATAATCAACTATATTAGAATGATATTAATTATTGTATTCCATTCAAAATATTAAATTTTCTTAGTTGCAATACTCATCTAACCTTTATATTCCTTCATTCCAATGTATAGCTAGCAGAATTCTTGTACATAAATCTTTAACATTTACATTTCTAGTTTGCTTAAAATTTATTTACTAACTTCCCTGCTAACTCATTCATTCAATTATTTACATAATTTTTTCTAATACCATGAAATTTCCTACCATAACCACATATCAATTAAGTACACTAATGATTATTGAATGCTTGAAATCAAGAATTCCTTGCTGCCCTAATTTTTAAATTTTTTTTTTTTTTTAATATCCAATACCACGTCTTCCACCATTCCACTACCTTACTTCTTCATCTTTTCACACCTTTTGTACAACCAATTTATACACAATTCCTACTCTTACCGTTACTGCCGTCCACAACCTTTCCAACGCTTGCCAAAACCGACGGCTATTACAAGTATTTCCGATGTTCGTGAGGTGTGCCCACTCCGCCAGCACGTTGCAACCGTTCTGGCCTGCCTAGCTTCTGCAGAGTTGCTTCTAGTCGCCGTTCAAGGAGCTGCGCCGGTGAACTCTGACTTCCAGCAGTACGTACAACTTGATGGCAGCAACGCTGCTTGAATAAATTAGAAAAAAATTATAATCATGAAAACTATACTCTTAATATTTCTTTTAATTCATAGTAATTTTTAAAGAATTAAAAAAATTAAGAGCATTAGTACTTATTAATTAAAAAAAAAATTAGAAATTCAATTTTAATTGCTATGACATATAATTATTGAAAAATTATAGATTTATTAATATTGATAAGAATTAGTAAAAAAGAAATCAATAATTCTAAAATAATTGCAATTTTATTGATATTGAAATAGAGTAAAAATAGGGAAAAAGTTAAAAATAAAAAATTAATCTATTTGAAGAAAAATAATAACTAAACATAACTATGTAACAATATAAATTCATAGAGGTATTAAAAAAATAAAAAATTTCTGTATGTAAGGCTGTTTTATATATAATTATAGAGATATATTTATACAATTATCACACCCCTAAATAAAGGTATGACTGGCTGGATGAATGAATATTCATACCTACATAACCTTGAATATTCAAGTAATGTGCATCACTACTTGAGAACACACTATAATTAAGACTACTAAACTATTATAAAGTTAGAATAAAATCCGGTACTGATAATAAAACATAAAATGATTATTGAAAATATTGGCAGAAGTTCTCCGTACGGTGGAACTTACCCATAACATATACACACAACCTGATTACAATGTTAATAGTAAATTATAATATTAGAATATACAGAGGAGCTCCGCTCCTAACAAGACATGTAATCACTGTGGTGAACTCAATATATATCTAACTAAAATACAAAACACCTATAGTGACTGCAAGTGTCATCCCTCAAGCTCTAAGTCTGCGATATCCGAGATATACTTTGCCGCAGCAGAGTCGGCAGGTAGCAAACTCTATAGTGGCTAATAGCGGTTCCCTGAAAACTAAAAAAAACAACCACAAAGGAAAGAGTGCGTCACAAGAACTTAGTGAGTAAATCATGTACCCTAGGGGTACCAGCATCATACAACACAAGTATATAACATATATAATCACATCATGTAATAATGTTCATATCTTAATTCACATTACACATAGATATTGTAATCGTTATAAATTCACAATTTATATGATTTATAGGATCACAAATAAATTAGAGCAATAATATCATACAAAGCAACCAAAAGGCTAATGAGTAACTCAGCCCTGCACAACAATATATTCCCCTACTAGGCATTTACCCGCCCACACAATAAGTGATTCTCCGTACACAAATTCATCCTACCGGGACTGAGCACTCCAATTGTTTTCAAAATAATTGGTAGAATCAGAATAACTAATATCAAATTTCAAATTCAAATATCCTAGGTGCACCTGGACTTTAATTTCAAAAATGAAAACCATTTCTCAGAAAATTTCACATTGTTGGCCCTTATCAATCACATTCAATATCAAGCATATATCATTCAATTAGATCACTGAAATAACTTATTTATTTATTTTGCCTTATAACACAATTGTTCAAATATACTTATAGTTGCACACAAAAATCTAATAATCATAAAGCACATAATTCACTCACAAGCTCAAGGACGTGACTTGTCAGTCCGTCTAGTCTGCGAAAGTGTCGGAATATACTCGACATGCTCTGGAACTGAAAAATCAAGAATTCATATATATTATTTATAGTAGTCGTCATATAATTAATTCTACAAGCTATTACCTTTACTATTTTAAAATAAAATTATTTACTTTCATTGTCAAAATTCTAATTTTTATGGTCTAGCATTAAATAAATTTCTAACTTTCATATTTCTAATGCAATATATATATAGATATATATGACCATTGAGATGCATGTCAATCAAATTTAGATTATTTACTATTAACAAATTTTATACATCTATTTCTTTTTAACTCATATTAATATTTATAAACATGTGATTATTACCAAGGTAATTCCACTTCACTAATGTGATATCCACAACATTTAATTTGCACTCATTATCAAAAGTGAACTAATTAAGTACTTGAAACTTTTCTTATAAAATTGTAAGTAATTACTAATTATGATTATTTCTAATACACTTACTATTATGTTTAATACAATCTCATAATCCTTGTATTTATCATAGTTCACTTCTTGAATTAAAATTAAATTAATTACTTAAAGTTCAATTAAAAATTAAAATTATACTTTTTATTACTTACTAGCAGTTATTAAATATATATATATAGATTCATTTTTCTTAATAATTGATTTCTAATGTTGTTTCTTTTACTCTGCATATATATATATATATTCAAGTCCAATATACCTACAACTTAAGTTAGGAACCATGCTCAATGTTCTATGAGGTTCACGGTTCCAAGCCCCATTAAACTCTTCTTCTAACACAGCCACTTAACCGTTTAGGGGCAGCCACTTAACAAAGATGAAAATCATGCTAAAATAGAGCATGAATCACCCCCATAGCTGCCGTTCTCTTCCTTGCCATGCACCAAAAGTTCCTACATTCATAACAACACATAAATGAGGGGCTTTTGAGCTTGGCAAAGGGAGCTGCCACTCTGCTGATTCCCCCACAAAAATCTGAACTCTCTTGTCCTAAATCAGCAATATCACCCACTCATAAAACCACCTTCTCCAGCCAAAGCAAGGAAAGGAAGGAAAAAAAATAAATCTTACTTTCTGCTAACTTGATCAAAGAAAGCTAGAATTTTCTTCAACTAAAATAAGCTGTGATTAACTTTAAAGTAGAACAATGGTAGACAGGACCAAAAGAAGGAAAGGCGATGGAGACAGAGAAGGGCAAGCTCGGCCACAAGAAAGAAAGACACAAAGAAAGCAAAGAGAACCGTCCACCAATGAAGCAAAACCAAAAAGTCAAAATAAAATGAAATAAAGTGAGAAAAGATGGGTGGCTTATATTGCCTCTTGTAACATATATATATATATATATATATAAATATAAATATAATAAACATTAATTAGATAATATTTTTTACATGTAACTTTTTTACTGTAAATAAATCAACCAATAATATATATATATATATATAAATTTTATTATATATATTAAATTATCAAATTATAACAATAATATAAATAATAACTTAAATAATAATTATATCACGTACGAACTTGATCAACAATAATAGATAACGACAACTAACAACTACTGCTAAATTTAAAGGAACAAGTTTTCATCAAAAGTCGTTACTTTCATTAAAAAACTAAAAGACTAGCTATTTGCATGACTTATTTTTATCACTTGTCATTTGGTCTAGTAAACTTTGTTTCCAGGTCATTGTGATTAACATTGTTGTATATAATTATAGTTCACGATTTTGTCTTATTTCTCGAACAGGCTCTAGCTCCCCCAATAGTCAATAGCTGCCAGAATTAATATATACTAAATTACAACGACTCACTATTTGAATGGGTCGTCATGACGGCCCATATTTTTTTAACATATTTTCACGAATTATCTTGTCGCAGGTTTATATAAATTTCTCTCTTACTATTATATATATATATATATATATATATAGTACTAGTTCTTTCAAATGATTGACATCATTAGGTGATATATATAATTAATCGGATTAATATTTTCACAACGATGTGTTCTTATTTTATTTTTAATTGTGATTTAATTTGATCTCATGTAGATTAGAAAAAAAAACTACTAAAAATCGGAGAAGCTACTAAAACCACTGGAAAATCACTTCCCGTGGTCAACAGGATCTTGATCAAGTTTCTGGGCGGATTGTGGTTTCTACTTTCTAATAGAAAAACAAACTTGAGTGATGGGAAATATGAATACAGTAGGAGAAGCTACTACTCCTGTTGCTAATGAAGGGCATCTCCAAGAGTTGGTACTGATGTGGAAGCAATGTTATTAAAGATGGCTGAATCTCGCTCGCCAACTAGAGTAGAGTGTTGTCTGTATCAGGTACCACCTAATATTCGCGAGATAAATGAAGAAGCATACACTCCCAAGGTTATCTCCACTGGTTGCTCATATGGATTGTTCAATTCTATAATAAGTGGTGCTACACGCTACTTTTAAATTGACACTGCTTCACCTTCAAAACTTCAGGGTTAACTTCTTTTGATAATTTACAAGAAAGTGGCGCGACATGGATTTTGCATTATCACCCGCTTGAATTGTGTTACATATTAAAGTTGTTGATTACTACTGACCGATTATTATGTTCTGATCATGGTGTATCCATGAATGTTTTAATTTTGCAGCAAGAGGGTGGACACGACAGGAGCAGTGGCAGAGGAAGGGGCAGGGGTAGTGTGGTAAAGGTCGTGGCCGTGGTATTAGGACAATAGGTAGGGAGTTGGCAGCAGAGTGGGAGAAGTTTGAAGATGATCCTGACATGTTGAAGCATAATGACAAGCCTTGTCAGAGCCTCAAAAGTCTGGACAATGAGGAAGAATCTGAACTGAAGGAGAGTGTTCCAGGCAGCAAAAATGCAGAAGTCCCTGTACGAAACTTTGACCTGAATGTGGATTTGGGTGAGAATGTGAACTCGCCAACATTGTCATCCGTAGTGCCTACAAGTTCACCAGCAAAGTCAATTTTGGAATTGAAGCATTAGGGATACCCTGGCTGGTCTTTGTCTGACATGGAAAAGATGGCCACTGATCCCATTCAACTTGCAAACTTAAATGGAAGGATTGACGAAGATGAGGAAGATTACGACGAGGAAGGCAAGGTGACCTTAGACCTATATAGTTTTGCTTATCGGTGACTTCTCATAGGTCATAAGGGAGTAGATTAGCTCTTAGGACTACATTGCCGTGACAACTCTAGGACTAGGATTAGGGAGATTAGGGGATAAGAGAACAAAAATACATCTTAGTTAAGACTTTTCAGTTAGAAGGTTGTGACTGACAACAGTTCTAATGTAGTTCCTTCCTACTCCAAGCTTTTGCATATTCTTCAGTTTGTGCTACTTTCCCTTGTATCAGCTAAAACTCTTCATGGTTTATATAGTTGGTCTGTATAGCCACTGTGATGTTCAATGGTCCCATACTATTTGGTCCCCAAGATTTTAGTGTAGTTTTATTTATGTAGTCTCTCCTTTAAGCAATATGATAAAGGTTACGTTTGTAACTAATAAATTTGTATCTTCTCTGATTGATTGGAAAGGGAGAATTAGAAGAAACAATGCTTAACAAACTAAATCTTTTTCTGGTTTCAGAAGAATGAAGATGAAAGTGAACAAAATTATACAAACAATCTTTATTTGGAGGGAGAGAAAACAGGAGTAGATGGTACATATCATTGTTTATTAATTTTATTTTTTTTGGAGTTTTTTTTAAGGGTTTTGATAAAGTGGAGAGATGAGAGAAGAGAGGATGATGTATATTCTCTCAAATTTGGGGACTTTTCTTTAAAATGGAAGGATACATGTATTCATTCAAAATTTTAATTATTTTAAATTGGGAAGATTTGGATGAAGATGATAAGTATTTTTAAATTTTTTACGATTTAGTTTTTTATAATTTTTTTTACTATGAAATCGTAAAAGTATTAATATTCTATGATCTACTCTCCTCTTCTTTCTACTCAATTCCTAAATAAGAAATATGTTTTATCATTTCATTTCCCTTCATTTACTTTTAAACTCCAAACGAGACAAAGTAAATGAAAGATTTGAAAAAAGATAAGATATATTATAATTTTTGCGTATAGTGATTTTTTGCTTTTTATTTTAATGATCAAGTGTGTCTGGACCAACTTATGCACACATTGACTAATCACTTCTCTGGTGAGGTTAAAAATAGACTATCCACATTGGGATTAGGAAATGTATAGAGATTTTACTTTTCAATTCTAGATATTCAATGAAAAAAAAACACATTCTTAACTATCAGACCAATATTTTGAGATTCTTATAGTAATTAATATCATTTATTAATTCTATTAAATATCTACACATATTCAAATATTTTAAAGGGGTAGTTATAAAATTATATAAATAATATATTCTCTACTGTTTTTTTCTTTCAACTCCCAAACAATAAATAAATCTTATTATTTATTTTTTTTCTCCCTTCATTTTTTTTGAACTCTTAAATAAGACACATAATAAGTGTCATTTTTTTTTTCTATTCTACTCTCCTTCCATCTACTTTTCTCTCCTCTCCCTCCAAACTCCCGCAAACTATCCTTAGTGCTCATTTAGATGGAGGGGAATGAAATGAGAGAAGATGAGGATGTACATTTTTCTTAGTTGGGAATAATTTTATGTAAAGAGATGAGGAAATTGAGAATTACATGTATCTCACCAAAACTCAATTTTTTTCTAATTCCTTCATATTGGGAGGATGTGGTGGGAAATAACAATGTGCACTATCATTTTTGCCTGTGATGACAAATATACTCCTATTTTTTATTAAATAACTACAAATATTCAAATAAAATATTTAAAGAAAAAATTGTAAAAATATTTAATAACATATCATTTCCTTTTCTCTTTTTCCACACACATTATCTTTCTTCTTCCTTTATTTTTTTAGTATCATGTATCATCACCCCAACAGCCTAATTCTCTACTATAATTTCTCTTCTCATGGTAGTATTAAGGCTTGACTACTACTTTATTTTCTCAAAATTGTCTCGGTTTTATTAAGGCTTAACTACTACTTTAATTTCTCATAATTGTCTCAGTTTTTAATTTAATCCAACTTATGTATGTTAGAGTACGTTTAGAGCTTCTATTAAGAATTAAAATATTACTCACCTCAAACAAGCTATTGGGAAAAGAGTGCTTAACTACCTATAAACCACGTTAATTTGTTCATACAACTAATGTGGAACTATTGTCCATACAACGACATGGGACTATTGTCCATACAACCAAAGCCTATAACTAATTGGACTATATATATTTATGATGTTATCTAGTTTAATCATCGGTCCGACTTAAAATAAACTAAAGGTCCGAAACCCGATAAATTTTTTGAGTTAATCACCTGTCTGGTTTTTAAAACATTGCCTATATCAGCTCACGGTACATTGAACAGCAGGTTATCATTGTGTACTCCCTGAAATTCATCTGCACCTCCTTCGAATTCAGCTTGCAATTGAACCGCCACTACAGCTTTGTACAGGGATGATCGTGGGTACAGTGAACAAAGATGAGAGAAGAAGAGGAAAGAATGGCAAAGCAGGGAATCCTTTCCAATCTGAACCCATTTAGGAATTTCCAGAACAAACTGGTTTTGCATTCTACTGTTTTCGAGACTCTTCGACCAAATTCCTGACTTTCAGACGATCATTTCGATTCTGTAACAAACTTGTCTATTCGAAGAAATCATCAATTCTCTGATATAAGGATTGCTCTTACCAGTTGATATAAGCTTTAATCAATCTAACAAATTTGGCACGCAGATTTCTTGAATATTGTTCCTACGACTCACTCTTTTTCTATAACAAAATATAATATAAATAAGTAGTTGTAATTTAAAATAGTTATTACTGATTATATGAACACATAAAAAGTTAAATAAACAATCACAAATAGTCTCACAGCATTGGGTTATTCCCTTTGTTGAATCCAAAAAGATTGGATCAAATTTATTTTACTCTTTTTAACTGACGTACAACAAAGCATTTACCTGCGGTGGCAAGTTTTGGGGACCTGATTGGTCTTATTACACTCACGAGACTTATCTTTATTGGTGGTGTAATTAAGGTTACCTTTGATGAGCTCGTGTCACAGAATCGAGCAGCACTCATCTTCTGGCCTCTTTGTTTCAATTACTGAGTAACATATAAGATCTTCAATTAGCAGAAGACATTTCAAATTGGCTTCTCTGATCTTTCTCTTCCAAAAAAATGAACCAAGTTCAAAGATGCATGTTGACAGTTATGATGAAAAATTCTTACACAATCAATTTCTAGCTATACCAACATGATGGGAAATTAATCTCACATCTTTAATCATAATTTGGTGAAACTCACACATAATAATCAATTTTAATTGTTTCTATAAAAAAAAATCATATTGATAATGACTAAAAACAGATGGCATAATTGAATATGATATAAACCATAGAATTAAGACAGGATTAATGAAGTAACGAGATGTCTCAAAAGTTTTATATGATACTAAAATCTCAAGTAAGTTGAATGAAAAATTTTATAGGACGACATTGAGACCTACTATATTGTATAGTTTTAAACATAGGGCAGCTAAGAAACAAAATTCACATAAGATGAGAGTGACTGAAATAAGAATGTTAAGATAGAAATCCAAATATACAAGAATAAATAAAAAACAAAATGAAAAGATGTGTAGAAAAGTTGAGATCTATAACACCCATTAAAGAGAAAATGAGAGACAACCGGTTACGATGTTTTGGATATATCTAACATAAACAAATAGATGTTGTAGTTAAAGAGATAACTTGGTGCACGTGGAAAGCAGTTAAATGGGGTAGACGGTAGAATGAGATCAATAATTACAAGGGAATCAGTCATTAAGAATGATATAATTACTCTAAGCAATTCTGAAAAATAATGTTTTACATCAATGTAAATGATATGAATCTAACTAGTTTGATATTTAAGCCTTAATTATTATACCGTAATAGCCGGTAATGAATTTTGTTTTAGTGTAAATCGAAAATAAGTTAGAAAACTCATTGAAATGCGTGATTAACAGGACTTTGTAGGTAGTGGTAGAATCAATACCTTCTTTAACTTCGAATTCCTGAAGCTTGAATTGTCCCTCTCGTTTGACAAATTTGGCCTCATAAACCCCACTCTTCCCAACTTTACTGGCCCGCAGGGTGATTTTGACAGCAGTTGGAATTTCCTCCAGCGTTGAACTAACTACCTCCTGGAAAACCATACCGTTTTCCTGCAAAATAAAGCAGTTAATTACAGATTTTGATATTAAAAGCATGTTAGATACAAGAATCAATAATTCATTGTTAAGATCAAATCCTAAAGCCAAACCCAAATAACAAAGAAAAGAGGGTTGGAAGATTCATAAATTTTCTCATCATGTCTTTCTATACCATTCCCAGTAGCACATGATAAAGAATTTTTAGTATATTAAACAATGTAAATGTTATCCATTTTATATAAACAAATTTTTTTGTCAAAATTACATTCTCTTTTCTTTTTGTCATTTTCCCTAACTCTTTCAACTTTCCCACTAAGCAGCAAACTCGTGTGTTTATTTTCTTCTAGATTCATGCTCAACACAATATTAAAAAGATTCTGTAATTTAAGTACTTTTCTATATTCGTGAGGACTAGGCCAAAATTTATAGAAATATTTTTAATAATTGATCACATATATATTTCCAAGTCTTAGTATAAAAAATTATTAACCCAATTTTTGGTAATTTTGATAAAATTAACACTTTTAAATAATTTTTTATAAATATCTACATAATCATAAATTTTTCATTCAATTTTGAAAGAGAAATATCATTTTTTCCAAATTTTAAATCTATCTGTTGTTTGAGTAAATCTCAAAGTCAAAAGAGATAAGTGTAATTTACTCAAACTTATAATTTAAATATAACTATGTAAGTGTTAGTTTGGTTTTGTGTTTGGAACATATGTTGGGCGTTTGGAGTTGAAAATCACTTTCAATTTGTATAGTAACATGTTTGGTTAAAACTAAAAATTATTTTTGGTCAAACCCCCAACACAATTTTAGGTCATTTTTTAAAAGCTATTTATGTGTAACTTTTCATAAAATACTTTAACAAAATAAATCACAATTTTTATTTTATAATTCAAAATTACTTTTTTTAGGTAACTAACCAAACACAAAATAGATTATGTCAAAATCAACTCTTCCATAATCTCTACTAATAAAATTAATTATCCAAAATACTAATTTTCAAATACGAAACCAAACTGGGCCTAAATCTCAAAGTCAAAAGAGAAAAATGTAATTTACTCTAACTTATAATCTTATGATTTGCTAAAAAATTGTTACCAAATTTAGGTAATTTTGATAAAATTATGAATTTTCAATAATTTTTTTTATAAATATTCAAATAATTAACCATTAGTTTTCATCCAATTTTGGAAGAATTTTCTCAAATTTTAAATCTAACCATTGTTTATGTAATTAATCTCAAATTCAAAAGAGAAAAGTGTAATTTACTCTAACTTATAATACTATGATTTGCTAACAAATTGTTAACTCAACCAGTAGAAGTATTGTATTAATTTGATGTTCATTAACCTATATATGCTTGTAAGGTGATGTTATCTACCAAAAATATCTTTCCCAAAATTTAAAGAGTACTTATCCCACTTTTAACCGTGGACCAAAAAAAGGAATTATTTATGATCAAAAATCTAATCTCAATACTACAAGCATAAGTTATTTTCAGATATGGAACTTATTCTATTGTTTAGGCCTTTTTTTCTTTTTCTCTCTAAAAATTCTTCTGATGAGACTTTTAGAGACGGAAATCTTCTGTCTTTGAAAATATCATAGATGAATTTTAGAATAAAAACTTTTTTGTTTTTATTGAAGAAAGAATTACAAAAGAAAACTTAAAACGAAGTAAATTTAAACATTCCAAACTCATTTTGATCAAAAAGGAAGGAATATAAGAAACAAAAGGTTTTTTTGTTGTTACCGCAGCAGCTGAACGAGCTAGGCTCTTTATTTCATCACTATCAACCAGTGGGCTGTTGACTGCATCATACAAACGCGGGGGGCTTACTATGTTTCTTTGGTTCGATGTTCGACGTTCGATGCCATCTGGCTATCAAAATGGAAATAATTTATAGGGAGCTTTAGGGTTTATTTGGATAGAAAAAAAAAAAAAAAAAAGGTAGAGAAAGAAAATAAGAGGGTAATTTGTATTTTTCTTTGTTTGGAACTTTCCTTTTTAATGAAGGGGTATCTTCTACAAAGCTTAAAATTTTAATTATTCCATACTATTTAGTATTTGAAAGGAAATAATAAGTACTTTATTGCTCATTTTTCTTTCTCTCCCAGAGGGTAGTTGGATGCTCACCAATTTCAAGTTACGAGTTTTGAACCCACGTATTTTGATAATGAGAAAGACAAACTTACTACTGAACCAACCCATTATTGAGTCTATAAGTGTAGTTTTTATTTCAAAGAAAAGAATTTATTTTAATAAACTGAATTATAAAATTCATGTAAAATGAATTAAATTTTATTCTTTATTTTATTCCAAATACACCATTAAAGGAATTGCATGTAAGTGGATTTGGACACCACTTTACCACTAAAAAATATCCATATAACATTTTTATTAATAGTTAATATACTAGTAGATGAATAATTTTGGATAGAAAAAAAAAAAGAAGGTAGAGAAAGAAAATGAGAGGGTAATTTGTATTTTTCTTTGTTTGGAACTTTCCTTATTAATGAAGGGGTATCTGCTACAAAGCTTAAAATTTTAATTATTCTATACTATTAATTATCAATGTCAAAATCATTGATCTTAATAAAAATTTAATTAATGAATAGATAATTTATTTAATTAAACATAATTAATAAATGGGTCATGTAACCCATTTGCAAATTTGATAAGATTTAAGTCATTTTATATATATATACTAGTCGCATCACGCGTGTAAGAGCGTGTTTAGAGACATTTTAATATTGTTTAGATAACTACATATCAGCTAATTTAATTATAGAATAATTGTTTAAAAAAAGTTATTATGAGTTAATGAGTTTCTAATTTTAAAATATTTTAAATTAGTGATGATAGAGATGGAAGTATTTGCTTTTATTTTTTTTATGGATAAAAAAATAGATAAGAAGTTATTGGTAGAGATTGTTTAAAATTAGTTCTCTTTTTTCAATTAGACTAAAATGAAAAAAAATACTCTATAACTTAAAAGAGACAAATATTATAACTATAGGATATTGTAGAAAAGGTTTTTATAAAAAGATGTAGTTAAAGTCAAACAGCATGGTAAGATAGTTCTACTTGTAAGAATAATATAGATAGTATATATATATATATATACACGTTCGTACGTACATGCTAAATGATTTTTTAGAAAAAATATAAAGTTATTTTTTCTGAGTTTTTTAATTTTATTTAAAATGAAAAAATGAGTTAATGTGTAAGTGAAAGTGGGTAATTATTAAGAGATAAAAGATGAAGAGTTCTAGTTGGTATGTGAATGTATAGGGTAGTAGGTAGTTATTAGAGAGAAAAATTATGTTTAGTTAATTTAATTTAGTTTGAAATTAATTAATTTACACTAATCTAAAGTATGACATCATAATGGTTTTTTAACTTTTAAAATAATATAGATATAATTAATTACTTATAATATAAGTACTACAAGAGAGAACTATTATAGTTGATACATTTATATTAGACTTGCATTAAATTTAGGCTGGATGATGCAGTATGGATTAAGAAAGGGTTGAATTTCCTTCCGATATACTAAAAACTAAAAATCATTTTCAATTAGCTAAATGAAGTTAAAAAAGATTTAAGTTTTGTTGTGACTAATATTGGTGAATTGAATTATAATATGGTTAAATTAAGATAGAATATATTATTTAATTAATTGTGTAACTTTCAATAATTATCGTAGAAACTAGGGCTGTGCAAGGAACCCAGTATAACCGAAAATCCGATCCGAACCGGTGCTTCGGTTCGATTAAATTCGGGTATTTTTCTTGTTCGGTTCGAGTAGTTAAATTTAATACCCATTATTTTCGGTTCAATTACGAGTAGTGAGATAGAGTGCACACGGGTACCCGTGGTTACCCGAAAATCAAAATATATAATTTTTTTTTATTTTTTTTGTTATTTTTAATATATTGTTGTATTAATTTATAATTTTGTATTTTTATTTGTGTTGAATATGTTAATATATTATGTTTTTTGTATTTTTGTTTTATAATAACTAATGAATTTTAAAAGTATGAGGTTCAAAAACAAAAAAATATAATTTTTAAATTAATTTTAGTGAAATATTGATAAATTTCGGGTAACCGAATACCCGAACCGAACTAGTCATATTTTTTCGGTTCGGATAATTTCGGGTAATACCTATTTTCGGTTTAGTTCGATTCATGAATTTTACTACCCAAAAATTTCGGTTCGGTTCAAAAATTTATCACTACCCGGACCGAACCGACCCGTGCACACCCCTAGTAGAAACTCTTCGTATTGGTGTAAATATTAAGTAATACATAAATTTTTATAATTACACTACTAGAAAATTTTAATCCAATATAATTATTAACCATGTCAAAACCCTTGATCTTAAAAAAGTTTATTTAATGAATAGGTAACTTGTTTAATTAAACATAATTAATAAATGGGTCACCTAACCCGTTTGGAAAATTTTATAGGATTTAAGTCATCTTTATTATTTTTTTATACATTTTAATATAATTTTATAAATATAATCAAAATCATCTATACCTATATTTTATTTCAGCTAAAGAATTTAAACATGTTAATATGTAGGAACTATATAACTTATCGAGTTTAACCTTATCTTTTTTGAATTCAATAGTCAATTGTGACACGACGCAAGAAATTAGTGGCATAATCTTATCAATTAGTTTTTTTTTTTACCTAAACTTACTTATACACAGCCTTAATCTTTTAATTTTATATTATTCTAGAGTCAGATTCTTCAAAGTTAAAAATTATCACTCTAAGACCATGCAGGAAAACAGTTATAGGAAGGGTAGCCATGAATCTTGAATGAGATTAGGCTCACACCCTGGATACTCATGAGAAACCAATAAATATATATACATATCACTCTACTGATTTTTCCAATGCATTCGTGTCAAGCCTAAAATAAATTTGTAATTAAGAAGAGTTGAACCTAAACCATAGGTGAAAACCATTTGAGTAATTAAGAATTGTATAGATAGTATGTGTATGTACTAGCCATATACACGTACGTACGTATAAGCTAAATAATTTTTTAGAAAAAATATAAATTTATTTTTTATGAGTTCTTTAATTTGATTTAAAATGAAAAAATGAGTTAGTGTGTAAGTGAAAGTGAGTAATTATTAAGAGATAAAAGATGAAGGAGTTGTAGTTGGTATTTAAATGTATAGGGTAATAGGTAGTTATTAGAGAGAAAAATTATGTTTAGTTAATTTAATTTAGTTTGAAATTAATTAATTTACACTAATCTAAAGTATGAGCTCATAAGGGTTTTTTAACTTTTAAAATAATATAGATATAATTAATTACTTATAATATAAGTACTACGAGAGAGAACTATTATAGTTGATCCATTTATATTAGACTTGCATTAAATTTAGTCTGGATGATGCAGTATGGATTAAGAAAGGGTTGAATTTCCTTCCGATATACTAAAAACTAAAAATCATTCTCAATTAGCTAAATGAAGTTAAAAAAGATTTAAGTTTTGTTGTGACTAATATTGGTGAATTGAATTATAATATAGTTAAATTAAGATAGAATATATTATTTAATTAATTGTGTAACTTTCAATAATTATCATAGAAACTCTTCGTATTGGTGTAAATATTAAGTAATACATAAATTTTTATTGTTACACTACTAGAAAAATTTTAATCCAATATAATTATTAACCATGTCAAAATCCTTGATGTTAAACAAAGTTTATTTAATGAATAGGTAACTTGTTTAATTAAACATAATTAATAAATGGGTCACCTAACCCATTTGTCACATTTTATAGGAATTAAGTCATCTTTATTAAATATAATCAAAATCATCTATACCTATATTTTATTTCAACTAAAGAATTTAAACATGTTAATATGTAGGAACTATATGACTTATCGAGTTTAACCTTATCTTTTTCGAATTCAATAGTCAATTGTGACACGACCCAAGAAATTAGTTGCATAGTCTTATCAATCAGTTTTTTTTTTAACCTAAACTTATTTATACACAGCCTTAATCTTTTAATTTTATATTATTCTAGAGTCAGATTCTTCAAAGTTAAAAATTATCACTCTAAGACCATGCAGGAAAACAGTTATAGGAGGGGTAGCCACGAATTTTGAACGAGATTAGGCTCACACCCTGGATACTCGTTTCAAGGGCTTTTGAATGTTTTCTAAAAATTCTAAAATAAATTTGTAATTAAGAAGAGTTGAACCTAATCCATAGGTGAAAACCATTTGAGTAATTAAGAATAGTATAGATAGTGTGTGTATATATATATGTATATACTAGCCATATAAATGTTTGTACGCACATGCTAAATAATTTTTTAGAAAATATATGAAGTTGTATTTTTTGAGTATTTTAATTTTATTTAAGACGAAAAAATGAGTTAGTATGAAAGTGAAAGTGGATAATTATTAAAAGATAAAAGATGAAGGAGTTGTAGTTGGTATTTAAATGTATAGGGTAATAGGAGAAAAATTATGTTTAGTTAATTTAATTTAGTTTGAAATTAATTAATTTACACTAATCTAAAATATGAGATCATAAGGATTTTTTAACTTTTAAAATAATATAGATATAATTACTTATAATATAAGTACTACGAGAGAGAACTATTATAGTTGATCCATTTATATTAGACTTGCATTAAATTTAGTCTGGATGATGCAGTATGGATTAAGAAAGGGTTGAATTTCCTTCCGATATACTAAAAACTAAAAATCATTTTCAATTAGCTAAATGAAGTTAAAAAAGATTTAAGTTTTGTTGTGACTAATATTGGTGAATTGAATTATAATATAGTTAAATTAAGATAGAATATATTATTTAATTAATTGTGTAACTTTCAATAATTATCATAGAAACTCTTCGTATTGGTGTAAATATTAAGTAATACATAAATTTTTATTGTTACACTACTAGAAAAATTTTAATCCAATATAATTATTAACCATGTCAAAATCCTTGATGTTAAACAAAGTTTATTTAATGAATAGGTAACTTGTTTAATTAAACATAATTAATAAATGGGTCACCTAACCCATTTGTCAAATTTTATAGGAATTAAGTCATCTTTATTAAATATAATCAAAATCATCTATACCTATATTTTATTTCAACTAAAGAATTTAAACATGTTAATATGTAGGAACTATATGACTTATCGAGTTTAACCTTATCTTTTTCAAATTCAATAGTCAATTGTGACACGACGCAAGAAATTAGTGGCATAATCTTATCAATCAGTTTTTTTTTTATTTTTAAAACCTATACTTATTTATACACAACCTTAATCTTTTAATTTTATATTATTCTAGAGTCAGATTCTTCAAAGTTAAAAATTATCACTCTAAGACCATGCAGGAAAACAGTTATAGGAGGGGTAGCCATGAATCTTGAACGAGATTAGGCTCACACCCTGGATATTCATGAGAAACCAATAAATATATATACATATCACTCTACTGATTTTTCCAATGCATTCGTGTCAAGGGCTCTTAAATGTTTTCTAAAAATTCTAAAATAAATTTGTAATTAAGAAGAGTTGAACCTAATTCCTAGGCAACTTACCACTAAACAAAATTATAATTTACATTAAATTTTATATGTAAATATATTTATTATAATTTATATGTAAATAATAAAAAATTTATTAAATAATATTAAATGAGCCAACTTACAAGCTTAAAACTCAAGTTTTGAAAAGATTTAGCTTGGCTCATTTTACTAAGTAAGCTCAAAATAAAGTTCAAGATCGGCTCTTTTTCTAACCAAGCTAACCTCGATTCGAACTCTTAACGAATAGAGCTAGCTCAGCTCATTGCCACAACTACCTGTTCATAAAACTAAATATTGTTTAATAAAGTTGATATGAACTAAATAATATTTTTAGTTGAAAATAATTCTTGGATTATAATGACTAACGAATCTTTTCACAATATAAAGATAAAAATATATATATATATATATGCCCCATAACTTATTATCCGACATTCAAGATAAAATAATATTTTAAAAGGAATTATGACACAATAAAATAAACTTTAATTAGATAATTAATTTTTAAAAGGAAAAAACTCTAAACATGCCTAGATATTTACTTATAGTTTAGTTAATTAGATAATTCTCATTATATATTTTCTTAGTCTTCTTTTAATGTTCTATTTATAAAACTGAATATTGTTACTTAGATACTTTTTTAAAAAAACTAAAATTCTAACCATAGCTACATATTTACTTGGTGGTTTAGTTAATTTGATAAATCTCATTACATATAATTTTAAAAAAAAATTTCTTTCAATTAACAATGCCAAAGAAACAACAACCACTAGGCTAGAATTTAAATGCTCAGTTTTTCCTCTTTTTAAACTCTATATCCTAATTAGTAAAAAAGCATGATCAGATGAATAAGGCCTTCAAGCCTTCTTCTTTGCCTTCCTCATACAGATTAGAGCATTCCTATATCAAATGAGATATAAATGCTAAATTCATGTTTAACTCAAGTCTGATGATATTTATTAAAACTAAATTTGACCAGTTTAAGTGTACTCCACATATTGCAACGATCAAATCAGTATAATCATAGTAATAAGTTGAAAAGTTGTAATATAAAGTGAAAGATGTGTGAGAGAATATCTTGATTTACCTTTTGGATTTTTCCCTTTATGTAGAATACGGTGGCCAATAAGATTTTGTCACAAAATTAATTAGATAATTATGGAGACAGTTACAGTTATAATGGGGCATGATGATGTCTGTTATAATATTATTGTTATAGTTTAGATTAATCTGTTATACCTTGGCTTGTGTCCTATTTTGTAGTCCTAAAAATAAGTTTAGCGAGTGTAGGACTTGAACTAGATGTTAAAAAAAGCATGTTCAGAACATGCATTTAAAAATAAATGGACCATCATGCTAAATTTTTTGATACTATCACTGATGCACTGCTGATGTGATGCTATGTGTACCTACTATGTTTCACCTTATAACTTACTCCATTCAACTCCACCTTATAGCTACTCTACCTTATTGACTCCTAATTTTTTTTTAGTGCAATATGAGTTCAAGTTTGATGTGATAGCAATTTATACTTAATTTTTGTCAGCGTGTTGGGGTATTAGTAAGCAATTATATTTATATTGTATTCAAATAAATAACATACCTTGCTTTGAGCAATATGGTGAAAACCCGATATTGTTGATGATGTATTAGTTTTCGTGGCACTTGATTTATCTGGTTGCTTTATCCTAGTGCTGATTTTGTAGCTTGTAATGCTTACCCCGAGTGTGAATATAGACGTTCTAGTCGCGTGTCATCTTCTTGGACTCTCCGTTGAGGTTAGGTGAAAACCTTGATCTTGATAAAAATTTATTTAAAGAAAAAGATAACTTATTTAACAAAACATAATTAATAAATGGGTCAAGTAACCCATTTGTCAAATTTTATAAGATTTAAGTCATCTTTATATATATATATAATTATAATGTAAGTACTAGAGGAGAGAACTATTATGGTTGATCCATTTATATTAGAATTGCATTAAATTTAGTCTGACTGATGCGGAGAATGACGTATATGGATTAAGATAGGGTTGAATTTCCTTCCGATATACTTAAAACTAGAAATTATTTTCGACTAATTGGAGTTCAAAAATACTAGATTAAAGTTTTGTTGTGATAAATATTTACTAGACTAAATTTTGTTGTGATTGTAATAGTATTAAATTAAAATAAAATATATTATTTAATTAATTAAATAACTTTCAGTAATTATTATAGAAACGCTTCGTATTGGTGTAAATATTAAGTAAGACATAAATTTTTATTGTTACACTATTAGAGTAATTTAATCCAATATAGTTATTAATCATGTCAATATCCTTGATCTTAACAAAAAATTATTTAATGAATGGGTAACTTATTTAATTAAACATAATTAATAAATGAGTCACGTAAGCCATTTGTCAAATTTTATAAGATTTAAGTAATCTTTTTTATTTTTTTATATATTTTATTATAACATTATATATATATAATCAAAATCATTAAGTACCTATATTTTATTTAAGCTAAGGAATTTAAACATGTTAATATGTAGGAACTATATTGTTGAAATGCACCTTAAATGGGGTGTTTTAATTATGTGCAAAGGTGGGGTATATGGAGAGGTGCATAGTTATTTACAAAACTATCTCTTTGAATTCATTTCAGAAGTTATGAATTTATTTCAGCGCTTATGTATTCATTTCAACGGTTATGAATTCATTTCAGTGGTTATTAATTCATTTCAACATTATGAATTCATTTAAGCAGTTACGAAATATTTATTTCAACAGTTATGAATTCATTTAAGCAATTATGAAATATTTATTTCAACAGTTATGAATTCATTTTAGTATTTATGAATTCATATATACTTAATAGAGAATATTGTCCGAGACCGTTATTATTCTCAAAATGATTACAGAATTAAATCTGTAACTGAAGATTTTTTGAATAAATATGGGAAGCTCTACATTTATTTACATATAATCTTCTTCTCTTCTCTTTATAGATTAACCTCCACACATAAGTTTTCAAAGATTTTTTTGTGAATTGCTATCATAGGAAAATTATTTTTCCTAAGGCTTGACATGTATCTTGGAGGTGTATTGCTTGTAACATTTAGCAAACATTTATGGTAGGGGCAATAGAAACCTTAAAGACAAGAACAACCTATGTCATTCATTGTCCAATTTTCTGAGTTCATCATATTTTGTAATTGTCAATTTAATAATCTTAAGGTTTCTATCGTCATGATAGATTCAAAATAATGAACCAAGACTTTGTCAAGCTGGATCATTTTGATGGGAGTAAAAGGTTTCTATCGTTGTGATGGATTCAAAATCATTCAAAATAATGAACCAGGACTTTGTCAAGTTGGATCGTTTTGATGGGAACAATTTCAGCCGCTCGCAAAACAAGATAAAATTCTTGCTAACAGTGCTGAAAATTGCATATGTTTTGGATCCTACTCTTTAACAAATTCCCGAGGATTCAAAACCTATTGAAGTCCAAGAATTAGATCTTGCTATGATTGAATCACTGAAGGAACAAAGGAGGAAAAAGGCTGAAAATGAAGAGCTGGTTGCCCAGTTGTAGGGCAGCAAAATTTTGTCACTCATATTGAAATTTATAGAGGTGTCAAATCCAAGCATAATATAAGAGGACTAATAATTATTATAGGAAATCAATCCAACAATAGATAATGAAGCAAGCATATCATATTGTAACTAGTGAAATTATCTAACATATTCGGTAAATGTGATAGTAAGATATGCTTCGAATTTAATTTTTGCTAGGTTGTGTATAACTCAGACATACACGTAATAATCACTAAGAAATTCAAGCAAGTAAAGAGAAATCACTATAGTAATACACAAATTGGAGATTGGAAAAGTATTTATTTATTATTTTTTCAAAATATTTTTGTTTTTAAGCTTAGTAATATGCCTATGGCATTTTAGTCATATAAGAAACAACAACAGTCAATAATCACATAATCTGTCTTTCTTTTTTTAAGATAATGATTTTATATATGGTCTCAAATTTTGATTCTTAATAATTTCAATAGAATTATTATGCCCGTAAATTAGTTGTATGAATCATGCTTGGTACACAACCTAGCATAAAAGAAATTTATATTTATAGTCAGATTAACTTATAAAATTATTCAGGATCTCATCATAAAGTGAGATATTACTGGCAAGAGTTATGATACCGAACTTTAGGTCTTTCTTCTTCTTCTTTTACGTTGTGGGTTTAAAACTTGATGCAAAAAAGAAGTGAATATTAACTACCTTCCTATTGACATATCCTATTACAACGGTAACTATCTCTATCATTATTTAATTAATGTTATGACACATAATACAATTTATTGGCTACTATATTCTATATAAATTGTTCTTTGAGATTACTAAGGAGCCACGTAGGTAACCCTCAGCTGGTCAAACTCCTATAATTTGGACTTAATGAATCCAAAAGGCAGAATGTTTAAACTCGTATCCCCACAACAAATTTTTTGAAGTTGACTTTATGTATATCCTCCGCTATATCAGTCAAATGCAGGTTGGCTTCAAATATTTTTTATTTTTTATTTTTTAATGTTGTTTTTTTTAAGGGGAAATGTATTGTGAATAACCTTAATGGAAAAATGGCATGCGGGTAGCGAGTCCATCTTGTACAGAGTCGCAGAAATCCTGCAATTTCTTCACTTTATTCTTCCACCAAGCAGAAGGAGAACAGGTTCGTTCTTGGCTCGCTATCCTTTTCAATTTTCATCAATGCCTATGTTAATTGAATTCTTTAATTTTACGCTGAAATACATCTTCACCCCTCATCCATAGTCAATATCCATATGATTTCATGGTCTTTGGGATTTACGCCATATAAAGTATGAACTACTTACTGCTCTATTTGTGTAAATCACCCCTTTCTGTCTGCTCTGATCTCTGTCCAGATCACTTGGATTGCTGCCCTTTATCAATTTAAGTATGAACTATTAGATAGAACTCTACAATAACTCACATGAGCATGTGTCAGTTAAAAAAGACTCAATTTTGTCTTAGAGGACCAATTCAGATTTTGCATTTGCACTGGGAGTCAAACTTGTTTGACAGACGTTGAGCATGCTTGCATATGACTATTCTTCTTGATCACCATGCCCATTTGTGAAGCTCAATTTGAAGTGCTCCCTATTTGTTTGTATTAGCATAAGTCAAGGGCTTGATTTGTGCTAATAGTTTGAAATGCTCAAAACTTGATCTCTTTGTTATTCTCAAGCTATAAGTATTGGGCTGCCCCTTAAGAGACATGAATGTCATAAATTTAGTTTATTTATAATGATTATTAAAACTATTCTACATTATTATCTTGACAGAGGGGATCTTGTACTTGTTAATAGGAAGACAAACCTGGTCACAGATGGCAGAAATTCTGAATCCACTAGGAGTTACTACTCTAGCTGACACTGAAAGTCAGTTGGTACTTGAAGTGCAGACAATGTTAACGATGGCGGAATCTCCCCTGACAACTAGTACTGAGTGTTGCATATATAAGATACCATCTAATATACGTAAAGTAAACGAAGAAGCACACACTCCCAAGGTTATAAAAATTGGCCCTTTGTACTTTGGCAACGAGAGATTTCAAGAAATGGAAAGGTTTAAATTGAGATACTTCGGAAGTTTTCTTGAACGTGCTAATCAGATTGACTTGAAGGGTTGGGTTGCCTACATAAAAGAATTAGAACCCAGAGTTCGGACAAGTTATACAAATATCATTGAGCTTGATCATGATCAACTTGTCAAGGTAATCTTAGTGGATGCTGGTTTCATATTTGAGCTTTTCTGGAGATGCCATTTTGGTGATTGCTGGACAGATGAGGATTTTGTCTTGTTAAAGCCGTGGTTGTCAACTGCCATAAGGATAGATTTGTTGTTGGTTGAAAATCAACTTCCATTCTTTGTTCTTGAAAAGATATTCGAACGAGCCTTTTCTCTAACCAAAATAGGGATTTTCCTTCACTTCTAAAGTTCACATTATGCTACTTTGCCTACTATAACAAAGTCAGTTTAGACCCTATAGCTAATGGTGGAACGGAAATAAAACACTTTTGATCTGCTTAGAAAATTTCATTTACTGCAGACGGATAAGCTGCCAGACAGAGCAGATAGGGTTAAAAAGATTCATCTACATACTGCAACAGAGTTAGTTGGAGCAGGGCTGAAGTTTAAGGTAGCTTCAAGCAAATGCTTACTTGACTTGAATTTTCCAACAAAGTATCGGAAATTCTACAGTTTGAAGTGGATAACAGCACTGAGACTTTATTTCGTAATCTCCTGGCATTGGAGCAATGTCATTATCCTTATCAATCTTATAATATAGACTATATTGGCATGATGGATTTGTCTTATTAACACTGCCCAAGATGTAGAAATACTTGTGCGAAAAGGTATTATGGTGAATTGGCTAGGTGATAATGATGCAGCAGCTAATCCGTTCAATAATCTTTTTTAGAATATTACACAAGTGAATTACAACGAGAATTTCCTTCTTCTCTGTGATGATTTGAATGCATTCTACAACAGTCCTATTAACAAGGGCATTGCAACCTTGAAGTGTGGTTATTGCAACACTACTTGGAATATAGTTGCTTCTGCTGCTGCAATTTTTCTCCTCCTTCTTACTGTTCTACAAACAATATTTTCTGTCAAATCATATCTGTGCGAAAAATCTGCCTAAAAGGTGCATATTACAAAACTTAAAGCTGGAAGTGTGGATTCTAAAACTATCTGCGTAAATGGTGTTTTTGTTAGTCAGTCTAAAACCGGGTCTTTAAAACCCAGCTTTGACTCTGACAAAGTTGGGTCTTGAAAACCCAGTTTCAGTGCCCCAAGCTTTCCCAGCAATATATGTGCTATGTAAACCCACTTAAATCTTTCTTTCCTTTATTTTTCTTCTTATTACAATTCATTTATTTGCATGTGGAAACTATACATTTTGAAAATGTGCTTGCCAACTTGGATGGTGGATTGTACTCATTATCACTGAAAACTCTTGGAATATAAATTCCTTATTTTTATTTTTATGTGTAACTGTAAGTGGGTTTTTAATTCTAATATGAGCTTTTGATATTGATTCATGTGGATGTTGATTTCTTGATGAATTTGTTTGAATGAGTAATTTCCTCGGAACTGAAAATGTTTTCTAGGTAATTACATCTCATCTCTATTGGAATACTTTATAAATTTGTGTAAGCAATATATGCGTCGGCCAAAATGGTTATTACAGTTTACTAGAATATGCTTTATTCTTGATGTATTCATGTGTTCGTCTAATGTGCTTTTAAATACAGATTGAGCCACCATTTGATTGTTTGTGTTTCAAAAACTGGTTATACTGATTATATGAACATGCAAAGAGTTAAATAGAGAACCACCAAGAGTCTTACATCATCGGGTTATTCCCTTGTTGAATCCAAAAAGATTGGATCAAACTTATTTTACTAATGAAACGCTTCAATATCTTGTGAAGTTGTGAGGCTCCTTTTAATTGACAATTGACATACAGCAAAGCATTTACCTGCGGTGGCAAGTTCTTGGGACCTGATTGGTCTTCTTACATTCACATGATACTTATTTTTATGGTGGTGAATTTCTGCTAACTGAATCTGTAAAGAAATCAACACATTACAATTTACATGAGAAATTTTCTGTATAGGAGAAATTAAGGTTACTTTTCTAGCTATACCAAAATGATGGGAAATTAATCCCTCTCAACTTTTTTTATTATTATTATGAGTCCATAATCATAATTTGGTGAAATTCACACAGATATATGATTAACTTTAATTGTTTTGATAAAAAATAATATTGATATTGACTACAAATAAAGAAGATGTTATAAACCTTCTCTTTATAATCGAGAATATGTTTATATTTTAAGTATCAACTAATATACTAATTATAGCCCATTCCAAAAAAGATGACATAATTTAATAGGATGTAAACTATAGAATTGAGATAGAATTGAATGAATGAAATGGTGGAGTATCTTGATAATTTTATATGTTCCTAAAATCTCGAATAGATTAAAGATAAAATACTATAGAATAAAAATGAAATCGACAATGTTGTATGGTTTCAAACATTGGGCATTTAAGAAACAATACTAATATAAGACACAAGTGCCTAAAATGCAAATGTTGAATTGAATAGATGACTGGACATACAAGAAAAGTTATATAAAAGTTATATAAATGAGAAGAAACACAGAAAGGTTGAGATAACATAAATTGACGAGAAAATAAGAGATAACCATTTACGATAGTTTAGACATATCCAACATAGACCATGGATGTCGTAGTTAAGAAATAATTTGGTGTAGGTGAAAGGCATTAGACGGGGTACAGTGAGATTGAGAATTATAGGGGAAGCATTCATTGAGAATGATATAATTGTTTTAGGCATATTGTTGTTAACGAGAGCTATGAGTTTCTTTTATCTTGGATTGAATTCTCCATTTCGTTTCAGAAATTTGGCCACATAATCCCCACTTCTCCCATCTTTACTGGCCTGCAGGGTGATTTTGACAGTAGTTGGAATTTCCTCCTGCCTGGAACTAACGACCTTCTTAAAAACCAAACCCTTTTCCTGCAAGTATAAAGCAGTTAATTAATTACAGATTTTGATAATAAAAGGATGTCAGATACAAGAATCAATGATTCCTTTTTAAGAGCAAATCCAAAGGCAAATATCATACACGGTATTCATGTTGAAAATTTTTTCAATAAAAATGATGAAACTTTTAGAGATAGGATACCTGTGGTTGATAAATATCATAAACGAATTTTAGAGTATCAGAAAATAAAAGCCTTTTCTTTTTTTAGAAAGAACTACAAAATAAAACGAATTGAATATAAAATTCCTAGTTTTGATTAAAAAAAGAAAAAGAAAAAAGGGAAGGAATATAAGAAACAAAAGGTTTTTTGTTGTTGTTAGCTCAGTAGCTAAGCAAGCTAGCTCGTTTATTCTATCTTCATTAAGCGGTTCGTAGTTTGGTTAGTTCGCACACCGAGTCACACATTTGGGGCGTGGACGGGAGACGGGGACGGGGACGGGGAAAGAATCTAACATAAATTTAAAATAATAAGAAAAAGAAGAAAAAATACGTTTTCTGTACTCATTTTGCTCCTATATCATTCACTACATGTTTTTCGTAAAAGTAAGTTCAAACACTTGTAAAAGAAAAAGATTGGTGATTTATATAAATCTACCCATGAAAATAATATTTTTCTTTAATTTTTTTTTTTAAATGAATTGAATATAAACATTCCTAGTTTTGATTAAAAAAAAAGAAAAAAAAGAGGAAGGATATAAGAAACGAAAGGTTTTTTTTTTATTATTGTTACCTTAGCAGCTAAACGTGCTAGACTATAATGGTACGGTCTCTTCCAATAAGATAAATTCGTACACAAACTGTCACTGAATGGAACACACATTGCTTACTACTATTCCAACTCTTAGATCCCTACACCAAAGTGTTTCTCCTATCAAGGCACGATCAATTTAAGCAAAGAAATATCAAGAAGATCAAATCATATTGAAAGATTAAAATTTAACCTAAAATCATACTAAGAGAAAACATTATTGTAAATATTTTGAAAAATGTAAGAAAGTAAGGAACTGATGAAGTTAATCGCAATAATGCTATGTCAAAATTGATAAAATTATAATATTTTAGAAATGAAAAATATAATTTTACCTATTGCATAATTTTTATATTATAATCTCCTATCCTTCAGCTAGCAAGGGAACTTATTCAATTCCAATTTGAATTAATTTTAAACTTTGATGATTTAGAGAATGATATATACATAATAGGATTAATAAAAGATTGAAATTCTTACATATTATTTTATTTAGTAGCATTGCAATATATTTACCTATAGCTACCAACACTTGTTGCAGGAAGAAACTAATAAATTGGGTGAATTATCTTTGTATAAATATTAGACAATGTTAAAAAGAAAATATATTACCTATAGTCTTAAACAAGTTAGTACTTGCATATTTATTACTATAATATATATATATATATATATACACGTTAATGAAATCTTAGTTTAATTAGCTAAGATAAAAATATTAGAATCAAGAGATCTCATGTTCAAATTTTAATAATTTTATTAGGTTAAAATTTATTTTTATTTTTTTGAATTAGTTATCTTATTAATGATTTATTTATCATTTTTACCAAAAAAAGAAGAAGAGTTCTTTATATTTATAAATATACAATATAGATAGTAAACCAAATAATATTTAGATCACGTACATATAAGTTTAAACTTGGTCAACAATAATAAATAACGGGAACTAACAGCTACTGCTACATTTATATGAACAAATTTTCATCTTTTTATCAAAACTCGTTATTTTAGTTAAAAAACAAAAAGACTAGCAATTTGCATGACTTATTTTTATCACGACTTGTCATTTGGCCTACTAAACTAAGTTCCCAGGTCATTATGATTAGGGGTGTTAACGAGCCGAACTTGAGCCAAGCTTTGACAAAGCTCGGCTTGGCTTGTCTCATTTTAGGCGAGCTCGAGCTCGTTTAAGGATTGCGAGCCAAAGTTTGTTAAGAGCTCATGAAGAAATATCTAGCCTTGAGATCGGCTCGTTAAAGCTCGTGAGCCATATCAATTTTACCCTATTCCAATCAAAATAATGACTTAAAATCTAATTTAAATACTTTAATAACAAATCATCCATCAATATCATACAAACCAATCTAAATGAGTATTATCCAAGAAATAAAGGACAAAGCAATAAAACAAATCTCAAATAACTTCAAATTTTTAAATTCAACAAAGTCAAGTCTGCCATTGCCATTACCATTGCCAGTGGCAGTGGCAGACTGGACTGGCAATGGTAGTCCAGTCTGCCACTGCCATTGCCACCGTTGCCACCGCCATTGCTGCCACTGCTCCATTGCCACTACTGCCACTGCCACTGCCACTGCCACTACTGTCACTGCCACTGCCATAACTAGAATCTTAATATTATTAGAAGTCAAAAACTAATTAACAAAGTATAAGAAAGTATTTTCATTCTTTTTTTTAAGATTGTATAATATCAATAACAATAAACTAACAAACCTTAGCTCCAAGCATGTATTTTTATGGAAGGGTTATCACAACCTCTTCTTCAAATAATGTATTGTCTCTCTATAATAAGATAATCAATTTAAAAAAAAAAAACAAATAAACTTTCAGAATCAGAAATTTAAAACTTTATAGAGTAATTCATGAAGGTTAATCACTAAGAAATGTTTAAAACTTACTTTACGTGGTTTTTTCTTGATTCCAAATTTGTGACGCACCTAATCTCCCCCACAAACCAAAGCTTGCACAGTATCAATGGACAAAGAAGCGCTATAAGTATCAATAACTCTACCACCAGTACTAAAGGGGGATTCCAAAGCCACTGTAATGATGGGAATTGCTAAAATATCACAAGCCATTAGAGACAAAACCAGATACTTTAGGTTGTTTGCCTTCCACCAATTCAAGGCATCAAAATAATTATATGGATCATCAGCACATCTAAAAACACCTTCTTCCAAATACACATCCTAGTCAGATTTTTCTAGTTGGACTGTTTCAACCCTTTGCACAAATTGATCAAATTGTGACCAAGCTGAATTTTTTTTCAACAAACTACTAGAACCAACCAAAGAACCACTTGAAGTTCGAGTGCTTTGAGAAACCACTTCCTTACTATGTTCATCAACATTTGAAGCAAGTAAAGTGGCGTACTCATTATAAAGCTCATATAAAGACCCACGAATTGAAGCAATATTAGTTATAACTTCATCTTTAGGGTAAATCAATGGAAAGCAAAACTCTATAAACCTCATTTTACATCTTGGATCCAATATAGCTCCAAAAGCCATAAGCAAGTTACATTCACCCCAATACTTGTCAAACTTAGCCCTTATTTTCATTATCATATCTTTCATGAAAATGTTTTGATTATTTGTTTTCTTTTCCAAAACTTCTTTCACTCTGTAAATCTCAGAAAGAAGCAAATTTGATGTTGGATACTCACTCCCAGATATCATCTTAGTAGAAACACTGAAAACTTCTAAAACTTCACAAACAAGCTCCACCATATTCCAATCTTCAACACTAAATAGATGTTTATAATGTGGTTCCCTTTTTTGAAACAAGGGAAATGCATCTTTGAATTGTAATGCAAGTGTTAACATTTCATAAGTTGAATTCCAATGAGTTGGACAATCTAAAATCAACTTCCTAGATGGCAATTTCAATTTCTGAATTATCTCACTAAACTTCAAAAGTCTAGTTTCAGAATTTTTTAAAAACTTCACACTTGCCCTTACATTCTCAATAACATCACCTATTGCACTCAAGCCAGCTTGCACTAAAAGATTTAGAATATGTGTTGTGCAACAAACATGAAATAACTTTCCCCCCAACAACAAATGTTTACTTCTTGAGAATGTATCTTTTAAAACATTAATAGCAACATCATTATAAGATGCATTATCCACTGAAACAGAAAAAACTTTATATTCAATACTCCATTCAGTCATGCACTTAAACAAAGCATCAGCTATATCAACTCCACCACGTGGAGGAGGTACATCCACAAAGCTAAGGACTCTATTTTGCAAATTCCAATTTGAATCAATAAAGTGTCCTGTAACTACCATATACTCTATTTCTTGACCAGATCTCCAAAGATAAGTTGTTAAACTAATTTTGTTGACATTTTTCAATTGTGTCTTTAACTTTTTTTTCTCCCTTTCATAAATAGTCATATAATCAGCTTTTGCAGTATTTCGTTTAATCTTTTGATACAAAGGAGAGCATGTTTTCATCATCATAGTAAAAAATTCTTCATCCACAATAGAAAATGAATGCTCATGCACAAAAATAAAATTTGCTATACTATATCTCACTTTTGCATTATCATACTGAAAAGTGGAAAGGTCACTTGACTCACCTTTAGAGATACCAGGTGCCACTGGTACCACATTTAACATCCTTCGCGATCTTAATGCAATCTTCCTTCTTGTGCAAGTGTTATCCAAATGCCTCTTTAATTGACTAGTAGTTCCAGCATACTTAAGCCTTTGCTTGCAGTGCATACATTCAGCTTTCTTAGTGCCATCACCGACTTCTATCTCCTTGAACTCTAGCCACACTTGAGATTTTTTCTTCCTTTTTTTATCAGGTATACCCTCATCTGTATCCTCCTCATCATCATCAATTTCTATCGGATCTTCTTGTGTACTATCCATTTCATGATCAAGTAAAAGTGGGCCTGTAATAGACTCTTCTACATAAGGTAAAGGTGCATCTACTAAATTGTTTGAAATAACAGAACCTGCATTAATTAAATTACACAAGGATTATTTTTTTAAAAAGAAAAACACAAAGGAAGTTGGATATGGTTGCATGATACAAAGTAATAATGCTTGCTATGAAGGATGTTTTAGCAAATGTTTAAACAGATTCTATCTCAGTCTCATATTTGCAGCCTTGCAGGTACCTAGCAGGAGATTACTAAAAGTTCATAAACACTAAGTCACTAACCAATGACCAACAAAAAGAGATTACTAACCTTGCTTGTGATGCTTGAGTCTTGAAAGTTGAGAGGCGTTGAAGAAACTGTAAGGCTTGAGAGTTTAGCGTTAAAGAAACTGTGAGGCGTGAGGCTTGAGTTCAGAGAGGCAAGAGGTAGCTGGCTGGCTGCTTGAGGCTGAGTTCAGAGGCAAAAGGCGAGAAGGCCGAGGGGTGATTGACTGACGGTGTGAGGCTTGAGCAGAAAGGCAAGAGGTGGCTGGCTGGGATAGAGAGGTGTAAGGCTTGAACAGAGAGGCGAGAGGAGAGAGGGCCGATGGGTGACAAACTGACGGTGTGAGAACAGAACGACAAGAGGTGGCTGGCTGGAACAGAGAGGCGTGAGGCTTGAACAAAGAAGCTAGAGGAGAGAGGGCCGATGGACGTTGACTGACGGTGTGAGGCTTGAACAGAAAGGCAAGAGATGGCTGGAGGCTGTGTAAGGCTTGAGTTAAGAAAGGCAAGACCGCAAAAGGCAAGAGGCAAGGTTTGAGTGCTGGGCTACTGGCGGCGTTGAAGAAATAGAGATGTAAGAAGAGATGAAAACCCTATCTTCCTAAATCGCAATTTCAATTTTTTTTTTTTTCCTTTTTTGATTGTATTTCTAATTATTATTTGCCTGTTTTACTATTTGGCTATTTCAATTCTATTTAAGATACTACACTATACTATAATTATTAATTTTTAAATTAAAAATAGTATAAGTCTATTAGATTTTTAATATTATATATTAATGTAAATAATATAATTAATATAAATAATATAATTATTTATTTATTACAAATAAAAAATAAATATTTATTTTATATTATATATTATATTAAAAAATTATATATTTAATTATTTTTAACGAGCTGGCTCGTGAGCTTACTAGCCGAGCTTTGTAAAGATTGAGCTCAACTCGTTTACTAAACGAGCTCAAAAGTAAAGCTCAAAATCGGCTCGTTTAGTAAACGAGTTAAGCTCGAGCCGAGCTCTTGACGAGTAGCTCACGAGCTGATCGCGAGCTAGCTCGGCTCATTGCCAGTCCTAATTGTAATTAACATTGTTGTATATAAATATAGTTCACGATTTGTCTTGTTTCTCTAACAGGCTCTAGCTCTCCCAATAGGCAATAGCTGCCAGAATTAATATATAGTAAATTAAAACAACTAACTATTTGCATAGGTAGTCATGACCTATATTTTTTGGCACACTTTCACGAATTATCTTGTTGCAGGTTTATATAAATTTCTCTCACTATTTTTTGTATATATACTACTAGTTCTTTCAAATGATTGAGACCATTAGACCATATGTGTAACTAATTGGTTATGTTTTTTTTTTTCTTTGAGAATTTTTCAAGGCCCAGAATAATGAGATTTGTGCTGATCAGAAAACCCAAATTATATGAATTTCTATGGACTGTGTAAATGTTAAAATCAGATTTGGCCAGCTAAAGTGTCCTTCACGTGACTAGCTTGTAAAGGGGGCAGTCCTTTAGACCTGCTTTGATGCCAAAGTCAGTAATTAATCAAATAATATATGTTGAAAAACTAAAAAAAGAAGAAGTAATATTTGAGAGGATAATCTATCTTGTATTGAGGTTTTGAGTCCTTTATATAGGAAGTATGTCTATTACAATCACAATGACGTCACGTTATTTAATAATGGACGATAATAGTATCCGTTATAATATTAATAGGAATTAATAATGATAGCTAAGTTTTAAATTAGTTCGTTATACCATGATCATGTCATGTTTAATTATATCATTAGATTAGATTGATACAATCTTGTATTATTAACCATATACAAAATTCACGACTTGGGTCAACTAAGTAAAGGGAATTATCAAACTCAAGGGAGAAGAAGTGTTAGAATATACAAATGATTAAAGGCTCATTCAACTGAAGGGCTCGTTGACATAGTTAGAGCTTTTGGAAATTAATATCTTCTAAAATAGAATCTAGACTAGGTATTATTTGTGATAGAGCCATATCCTTACAATCTATAAATAAGATGTGGGCCTATATTATTATACACAATATTATAACTCCACATCTAATTAATATGAGAGATTACATACAGGCCAATATTACAATACGGAAATAAGGCCTTGCCACCTTTGCCAAGTCCATTAATGAGGGTCTGCTACTGATTATCCCTCTCAATTCAATACGGCCTTGCCACCTTGCCACCTTGCCAAGTCTATTATAATTGTCCTTGTCCCTCAACAGGTTGTAAGGCTTCAATACAGTATTGCCACCTTGCCAAGTCCATTATAATTGTCCTTGTCCCTCTACAAGTTGTAAGGCTCCTTTGAACAATGCCACATCGTTTGCTATTGATGTAATTGTCCCTCATAATTCAATACGGCCTTGGCACATTGCCATGCTCGCCAAGTCCATTAATGGAGTCTACTCCTGAAGTAATTGTCTCTCATAATTGAATACGGCCTTGCCACCTCACCACCTTGCCATCTTCCCAAATCCATTATATTTGTCCTTGTCCCTCTGTGGGTTGTACAGCTTCAATACGACCTTGCCACCTCTCCAAGTCCATTATAATTGTCCTTGTCCCTCTGTGGGCGAGTTGTGAGGCTCCTTTGTTAAAATCTTAAAGGCTCTAATAATGGGCCGAAGTGTTGGAGCTTAATTAGAGCACATACCTCGGATGTTAGATCCTCATCTTTAAAATTAATTAATTGTCATTAAAAGATGTAAGTTCATATTATTAAATATTATATTATAGTTTCATATCTAAGTAATGTTAGAGATTACATAATTTGCAACTTTGAATTCTTGCAATCTGAGCCAAACTGTTCTAGACCCATTTTCCCCTAATTTTGAGATTCATGGTTTGACAAGCCGTCAACACCTTAGCAAACCCATAATTCAATAATGCCTTGCCACCTTGCCAAGTCCATTACAATTGTCCTTGTCCAATGTAGGATGTAAGGCTCCTTTGAGCCATGCCACACCATCTGTTGCTGAAGTAATTGTCCTTCATAATTCAATATGGCCTTGGCATCTTGCCGTGCTCACCAAGTCCATTAATGGGGTCTACTCCTGAAATAATTGTCTCTCATAGTTCAATACGGCCTTACCACCTTGCCAAGTCCATTATATTTGTCTTTGTCCCTCTACAGGTTGTAAAGCTTCAATACGGCCTTGCCACCTTGCCAAGTCCTTTATAATTGTCCTTGTCCTAGGTTTTAAGGCTCCTTTGAACAATGCCACGCCTTTAAAATATTAAGGCTCTAATAATGGGCCAGAGTGTTAGAGCCTAATTAGAGCACATACCTCTGATAGGATGTTAGATCCTTATCTTTAAAACCAATCAATTGTCAACCATGATACAAAATTCACCTCTAAAATTATAAAATTCGCGACTTGGGCCAACTCACTAAGGGGAATTATCGAACTCAAGGGAGAAGAAGTGTTAGAATATACAAATGATTAAAGGCTCATTCATTAAGACTTTTAGTTTTTGGATGAAATAGTAATTTATCATAAAAATATAAGAAACAAGATTAAAGCCTTCTTTGCCAAGGTGCAAAACCAAGATGGCTTCAGCTAGAGGGCTCGTTGACATAGTTATAGAGCTTTTGGAAATTGATATCTTCTAAAATAGAATCTAAACTGGGTATTATTTGTGTTAAAGTCATGTCCTTAAAATCAATAAATAGGATGGGAGCTCATATTATTATTCATAATGTTATAGCTTCACATCTAAGTAATACGAGAGATTGCAAATTGATAAGAATTCCTATAGGCCAATAATACAATACGGAAGTAAGGCCTTGCCACCTTTGCCAAGTCCATTAATGGGGTCTGTTGCTGATTGTCCCTCTTAATTCAATATGGCCTTGCCACCTTGCCACCTTGCCACCTTGCCAAGTCTATTATAATTGTCCTTGTCCCTCAACAGGTTGTAAGGCTTCAATATGGTATTGCCACCTTGCCAAGTCCATTATAATTGTCCTTGTCCCTCTATAGGTTTTAAGGCTCCTTTGAACAATACCACATCGTTTGCTGTTGATGTAATTGTCCCTCATAATTCATTACGGCCTTGGCACCTTGCCATGCTCGCCAAGTCCATTAATGGGGTCTACTCCTAAAGTAATTGTCTCTCATAGTTCAATACGGCCTTGCCACGTTGCCAAGTCCATTATATTTTTCCTTGTCCCTCTATGGGTTGTAAAGCTTAATTACAGCCTTGCCACCTTGCCAAGTCCATTATAATTGTCCTTGTCCCTCTTTGGACGGGTTGTAAGGCTCTTTTGAACAATGCCATGCCTTTAAAATCTTGAGGCTCTAATAACAGGCCAGAGTAATGAAGCATAGCACCTGTTAGAGTCACATCTTTATAATTAATTATTGTCATTGAAAAATGTAACCATATATTATTATATATTTTATGTTATAATCTAATATTTAAGTAATATGAGAGATTACACAATTTACAAATTTGAATTTCTGCAATCTGTACCAAACTGTTCCAGACCCATTGGTTCCCTAATTTTTGCTGATTCATGGTTTGACAAGCTGTCAATATCATGGCAGACCAACAATTCAATACGGCCTTGCTACCTTGCCAAGTCCATTAATGGGTCTGCTCCTGAAGTAATTGTCCCTCTATTTGGAGGCACTTGGTCCTTTTGATGGGGACCGGACTTTAAGTTTCAGGGCCACCTTTTGACAATAATAACTAGTAGCTGTCCTCTAGTGGAAAAACAGAGTCACGTTATTTACACAAACAAAGAATTTACACGCCAACTGTTTGAAAGTCTACAGAATTGGAATTATTATTATTAGTAAAATGACTAATTTAATAACAAGAACTATGGATGCAAATAGAAACAAGACTGAAGCTACAGTGTCCAAGGATGCCCTGACCCTTTTGGTATTTAGAATAAACATCAGCCATTGGATTGGTGAAAGGTCCTAAACTGCTGGATTCGAATAACCAATTAGAGACAAACTAAAGCTACATTGACAATAATTCTCTTTTGAAATTCAAATGAAGTGGTATTACAGAATTGGAATTATTATTATTAGTAAAATGACTACATTGTGAACAAATTAAAACATGACTACACGTCTTAAACAATCATTTTAAATATTCAGCCTGCTAGCTCCCTGCAGTCTTCAGTTATCTGAACAATCAAGTAAAACATTTTTATTAACACAAATAAAAACTAGGAAATTGACCCATATGAGTGCTCAGATAAAGAAAACTCTTTAGGGCAGAGAGGGTCTACAGGTAAACAATTTCAGGATGGTAATCATACTAAAAAGGGACTGAAAGATCACTGCACAGTTGCGATGTTAAACTAATACTCTAACAAACTCCATTTGAGGTTCTGTTGTTTCAAAACAAGGTACTCTCCTTCTGCTTGGTGGAAGAATAAAGTGAAGAAATTGAAGGTTTTCTGCGACTCTATATAAGATGGACCTGCTGCCAGTGTGCCATTTTTACATTTAAGTTTTACCCTTTTGATTTGTATTGTCTTGTGTGTATGGAACAAAATAAACAAATGAATTTATTTTATTTAAATAAATTCTACAATTCAATTCATTTAAAATCGGGTTAAGCCAGTATAGGTGAGATGTACTTATCTTTAACCATTTAGGGTTACCTATGACTCACATCATCCACTAACCATTTCACAAAATTACTTTCCTTACATTCTACTTGATCTTCATTTTGGATTGGGTCCGGTCACCTAAAAAAAAAAAATAATTCAATTTATTTTAAATAAATTCTACACTTTTTATGTTTGAAACAAATAAAATAATGTAGAGTTTAAATTAAATTTATTTAATATTCATATTTTATTCAATTATGAATTTCACACCAAATAGATTAATTTATTACTTTATCCATCTCTAATGACCTTTTATCCTTTATATTACACGTGTTTTTATTTAAATAAATTGATAAATAGTCATCACCACTCCATCTCAATATTCATCTAATCAATTACAAGTTTTTTTTATCTCAAAATATTTTTTATTCATTGAACAACAATTAATCTCTCTGTCTTTATATTACAAAATTTTATCTTTATTTGAGTACTCATATAGGTCAGTTTCCAACTTTTATTTGTATTATTAAAAATGCTGTGCTTGCATATTCAAATAATTGAAGACTACAGGTGTGTAGCTGGCACCAGGTTGAAAGTGTTTCGGGACTTTGAAGGGCGTGTTCTTTCTGAAATAAATAAGTAAGTAATTTCTACATTCACTATTTATCTTTATAATTTAGGATTTGTCAACATATCTTTCGCATTTGATGTGTAACTATTTCAAATATAATGGTGTATTGTGATGTGTGAATATAGTAAATTAAATTTTTAATACTATGATGCTTTTCTCTGTATTTAATAACTATGCAATTTGTGAGGACATTTACATAGACGCTATTGTGATCTCTCCCATTGTAGTTGGGGTTAGAATGTTTAGGCTGCGGATTGTTGGGATGGAACTGAAATGACATTAAGGGTATGCAGAATATGATGTAATTTTTAAAGTGAGTGGTACCGCTGTACTATCAATTTAGAGCAACAGAGTCAAGATATGTTATGGATGGCAGCCTTGTCCATAAATTATGTAGTTTCTTCTGCATTTGAGAGCACTACAACCACTGTTTTCACAACTGAAACAGTCAAAATCCATATGGTCAGGCAATCAACATTACTTGAAATGAGATGTTGGTGCATATGTAGGTCTTTGGGGTTGCCATTTGTCATTACACGACAGTAACTTGTGCGAAAACTAATAATCCTATGATCAAGTACTGGAGGTCCATGCCAGCAATGACGTACAAGAAACATAATAATCCTGTGATCAAGTACTGGGATCAAGTACTGGAGGTCCATGCCAGCAATGACGTACCAGAAACATAATAATCCTGTGATCAAGTACTGGAGGTCCATACCAGCAATGACATACAAGAAACAAATTTTTTGTTTTTTTTTTTTTTTTTTTTTCTTTTTGTACAGTCTTGATATTGGCATTTTCTTTGTGATTTTTTTTGTTGGTAATAATTTTCTTGCTAGTATCTTACATGCTTAAGATGTAGGTTAACAATCTGAGAGTTTAAAAGGGGCCAGGGACGGCTGTTCTTCTTTAGTTTTCTTGGAAAAAAGGAACCTGAAGGTACCCTGTTCTCTTGGTTCATTTTTGAATTCACTAGGAAGTTTCTTACAAGATATAGTAGGATCCTGGATATTGCAAAGACTCATATGAAGGAAAACATAGAAAAATATGCATAAACAGATACATGAATTATTGAAACACTCCTGAAATTTTTTACAATTCCTTATTAAGTGGTATTTAAAAAATAAAAATAAAAAATCCATATATGATTTGAATTGAGAGTTTTGAACCTATATTGCTGACTTGACAGAATATATTGTTTGTACAGCAGTCAGAAGGAGGAGAAAAATTGCAGCAACAGTAGCAACTTTCTTCCAAGGAGTGTTGCAATAATCACGGTTCAAGGTTGCCATGCCCTTGTTAATAGGACTGTTGTAGAATGCATTCAAATCGTCATAGAGACGAAGGTACTTCTCATGGTAATTCGGCTGTATAATATTCTTCAATAAATTATTGAACAGATTTGCTGCTGCATCATTATCACCTAGCCAATTCACCAGAATACCTTTCCGCACAAGTATTTCTACATCTTGGGCAGTGTTAATAAGGAAATCCATCATGCCAATATAGGCTATAATATAAGATTGATAAGGATAATAACATTGCTCCAACGCCACGAGATTACGAAATAAAGTCTCAGTGCTGTTATACACTTCAAACTGTGGAATTTCCAATACTTTGTTGGAAAATTTCAAGTCAAGTAAGCATTTGCTTGAAGCTACCTTAAACTTCAGCCCTGCTCCAGCCAACTCTGTTGCAGTATGTTGATGAATCTTTTTAACCCTATCCGCTCTATCTGGCAGCTTATCCATCGGCGGTAAATGAAATTTTCTAAGCAGATCAGTAAAGTGTTTTATTTCCATTCTACCATTAACTATAGAGTCTAAATCGATTTTGTTATAGTGGGCAAAGTAGTGAAATGTGAAGCTGTAGAAGTGAAGGCAAATTCTTATTTTCGTGAGAGACAAAGGCTCGTCCGAATATCTCTTCAAGAACAAAGAATGGAAGTTGATTTTCAAGCAACAACAAGTCTATCCTTATGGTAGTTGACAACCACGGTTTTAACAAGACAGAATCCTCATCTGTCCAGTAATTACCAAAATGGTATCTCCAGAAAAGCTCAAGTATGAAACCAGCATCCACTAAGATTACCTTGACAAGTTGATCATGATTAAGCTCTATGGTATTTGTATAACATGTCCGAACTCTGGGTTCTAATTCTTTTATGTAGGCAACCCAACCCTTCAAGTCAATCTGATTAGCACGTTCAAGAAAACTTCCGAAATATCTCAATTTAAACCTTTCCATTTCTTGAAATCTCTCGTTGCCAAAGTGAAAAGGGCCAATTGATATAACCTTGGGAGTGTATGCTTCTTCATTTAGTCTGCGTATATTAACTGGTACCTTAAATATACAACACTCAGTACTAGTCAGGGGAGATTCTGCCATCTTTAACATTGCCTGTACATCAAGTACCAACTGACTTTCAGTGTCAACATGAGTAGTAATTTCTCCTACTGGATTCAGAATTTCTGCCATCTGTCAGGTTTGTTTTCCTATTAACAAGTGCAAGATCACCTCAGTCAAGATAATAATGTAGACTGGTTTCATGTCTCTTATGGTGCAGCCCAATATAGAGATCAATTTTTGAGCATTTCAAACAAATAGGAAGCACTTCAAATTAAGCGGCAGAAATAGGCATTGGTGATCAAGAAGAATAGCCATATGCAAGTATGCTCACTTGTCAAACAAATTTGACTCCCAGTGCAAATGCAAAGACAAAATTGAGTCTTTTTTGACTCACACATGCTCATGTGAATTATTTGTAGATTTCTATCTAATAGTTTATACTTAAAATTGATGAAGGGCAGCAATCCAAGTTATCTGGACAGAGATCAGAGCTGACAGAAGGGGGTGATTTACAGAAAGAGTAGTAAGTAGTTCATACTTCATATAGGGGTAAATCCCAAAGACCATGAAATCATATGGATATTGACTATGGATGAGGGGTGAAGATGTGTTTCAGCGTAAAATTAAAGAATTCAATTAAAATAGGCACTGATGAAAATTGAAAAGGATGGCGAGCCAAGGACGAACCTGATCTCCTTCTGCTTGGGGAAGTATGAAGTGAAGAAATTGCAGGATTTCTGCGACTCTGTATAAAATGGACTGGCTACCCGGATGCCATTTTTCCATTTAAGTTTTACCTTTTCAGGGGATGTTTGTTTTAGGTAATAGCAAATACGCCTATGTCATATGTTTTTTTGGAAAATTTATTTCTAGACAAATATTTTTTTCGAATAAATTTTTTGTCTCAATTCTGTTGTTTGGTTTAAAAAACTTATTTTCAGGAAACAGTGACAAATTTGATATAAATGTTATTATTTACAGAAAATTGAATATTTCAATAAAGACTCATATTTGCAGTAACATAATTCACTGCAAATAGACATGTAATAATCAGTTCAAACAATTATTCATCACAAGCTTGACCATGGAGCCTACATGAATTAATTCAAATACATTTTTCATTTGCAAGTTTACAAAATTCATACTAAACTTAAACAAATGGAAAATTATTTTACAAAATTATGATATGATCATTCATACTAAACTTAAACATCATTACTAAAATTATGATTTTCATAAAAAAAAGTCAAGTACGTATATTTCTTCATATCATGGGATATCATGGGAAAGTGAAAGAAAATAATTAACCTTGTCAACAACTAGCAATTCACCAAGCTTGAACTTTATATCTTTAGCTCTTAATTCTTCAAACACACTTGGCTTATTATTCCCACTCATACTAGTTTTATTTTCTTTATTCTTTTCTTTCATTCACATTCACATATTCTTTCTTACTATTCCCACTCATACTAGCTTTATTTTCTTGATTCTTTTCTTTCATTCACATTCACATATTCTTTCTTATCATTCCCACTCATACTAGCTTCATTTTCTTTATTCTTTTCTTTCATTCACATATTCTTTCTTATTATTCCCACTCGTACTAGCTTTATTTTCTTTATTCTTTTCTTTCATTAACATTCACATATTCTTTCTTATTATTCCCACTCATACTAGCTTCATTTTCTTTATTCTTTGCCTTCATCTCACATTCATTTATTCCACCATTGTAAGTCTCAACTTGTTCTATACCTTTCATACTATTAACTCCACCCATCTCATTATTACAAAGGTATTGCCTCCTTAATGAAGAAAATATTATTGTCTTCCTCCATTGTCATGAGTATTTGATACTTCACTATCACAATCTATTATATAATTACCACCTTTTTCTAGACTAATTATTCCACCATTATTATACAACTTATTCAAAGATGGTTGAGAATTCCAGAACGAGTAAAAAGAATGCCACCAAACTTTCGTTTTATAAACCTCTAGATGTCATCTTTTGTAGATGCACTTTTTAATTCACAATTAGCTCATAATCATCTAAGGGTTTTTCTAACGAGTGCTCATAGAGTACTTGTTAAGATACAAATAATATAGTCTTTGAAATTTGAAACATTCCACGAATAGTAAATTATTTATTACACAATACTGAAATCATAGGTCAACTACTACAACAAATAATACAAAATTTCTATATTTATTATCTTAACAAGTGCTCTATAGACACACGTTAGAAAAATTCATCATCTAATTCAAAGAAAACAATACACATTAATAAGGTCAAGTATGCAATCTATATAAAAACTATCATGGAATCATAGGAAAAAAGACTTACAAATACAGAAGGATGAAGTATTGGGTTTTGAAAAGATTTTATAACTCTCATATAGATATACTTTTTCAACTTTGTATGAATTTCATTTGGAATGTTCAAATGAGAGTTGGTTTTTTTTTTTTTTTTTAGAGATCCAAATGTTTGCAAACTTATTCATCAATTGCCTCTCAGCTTATGAATTGCTTTGGTCATCCTTCCTAATATCCACCATATATGACTTTTGTTATACAAAATAAATAAAAAGTAACTGAACATACATTATTAAAATGCTGTCAATTAAATTTGTACATAAAACATAACTTCAATAATAGGCAGCTCACTAATCCATTACTTTTGATTTGACTCATCTTCAAGGCTAAAAATGCTTCATGACAATATTGTTTTCAGAATCATATGCTCTTTTTATGTTATGTCATGGATCAAAATTCAAAATGCTTCTTAGAATCTTATTCTGCACAGAAACCTCCATTTCCATCCCATCTATGGCGAACTTACTTTCTTCTGGTAATGCCAGAATATAATCTGTAATATGTAGGCATCCCAGATGAGGTAGCAAAGAAAACTTTTCACTGATCAATTTATGCTTATCTTATCTCAATCTGATTCCAGCAATTGATTCTACTTCTTAAGATACCACAAGTTCTGGCTTTTCACTCTTCTTTTTGAAATGCCCGCATCATCGCGACCAAAATTAATGCTATCTGAATCCTTGAGATTATTATCAAATCTCTTTAACTATCAAATCAACCTGTTGTGATAATAATTATGATTCCCTCCGAAGCTCACTATAAAATGATGAGTTCCATTTTGATAGCCAGGTGGCGTCCAACGTCGAACAAGAGAAACATAATCAGTGATAAAGGAGCGAAATGAATAACCGCGGCGGCTACTGTTACAAATACGATGAAATCAACTACAAAGTGTTTGAGAATGATCAAATAGAGAGGCTAGCTCGTTCAGCTGCTACGGTAATAACAACTATGGTACCAAAAATTCTGTCATATTCTTCAAATGACAAATAAGTCATATTTTCATTTTACCTTTTCAAATGTTGTTCTAAATATAATTTACTTTATTATTATTATTTTTTAATTTTAACATAGTCTTTCTAATAAAATAGAAACATTAATAATTTATTAAGAATATGAAAATATCTTACAAAATTTTATAGGCATTATATATCCGCTAATTAATAATTATGTCATACCTTTATTTCTTTTCTAAATTTTTAAGTTTTGACTTCTTAATTAATATTGTAAACCCAAAAATTTTAAAATAAAGGTGAAAGTAGTATAAAATGTTTCAATCTAAAGTTAAAACTTATTTGGAAAGAAAAATTGGTAATTAAGATTTTTTAGTCTTGTGCATAACAATTTACTAATCCTGGACATGATGTAGAGTTAGGGGTTACTTTGTGGGATGTTCCTCCACTTTCTTTTCATATACTCTTTTATTAGCGGGTGTGGTTGGAGTGAGTTTTAATTATGTAATTTTCTTATTTATATTCCGTTGTAGTAAAAAAAAAAAAAAAACTTATACATACCAATAAGAATCAATAAGTCATTTCATAATTCTACAAGTGCTTAATTTAAATTCCTATGTATTTATATTTTTAGAGTTCATATCATAAAGAAAGTAAAAATAAAAATAATTTTTTTTTAATTTAGTCTTATTTAATCTGAAATTATTTTTTGTAAAAATATATTAAGATTAAAGAATAAGATTAACAAAATGTGTTGCAATTAAGAGAATAAGAAATAAAAAAAATATAGAAAAATTACTAAGTACTTAAGACTCATTTGAAAAGATAAAATATAAAATATGATTTGTTTTTTTCTTTTTTTTATTAGGGCTTTACCTCAAAGGGAACCTTTCCAAAAATTCTTAAAGTTTGAACCAGGTTTAAGAGGGGATTTGAAAAGTATGACTTATTTGTTATATGAAGAATATGTTGGGGCTCTTTGGTAGTTTGGAAATAAAATTGAGACTTTTTATAAAATTTTTGAAAAAAAATAATATTTATGAACACTTTTCATCAAATTCAAGAAAGGTTGTCATTTTTCTTAAATTTTGGACTTGAGTTTCAGTAAATCTCAAAAGAGGAGATTGTAATTTACTTTATAAGTTAATATCCAATTTAGTTATGATAACTATAGAAATCTTTGTAGGAATTAATATATAAATGGAAATATATTTCTTCTCAACGAAATTGAATTGTGGATATGGTGTAAATCCTTGAAAAGTGTTTCCATTTATAAACAATTAAATACCTTTACATTCTAAGAGGGTGTGACAATTTATCATTTCTTTAGTATATGAGATTTTGAATTTCAGCCTTCACTTATTTCATTTAAATTAGCTCCCAATAAAGATTATAAAATTCACCTTTTGAGTAAAGAAATTATAATTTAATTAAACAATAAAAAAATTAATTCAAACAAAACAACTTTTTAGTTAAATGAAACTTTCAAAAAGTGAGACCAAATAATAAATTTCAAATAGTAAAAATTAATAAATCAAATTCCATAAAACATAAATTTTAATTTTAAATTGTTTTTTAGGTGAATTTCAATTGTACATTGAGATTTTCATTTTTCTTTTTAATATTTTTTATTGAATTCAAATGGGGTGTATCTCTATTAATTCATATGAAATTACTTAATGGGCCAATAATAATTCAGCCAAGGGTACAATATGAAAATAATATTTGAACACACTAGTCAATTTGTACCTAAGAAATCAAGAAATCAATATGAAATATTTAAGTTGGTTAATATCAACTCAACAAATTTATGTAAATTTGTCGATTTGTTAAGATTAAATCAGATTGCACATATTAACTGAATTTGCAGATTAAAAAATCTAAACACCAAAGGTACAAAGCAACAAATAGGCCCTTGACTTTTATTATTATAGATTATAAATATAGATTTAGCCACGTTGAATAATTAAATTTATCCTTAGAAGGAGTATACGTGGTCCAATAATTAAACTGTAACTTTATAAAATATAAATGATTAAATACTTTTCCCCCCTAAAACTTGAGCTAGCTTAAGTTAAATATTATATGGTGAGAAAATTTATTAATCTTCCAACCCTCTTTTCCTTCTTATTTGGGTTTGGCTTTAGGATTTGATCTTGACAAGAATTATTGATCCTTGTATCTGACATCCTTTTAATATCAAAATCTGAAATTAACTGCTTTATTTATGCAGGAAAATGGCATGGTTTTTAAGAAGGTAGTTAGTTCAACGCAGAAGGAAATTCCACCTGCTATGGAAATCACCCTGAAGGCCAGTAAAGATGGGAAGACTGGGGTTTATCGGGCCACATTTCTGAAAGAAGGGGGAGCATTCAAGCTTCAGGAATTCGTAGTTAAGGAAGGTATTGATTCTACCACTACGTACACAGTCCTGTTAATCAAGCATTTTAATGAGTTTTTGTAACATCTTAATTTTTCAGTGATTCAATACATCATATTGGCAATTCACATTAATTCAATACATCATTTTGCAGTGGTACTTAGAATAATCATTTCATTTTCAATGAATGCTTCCGATGTAATTCTCAGTCTCGACCCTGTCTAACATATTCCACCTGCACCAAGTCACCTCCTTTAACTATGGCATCCATTGATTTATGTGGGATATGTCCAAGCCGTCATAAATGGTTCTCTCTCATTTTCTCTTTAATGAGTGCTAACTCAACAGTCTTACATATCTTTTGATTACGTATTTTATTTATTTATTTATGTCTGGCCATCTATTTCAATATTATTATTTTAGTCACTCTCATTTTATGCAAGTGTTATTTCTTAACTGAACAACATAGCAAGTCTCATTGACATACTGTAAAATTTTCCATTCAACTTATTTCAAATTTTAGCATCATATAAAACTCTCGAGACATTTCATCACTTCATTCATTGTGCTTAATTTTATGATTTATATCATGCTCAATTGCACAATCTGTTGTAGCGGACTATAATTTATATATTAATTGATATTTAAAAATAATAATTATTTTCACTATAAAGAGAAAGATCAGAGCAGCCAATATTAAATGTCTTCTGCTAAGATCTTATTTGTTTATGAGGAAATGAAGGAAATACGGAAGGTGGAAGGTGCCCAATTCTGTGACAAGAGCTCATCAAAGGAAACCTTAATTTCTCCTATCCACAAAATTCCTTATGTAAATTGTAATGAGTATGTTGATTTCTTTACAGATTCAGTTATCAGAAATGCACCACCATAAAGATAAGTATCGTGTGAGTGTAATGAGACCAATCAGGTCACAAAAACTTGCCACCGCAGGTTACTGCTTTGCTGTAAGTCAGTTAAAAAGAGCAAAGTAAATTTGATCCAATCTCTTTGGATTCAACAAAGGGAATAACCCGATGCTGTGAGACTAGTTGTGGTTGTTTATTTAACTTTTTGTATGTTCATAAAATCAGCAATAACCATTTTAAATTACAACTAATAGCTATAACTATATTATTGAAAAGAGCGAGTCGTAGGAACAATATTCAAGAAATTTGGGGTGCCAAATTTGTTAGATGGATCAAAGCTTATGTCAACTGGTAAGAGCAATCCTTATATCAGAGAATTGATGATTTCTCCAAATAATCTAATTTGTCAAAGAATGGTAATGATCGTCTGGATGTCAGGAACTTCGTCTAAGAGTCTCGAATCTGAAATAGAATGTAAAACCAGTTTGTTCTGGAAATTCATAATGGGTTTGGATTGGAATGGATTCCCTGCTTTGCCATTCTTTCCTCTTCTTCTCTCATCTTTGTTCACTCTACCCACTGTCATCCCGTACAAAGGTGTAGTGGCGGTTCAATTGCAGTTGAATTCGAGGGAGGTGCAGCTGAATTTCAGGGAGTACAGAATGATATCCTACCGTTGAATGTACAGTGAGGCTGTTATGAGCCATTGGTTGTGAGGGCTATTAGTTGTATGGGTAACAGTCTCATATTAATTTTATGGGTAGCTTAATGTGGGTTATAAGGAGAGGAGTGGGGGCTGTAACTTAGTAGGGTAGTTTGAGGCTCGACTCTTAATTACTCGACTTGTATTCGGTTCGAAAAAAAACGAGCCAAACTCGAGTTCTCATTAAAATTTTCGAGTCGAGTATCAAACTTCAAATACTTGGCTCGAAAAGCTTGTCGAACTACTCGTTTTATTTATTTAATTTTTAATTCTTAAATATTAATTATATTAAATATATACTTTATTATTTATTTAATTTAAATATATAAATTAATGTTAAATATATCTTTTATTTATATTAACAAATATATTAATTATATACATATATAAGTTTTGCATTTTTTAATTTAATTTACAATATAATAATAATGTTTTAAAATATGTTGAATATAAATAATTTTTTAATCGAGTATTCAAGCCGAGCTCGAGTACTAGAGTAATGAGCTTGAACTGAGCTCAATTTAGAATGAGGCTCGATTTTGGGCTCGAACTTGAACTCGATTTTGAATTTTTTTAGTTCTAGCCGAGCTTGAGTATCTCAATACCTTTTTCGACTCTGCTCATTTCCAACCCTAGAGAGGAGCACTCTACTCCCAATAACTAATTTTTTACAGTAATTCTATTTTAATTCTTAACAAATACTTCTCGTATTCCAAAAAGTTAATCCTACTATATATGAGAAGACAAATTAGCCTAGCCTAAAAAAGATAAAGGAAGAAAAAATAAAAGGATAATGTACCTTTAGTGTTTGGAAAAAAAAAGAAAAAAGAATTGGTCTATTTTAGAGTTTGAAAGAAAAAAAAAAATACAAAAACATGACAATTATGATTCAACTTATTTGGGAGCTTAAAAAAAATAAAGTAAGAAGGAATAAAAGGATAATGTACTTTTAGTAAAGAGTTATGTGTCTAATTTAATAGTTTATAAAAATTAATGAAAAATGGGTAGTAGTCATGAAGATAAAATGTAATTGGCCCAAAAATATATTTTACACTCTCCTCTCTTACCATTCCAGTACTCCATCTAAATAAATCGAAAAAAAAAAAAAAACTCCAAAAAATTAATAACAAATAAAAATGACATGTAACATCTGCTCTTGCTTTAGCTCTTCCGAATAAAGATTGTTTTTATAATTTTGTTCACTATGATCTTCATTCTTTTTCGAAACCAGAAAAGTTTTGGTTTGTTAACATTGTTTCTTCTAATTCTCCCTTTCCAATTAATCAGAGAAGATAAAAATTTCTTGTTAAAAACGTAACATTTATCATATTGCTTAAAGGAGAGACTGGATAAATAAAACTACACTAGCAACTTAGGGAACATATAGTATGGGACCATTGCTACTCCCCAACAGGCATCAGAAGTTTCCGGTTCAAATTGACACTCACTTAACATTGAACATCAGACGGTGGCCATATAGACCACTTAAACCATGAAAGAGTTTTCGCTTAGCCACAGTTCAATTCTCACTATTAGCATCAAACCACCTAAATCAGGAACCTTGCTCACAATATCTCTCAGAAAATCGAAGACATTAAACTTCTGTACACATTGCTAATTATGACTCAAATAAGAGATTATGTGCCTAATTCAATAATATACAAGAGCTATTGCAAAAGAAATGATAGTTAATGAAAATAAAATGCAATTGACTCAATAATTATAGAGACAATTAGTTATAATTAAACCTTAATTCTAAGACCCGTGATTATTTTGTAGGCCTATAAATTGAAGGTTTTACCATTGTAAAAGAGTGAGTTTCGTGAGATTCATCATATCCAAGAAATAAGCGTATCACCCTCCTCCCATGGAGTAGGTCGATAACCAAACCACATATATCTTATGTCTTTTACTGATCTGATTATATACACATCATCAAAATTTAAAATTAATTCAAATTGTAATTGAATAATTTTCCATTCTAGCTAAATGATGGGAGATTCTAATATAAAAATTATCCAAAAGGTAAAATTATATTTTTGATTCCTAATATAATTTATCAATTTCAATATAGCATTATTGGGATTAATTTCATCAATTCCTTAAATTTGAATTGATCGATATTAATCGGATTCTGAAATTTTGTACGCATTTCTACTTGCAGCTATTGGTGGAGCTACAGTACTGTCTTAATAAGATAATCGATGATAGTATGTCAAAAGAATAGTTAGTCGTTTTAATTTACTATATAGTAATCCTGGCAGATATTGCCAGTTGGGGGAGCTAGAGCCTATTAGACGTACAAGACAAATCGTGAATATAATAACATACTGTGTTAATGACAATTAGCTGGAAATAGAGTTTAATAGACCAAAAGATAAGTCCTGATAAAAATAGCTAGTCTTTTTGTTTGTAATGAAAGTAACGATCTTTGATGAAAACTTGTTCATATAAATTGCCTGAGCTAAGTTCTCGTTGTTATTTAATTTATTATTTATATTACATAAATAAATATATGTAAATATAATATTTAAATTATTGATATTATAAATAACTCATAATAAGATAAATAATTTACTATTTAATACGACAAACATTAATGTCATATAAAAAATATTAATGTAATGATCTAGAGTTATACTTTATAGATATTGTTTTTCACCCAATTGACGACAAAATAGTGTTCGAGATACTGATAATAAAATAATTATTAATTTAAAGGAAGCTGATGATTAAGAATGTAAGTTCTTTATTGATTTTCTGGATTCAACTTTTTATTTTGTTTGTTTTTTATGAGATCAAGCTAACTCTCAATTAAAAATAAATAATTACACATTGGTGTAAAAATATTAATCCGATTAATAATAAACTAATCATACATTGGTGTTCGGATAGAGATTTTTTGAACCTCTACTTGAACCGACCTGCCCGGTTGTACACTCTTGTAAAGGATTCCAAAATTTTGGATCTACCAGGTTTTTCTTCTTATTTTTTTTATTTATGTTAGATTCTTTCCCGTCCCCCATCCCCCTCCCAAGTGTAAGAGTTTGAGGAGTTTCTTCTTGGTGCCAACAAGGAACGGCCTAATGAAGATAGAATAAACGAGCTAGCTCGTTTTGCTGCTGAGGTAACAACAACAAAAAAACCTTTTGTTTCTTATATTCCGTCCTTTTTGATCAAAATTAGGAATGTTTATATTCAATTCGTTTTATTTTCTGATACTCTAAAATTCGTTTATGATATTTATCAACCACAGGTATTCTATCTCTAAAAGTCTCATCATTTTTAGAGACAAAATTTTCAACATGAATACCCTTTATGATATTTGCCTTTTGGATTTGATCTTAACAATGAATTATTGATTCTTGAATCTGACATCCTTTTAATATCAAAATCTGTAATTAATTAACTGCTTTATTTATGCAGGATAAAGGTTTGGGTTTTAAGAAGGTAGTTAGTTCCACGCAGGAGAAATTCCACCTACTATCAAAATCACCCTGCAGGCCAGTAAAGATGGGAGGAGTGAGATTTCTGTGGCCAAATTTCTGAAACGAAATGGAGAATTCAAGCTTCAGGAATTCAATCCAAGATAAAAAGAAACTCAAAGCTCTCAGCAACAACAACATGCCTAAAACAATCATATCATTCTCAATAAATGCTTCTCGTATAATTCTCTGTCTCACTCTACCCTGTCTAATGCTTTTCATCTGTACCAAATCACCTCTTTTAGCTATGACGTCCATGGTGTATATTGGATATGTCTAAACTATCATAAACGGTTCTCTCTTATTTTCTCGTCTATTGGTGCTATCTCAACTTTTTTACGTATCTTCTTATTTTGTATTTTATATAACTTTTCTTGTATGTCCGGTCATTCATTTAATTCAATATTCTCATTTTAGCCATTTGTGTCTTATGTTAGTGTTGTTTCTTAAATGCCTAACGTTTGAAACCATACAACATTATCGATTTCACTGTCATTTTATAAAATTTTCCTTTTAATCTCTTCAAGATTTTAGGATAACATTAAATTCTCAAGATACTCCACCATTTCATTCATTCAATTCTGTCTAATTCTATAGTTTGCATCGATAATGTTCAATTATGTCATCTTTTTGTAATGGGCTATAATTAATATATTAGTTGATACTTAAAATATATACATATTCCTGATTATAGAGTGAAGGTTTGTTACATCTTCTTTATTTGTAGTCATTATCAATATTAATTTTTTTTATTGAAACTATTAAAGTTAATCATATATGTGTGTGAATTTCACTAAATTATTATTATAGTCTGATAATAATAAATAAAGAAAGAGTTGATAGGGGTTAATTTCCCATCATTTTGGTATAGCTAGAAAGGTAACCTTAATTTCTCCTATCCAGAAGATTTCTCATGTAAATTGCAATGTGTTGATTTCTTTACAGATTCAGTTAGTAGAAATTCACCACCATTAAAAATAAGTATCATGTGAGTGTAAGAAGACCAATCAGGTCCCAAAAGGTTGCCACCGTAGGTAACTGCTTTGGTGTATGTCAATTAAAAAGAGCGTCACAACTTCACAAGATATTGAAGCGTTTCATTAGTAAATTAAATTTGATCATCCATTTGGATTCGACAAGGGACTATTGTTGGTTGTTTAATTAACTTTTGGTATGTTCACATAATCAGTAATAACCATTTTTATAAACACAAACAATCAAATGGTGACTCAATCTGAATATAAAAGCACATTGGACGAACACATGAATACATCAGAACAAAGCATAGTTTTGTAAATAGTAATATGATTTTTCTAACGAGTGTCCTAAAGATACTTGATAAGGTACAATAAATATGATATTTGGAATTTGAAACATTCCAAATTTAGTAAATTATTTATTATACAGTACTGAAATCATAACCAACCATTACATTAAATGATAAATTTTTTATATTTATTACCTTAACAAGTGTATAAAAGAACTCGTTAGAAAAATCCATAGTAATAACCATTTTGGCCGGCACATATATTGCTTACACAAATTTATAAAGTCTTCAAATAGAGATGAGAGGTACCTAGAAAACATTTCAGTTCTGATGATATTACTCGTTCAAACAAATTCATCAAGAAATTAACATCCACATGAATCAATATCAAAAGCTCATATTAGAATAAAAAAACCTCCTACACATAAATAAAATAAAAATAAAAATGAATGTATATTTCAAGAATTTTCAATGATATCTTTATAGCAATGTTAAAGAGTACTATCCACCATCCAAGTTGGCAAACAAATTTAGAACACATTTTCAAAATGGAAAGTTTCCACATAGACCTGTTATTCAATTCTCCCAACAAAAAATAATCGCAATGGCAAGATTGATAAAGAAAGTGAGGGAATACAGTTATAGAAGAGAAAAAAGACAAATGAATGGAAACGAAAGCATAGTTTGATTCACCTATACATCCTGCAAATTAGTTATAAAAGTTTGAAGAGTTGGCTTTGCAACACCTATCATATAGTTGTTGTCTCACATTCTTAATATTTCCGGCCATTAGTTTTATCTGCACCTTCCATTCAATGAAGAGTTAGGTCGCCAACAACATTGCCAACAATCCTAGCACAAAATTAAGTTAGAATAATGAGCAAAATAATGTTGGACAATAAAACCAACATAAAGTTACAAAATCAGACGGATTGAACTCTTATAATGTTTCTATAAGAAAGTCTGTCTTCATTGAGCTATATAATTATATCTAACATTTTCAGTGTGTCCATTTAGTTGAACCTTAAATAACACATATAATTGGTGAGAACACAGATTTACTTCCATTGAACCGAATTATATAACATGGATGAATTCATCAAAGACAGAAATGTTGGAGTGGTCCAAATTTATCTTCCAAGTAGAGGGATGGAAAGTGCCAAGAAGAGAGTTGAGATTAGAATTAGTGCAAGTTGTAAAGTAATTAATATCAATCTCTTGATGGAAGAGAAAAATAAATCAAGCACAAAAAGAAACTCACCTTATGAATAAAGCATTATTTCCTATTCATGTTTGTTTTACTATCAATTTCATACTTAGCATGTACAATGAGCTGACTTCAACATCAAGCCGGATATATTAGCCAGGTGAAGGAACAAAAAGCATTACACCACAATGCATTTGATCAATAGATTATAATGATGGGTATTATTTGTCATTTCATTAGAAATTTTAGGAAAAAAGAAAAGAAGTGTTGCAGAGATAATTTTTCTAAACAAAAGACGTATGAAAAATATTCACAATGACTAAAGAGAAATGTTTTTACATATCAGAAACCAATTGAGGAGATAATATAATTGTGTTAAGGTTGAAAATATGTGTTCTTGACACTCACCAACCATTTGGCACTCTTATAGGTTGCAATTGTTACTACTGATATCTTCTAACTATCATATAAATACAGACCTTTTAATAGTGCTATGCTTGGCTTCCCATAACCAGAGAGTCCATCAGATCTTCAACAACATCCATCAGCTTCTCCTTTTATCCTTTCGTGTAATTTTGCAACAGTGTTGATCTAGTGTTTGATTCACAAGAGCACAATTTACACAAACACAAAATACTAAATCAAATAAAAGAAATGGAAATGGAAATTAACAAATCTCTTTCTGTCTGGAAGCAATGTTAAGAAAATCAAGAACTTCAATATCAGTATGAATATCATACCTCATGATATCTGGCTCGAACACTATCCACAGAAATAGAGCAACAATAAAAAACAAAATATTATCAAATCATATTAGCAGAATTGGTCATGTCAAGGTTGTGCATAAATATCATATATCACATTTTCATTACAATCACCTATACTGGCGCTTAAGAAGAAGGAACGTAGGTTTTCTTCTCATTGTATGCATTCAGAATAAAAACCTCAAACAAATAAAGATAAAAAAGAGAAGTTTCCATATTTAACATCAAGATCAGACAATTTGACATGCATCCATAAAAATTTGAAAATCGCAACACCTGAAATTCTACAACCTTTTACAGGTAAAAGAAGAACACCATGAAACTCAAAAAAAAAAAAAACTGAAGAAAGCAGCAAGGAAAGGGCCATTCTTTCTCAAATTTCATAAACATACAATACACATAATTAAGTCTATAGAGCAAATACAATTACCGACGCTTTTAAACAATGGACCTGTGATGGAAACTGCCAATAATGCCCCAAAATCCCACTATTTGATGAGGCATATCTTTGAATAGGATTGATGTCGTACAAAGAAAACTAACTACAACTAACGAAATGTTATAACTTGGCATATCTTGCAGTCATTTTTTGAGTATGACGACCTTCCTGAAATTGTCTAATAGACCCTGTCTGCTATACATGTACAAAATTTTATCTTTATTTGAGTACTCATATGGGTCAATTTCCGAATTTTATTTGTGTAGACACCAAAATTTTGGCATTTTTGTCTATTAAAATAATTGGCCAATTTAAGTGTCAATTAGTTAAATAATAAATTGGAAAATTAGACACTAATTAGTCAAAATACAAATTGACAAATTAGACAATAATTGGTCAATTGACAAAATAAACACAAATTAGCAATCAATACCTATCCCAACCAAATCATCTCAAATCCATATAAATAAGTTCACATAAGCAATGGAAGAGAGGCAGAAAACTCAAGGCACAAAAGCTCTTGAAACACCTTTGCTTTTCTCTCTCAAACAATAGAGATTTAAGCAAGTCACAAATCCCTGCCATCAAGCCTAATGCCTGCAGCCCAGTGCCCGCAGAGATCATAAGACCTTTCCCAACGATTACTCAGAACATCGTTTTGAAAGAGCATCATCAATTCATCCGGGATCAAGCTACATAGTCATTAGATCAAGTAAGGCTTTCAAGGAGATCGAATAAGAGGATTACATTATTTTATTTAAAGAATATTAATTCAAAGGTTGTATTCATCTATTTATAAATATAATACAATTGTTATTTTTGTATACGCTTTCTTGTCCGTTACTTTCAGGCACAAATTTGTTGTTCACAAGTATTATTAAATATGTTGTGCTTGCATATTCAGATAACTGAAGACTACATGTGTGTAGCTGGCTCCATGTTGAAAGTGTATCTGGACTTGGAAGGGCGTGTTCTGTCCAAAATAAATAACTAAATAATTTCTATATTCTTTATTTATCTTTTACAATTTAGGATTGTCAACATATCTTTCGCATTTGATGTGTAACTATTTCAAAAATAATGGTGTATTATGATGTGTGAATATGGTAAATTATTTTTTTTACGATGTTGCTTTTCTCTCTATTTAATAACTAAGCAATTTGTAAAGACATTTACATAGACGCTGTTGTGATCTCTCCCATTTTAGTTGGGGTTAGAATGTTTAGGCTACGGATTGTTGGGATGGAACTGAAATGTCATCAAGTGTATGCAGAATATGATGTAATTTTTGAAAGTGAGTGGTCCAGCTGTATTATCAATTTAGAGTTACAGAGTCAAGATATGTTTTGGATGGCAGCCTTGTCCATTTATAAAATATGTAGTTTCTGCATCTGAGCGGCACCAATGTTTTCACAACTGAAACAGCCAAATTCCTTATGGTCGGGCAATCACCATACTGAAGGTGTAGATTAAAATCCTGAGAGTTAAAAGAGGCCAGGGAGGGCTGTTCTTTTTTGGTTTTCTTGGACAGAACCTGAAGGTACCCCTGTTCTCTTTGTTTCCTTTTTGAATTCACTAGGCAGTAACTGTTTATTAGCTCTTCCTAATTTATATAGAGAAGGCGAGGATGATTCTACTAAGTACTCTTTGGAATTTAAACTAGTTTTATCTGCAGATGGGTAATAATATACCCTTGTAGCATAATATCATGATGTACTCTTTATAAATTATGAGACACAACTTGAAAAGTTTAGATAAGAGATTGGAAACATAAGTAACTGCAAATGTATTTTGAAGGTAGGTCAATTCTCTTTTACATCTATTTACACTCTAGTTATTTGATTATTGTCCATTTTCTACTGCAGACAGTAATCTAACATACTCAATTCAAGAATTCTCATTGATAATACACCCAAATCGGAGCCTAAGCTGATAGGAAGAATATGCAAAAGTAAGTCTAACCAAAACTTAAAAACTAAACTACTCCAACCTCTCTAGTTTAAATATTACACAAATCTCTTATTTATTTCTAAAATATACGCATATCTCTTCTGGAACTTCAAAACAAATAACAACTTAACTAAAACTCTAAATATTTAAAAACAAATACTTATAAAACCCTTATGATCCTATTGTTAGGAAATACAATATTATTAAACTAATAATTATAATTTTTTTATAATAATAATAATACAAATAAAAAATTAAATTAATTTAATAATACTAAAAGTATAAAAAATTAAAGGAATGATAATTTATATACTAATTAATTTAAAATTTATATTTTTTTATAATAATAATACAAATAAAAAAAATTTTGAATATAAAAAATTGAAGGAATGATAAATTATATAAAAATATTTTAATAATTATACAAATAAAAAATAAAAACTATAAAAATAATTATTTTTAGAATTTACACGAACAACTTCAGATTTTTTAAAAAGTTATTGTATTTTGAAAACATACGTTTTCTTATCATAATTTAAGCAATGATAATTAATTTATATCTTATTTTAAATTTAATAATATTAAAATTATATTTATCTCCAAACAATAAGGCTATAAGAGTTTTTTAGGCATTTTTTTCTCAAATATCTAGAGTTTAGATTAAGTTATAATTTGTTTTTCAAGTTTTAGGAGAAGTATGCGTATGTCTTAAAAATGAATTTTTTTTATTTTTTTTTGTGTGTAATAGCAACATTATACTGGGAAGTAATTTCATCAAATATAAATATAAGTTTCTTACAAGATATATAGTAAGATCCTGATATCGCAAAGATTCATTTTGAACCAAAACATTAAAAATGTGCATAAACAGATACATGAACTATTTAAACACTCTTAAAATTTTGTACAGTTCCTTTTTAAGCGGTATTTTAAAATAAATAAATAAATACATTATTTAAATTGAGAGTTTTGAACCTATATTGCTGATTTGACAGAAAATATTGTTTGTACAACAGTAAGAAGGAGAAGAAAAATTGCAGCAACAGTAGCAACTTTCTTCCAAGGAGTGTTGCAATAATCACGCTTTAATGTTGCAATGCCCTTGTTAAAAGGATTGTTGTAGAATGCATTCAAATCTTCATAGAGCTGAAGGTAATGCACGTTCAAATTCGCATATATAATATTCTCCAAGAGATTATTGAACAAATTAGCTGCTGCATCATGATCACCTAGCCAGTTCACCATAATACCTTTTTGCACAAGTATTTCTACATCTTGGGCAGTGTTAATAAGGAAATCCATCGTGCCAATGTAGTCTAAAATATATGATTTATCAGGACAATGAAATTGCTCGAATGCCAGGATATTACGAAATAAAGTGTCAGTGTGGTCATCCACTACCAACTGTGGAATTTCCAATACTTTGTTAGAAAATTTCAGGTCAAGTAAATATTTTTTGCTTGAAGCTACCTTAAACTTTAGCCCTGCTCCAACCAACTCTATTGCAGTATGTAGATGAATCACTTTATCACTATCCGTTCTATCTGACAGCTTATCCATCGGCGGTAAATGAAATTTTCTAAGCAGATCGGTGAAGTGTTTTATTTCCATTCCACAATTAGCTGTATGGTCTAAACCTTCTCTGTTATAGTCGGCAAAGTAGCAAAACGTGAACTTTAGAAGTGAAGGAAAATCCCTATTTTGTTGAGAGACAAAGGCTCGTTTGAATATCTTTTTGAGAACAAAGAATGGAAGTTGATTTTCAAGCAACAGCAAATCCATCCTTAAGGTAGTTGACAACCACGGTTTTAACAAGACAGAATCCTCATCTGTCCTGCAATTAGCACCAAAATGGCATCTCCAGAAAAGCTCAAGTATGAAAGCAGCATCCACTAAGATTACCTTGACAAGTTGATCATGAGTAAGCTCAATGATATTCGCATAACATGCACGAACTCTGGGTTCTAATTCTTTTATGTAGGCAACCCAACTCTTCAAGTCAATCTGATTAGCACGTTCAAGAAAACTTCTGAAATATCTCAATTTAAACCTTTCCATGTACTGAAATCTCTCGTTGCCAAAGTGAAAAGGGCCAATTGATATAACCTTGGGAGTGTATGCTTCTTCATTTAGTCTGCGTACATTAGCTGGTACCTTACATCATATCAGACCGGGTCTATAACACAATTTCAGGATAGTCATCATACTCAAAAAATGACTGCAAGATCATTGTACTCATTATCACTGAAAACTCTTGGAATATAAATTCTTTAATTTTATTTTTATGTGTAACTATAAGTGGATTTTTTATTCTAATATGAGCTTTTGATATTGATTCAAGTGGATGTTGATTTCTTGATGAATTTGTTTGAATGAGTAATTTCCTCTGAACTGAAAATGTTTTCTAGGTAACGTCTCATCTCTATTGGAATACTTTATAAATTTATGTAAGCTATATATGTGTCGGCCAAAACGGTTATTACAATTTACTAGACAATGCTTTATTCTTGATGTATTCATGTGTTCGTCTAATGTGCTTTTAAATACAGATTGAGCCACCATTTGTGTTTCAAAAATGGTTATACTGATTATATGAACATACAAAGAGTTATTAGAGAACCATCAATAGTCTCACATCATCGGGTTATTCCCTTGTTGAATCCAAAAAGATTGGATCAAATTTATTCTAATGAAACGCTTCAATATCTTGTGAAGTTGTGAGGCTCTTTTTAATTGACATACAGCAAAGCAATAACCAACGGTGGCAAGTTTTTGGGACCTGATTGGTCTTGTTATACTCACATGATACTTATCTTTATGATGGTGAATTTCCGGTAACTAAATCTGTAAAGAAATCAATGTTAGAAATGTGGTGAGCACAACACACAAATTAAAGAGGATGAACAAATTGGAATACTCAAAAACAATTTCTACTTTCTTGATTTCAAATTGAAAATATATCATGGATATTTATAAGACTTATAATAGTAACTCTAAAGTCACACAACTAAATGTGCACTAATATGACTTAAACACCCATTACCCTAGACATTAAGGACTCCAACCCATTACTATAATTTTGTTACACATTAACAACAACAACAAAAACTTCCACTAGCACACAATAATTTATAGCCACCCATTATAAGAAATTAACTTCCTCTAAAAACCCATTACCTCAAAATAACTCACTTTTCTAACTTCCATTAACAATTTATCATAGGAAAGTAAAGTTTATTATTTTCAACACTTCCCCTTAAACTTAATTTTCCTTTCTAACTCCAAGCAATTATCTCAATCCTTGAAAGACTTCAAATTTAAGTGGTTTTGTGAAAATATCAACAATTTAATCAAGAGACTTCACAAATTTGACTTCCACCTCTTTCTTGGCTATACACTCATGGATGAAATGATACCTTGTGTCAATATGCTTGCTTCTTCCATGGAAGACATGATTCTTTGCCAAAGCTAGTGCAGACTTGTTGTCAACAAAAATTTTGGTTGGTTTTTTTGTGGCTCTTGTAGCTCCTTCAACAATCTTCTTAACCAAATGGCATGACAAGTACAAGAGGTAGCAGCAACATATTCAACCTCACAAGTTGAAAGAATAACATTTGGCTGTTTCTTTGAAACCCAAGAAATAGCATTATTTTCCATGAAAAATACAAAACATGTGGTGCTTTTTCTATTGTCCAAATCTCAGGCAAAATTACTACCACAATATCCCAGAAGATCAATAATATGTGAAGAAGAATAAAATAGGCCATAGTCAGGTGTACCTCTTAAGTAGTGAAGAATTCTTTTAGCCATTTTCATGTGAGTATAAGTAGGAGATTCCATGTAACGACTCACTTCTCCAACAGCATAAAAAATGTCTGGCCTTGTGCAAATCAAATATCTCAAACTTCCAACAAAACTTCTAAATAATGTGGGATCTACCTTCTTTCCAACATCATGTTTCAACAACTTCACTCCACATTCCATGGGTGTATTAACATAGTTGCTATCAAATATCTGGAATTTCTTAAGAACATATTTTGCATAGCCTTCTTGTGAAATAAAAACTCCACCATTATTTTGCTTCACTTCAAGACCCAAGTAGTAAGACATTAGCCTCATGTCAGTCATCTCAAATTCACAAGTCATTTCCTTCTTGAAATCTTCAAACATGGTTGGATTATTTCCTATAAAAATTAGATCATCCACATAAAGGCAAACAAATAAAACATCACAATTTTCATGTGCCTTCACATAAAGTGCATATTCATGTGGACATCTAACAAACCCATTTTCTTGAAAATACTTGTCAATTCGATTATGTCATGCCCTTAGTGCTTGTTTTAGGCCATATAAAGCCTTTTTTTGCTTCAAAACTTTGTCTTCTTGCCTTTCAATTACATAAACCTTAGGTTGCTTAACATAAACCTCTTCTTCAAGAAAAACATGGAGGAAAGAAAATTTTACATCCAATTGATAAATCCTCCAATGCTTATGTGCTACAAAGGAGATTAACAATCGAATTGTTTCTATGCGAGCAACAGGAGCAAATACCTTTTTATAATAAATCCCCTACTTTTGTGCATAGTCTTTCGCAACTAGCCTCGCTTTGTACTTCTCAACTTCTCCTTTTGCATTTTTCTTTTCCTTGTACACCCATTTCACACCAATAACTTTTTGATCTTTTGAAAGATTTTTTCCAACTCCTAAGTTTTATTTTTTTTCAATAGCTTTTATCTCATTATCCATTGTTTGTCTCCACTTCTTGTCATTTTCAGCTTCTTCAAAAAACAATGGTTCACTATCTGCAACAAGATAAAATAAATTAACATATTTTATCACTTATGTATTTTCATAAAGATCAAGAAGACATCTTTTTCTGATGAAGAATTTGGTGATGGAGGTGGAGTAATGGCTTCTAATGGTGCTTCTATATCTTGTTCTTCTTCGAAGTAAGGAAAAAGAAATTGTAACTTTCTTTCTCTTGAACATCCTAATTCCATGTTTCATTTTCATTGAACTTAACATCTTTACTAACTATGATTTTTCCATTCCTTAGTTTATAAAGCTTGTATCCTTTGGAATTTGAATCATAGCCAATAAATACATACTTCACACTTCAATCATCAAGTTTAGATCTCTCTTGATCTGGTATATGGGCATAGGCAATGCTTCCAAAAATTCGCAAGTGAGAAACATTTGGTTTCTTTCCACTCCAAGCTTCTTAAGGTGTTTAATTCTCCACACATTTGGTTGGACATCTATTGGACAAATAAAATGCACAACAAACAGCTTCTACCCAAAATTCTTTAGCCATATTCTTAGATTTCAACAAACATCAGGCCATATTAAGAATTGTTCTATTCTTCCTTTCTGCTACACTAATTTGTTGTGGTTCCTATGAACTGTTAAAGGACGACGAATCCCTTGTTTTTCAAAAAAGATATTGAATTCATTTGAAGTGAATTTGCCTTCTCTATCGAACCTTAAAGATTTAATTACATGATTACTCTCTTGATTAACAAGAGCTTTAACTTTTTGAACACCCCAAAAGCCACTTCTTTTTTCTTCAAAAAATAAACCCATGTTTTGCCAGTATAAACATCAATGAAAAGCAAAAAATAATAATTTTTACTAAATGAGCATGGCTTGATTAGTCTACATACATCGGTATGAATAAGCTGAAATGGCTCGGTTGCTCTTGTGGCTTATTTAGGAAAACTCTTCCTTACATGTTTTCCAGGGAAGCATGCTTCACACAATTGATTTGGGTGGTCAATGAATGGCAACACAAACACCATCTTCTTCTTTCCCCAATTCTTGAGTCCTCCAAAATTCAAGTGACCCTACCACATATGCCTAATGCCATGTTGAATCTTATTCACACATCTTCAAACATTTGGTACCATCGATTTGGAGATTCAAAATGAACATCTTGTTTCTTGTCATGGACACCTTAGCAATAAGATTAGCATCTTTGTCTTTAAGCCAAAGGACTTTACCTTTCATACGAATTTCATACCCTTCTCTAAAAGTTGTCCCAAACTTAAAATGTTACTTTTTAATTTTGGAACATAATAAACATCATAAATGAGCTTATGACCAGCATATTTCAAAGAAATTAAAATGGTACCTTTTCCTTTGATTGGAATTTTGGAAGAGTCTCCAAAGGTTATAAATCCACTCACTTTTTCATCAATCTCATAAAATTTGCTTTTGTTCCCACACATATTGTTATGAATCAGTGTAAAATTTGGCAATCATATGCACAGCAAAATTTAAAATTTTGATTCCTTTAACCTGAAAATCACCTTATGATTATATGAAAGATCCTAATTATAGTTTAACAATTAAACAAGTAGAGAATTGTATATCTCTGAGACTTTTAATTCTTTCGTTGTATTCTTGATCGGCGTTCACTCTTTCGCCGTTGATTCATCAAGAGCACAGCAACGACACAGGTGTCCCGTCTCTAAGTGTATCCACACGAACGAATCCAATTAAGGATCTTTATGCTTGAAGATGAAAACGGTTATCAAGGGATTTCTTGTGTGCTAGCACAAGTTACCGAATCTCTCTTATAATTTAGAAACTCTCATGAGCCTAAAATCCATCATATGGATTTTTGGCTCTCCATACAGTATGTACAATTATTTTTTCTTCTGTTTTTATTTAGTTTGTTAAGTCTTATATTTTATAAAAACTAGCCACCTCCTTATGTATTGGACAATCCTAACACATTAAAGATTATGCTAACATTAGGATTTAATCATAATTCAATCTAATGCCTAACAAACTATAATAATTACATGATTGCTCCAAAACTCTCCTTAGTTGAATATCGTCATTTTGTGTGTGACCCCTTAGGTTCAAACTATTGATGGAAATAGGCATGTAACTTTTATATATTTATTACTGGACCATGTCTAATTAAATTATAATTCATTCTAATTATTTAAATTAAAACTCTTTTTAATTCACCCTTTAATTAAGATTAATTAATTAATCATCTATAGATATTGCACTTGTTAACTCCTGACAGATGGTAGAAATTCTGAATCCAGTAGGAGAAATTACTACTCATGTTGACACTGAAAGTCAGTTGGTACTTGATGTACAGGCAATGTTAAAGATGGCAGAATCTCCCCTGACTAGTACTGAGTGTTGTATATTTAAGGTACCAGTTAATATACGCAGACTAAATGAAGAAGCATACACTCCCAAGGTTATATCAATTGGCCCTTTTCACTTTGGCAACGAGAGATTTCAAGACATGGAAAGGTTTAAATTGAGATATTTCAGAAGTTTTCTTGAACGTGCTAATCAGATTGACTTGAAGAGTTGGGTTGCTACATAACAGAATTAGAACCCAGAGTTCGTACATGTTATGCAAATATCATTGAGCTTAATCATGATCAACTTGTCAAGGTAATCTTAGTGGATGCTTGTTTCATACTCTAGCTTTTCTGGAGAAGATATTTTGGTAGTGATTGCATGACAGATGAGGATTTTGCCTTGTTAAAACTGTGGTTGTCATCTGCCTTAAGGATAGATTTGTTGTTGCTTGAAAATCAACTTCCATTCTTTGTTCTTGAGAAGATATTCGAACGAGCCTTTGTCTCTCACAATAATACGGATTTTCCCTCACTTCTAGAGATCACATTTTTATACTTTGCCTACTATAACAAAATCGGTTTAGAACCTATAGCTAATGGTGGAAAATGGAAATAAAACACTTCACCGATCTGCTTAGAAATTTTCATTTACCGCAGATGGATAAGCTACCAGATAGAGCGGATAGGGTTTAAGAGATCCATCAACATACTGCAACAGAGTTGGTTGGAGCAGGGCTTAAGTTTAAGGTAGCTTCCAGCAAATGCTTACTTGAATTGAAATTTTCCAACAAAGTATTGGAAATTCCACATTTTGAAGTGGATAACAACACTGAGACTTTATTTCGTAATCTCCTGGCATTGGAGCAATGTGATTATCCTTATCAATCTTATATTATAGACTATATTGGCATGATGGATTTCCTTATTAACACTGCCCAAGATGTAGAAATACTTGTGCGAAAAGGTATTCTGGTGAATTGGCTAGGTGATAATGATGCAGCAGCTAATCTGGTCAATAATCTCTTGGAGAATATTGCACAAGCGAATTTCAACGAGTATTACCTTCAACTCTATGAAGATTTGAATGCATTCTACAACAGTCCTATTAATAAGGGCATTGCAACCTTGAAGCGTGATTATTGCAACACTCCTTGGAAGATTGTTGCTACTGTTGCTGCATTTATACTCCTCCTTGCCACTATTCTACAAACAATATTTTCTGGCATATAAGCAATTTAGGTTCAAAACTTTTGTACAATTCAAATCATACATTTTTTTTTTTTTTTTCAAATACCACTTAATAAGGAATTGTACAAAATTTTATGATTGTTTAAATAGTTCATGTATCTGTTTATGCATGCACATTTTTCTTTTACTTCATATGAGTCTTTGCGATATCCAAGATCTTACTATATCTTGTAAGAAACTTAAATTTATATTTGATTACATTACTTCCATTATGTTGATATTACATGAATTTTTTTTTTAATTTTTAAAACATACACATATTTCTCCTAAAACTTTGTAAACAAATTACAACTTAAACTAAACACTAAATATTTAAGAACAAATGCCTAAAAAAACTCTTATGGTCTTAGTTAGGAGATACATATAATTTTAATATTATTAAACTTAAAATAGGATATAAATTAATTATCATTGCGTAAATTATGATAAGAAAAAGTATGTTTTCAAAATACAATAATTTTTTAAAAATCTGAAGTTGTTACTGTATATTCTAAAAATAATTGTTTTTATAGTTTTTATTTTTATTTGTATTATTATTATAAAAATATTTTTATATAATTTATCATTCCTTCAATTTTTACATTCTAAAATAATTTTTTATATTTGTATTATTCTTATAAAAATCAATTAATTTTTTTTTTACTCTTTAGTATTATTAAATTAATTTAATTATTTATTTATATTATTACTATAAAAAATATAATTATTAGTTTAATAATACTAAAATTGTATTTCCTAACAATAGGATCATAAGAGTTTTATAAGTATTTGTTTTTAAATATTTAGAGTTTGAGTTAAGTTGTAGTTTGTTTTTAAGTTCAATAGACATATGTATATGTTTTAGAAATAAATAAGAGATCCGTGTAATATCAGTTTAATGTAGGAGAGGTTGGAGTAGTTTACCTTTTTTAAGTTTTGGTTAGACTTAAGTTTTGAATATTCTTCCTATCAGCTTAGGCTTTGATTTGGGTGTATTACCAGTGAGAATTCTTGAATTGAGTATATTAGATTACTGATGTGCAGTAGAAAATGGACAATAATCAGATAACTAGAGTGTAAATGGATGTAAAAGAGAATTGACCTACCTTCAAAGTACTTTTGCAGTTACCCCTGTTTCCAATCTCTTACCTAAGCTTTTCAAGTTGTGTCTTATAATTTATAAAGAGTACATAGTGGTATTATGCTATGAGGGTATATTATACCCATCTGCAGATAAACCAGTTTAAATTCCGAAGAGTACTTAGTAGAATCATCCTAGCCTTCTCTATACAAATTAGGAAGAGCTAATAAACAGTTACTTCCTAGTGAATTCAAAAAGGAAACCAAGAGAACAGGGGTACCTTCAGGTTCCTTGTCCAAGAAAACCAAAAAAGAACAGCCCTCCCTGGCCCCTTGTTAACTATCAGGATTGTTAGCCCTACATCTTCACTATGTAAGATACTGGCAAGAAAGTTATTACCAACAAAAAAAAATCACAAAGAAAATGCCAATATCAAGACCATACAAAAAGAAAAAAATTTGTTTCTTTTATGTCGTTGCTGTTATGGACCTCCAGTACTTGATCTCAGGATTATTAGTTTTTGCACGAGTTACTGTCGTGTAATGACTAATGACAACTTCGCAGACCTACATATGCACCAATATCTTCATTTCAAGTAAGGTTGATTGGCAAACCATAAGGATTTTGGCTATTTCAGTTGTGAAAACAGTGGTGCAGTGCCGCTCAAATGCAGAAACTACATATCTTATGGACAGGGCTGCCATCCATAACATATCTTGACTCTATAGCTCTAAATTGATAATACAGCTGTACCACTCACTTTAAAAATTACATCATATTCTGCATACAATCGATGACATTTCAGTTCCATCCCAACAATCCGCAGCCTAAACATTCTGACCCCAACTAAAATGGGAGAGCTCACAACAGCGTCTAGGGAAATGTCCTCACAAATTGCATAGTTATTAAATAGAGAAAAGCAACATCGTATAAAAACATAATTTACTATATTCACATATCATAATACACCATTATATATGAAGTATTTACACATCAAATGCGAAAGATATGTTGACAAATCCTAAATTATACAAGATAATGGAGAACGCAGAAATTATTTAGTTATTTATTTCAGAAAGAACACGCCCGTCAAAAGTCCTGATACAGTTTCATCCTGCAGCCAGCTACACGCCTGTAGTCTTCAGTTATCTGAATATGCAAGCACAGCATTTTTAATAATACAATAAAAGTAGGATATTGATCCATATGAGAAATCAAATAAAATAAAATTTTGTACATATCAGACAGGGTCTATAACACAATTTCAGGATAGTCATCATACTCAAAATGACTGCAAGAGTGCAAGATCATTGCACAGTTGCAATGTTAAGCTAATTACCAAACTCCATTTCGGGTTCCTATTTTCAAAACAAGGTGCTTTAATTCCAATACCAATGGATGTCTGGCTAGGCCATCATAGGTTATATGTATTTATATTCCATCATTTAACTAGGACCATCAACATCCACTAACCATTTTGCAAAATTACTTTCCTCACATTCTACTTAATCTTCTTTTTGAACCTCACAATTGAATTTCTCAATCTTCCAAACCAGGAAATTTGCACTCTAGATTGCACTTGACAAAACAATCTTCCTATTTTCAGTTGAAAATACCCCTATACTTAAGCAAATATCTTCTTATCCTACCTTCATTGTTTTACCAGATTATAACCTCAACACTCCAGATATTTGTCACATAACATCCTATTTGGTAGGGAAAATAATAGAAAGGACAGAGGTTTCTATAGTTAGTGTTACTGAAGTCAACCTCTCTTGAGATATCAGGGTACATATAAAAATATAAACTCTCCTGAAAATATATATACTTTAGCTTCAAAACTGTTCTTCAATCACACAACTCCATATGCACTTCTTGACTTCATTTACTCCCATATCCCTTATTGCAAAAAATCTGATTCGATGCTCAAACTGTCAAATGTCACTATTTAAAATTTAAATCATTTTGACAAAAGATACAGAAACTTTAATTATTTTCTTAGTCATCTCTTGCATCTATATGTTAACTAAACCCTCTTTTACTCTCCAAGACTCCAACTCATGTAATATTATATTTCAGTAGTAGTTCTACTCAAACTTAAAACCCCAGGATATAGATCTTTCTACGTATTTCCAGTTGATGTCGTAGCAGAAGGACCCCTTACATAACAGAAATACATCTCTCCCACCCAAACCAAATTGTACTTCCATCATATGCATAAAATGAAACACAACTAGTTCCACAAATAATTCAAAAGAAACCCTTAACAATGAAGTGACACAATCCATAGTTACCGAAAACAATATATTCAATACTTTACATCAGCATTTGTTCCAATTTTTCTTCCCTTTACTATCTTTTACTTATTTTATATAAATATAAGGCATAAAATGAAACACAACTAGTTCCACAAATAATTCAAAAGAAACCCTTAACAATGAAGTGACACAATCCATTGTTACCGAAAACAATATATTCAATACTTTACACCAGCATATGTTCCAATTTTTCTTCCCTTTACTATCTTTTACTTATTTTATATAAATATAAGGCATCCTTTACCAGTTTCACCTTTTTGAAGTCAGTGTCACCAATAATCAATAATAAGGAAAAGGCTTTGAATTTTACACAAGTGCTCACATCCGGTAATTTATACTTGCTTTTATGTTCTAGAAACATAGCAGTTATGTGATATAAGGTATATAACCAATTATACAGCCAAGTTCAAGATTCAGAAGAGGCATCACCAAGAGGCTTAAACTCCTGCAACTCCTTGAAGTTCAACCATGCCTTCTCCCAAACCTTGGCCTCATACAATTTTTTCTTCCCGCCATCTGTAGCCTCCAAGGTTATGTAGTATATGGTACCAGAAACCACCTGCTGCCTGGTACTTACCACCCTCCCAAACACCAGAAGCGCATTCTGCAAAAAACAATGACAGAAAAGTTTATCGCTAACCTCAAAAAAAGTTGTAATTTTTCTTATTCGAATCAAATGAAGCCACAATATTTCTAAAACAGAAACAATTTCAAGAATCCCAATTATATTCTCAGGAAAATCAAAAACTCAACAAACTAAGAACTGAATCCCCCTCTGACGAAAAAGAAAATTTCCGAGAACTGAATATTCTTCAATCAGACAAAAATACAAAGAAAAATGATAGAAAAACCTTTTTTGTTTTGTTCCGTAAGAAAAGCTAAGGAAACAATAATACATCAAATTCAATATACAAAAAAAGGCTAAAACTTTATAATCAAGTCGCAATTTTCACTTTCTAGCTTAAATTTTCTTGGAAACCAAACAGAAGAAACAAAATTCCAAAAATGGACGAGTCACGAACCTCTTTCTTATTGTGTTCTTCCACAGCGAAACGAGCTAGGTTCTCGATCTCAAGGCTGTTCTGGTTTCCCTCCACCTGACGTATACCACCCAATGTTGCCATTTCTTTCTATTCAGATTTCAGATATGAAGTCAGTCAGTCGCCTCTGCTTCTTATTTTATAGTAATATACGGCTGGGCTTTGGTCATTGGTCAAAAACTTTGGCGCGTTGGACGGCATTCCCTGCGGGCAATATTATAGTTTCTTTTCACAACTTCTACTGCTTAGCGAATCAAAGTGTTTAATTGAAGATTACAATAGAATAGTCAACGTCAACACGTATAAATTAAAGAATGCGTTGTCGTAGCTAACAAGAAACCTTTTTCCTAGAACGTGATCAAAGCAGTAACGCAATACTATGGGCATCATGTAAGAAGTCTTCATCTTTTAATGGGAATCTAAAACTATTTGCTTGCTTGGTGTAGCCGGAAGATTGGTTGTTAAGAAAGACGTTGAAAATAATAGTGATAATTATAATTTTTAATTATTTCACTTTCTTTTTATTTTCTAAAAAAAAAGTAATTGAATACTTAAGAAATAAAAAAGAAAATAAAAGAAAAAGATGCTTATGATGTTTTTTCTACAAATTTTTTTTATTTTTAATTTAGTTGTATCTGAAAGCATATATTGATTAATTATCTATTTGTTTTTATTAATAAGAGACTATCTTCATAAAACACTTGAGCTTAGAAATATAGATGAAGAAAATAGACTAATAAAGAGTTTACGAACTAAGATAGAGTTTCTCATAATTAAAAAGTTTATGAGTATTTTATTACTCAAACCTTTACAAAAAGATTCAAATCTAACAAATCAATAAAGAATATATATATATATATTTTTTTTTTTTCATCAGACTAACTATCAACCCTTTGGGGAGTGGAAAATTTATTTTATTTGTTGCGCATATGAGACTTTCAAGTTGCAAGTGTGATATTAAAACCAAGTCAAAATTATGGTAGGGATAAATTTATGAGATGATTTTATTTTTTTTTTCCCTTGTAAGGCTTGAATCTTAAGTAGATTTTTCTTTTCTGTTTTACATAAGAAGTTAAGCTTAATAAATTAAATTTTATAAGAAAATAATTTGTTCATTAAATTACTCTTTTTCATTTAATATATTACTCACTTTGTAAATGTTTGTCATCATTTTCAAAATTAAAAATTTACAAGTTTACTTTATCTTAACATTAAATCAACATATTACTCCATTACTAAGTGAAATGATTATTTTTACCCCAAAAAAATTGATATCTTTTTTAATGTTATAGATAGTTTCATCCCTAAGCCAAACTTAAGGGAAGGGTCGATTAATTAATTTGCTCCTAATGCAAAGTTTTGTATACTTAAAACTAAATGACATTGACAAGTTACAAGTAGAGTCATATTTCAACCATAACAACTCGATCAATTCAGACCAACACAATCTCTAAATGATTTGTGTATTTCACTGAGGAGGCAACAAGAATCTTTTTGATGTACTCAAAAAGAGCAGGCAACAAGAAAAGATATGAAACAAACACAAAATTTCCCATTTAGTTTTATTCAATTTCTATAGTAATTATTAAGGAAATATATAGTGCATACTTAGGAAATGAAAAATTATATTAAATATCTTTGTTAAAAAATTTTCTAGAAGTTCTTATGTTTCAAATTTGACTAAAATCATTATAAAAAGAAAAGGAAAAATAAATAGTTGTGTTGGGTTAATCCTGAAGTCTATGAAAAGCCTCTTGTTTATTGGGCTCTATACAAGCCCGGAGTTTGAAACATGAGCTCAATGAGAGGTACTTTAAAGTTAGAACATGATGGACTATGATCGGGTCGGAAATGTTACCCGGTCCATTAACATATCTGGTAATGGCAATTCTGAAATTTTGAGACAGAATTAGGGACTTTATTGGACATCAACTGATCAAAATCATTCGAAAACTTCTCTGCCTTTCCAAGATTTCCGTACATTGTGCGCCTATTTTCCAATACTGGAATTTGGAAAGCTTGCTGGTCTCGGCTCCGCTCCAATGGAGGTTGCTCCTTCCGGGGATGAATCCAAAGACGTCAAGAACCTCTTCCGATTCTACTTACAAGTATCTTTGGAACCGACTGATTGGTTTCTTTCCCTCTTTCAAAACAAATTTTCTCCGGAATATTTCAAATCTCTACAATGTAACATTTCGCATTAGATCACGGAAACGTCGGAAATGTCTTCCTCTCCCGTTGCCTTCCTGTTCACTAGATTCTTCTCTGTATGCTCTTTTACTTTTATGTTTTAGCTTTTGGTTTGACTACCGAGAAAATCAATGAGGAGATTTTTTTATGGACTTTAGTTTTTGTTTCCTGTTACAAATCGTTTAAGCTGAACATCCATGCAATGTACATGGATTTCTATAGTGTTTCATTCTCCAAATGGCTGGGATTAATTAAGAAATGCAAAACGTTTTTGGGTTGCTAAAATAGCTTACTTTACTAGTCTGATTTTTAAATTGTAGAAGACTATAAGGAGTTTCTCAGTCAGCTTGTTGAATATTGAATTACAAAGTGAGATATACTGTCTAAAAATGAGATGTCCAATTCTATTGAATTTGTGTAATATTTTATTGGTTGGCGTAAGATGGAAAGAAATTTACAGATTTTCTTACTGTATAAGTGATACTGATACGTGGAACCCAGAATCCATGTTACATTTAGCCTCAAATCAGTATATATGTAAAATTCAATATCTTTGGGTTAAATACTTTTTGAGTATACGGTTCCTTGATTACTATCTATTGCACAATAACATGTTTCAATTCACATCGCCTTTATTGTTACATGTTATTTTGATAGAAGATAATAATATTAATGATGTACTAGTATTAATGTCCTTTGTCAAACCTATTTTGATTTAGGAAAAGGACTGCTTGATAACATACTTGCTTCCATATTTTAAATATATAAAATTTAAATTTCACTTATTCTTATTTGTAATTGTAATTCAAAACTAAGAATTCGTCACTGTACCCATGCAGGATTATGACTGAGACATCTAGAGTGCATGATGTTTTGGAGGATATTTTGGAGCATGTATTCACAAATTTGCATAACATCCAAAAGAATTTGCAGTTTTGGCAGTCAAGGGCAGAGGTTAGTGAATGAGTTACACTTTACCACTGTCACTTCCTTACTTGCTATGTGTAGGCTGTAGCCAATAATGTCATCAGTGCTCCTGAATACATGGTTTTGATGCTTTAGATTCATTGTTTATTTCTGTGCAGAGATCAGATGTTAGAAAAGTATATTTCATGCTTTTTGAGAGAGGTCCATTGGCTTTTATTGATGGAACAATTCAACTGTTACTTGATTCTGCTACTCAGGGTTCTTCTGTTCAGCATATGTGCCAATCTGCATTTGTTTACATACACGAGAGAATAGCTGTCTTAAGTAACTTAAGATATTCACTTGCCACATTCTTGGCTCAGGTTTGCTCAACCCTTCTATTTTTTATGTGTTTGAAATAGAATCAGTTTTGACTAAATATTATGCTTTTCTCTATCAATCATCTCATGCTATTGACTTCTCTTCTCCTGAAAGCTTAAGCTTCCAAATTTGGTTATTTGTTGCAAGTTGCAACCCTTAGATTCATTCTTTTTATTGGCACCGCCATTGCAATGAACGTTTGAGAAATAAATTTAAAGAAAAATGAAAACGGAAGAGCATATAATTTCTCACCTTTTCCTTCTTACACCATTTAATTTGAGCATTTTTCACGAGTCAGAGCCTTGCATGGTTTTACTTTGACACTGCTTTAAATGTTTGAAATGTATCCAAAATGGAAGTTTGAAGCGTGTTGTTTCCTCATTAACATGTTATCATCAGTGTTCTGTCATAACTGGTTTATAGCAAGTACACATATCAAAGCGGCACCTGTCTTAAACTGGTACTGGGATTGATAATTCCATATGGAACATGAATTTGTATTTAAAGCTACCGAAGGCATTAAGGACTGGGTGGGAGCAGAGATTCTCTTGCTATAGGATTTTATGTATTGAAGGTATTGGGTTGGACAGTGCATGAGGCTCCCGCCTTTTGCAGGGTCTAGGGATGGTCAAATGTATGCAGTCTTACCAATGCAAGCAGGGAGGCTGCTTCCAATACTTGGACCCATGACACGAGGGTCATAAAGGAGGAATCTTATCAGTGTGCCAACGGCAGGCCTTGTTCTGACTTTTGATAACAACTGTTTGAGCTATGAAACATCCATGGCAAGATGTGGTGGGATTTTGTGCATGATGCTTTGAAAGAGACTTACTGGACAGAAATAATCATGCCTATTAGTTATCTTGTTTTACCATGAGCCAAATCTTTCCATTTTTGATTGTGATACATCTACTTATTTACATTTCTGGGATGCATTTCCAGAAACTTGTGTTAACAATGTAAAAGGTAGTTAACGGCTTAATATAGTTCTCCCCATTTTACTGGTGATATGGATACTTTTTTTACATGAAGTAGATGGTTTTTTAAATTGCAATCCAATTTGGTGTGGTGAACTAAACACAAACAAGTTGCAATCAATGCACTTCACATATTTGCAATTTTTTCTTGAGCCTATGAGAGGCTGAGACTAGCCAATATATAAGTTACACTCGTCAGCCAAATGGATTACAAGTTTGACTGTGATGGTCTGTTCCTTTGACTATATATGGCCCTTAGGTTAGTCCAGAGAAGAATCATGGTCAAATGATGGTTCATTCAGGAAAACTGACCACAGGGACCAGTTATTGTTTTTGTCTGCTGCAGCCTTCTCACACCCGAGAATCTGAGCCATCTTCCAGTTGTTGTCTCACTTTTTTTTTGACAATAGTGTCTTTCCTGCCACTGAGTTGAGTTAATATGCACATCCAATCAGCTTGGTTTCCGAATGTGACTTTTGAATATAATTTAGTCATTTAAGCACAAATAGGAGGAAGAAAGTAGCCCAAATTTTACAGCCCGATTAGAAGTGATGAAAAGTTGTGCATTTTCTCATAGGAAATCGGTAGTTTAAAAGAATTCACTGGATGTAGCTGTGCTCAGTTTCTTAGTTTTTGAATAGAATAGCTTCAATTAATTTTTTAATGTATTCTTAGGTTTACATGGAGGTCGACAGATACCAGGAGGAATTAGTGAAGGATCCAGAGAAGTTGTTGCCCTCATTATTGGTTACAATAAATAGTTTATTTTCAATGTTAGAAGCATCAATTGGGAATCAACATGCATTGCGTCTGGTATGTTATTTCTTTTTATTCTTTCATAATTCTTGTCATAATTCCATAGCGAAGAAGGGTAAAGTTAATTATCCATCTTTTTAGTTTTTATATTCTTTTTTCTAATTATCTTTCTCGTATGCAATTACTGCCATGCAGAGTGATTCATCTGTGGATGGGAGCTATTCAGTTCCTCTACTGTTTGAGAAGCTGCCAGAAGTAAATCAGGAGGGGTCTCAGTGGACAGATTGTGAAGTTAGAGATGCTATCAACTTAGTTTACAAAAATCTGCACAAACTTGACTCTTATTTAGCTGTTCTTGTAAGAGACATTTTCTTATATGCTTCCATCAGTGTTCGGATTGGTGATTACATGTCTTAGCACTAGCTTTTGGGATAATTGATCTTAATAACCGTATGTGATCATAATGACTTTTAGTTCCTTCATTTCATCTAGCTAAATTATGCAACTAAGAATTACTACTTATGTTACAGAAGAGAAATAAGTCTTAGGAGAACACTTTTAGAGTTATCAGTTAAGTTACTTGTAAATTACAATTTTGCTAGGCATTATATGATCATTTGCTTATCAACTTATTTTTTCCTAAATTTCTTGTTTTTTGTTTCATATATAGAAACTATTAAAAACTTATAATTTTTGACATAGAATCTTCTCTGAAAAGGAAGATAAACTGGGTCTACTTATCTACCTGGCCTATATCTTTTAGTTTAGATAGTATTCACTATTCTCACTCGAAAAGTCTCGTTTAATTAAAGAAGTTTAAATTAATTGTCTGTTCTATTTTTTTCCCTTTGGTACTTAGAAGCATCTATCTTAGATATGAATGATGACTTGAGATGACAAAGCATAGAGATACTGAATATTTTTCCCCTTACTATTACCACAGAAGTGCTGAAAATGCTGCCACCAAATAATCCATTTCAATAGTATACTGTGAACCATGTGCTTATGCTACCTCTGCTTCACGTGCTTCCCTTGCCTCAGCTTGATAGGGCATTTTACTTGAAGAGACCAATAATGGAAGCAAATGCCGAGATACTTTCTTAGGCAATAATGATGTAGGAAAACCCTATTAATAAAATGTGGTTGAAGTATGCATAGATAACTAGAGATTAAAGAGTTTGCGAAAGAGATTGAAAGACCTCTGAAATGGGCTGGTCTTTGGTCTGAACACGCAGGAAAAAGAGATGAAAATCTTCTTTCAAAAAAAAAAAAAAATCTGAATCAATCTCAGGACTTTGATCTGTGTAACCCTCACAATATTTCCATGATCTTCGTTTTCATCTTATTACTTGGTTTAGCTTTGATTTTAATTCCATGCACTAGAGATTCTTTTTGTACTTCTTACAAATCATTCTGGCACATTAGTCTTTGTTGTCTGATAATGAGTTGCATTGTCAGCGTGGAAATTGGAGAGGTACTACAGCTAGATTGGAACCTTTTTCTATGTGTCAACTGGCTTATTTTTGTTTACTCGTTTACAATCACATTTTAGACATGTTTGGCTGCTTGCCTTTTGTTTTAGGTCTCGAAACATCAAAAACCCAGGAAACTAACTATGCACTGGATCCGCTATACATGTGGTGCAGTTGGTCTTTCAGTTTGTTCTATTTGGCTTCTACGCCATAGTAGACTGATGGGAAGTTCTGACATTGATAATTGGATTAGTGAAGCAAAGGACTCCACTGTCTGCTTTTTCAATGATCATGTAGAGCAACCGGTATATGAATTCTAGCTTTTCTCTCCTGTTCATTTCAATAAAAATAAATAAATAAAAAATTATACATAAGACCACCCTTCTTGAAGCACCATTTCATGAACAATGGGAAACTATAATTCCATCTTTCTCTATATCTCTTCCAATCCTTCCCTTCATCTCCTTAGTAAATCCTTTGTGTGCTTACATTACGCATAATATATCAGAGTTTAGAAATTTGAATAGTTGAGTTGTATCTTGATGCAATTAGTTTCCAGCTTTTGGCTATCAGAGATGAACTTTTCGAGACATTTAGGAAGAGGCACAAGGGTATGATGGATCTTGAAGAAGTGCAGTTGACTTCCAATTCGCTACACAGGTCATTGTTTTTCTCTTGCTATTGTTATCCAAGATGATTATTCTAAAAAATTGGTCACACATATATGTATCACTTACTAAAGTGAAAAGTCTTAATAGTATCAGTATGCATGTTCGCATGTGCTTCTGATGATATGCATGGAGGAAGGGTATGTAGCATGTTATTTGAGGCTTTAATAAACCAAAGAAACTACTTAAGGAGCTCTATGCATTCTGTGAGTAAACCTCTGGTGAGCTGTTAACTGTTAGCGGTTCTAGACCCAAGTTGTATATCCAGGCTATATTGTAATTGTAATGGTGTGAAGCATTCTTGATGATGGAATTTCGTTGTGTTAGCCAAGACATTGTTCACTCTGTTATACTTTCCCTTTTGAAAGATCTCTTTAACCAAGCATAAGCCTTCTTACTTTCAATCAGTTGGTCTTATAATCTGCAGTGTAAAGATCTTCATTTATCACTAATCACAAACAATGCATGCAGTTGTATTGGAGCTATCTGATTTGTTATCTGAAGATAATGCTTTTACAGTTTCACTTAACTATTTTCTGTAAAAGCTGTGCAGAATGTTGTTGGCTTTCAGTGAGCAAACCAAAGGTCAAAAGCTCCCACAGAATGCTTCAGATCAGGAAATGCTCGAGATAGTCATGGCCAGGTGGGTCTTTCGATTGAAAGGTGCATGTGGATAATACGTATGCCTGGTTGCAACTAATTTTGTTCTTAAATATGCTGGTAGAACAAAAGTAGAAAACCATGAATTTTAGATTTGAAAATTCGTGAGTAAACATATTGACATGCTTGAGTTCTAATTTTCCAGTAACTTCATGACTGCAAAGGTCAACAAATATTTTAATGAAAAGCTGTTACACACAGAATATAATTTCTGGATCCTTAAGCCCACCAGTCCCATTCTCAATCATTACCCAGATTGAAAACCTTTTCGGTATTGCGTTTCTAGTCTTGATTCCTATTTCTGGGACTGCATTCTTCTTGAAACATTCATTCGTGAACTAGATAGAAATTTTATCTAGTAATTTACAATGGGACAATAAAAATATTAAAAGTGTATTCAAAACAACCCAAAAAAGAATGATATTTTCTCATAGAGATTACTATAGGTTTTGTCTTTAAAGTATTTTAGTTTAAAAAATGATGTCATTTCCCTTAGTTCAACACAATTTAAATGCCAAACCTGTTATTTTTTAGTATTTTTTCTTGAAACATTCTGGGATTATCATTATGTGAAATTCTGTTTTTAGCATAAAAAATTGATGAATGTACATTAAACAATAAACAATAAACGATGTCATAACGATTTAGTTACACAGACGTGGGGTGTTCAAATTGCAAGATTTTGCATGGATTTAATTTGAATACTGAAAGGACATTAAACAATAAAAGATGTAATAATGATTTAGTTATTCTATTTATTTTGAATTATCTTGTCAAAAAACTTTTTTATTTCTGTGGTTCCAATGGATGTCTATTTAGTCTTATTTTCACTTCATTGGGTCTCTTGTAGATTTCTTAGATGGATTGAATTGTAACATGTAGTTTCTTTTCTTTCCTTTGGTGGGTTGTATTTGCGTCCGCCTCGTGTACAAAGATATGACCTCTTTTAATTAATAAAATCAGTACTTATCCAAAAAAAAGAAGTTGTTATACTAATCTTACATCAGCTTATTCCGATTCCTGGGGGAACAAATAATTATTGTCTATATAAACGTAGGTACTGAAAAAGAACTTACGCATCCTATTCAGAACCTTGTCAGTGGAGAGCTGGCCCGTGCTTTGTTGATCCAGGTAATACACAATATTTGTTACATTTGATTGCTATATATTTTCTCCTCACCTTCTCAACATTAAATGCTGTTTACAGGTTCAGAAGTTAAAACTGGATATTGAGACGTGAGTTTTATGTATCCTAATCTCTAAGTGGATATTTCATATTGCTTCAGTTCCTAAAAATGATAATTATGAACAGTGCAATGCTTGAGCTGGAACAGATTCTCCGAGCAAATGAAATCAACTTTGCTATTCTAGCTGCCTTACCGGCGTTCTTTCTCTCTCTTTTACTGCTCATGGTAGTGCGTAGATGGTTTCAACGGGTAGGATTCATCTAATTCTTCTTTGATTAATGACTAAATGATGCAAACTAGTTTATAGTTTTTGTAAACCTAGTACTTGGAGTATTTTGATAATCTTGTTTTAATGCTATATTGGCATTTGGGTCAGTGCATGATTGGGATTTGCTTTATGGAATTTCTTTAGGTAGTTTTAGGATTAGGTCCTTTATTTTAATTAAGTTTGCGTTAGATAAGTCAGGCTTTAGTATACTACTAGACTTGGCCCCCAAGTCATCACTACGCTATTTAAGGCACTGTCATAGTTCATTAGGGATATTAAATGATTTATTAAGAATTTCAGCTCCCATGGAGGGCTTTGGATCATGTGATGCAATTCTTCCCTAGGTGTAATGCCTAGGTTATCTTTCTTCTACTACTACTCTCAATTTAAAAACCTAAGATATTGTTCTCTGTACTGTTTAAATGTGGCAGATCTGATTTCTAATCATTCCCAAATCAACACTAAACCCATTATATACTTACATCGGCGGTCAACTCAGCAATTTTATTTGCTGCATAAAACCTTAATACTAGTCCCAAATCCTTAATTTTATGTGCTGCAACAGAATCTCAGTAGAAAATCAATTCTTTTGAAACCTCCCGAGTTCGTCGTACAGCACTAAACTACTGATGAAATATAGGAGTTTGAATTCTATATAGAAATGATTCTGTAATTCCATGCTCTGACAAATGATAATTCATCTTCAACTGGGCTCCAACTCTGGTTTAAATGGAAAGAATTATTGACTTGCCATGGATCAGTACGATGTACAATGAGTTGTAAACGTTACAATGGGTAAAATGCTCTGGTTCCTGATGATCTAAACTTAGTTTCAACTATGAGTAAAGTTGGTTCTGTTTAGTTTAAATTGAAGGCTGGTTACTTTTTTTCTTTCTTCTCAGCCAGCTAATGATAAATGGTGAGTAATGTCAACTAATTTATTCGCATTTTGTTAAATGATTATCAGTTACAGAATGCTACAATTTATTCACCATATCCATGACTACTAAACTTTTTTAGGAGTAGCTGCACTAATTATAATGCCTTTTCAGTAACAGTCTTTGAATGTTTTTCATGTTATGTTCAGCTCACTCTTACATTCTGATTTGGTAAATTAGGATAAAAGAGCAGAAGGAAGAGGTAGAATTGCCCGCCTGCAAAGGAGGTTACTAATAGTGGAAGTTGAGAAAAGGATCATGCAGTACCAAAATTATGTTAACCAAGGGCTGGTATGTACGTAGCTATTAAGTCTGCAATGGCCTTTTTGTTGAAAATTATATTTAAATTGCAGGTTCTTGCTTTCATCTGAGAGATTATCCTTACAGTACCACTTTTGTTTGTTACCTGTAAAAGAAAATAGATAAAAGAAACCTTGTTTCTTTGTTCTATAGGTTTTATGCTGACGCCTCCCATCCCATGTCAATTTATTCTTCTTTCAGCCGCTCATCCTCCTCTTCACCACCCGAATATGGAAGTAGAATTATTAATGTAAACACTTACGGATCCTATATTAGAAGGGTGATAACTCACTTTCAGTTTCATTTACAGAGGGGAGTTAGGGGTAGTGAGGAATCACTGTTTCCTTGTACCTTTCATGTATACTTAGCAAGGCATCTGGACTGGGTCTAAGTTGTGGTTTACTTTGGATGTTAAGGTCCCTTGCAAAGCAATATAAATTCTCTTATTTCATGCATTTTTTTACAGGAAAAAGATGCCGAGTGCATGTTCGGTTTGATTCTTTATAGTCTGGATCGCCTATACAATGCTGTCAAGGGGCATGCAAAAGCAACTGGCGAGTGGCAGTGGTTAGTTTCAGTTTTATACTCTTCTGTACATAATTCTATAATATCGTAGCATATATGTGGCTATTATGCTTTTGCATATGTATGTCAGAAATATTGTGAATTCTGGTAAACCTAACCAGTAAGCTTGTGAACAGTTTGCGACAGGATCTTATTGATCTTGGAAGACCTAGCCTTCAAACTACATATAAGCTCACTGTGACATCAAGGATGGAGAGGGTCTATGATTGCTTGCTTCCTGCAAAACGTCCATAACACTTTTCTCTATTTTCTTTCCAAGGTTTCATATTTCTCTTTTTCAATCATCCATTTGCTTCCTCAAATCAAATTTTATTATTTCTTTTGGGGTGAATATGCAGCTTTTGTTATCGGTAGCTAATCACACCATCTTATCTCACCAAGGCAAATAGCAAACTTATTGTAAACTTTTAGCAATCAATTTATAAAATCTCAATCGCATTGCGACATGTCACTTTATACTTTCTCAATCTATATATATATATTTTTTTTTGAAAAATATTATTTATATTAATTGGTTATAAATAATATAACAGGATTCTCTCAAATCAAACAATCATCAATATTATAATTATATTTTATTTACTGTAACTAGATTGAATAACATGAGAATAAAATAATATAACTTTCATTCATATCAACAACTTAATATTGAATCTGGGTACCTGGCTAGAGTGGTTGATTATGATTATGAATGGGCGATTATAAAAGGGAAGGACTAAGTGCAGGTGGAAACAAGTGAGGTTCACTATTTAATTTCGGGCGCATGGCCCCAGTCTTATAAAATGAAATTATTAAACTATTACTATGTATATGATTAACAAAATAGACCACCCATGAGATTTATAATTTTTTGTCTTTCATGGTCGTACACAGAGCAATATAGTATAAAATTTCAATTGAAGTATATGCAGAATAGGATATGTAATAAATCTTACTCGAACTTGATTTGTTCTATAGTCTCGTTTCACTGTTTCCCTAAGTTTTGGGAAAACTAGAATTGGAACCTGGTATATGAATCATGACCATGTATGGGACCAGAGTGTGATTAACAGTTGTGTAGTCCTACACTACACTTCCATTGTTGAAAAAAAGGATCTTCTCAGGCAGAGTAAAACATAACTGGGAAGGTGACTTGGTTGCCTAGCTACAGTCTTCCATAGTTAATGTCTGCAAATAATTATAAAAAATAAAATACCAGTACAAGTGTTGGTATGTAGCATAGGCAGCTACAATCGAAAGCTAACCTTGATTCTGAGTCGGTTGAAGTTGAAACCCCTAAAGGTTTGTAAGCAATATAGGCATTAGGAAACTCAATTGCTACAGCTGTTGTCTTTTCTTTAATTTGCTGTCACACTTAGAATAGGGCAAAACTGATAGTCATATCCCCTGAGCCATTCTCATTCACACATAGGCCTCCACGTCTATTCAGATAAAGGCAAAATGTAATCTTTTCTCAAATGTTATCAGGGACATTACATGAAGTGAAATGGCCCAAGTCTAGTCAGACAGCAACATCATTTCACTTATAGACAAAATTTCCTTCATCTGACACCGCAACGCAATTTCAAAATCACTTTTTCTTTTATTGTTGCTTGTCAACGGAGAATCGTGTACTCTAATAGAAAATTCGCCCCAATTTATAGAGTAGAAAAAGAATTCCTATACTTGCGATTTTGGCAGAAGCCCTCTGCCACACGTAAGTGGTTGCCAATTGTGCCAGCAACTCCCGTGTCTTCATCTTGTATATAAAATCTTTGCCCGTTGCTGGTATCTGTGCACCTTGTAAACTCAAAGCTATGTCTCCAACAGTCAATACCAATTCCTCCAACATCATTGATTTTGTGGTAAAGCAAGGCAATGGAGTAAAGGGTCTTGTTGATTCTGGCCTAGAAGTTGTACCGAAGCAATATATACAACCTGTGGAGGCCAGATTTGATGCAAGTAAAGTAGTACCTGAGGAATCAATACCCATTATTGATTTCACAAATTGGGATGACCCAGATGTTGCAGAGTCAATTACAAATGCCGCAAGCAAGTGGGGATTCTTTCAGATTGTTAACCATGGTGTACCATTGAAGGTAATTGAGGATATGAAGGCTGTAGTTCATAGTTTCTTTGAGCTGCCAGTGGAAGAGAAGAGGAAGTATCTTAAAGAGAACTCCCCCTCTGAAACTGTTGTGCGGTTGGCGACCAGTTTCAGCTCTGAAGCAGAAGCCATCTTGGAGTGGAAAGATTTTGTTACTCTTCGGTATGCTTCAGAGGATGAAGCCAATACTTTTTGGCCTCCTATAATCAAGTAAGAACCAGTTTGATTAATTAAGACTAATTTTTTCTACATAATACCAGACCTTTGGAGTTTCTATATGAATCCTATATTCAGCTACCAAAAAATCAGTTCATTTTAAGAATCTATTATTGAAACTATTTAGAATATACAAATAGATTGAAGATCGTGCTCTTCGCCTTTAGTCGAGTCTAGTAACACGGGCTGTTTATAACTAAGCAGGGCATAAAGTGATGGAAAATATGGTTGAGATTGATCGACATCGGTGTTGTTGATCTTGGTTTGTCTTCATATCTCATGGCTCAGGGTTTTTTTGGGCCTTGAGGAGCAATACTCTACTGGTCAACAAACTTGATAAATTACCACTTCATCTAAAAATTAAGCATACATAGAAGGAAGTTATCTGCTTAATAATCTGTATAGTTTAACATGTAAATATCTACATGTATAACATCACACCCACTGATTCACTCATGTAGTTCTTTTCTATTTTAATTATTTATTCTTGTTTATGAGAATTATCGTAGTATGGCTATAAAACTTTAACCCCTCTTAAAAAAAATAAAGTTTATAGAGCTAGATGAACCTTCAGTTCTTTGTATATTCTAACACTATCTTCATCAAGTAATTAGTGTTTTCTTGTAGGAATCAAGCAGTTGAATATATGAAGAAGTCTGAAGTTGTCATTAAAAAGCTATTGGGGGTTCTCTTGAAGAAACTCAATGTGAAGGAAATCAACAAAAAGTTAGAGTATCCATTAATGGGTTCAATGAGGCTTAATTTAAACTACTATCCCCGTTGCCCAAACCCTGAGGTAGCTGCAGGAGTAGGCCGTCACTCAGACGTATCAACCATCACTGTCCTCCTTCAAGATGAGATTGGTGGGCTTTATGTTAGAGGAATTGAAAATGATACTTGGGTTCATGTGCCCCCAATTGATGGGGCACTAGTAATCAACATTGGTGATGTACTAGAAATAATAAGCAACGGCAGGTACAAAAGCATTGAGCATCAAGTTGTTGCTAACAGAAACAAGAGCAGGATATCAATCCCAATTTTTGTAAACCCAGCATCTGATGCAGTTATAGGTCCATTGCCTCAAGTGTTGGAGAATGGAGAAGAAGCTAAGTATAAGCAAGTTGTCTACTCTGATTACTTTGAGTATTTCTTCAGCAAGGCTCATGATGGGAAGAAGACTATTGACTATGCCATGATATGATCTGCTACTATATCATATTCATGTGTGCTTTAGAATAAGTTCCCAAGTGCTGACTTGATTAGAAGACTTTCTAGTTTCTAGTTCAAAAACAAAGAAATAATAAGACCTTGATAAAAAGGCCTTGGATACCATCCATTTCAATAAAAAGCCAATTCTCATCAAAATTCTGATTGACCTTTCATTTATGAAATAGGTATGCTTTAGCTAGATCCAGTGAAATTGGAGATACTTGCATGCTATCACAATTACTGATTCTAGAAATTCAAATCAATTACCGAGCATGGTAATTCAATAGTATTCACTCCTAAATTAAACCTCAAGATTCAGTCTCAACAAAACTTCAATTATGCAACCAACAAAAAACATTAATACAATAGGGAGTAAATAAGAATTCCCAAGGTCACAGTTAAGATCAGATCTAGTTAAAGTAGCTAATGTAGCTTAAGCTAGGAACTAATATCACCCTGCAATAGCCCCATTTCCAATAAGGTTTATACCCAATTAATAAAGAAGTTAAAAAGCAAGCTAAGAAATAAACATAGAATTTACTACATTTTGGTTGTAAATTATACTCCTTTATACTTCAGTCTGGGAAAAGCTACTATTTTGCATTATTACCCAAGGTGCCAACTTAGAGTTGCATAGTCATCAACAGACAAAGGTCATAAACCATTGGCATTGCAAAACAAAATGCTTCAAAATATTTATCTTCAAATATAAATAGATGAGTCTGAGACTGAGAATGAGAATGAGAATAAGAATAACACTATCAATAGACTCATAAGCACCTAATGGATTTCTATAATGAAACCAATAACTAATTGCACATGAACTATATAATTTTTGGAAACAAGTAATGGTGTAATGTGAGGGAAAATAAAAAATTGAACAAAATACCATGAAAAGCTGAACAAACAGAGAAGCACAGAGATGAGCATACCAGTTTCAAGTGGGTCGCCTACCCGACCTTGCTGATTAAAAACATCAAATGCAGAGTGAGATAGATTATCAGCGTGCATAAAAGTACAATATAGAGGAAGAAGAAGAAGAGAGTGAAGATTACCATGCGAGATTGGAGACTGTAATTGAAATCTCCGGGGGACGTTCTACGGTCATAACTGTCGAGAGATGGAACCTAACAACTACGAGAAGGGAAGGAATTTATACCCTTTGCCGCCAAATAGAAATATCAATATATATACACCTTGAGCCTACACCAATCACCCAGTCATGTCTCCTGTTGTCCTGGGTACCTTTATCTTTTATCTAAATACAATTTAATATAGTGACATTTATAATTTACATGTAAAAACTTGAATAGCATTTGTAATAAACCATACACATTAGTTGATGTTTTAGTTTTCTAATAATATTGTTAATTGTGGAATTGAGAGTCTACATTGATTAAGTAATATTAATGTTTGAAGAAAAAACATTTTCATATCCTAATCTTTTTTTTAATTTACAAAACTCTCTATTAGTGAAGGTCATAACACACAACGAAAGCTCTATATGTTCTTAATTTTATTTTTATTGTCTTTATTATTAAGAAAATTGAAATAACATTTTCTTTTGTTATTGATTTCAAAAGCTCTTTATGTTCTTCATTTTGAATGAAGATTTCCAAACATTTATAAAACTATATAAAAAGATAAAACTAAGTTTTTTCTCTACTTTAATGAAGCCATTTCTTCACAAAGCTAATGATGACCTTTCCAAAATCTAATCCACAAAAAAAGGTTGCAACTAGACCATATAAAAGATTGGCACCAACATAGGTACAAGTCTTCTTGTTATAACTTACAAGTTACAAGTAAGAATTTACAACTTATTTCAGAATGAGGTATAAAAATATTGATAGGCCGAATAGAGCTGGGCCTAGCTTAACCATCCTTGTTTTTATAGTCGAATTTGAGAATGCATGCTATGAATACAAGCGCTAGAAAGCAAGAGGTTTTTGTTGATGCATACAGAGCAAAACTGAATCCATCCATTTTTTTCCCTCTACCATTAGTCAATAAAGATACGAAAGGACAGGAACAGCACAAATGAAAACAACAATAACAAACTGGAAAAATTAAAATTTCTCTGCTCTTATGAATACCATCAGCTTGTATCCACTGCCAGCAATGACAACATAAAACTGGCTGACCTATATTGAAGCGCGATAAGAATCAAATTCCGATATCCCTCCCTCAACTGGATTTTCCTTATTTCTCTTTCCTAGCCAATGCCTCTCCTTTGCACTCACTGCCAGCAGCAACTACAAAACCTGCCCCAACCTGCCAAGATGGGCAATGTCAAAATTTGAGATGCCAATTGCAACTATACATGGGAGAGCAGGAGAGAGAGAGAAATTACTTGACAATCTTTTAGTACAGCACGATCTTGGAGCTGTACATTGCTGCAGATCACAGAACCTTGAATTGAACAACCATCCCCAATAGTAACATGATCCATAACTACTGAATTAACAACCTGCATATATGAAAGGAAGTAAATGAAAACTTCATATGATAATCTCATCTTTAATATCTCAATTTTGTCAGAACTGAATACCAGGTGCAACTCGAAGAGATGCCAATCAATTCAACAGCTAAAGTATAGCTAGAGACATATACTTTACAGTCATGGACTCAGTAATATACAACAAGCTGCACATCCAATTCAACTTGCACCCATAAGTATAGTCACACCTTTACATTTGAACCTATCCGGCAGTGACGGCCAATAACAGACCGTTTTACGCTGCATTTGTCACCCATCTGTGAACCTTCCCCCAGCATACAGTGTGGCCCCACCTAAATAAATTAATCCACTTCGTGAGTCATCACATATGAATTTAACATGGTAAACAAAAGTCAAAGCACTTTTCAGTTAACACCGTATTAGTAGCAATAGCATATGCAGGATCTTTGCCTTGGGGGTCAATATACATGTCCCTCCAAAATGTGAACTGAAATCTTGTGTTATACGGATAAAAGAAAAGAAAGAAAAAGAACCATATGCTTAGATCTTGTAGAATACATTTTGTTAAAGTGCATGATAAGGCTTATAGTTATTAAAAAAATTGGCGACTGCACCAATGTGTATCAATGATAAAAACTAGATACGATGCTCATATTATTTTCGTATACCAAATACTTAAAATTCAATCCACGTCACCATTTTAGAATTCCGGTCCATCAAGAATCTCCGTGCACATGAGAAAATCTCAAACAGCATAATAACAAAAAAAGCTGACATGATTGCGACATAAGCAAATATTTAATTGAAACGGCCGACAGAAAAGCTGTATTTGGGAATTGGGGTGTCTTTTTAGAATATGCTCTAGTAAAATGAACTTGCAGTAACCCTCTTAACTCTTAAGCCATAACTAGTCAGCCAAAGGAATAGCTCTACCGGGATAACTGCAATGAATTCCAGACTTTCCAAAATCAACAAATCCATAGTTAACAGTACTATTTGCAAATAAATAAATAAAAAGTAGATTAATGAAGAATTTTTAGTCTCGCGGTCATACACCCGTTCCTTTGGGAGTGGGAGGTTGTGATTTCAAATCCTAATCAACTAGGTAGTTGAACCTCAAATTTGGCAAGTAGTTTTCATGAAATAGGCATTCATGTAAATTACTCCAACCTCCACTGCTTTATGCTGAAACTATATGGAACTGTTCTTTTAATTCCAATTCCTATACTGAAGTTCATGACTAAACAGAGTAGCCATATCTTTTAGTGGAATAGCCACATGCATAAAATGCAGTTAATGTCTTATAGGGAATGGAATATTCTGTTACTTTAATGGGCTTCTTTTTCAGTAGCTTTGGTAGATAGGAAAATATGTTTGTGCATTTTCAGTAAAATCAAGAGAAGTCGGTAATTTACTAAAAAAAGAAGATAGGCATATGAACAATAAAGAACTAATGAGCATGTGATTAGAGTGGGTCTTTATAGCAATGGTTGATAGTTATAAAATTAATAGAATGACTGAAAGGCATGCATGTTATCCTTAGTTTAATACTTTAATATCCCCTTGCATACTTCCCAAAACAACACTCCTCTATTTAAATATAATAATTTGCGCATTTCAGGTTTCTTTCTGAGTAAGGGGATGAGAATTATTAGTTATTTGGCAATACTGTTTTGAGTTTTGACGAGCCTGCAAGCAGTCCACCCACTTGCTCAGGATACTGCAGACATGTCAGGCGTTGTCTTTTTTCTTCTGTTCTTTAGGGGGATGGGGGGTGGGTTTGGGAGGTAACTTCAGCTGGAAAGTAATAACTAATAACATATTCATAAAGCGTACAACTCACAGTTGTTTTTGCTCCAAGCTCGGCCGAAGGGTGGATAATGTTGTTTTGAGCAGAGAAGGAATATCCTGACAAATAATTAGCCTCTCCTATTACCTGGCACATTTACAAATTGAAAATTAGCCCATAAAGAAAGCAATGCATCCAAAGGAAAGCTCTATGATAATATCGAGTAAAACAAAAATAACAGATTTTAAATTGAATGAGAAACTCACATCTCGATTTATGTCGTTGTATGCTTGAATAGAATTTAGGCGTGCACAATACTTGTTGTTGCTGGCAATATAAACACAGCATTTATGGGTTCTTCGCACAGGAGCAGTACCATTAGGACCCACTGCATACATCTCATGAAAGCTTGGTCGAGATGAATTAGCCAAGATTTCAGACAGCAATAGATGATTACTCTGAGAAGTAACCTTCTCAGTTGCATTTTCTTGTGCTTGTGGTGCACCATTTAATAATACTTCTGACCTCTAATGCTCATCAAAGAAATTTGACCAGGTTAGAAGAGTCTTCTAGAAATTTAAACTTTCCACAAGCTAATTTGCAGAGACCTTATTGAACTAACCAATTGGCTCCTGACAAGATAGGGCAACACATCCTGCTTTAAGCTATGAAATGTATCCTTTTGATCTAGAACTTCCTGCAGAGCAGATCTGCAGAAAATCAAGGAGCTTATATTTGAGAATGCCACAATTTGGGACATACATCATGCAAGAAAAAAAAAATGGAATACCTTTTGAAAGCATACAGATGTGCATCCATGAGATCAGCTCGTATTTCCATCTAAGTGAAGGACAAAAGGAAAAGAAAAAGGGGATCAGTATTAATTAACACATCTTAAAATTGATATATCTGTACATAAACTCCAGTTCTGTCAAGAAGAAAATTAACTTCGTTTGTTTGAAGGAACGTAGACTACTATTTTTCACTTTGAATCAGACAGAGAAGAATAAGAAAGTAATGTCCTTACTAGCAGGGTGTATAAGAGATGTGATACAAGGAACAGAAGATGTGCTAAGTAACATTGATTGAGCATAAATAAATAAATTTCCACTAAAATCCCATGAACTGTAAACTGAAGCAAAATTATGTTAAGTTCTAATGAACAATAGAAAATCATTACCTCTCCAACTGCACGAAGTATGCTCTTCTGAACTCGAATATCCTTTTCAACTTCAGATCCTGGCAAGAGTTGCAAGATTCTACATAAGGAACACGTCAGTAACAAGCTAAACTAAAGAAAATGCTTAAGATCAAACCTGTTGCAATATAAAGTAAAAACTGTTTCGTGTGGTCCAGTCCTATCAAGTTGTAGCGACCTGCTTTCTTCATTTTGTCTTTTCCACCAGAGGATCCCTCTGGAAGTCCACTGACAGGAGAAGAGCATAGCATTGCAGTCACAACCGCATCATGTCGTCTATGAGCAGCTGCAACAGCACCCGGTGGGACATCAGATACAAGATCACCATTCACAACCTGCAGAAGCATAAAGACCACTTTAGCTGTAAAGATTGATATTAATCAGTACAAAGACCATACAAGACATGAGAATAACCAAAATGTCTTTCGCAGTTAAATGATGGGAAATGGCTCGAATGGCACCAGCTGTTCCAACATCTTCAGGAACTGCAGCAACCTGCAACATTCAGAATGTGATTAATTTGAGTATATCTATATGTAAGTGTCAGATAAGGACAAGGAACATTTGGTCGAACTGTTATAGTGGTTGTATCCACAACCACTACTTATTAAAACATATATATAGATAGTGGTTGTATCCCGTGATCTTTATAACTCTACCGAGATACAGTGCAAGATAAACACTGCAATAAAGCCAGTTTACTTAGATTGCTGACAACATATAAACACTGCAACAAAGCCAGTTTACTTAGGTTGCGGACAACATTTTTAAATTTTGAAAAAGATAATGTCTAACAGTATTGATAATAATATGTGGTATTTACAATTCTAAGCTTGGCCAAGAGTTTTCAAGTAGTTCACAGAGGTCCTCACGAGTAAATTCTCAAGTTTAAGGTAATTATACATGTAATTAGTCTTTACTAGGTATAAATGAAAATCAAAATCGTAAGATTCAATATGATACAGAGACTCCATGATTCAATATCAGAGATGAATCAAAAATTGGTAGGAATCGGTGGTGAACCGTTGAAATCAACTCGAATTGCATGAATTTTCAATTCTGCACGATTCCAACAATCACCAAAGTCCAGATCTAAAGAGCATGAAGTCAGGTTGAAACTATGTCCAAGTAGGGTTCTGCACAATCCAGATGTCAGTTTTCACTAATTTCTTCTATTTTTCAAAAAATTAATTTTGCTTTGTTTATCAGACCACTTCAGGTGGTCTGTGTCCTCTGATGACTACAAAAGGGAAAGGAAGCTCTGAAAGTCAGTAATGGAACTTACAGCGGCTGCATATAGTATCTATGGTAAAAAGGTTGAAGAGAAGGTTAATACATAACCTTTCCTTTCAGCACCCAATAGTTCCAATTGATTTTCTATTACGATTTTTTTTTTTTTCTTGTGAAAACTACTTTAAAATAGATAAATCATAGAATCATAAGAAAATTATAACAACAAAAAAAAGTCAGAAAATAATATTTAAGATTGTTTCTCAAGTTTAAGTATTTCCCATTTATTTTTATTATTAGTTTTTAAAAAAAATTAAAATTAAAATATAAATGCATAAAAGTTCAAGAAAAGTTCAAAAGTTACAAAACAAATCATAAAATATTAACTTTAGCATTTTTTTGTACCTATTCTTAGCTGCTGATTCATATGATATTGTCCATCTTTCTCTACTTTATAATACCATATTATTCACTATAATTGTAGTTCACTCCTATGTACTATTATATTTAATATTTTTCAATAGTTCTAACTTTTAGGTTTGTGTCTGAATTGTACGATTCACGAATCGTAAAATAGTCTTCGATTCTCGATTTGACTACAATGGTTATAATACTATAAAGATAAGGGCAAGCTTCTAAATATCTATGTTTTTGTCATAGACTATTTGGTTATTGTTTAGCAGAATTTTTTATTTTTAGTGTACGAAGACTGAGACATAGACCTCTAGCCTAGCTTCAAGAGTCCATCCTGATGTCATTTCCCCTTTTTCTTGATTTTCAGGTCCATAAAAAAAATTAATAAAAAAATTAAAAAAAGAAGAAAAACATTGGCATGCAATATTGTGCAGAAAGCATTTGAAGGCATTATGCACCAGCAACAATGTTTTTGATTGAAAAATAAATTTAAGTAAGGAAGAAGAGAAGTACAAGGGGGAGGACAAGAAGTCTTCCTAGTCAGAGAAAAAAAGAAAAAAAAGACAAGCTTAAGACAAAGGGGCACTCCTGTCATGTTGCATAACCAATATTGAAACTTCTATTTTAAAGCAAAGACTTGTTGGCAGTTTGTGAAGACATTATATTAGAAAACAAATTAATCAGTCTCGACAATGGGAAAGTCTTATCTTACATTTTTCTACTTCCATTGGTACTGTAAATCATACATGAAGGTAGTCCTATACTTCTTTTAAAGAAATTTTAAAGTAAAGCTATATTAAAAGACACCAAAGACCACTGCACCCCCACAAGCTAATCACAATATAAAACTAGATTACCAACAACTAAGATTAGTTGAATGACATTCTCAGTATTGTTTGATCATGCAAGTTCTCAACAATGTGAAACCCAAACTAAAGTAGATTGCCACCTCGTAATTAAGAAAATTAATTAAAAACGGTCATGTGATAAACAATAACTGCATGATCAAACACCGATTCAAAAGAACAACTAAGAGTCTAAGAAAACAGATGAGAGCTGGATTTTTTCTCCCACAATAAGAAACTATCTAATGCTCTTGATTCTTTGACAAGAAAGCCTCAAAAAAGTCAATTACAGTATAAAGAAGACATGAAAACACACAAGTGTATAAGTTGGCCTAAGTCATCCCACATCTAGGTAGCCCTTTCATCCTTGCAGGCTGCAGCAAGGTTCACATTAGTCCAAATTATATCACAAGTTATTTCATTTCCACAGTGAAACATCCCTCAAAATAGAACTTAACAATTCATAAGTGTGTGGCATATTATTCAGCTTTTCTCTATTCCACAGCAACCGAGTTAATTTTAGTTCATGGTTGGTACATTAGCCTGTTCACTTAACACCGAACTTCGGAAACTTCATTGGCATAAACCCAATCTCTAACAAAATGTCATTATAAACAAATTTGTAGAGAAGAATACAGATGCGGGGTGCCTATAGTCACCAACATAACACCAACCCTGCTAAATCATCTTCCATGATTATTTACCATTCCATTCAGGGGAATCAAAATAATATGATAATAGTAAAAAATATAACACTGAACCACAAAACATTGCACATTGCAGTAATGTGAGCACATCCCTTGAGTTGCAATTAACCAGGCATTGCACTTAGCAACAGCCTCAACCATGGGTCTACAACAGAATAACCCTCCTCTAGGCAAAAGTACGCACCTTGTTGGAGGGTAATCCCCAATGAAGACTGCATCAAAAAATATACTGTTCTACTGCATCATAAACATACCTCAATATGTAGACGGTCAACATAAGCACCTGATATCCAACCACCTACTCGAAGAGCGGCCTCTTCCCCTTCTACCACCTACAAAAAGGAAAACCAATAGGAAATTTGAACTCCAAGCCTCCAGCTCAGCATTATCAGAATAATGTAGTCCTCTACTAGTTACCTAGAAAATTAAATATGCATTGCAATTTCATCAACTATGAGTTAGCTGATCACCACATTATATGACAAACAAGTTCCAAACTCTCAAGAGATCCTTCTACTCCTTTCATAACCCTTTGTTCGTTTCTAATATCTTTTTTCAATTTAAAGCAACAGGAGTAAAAAGAAAGAAAAGAAAAAACAAATTTGAGTTTTAGAGAAGTAATAATATACCACTATGAGATCCTTAAGGTTACTTAGTTCCAAGAGCTCCAGAACATAGGATAGAACGGGACGATTCGCCACTGGAAGTAAAGCCTTTGGAACCTCCTGCATTCAAAAATCCATTACAAGGTTGAATTACTTACATGCTTTTGATTCTCAGCAAGAAATAGATAACCAGACAAAAAATTGATCTTTCATTCAGAGCAGTTTCAAGCATATTTCATTCTACTCCTTGCAAAATTTTCCCGAGAACCAAACGACCAGTAGAAAAATGAAATACCTTGGAAACAAGAGGGACGAGATTTCTTGAGGTACCACCGGCTAGAACAACCACTTGGAAATCCATCATCAGAGCAAAAGAAGCACCAGAAAGAAAAGCAGAGTGAGATTTTTGTAGGGTTTGTCTTTGTATCCTTCACGAATTGAATGAGGTGTAGAGGATCGCGGTCTCTGCAATTCACTGATTATTGATTTAATCAAGCGGCACAAACACTTTGTCAGTCTCACTCTTCCACTGTATATCACAACATCAAAGACACGAGCTTTGGCTGATTATATTTTTGATTTTTCAATTAGAAAAAGAAAAAAGATCGATATGCATCAAGAAAAAAAAAATTATATATATATATAATAGTAGAATCTTAAAAAATTCATTAATAAATAATTTTTACATAAAAACTTAATTTATTAAGAAATATGAATAAACTAGAAAGTATTGTTTTTCTTCCATGTATATGTTTTCTTAAGTTTTAGTTGTATTCTTAATTTAATTTTAATTAATGTTTTATTTTAATTGAATTAATTTCATATCATTGTTAAAGTAATTTAATAATCCTAAAATCATACATATCTCTTAACAAGAATATAATAAGGATTTTTATCTCAATTTTTTGGAATCATATTTAAGTTGTAGCTTTTTTAAAAAATATATATTCTAAATGTACTTTAAAATTTTTAAAAAATAGATGAAGTCTTTATGTAATATTAATTTAACATAGTAGAAATTATTAGAATTTACTCTTTTAATTTTTTTTTTTTAATTTGGTAATCACCAGGACTTAACAACACCGATAATTTTATTGGTCAATGAAATCGTAAGATTATATGAGCATTTATATGAATCATTAATCTTTTAAGTAGTTTCTTTATTTTTCTGTTATTCTGAAGATGTCACTAGTCTCGAGCAGCTTTGTCCCACTAAATTGAATGCTGCATGGAAAAAGAAAAATAGTCATCTTTGTGGTAAAATTAGCAATTCTTTATTTGTTTCTAATAAAGTTTGGTAATATTTAAATGGATGGTATTTCAACTCAAGAGGAAACCTTTAATTTATAGGGTTGCAATAATTATAATATTAAATAAATAATTTAATCTTAAGAGGTTGTAGGATAAGATTGTGATAATATAAAGAATAAAGGTTTAGTGAAATAATATTAAAGTATAAAAGTAATTTAAAAAAGAAAAAAAAAACTAAAAAGTCCTACTTTTATCTTAAAATTTTTTTTTAAAAAAATCTTATTATTAATTTTTTTTTTCTTTTCAAATGAGTTTTAAATATAACTTTTTCTCTATTTTTTTAGTTTTCTTCTTAATATTAATATATTATGTTATTCTCTTCTTCTTTTTTTACATATTGTTTTTAGTAAAATAAAAAACAAAATATTTGACACATGTATAAGTAGAAATAAGGTGGAATATTAAATAAAATAAAATTCATTTTTCTGTAATGTTTATGAAAAATAATAATAATAATAATTTAAAAGATAAATTTAAGCACTTCAAATATAAAAATAGGAAATTAATTTCTATAAATCTAATGATCAGTTTAAATATTACATAAAATAAAGTTGAGTTTTTCCTATGGTTTTTTCTTCTAAAAGCAATACATTAGGTTAACCTCAATTTCTTTGAATTTTATTATATCTTTAAAAACTTTAACATTTTTTACCACTTTAACCCTTTCTATTATTATTTTAAAATTTGTATGTTAATTAAGTACATTAAAAAATAAAATAACATAAATTTTGAAAATTAATGAATTTGATGACATAATCATTAATTAATAAATAAAAATTTTTATATCTTTCTTCTAAAAAATAAAGGGAAAATTTTTATTTTCATGAGTAGATTTCTATTAATCAATTGTATATTCAACTGCTTGAACTTATTTTTTAAATTCATATAAATTTATACTCTATATCATTCATATCATAAAAAATAGGAATATTTTATTTTATTTTTTTGCATATTCAAAACTAGTTCTACTTTTCCATCTAAATAAAAAGTTTCATAAACTGATATATTTTGATAAAATTAGAGTATATTATAGCCCATAATTTATGTCTGATTATTATACTTAGTCTTATACGAAGTTAGATTTATTATGCTCGATCAACTTGTACAGCTTTTATATATAGGCTTTCTCTATGTAATCAAATCATCTCATTTACACATAATACAAAATCATAATTATATTCAAGTTAATATCAAAGCTTAAGTTTTCTAAAAGTTTTTCCTATGGGGTTAGCACCTCCTCCTTGGTGGCAACCCCCACCTTAACCCCTTCCTCAACCTCACCACCCATATGCCTTCTTTTAGCCATTGACTCCTCTCTTTGATATTTAATTTTTTTTTTCCTTTTCTATCTTGTTCTTTCATTATAGTGCATGTTTGATTACATAATGAATCAAAATAATAAAACCCTCCAAATTTGATATGATCCAAGATTTGAGCTTGGTATTAGCTCCTTTATCTCACCATCTCAACCAATCAATAGATCTCATCGTCTTCCTTCCAATATATATATGATTTCTTATATCTCTTCATATGTCCCTAAGCACGTATTCGGATTGCCCTACATGAAACGTCTTTGAATATGGCTTAGGGAAGCACAATCTCTCTACCAGTTATATGTTGCCTCACACGTACTTATAACTCTTCATATGTACCTGAGCACGTACTCTTGCATGAGATTTTCGCCTAAGGAAGCACAATATCTCTACTAGTTATACTTCACATCACATCTACCAAAATAAGTATTTTATTTATAAGAGACACTTTATCAGTTTGGTTTCAAACTCAAGCTAGTTTCGAGTCAACCACCTTAAGTTTGAGAGGGGAGTTAAAATATATTATGGCCTTTGATTTATGCCTGATTATTGTACTTAGTCTTATACTAAATTAGATTTGTTATGCTAAGTCAATTTGTATAGCCTATATATATAAGCTTTTTTATGTAATCAAATCATCTCATTTACATATAATACAAAATCATTATTAAATTGAAGTTATAATATGTCCCTTTAAAGTGTAATTACATGTGTCAAACATTTTAGTTTCTATTTTATTTAAAAAATGAGATTAACATAATATATTAATGTTAAGAAAAGAACAGAAAAACTAGAAAATGAGAGGAAAACACACACAAAAAAAGAGATTAAGTATTTAGAACTCATTAGAAAATAGAAAAGTGAAAAATAGGATTTCTTAATTCTTTTAAGATAAAAATAAGTCTTTTAGTATTTTTTTTTTTTTTCAAAATTATCTTGTAACACCATTAACTTTTCATCCATTTTTAGGGAGAGTGTTAATTTTTCTAAATTTTAGTTAGTGTTGTTTGAGTAAATCTCAAGAGATGAGAGTGTAATTTACTCTAATACAAATCATTTTAAATTTGAACCATTAACTTTATTTATATCCTTAACTCGTCCCAAGCAAGATAAAAATTTTAAAAAGAATATTAATCGTGAACCCTTAGATGATGAGTGCTCATTTTTGTGTCTTCTCTTGAATGAAATTATAAGCATGTCGCCATGAAATAGCATATTTTGATGCAATTATATCATTGTCATGACTTACTGAATAATTTTTGATGTTTTACTGTAACGCAAAAATACTCGTATTATTCTTCAAGCCACTCAACTCAATTGTGTACAATGGAAAAACTTTATATTTATAGAGACCACTAGATAACCATGAACTACAAAAATAATTATAATATTAAATAAGCATGATAATCTTAAGTGATTGTAGGATAAAACTAGAAAAATATATATTAATTTATATTCACACCAGTAACTTCATCTATATCCTTAACAGATGGTATCCAGTACTTTTCATCAAGGTCTTCCAATAGTCTTTTTGTTGGTAAACTAGAAAACTAAAAAGTCCTTCCTTATTCTCAAATATACTTACTCTAATGTGCACTTGCATTGAAATGATGTGATTTATTCAATATGTTTGGTTTAACTCTTTAGAGTAATTTAATTATAATTTTTGTTTTTATCAAAAATTATTTGATAATAGAAGTTGTAATTTTTGAGATTAACCAAAAATTATTTATTGGTTTTTAAATTCAAAAAGTTGAAACTATAAGTAGAAGATCTTTTATATAAAAAAATAAATAAGAGAAAGTCAAATAAATTTTAATAATTTTTTAATTTAGATAAATATACCCACACCATTTTCAATATACCATTATTTTATTATGTCTAGAATCAAAATCTCTTAAATAAAAAAAAATATATACATGTTTTTCATTATTTAAAAAATAAAACATATTTTCATTATCTATATATCAAAGTATTTAAATAAAAATATTTTCAAAACAATTTATTACAAAAATATTTTAAAACACATCATCGTTTAATAATTTCAATACTCAATATTTTAAAAAAAAAAATCAAACAACTTTTATATCTTATAATATTTTTATGTTAATTCATTCAAATATTTCTTGTCAGTATTTTATTCGACACATTTGAAAAGCTCTACTTAAAAAAGTGTTTTTTACTTTTAAAACTTGTAAAAGTCTCTTTACTAACATAACTTTTACTACACCTTAACCAGACAAATCCAATTATATCATGTCATTAAATATTCAATTGTACTCTTCTTCCCATCGTGAGGCTTGCCGAAGCAATACTTAAGGTAATCAGAGTAGACAACTTGCTTATACTTAGCTTCTTCTTCTCCATTCTCCAACACTTGGGGCAATGGACCTATAACAGCATCAGGTCCTGGAGTCACAAAAATTGGGACTGATATCCTGTTCTTGTTTCTGTTAGCAACAGCTTGATGCTCACTACTTTTGAACCTGCCATTGCTTATGGCTTCAAATACATCACCAATGTTGATTATTAGTGCCCCATCAATTGGAGGCACATGAACCCAAGTATCAGTACTTTCATCAATTCCTCTAACATAAAGCCCACCAATTTCATCTTGAAGGAGGACAGTGAGGGTCGATGTGTCCGAATGTCGGCCTACTCCTGTTGCTACCTCAGGATTTGGACAATGGGGATAGTAGTTAAAAGTAAGCCTCTTTGAACCCATTAATGCATACTCTATTGTTTCAATTTCCTTCACTGTTGAGGGTCTTCAAGAGAATCCTAAAGAGCTTTTTAATCAAAACTTCAGACTTCTTCATGTAGTCAAGGGCTTGATGCCTGCAGCAAGAAAGCAGTCATTTACTCTATGAGGGCAGATAGATACCTACATGTAGAAGACCACATTCACTCATTGGATCACATACATATTTCTTTTCTGTTTTAATTTTCATTCTTGTTTAACAGCATGTTCATTGGGAATATGGATTGGTTTGTTTGACTGACTCAAAAGACAAAACAAATTATTTTTATCAAACACTCAACACTTTCTTCACTTTCTTATTTATTGTCGTTGAAACAAAAATTAATTCTTAAATCCAATTCGTTCATACTTGATTATAAGAGGCAAAAAAAAATATATTTGATATTTTATAAAATGGTTATTGTATGATTCACGTCAAGTGTATAAACTAAGCCGATTATAAAATATTAGTTCATTTGATAATCAAATGATAGGTAATGATAGATATTAGTAATACGTATAATTTTTAAGTTCCAATTCTTAGTAGATTGTAGTTATGCACAAAAAATAATTGATTAAATCAAGCTGGTTCTTACTTGATTATAGGAGGCCAAAAAGTATTGGCTTCATCCTCTGAAGCATACCCAAGTCTAAGAAAATCTTTCCACTCCAAGATCTCCTCTGATTCAGGGCTAAAACTGGTGCCATATCTCACAACACTTTGTGAGGGGGAGTTCTCTTTAAGATACTTCCTCTTCTCTTCCACTGGAAGCTCAAAGAAACTATGAATAGCAGCCTTCAAATCCTCCAAAACCTTGAGTGGTACTCCATGGTTAACAATCTGAAAGAACCCCCACTTGCTTGCAGCATTTGAAATTGACTCTACAACATCTGGGTCATCCCAATTTGTGAAATCAATAACAGGTATTGATTCCTCAATTACTACTTTCCTTGCATCAAATCTGATTTCCACAGGTTGTGTATATAGGTTCGGTACAATTTCTAGACCAGAATCAACAAGACCCTTTACTCCATTGCCTTGCTTTACCACAAAATCAAAGATGTTGGAGGGGTTGGTGTTGATGGTTGGAGACATTAGCTGTTGTGTTTTCTAGGTATACTCAGAGAAAGGGGAAGTGAGGGTGTACACGAGATAATGTCCAATAATTGGGATGCAGACCTCCAATCCAGAAAATTCTGTCTTACACCTTGTCCCACGTATAAAAATGAGCCATCTGTTTTCTGCACTTAATCACTCAAGTTACCTACACAACAAACCAAACTTTACTTACCATAGACTTCTCCTAGCAAATTAACTGGTATCTACTACTGGCAAACCACAACTTAGATCTGCAGAAATTAATGAAATTACTCCATTGAAAAATGGAAACCATAATCATCAATACCCACAGAAATTTAGTAAATTTGCTCCATTAGAAAATGAAAACCCATAAACTCAGAAGCAATTCAGTTTTTCCTTCCTAGAAAACCCACTGACACCAACGCAACCACCAAAACTCGCAAACCACTACTATAATCTACAGAAAATTAGTGAAAATGAAAACCCATGACCCAGAGAAGCAAATCTATTTTGGGTTTCTTTAGTTCGTATTTTTTGGCCAATTTTTTAATTAATATATGAGTTATAGATTCAGAAATTGACAGTTGTTGGCGCCGGTAGAGCGGTCCTCACCTCACACGGCCCCTCTGATTGCTCAGAACCGATCCATGGCCCTCTTGTAGATGATCCGTCTAGCTTCGGCGTGGTTGGGATGAGAACCGAAACGGCTGAACTTCAACAACCTTGATAAAGAAAGCATGGTGGAAACTATACTAGTTAAGTAGCAGTAAATTTACATGGCAAGAAGGAAGAAAAACTGAAATTCTACTAAACAAAATACAAAGATTAAACAATTTTCTTTCCCTTTATTTGCAGAGCTCACCTGGTCGAGAGAAAGAGTCCTTAAGACAAAAAGATAAACAAACTAAGGCAAACTTTGATTATTCTCGATCTTAAGTATTTATATACGTGGAATGTTGACATCGTGTATATTTGTCCAGGTTTACTAAAAAATAAATTATTATTTATTTATAATAATTAATTAATTATTATAAATATTTTAATATTTTAAATATAAGATATAGTTAATGTCAAATAATATCACTCTTTTTATTAATAATAAATTATTTTTCTCCTCAAATCAAATCTTTTTAAGAAAAAAATTTCTCCTTTCATAGTTATATAAATCTATCAAGGGAAACTTTCATGCATCTTGTATATTTTGTTTTTAATTCTCTTATTCTTCTTATTTTCTTTTTAAAATAGTTTAAATTTAAAAGTTTGGATAGTATAGGGAGACAAAACAGCAATGTGTGTGCCAAATTATTGGCAATAAAAAGTATTCACATTTTTTTTTTCTTATCAAATGCTTTCTATACCTTTATTCCTCTTAAATAAGATCCTAGCCCCTAGGAGGATGAAAATCTTGAGGCAAGTGAATAAGCAGGGCTTGAGTGCCTCGCTCAACATGCGAGAGGCAGCTGGTGGAAGAATCTTGGGACCAAACAACCAAAAGCATCACCAAAAGGGCCAAGGAATTAAATTTGGCACACATACATGCTGTTTTGATCTGTAGTCTGTACTATCCAAAAAAATTTAAATTTAAATTATTATAAAAAATAAATAAATAAGAGTATTAAAAGTAAAATATTCAAAATGTGTGACAATTGCCCTTAATAGATTTATATTAGCCATAAAAGAGAAATTTAAAATAAAAAAATTAGTTTTAGGAGAGACACACTAATCAAATATTAATATTGAGAGAGATATTATTTAACTATCGAATGTGTATTATATTTAATATACTAAAATATCCCTTTAAAGATTAATTAACTTTAACCAATAAATAATAATTTTTTGTCTACTTAAAAGAGTGAATATTGATAAGATACACACACATGGATGTATGTTAAGATTCTCCTTTATTATATATATATATATATATATATATTCATGATTTGAGTTACTCAATCAAAAATCTAGTGAGATTAATCATTAAAAAATAGTAACATAATTTTTTTTTACACATTATTACTGATTTTTCTTTTCTTTTTTAATATATTATTATTTTATTTTATTTTTCAATATTTTTCTAATTATTTCACACAAAAAATTAGAATCATTATTGATGTCAATGAGCATCAAATGATTACATTCTTATATATATTTTTTAACATTAATTTGGTTCTTTTACAAAATCTCTAAAATACTTTTTGGAGAACATCAATGATATAATTTTTTTATATTTTAACATTTTCATCATGGGATAGAATTTTATGAAATTGTAAAATAAAAATATTAAGTCTTCCACAATATTTTTATGTTTTGTCTCATAATAGATAAATGATAAAATTAAAAGTAAACAAAAGATAAAGAAAATAAAATAAAATGTTAGTTAATACTTTTTAATAATTATTTTAGACATTAAATTAGTGAACTAATCAGATAAATATAAAAAGTTATAGTATATTCATTTTACCCTAGTATTCAAAAACTTGGCTACCTTTAGGGGCGAGGTGAGAACCATGGTATTCACCTTATCGCATTTTTAACATGTGTTAGGGATGTCTAAAAATTGTAGTTTGTGACTATAATCTGAAAAATAGATTTGTGTGCAAATTATCAAAAATTACATTTTTTTTGTTCTCTTATAATATTTATTTTTATTCATTTAGATGATAAAGAGTATAAAACAAAAATGTGAGATTGTGGCTGAGAAATGTCCTTTAAACATTTTTCAAATGCGTAACCTGAGATGCGTAAAACACAAACCGCAACATGCCAAACGGATCGTGGACAATCACATTGTCCGCATCCCAGGATAAGAAATCCAAACGGATGGGTTAAATTACATGCTGACTTAATATAGTAGAAAATTTGACATAATTTACTATTTTATTTATGTGTTACAATGATCTTTTTGTTGGTGAACTAGAAGACTAAAAACCCTTCTTATTCTAAAGCACACATGAATATGATATATAGTAGCAGTCTTAGCAGATCATATCACAGCATATTGAATAGTACTCTTCTTTCCACTATGAGGCTTGCTGAAGAAATACTAATCAGAGTAGACAATTTGCTTATACTTAGCTTCTTCATCTCCATTCGCCAACACTTGAGGCAATGGACCCATTATAACTGCATCAGGGCCTGGACCTACAAAAACAGGTACTGATATCCTGCTCGTGTTTCTGTTTGTAACAACTTGATGCTCATTGCTTTTGAACCTGCCATTGCTTATTATTTCAAGTGTATCATTGCTTATAATGATTAAAGTTTTCAATATATTTCTTTTTGATTCTCGGATTTCTTCATAAGTATTAATATAAGATTAATCTCTCATATTTTGTCACAACAAGAAGGACTATATAATGATTAATTTAATATTTTAATATTTTTGTCAGTTGGTGACTTAGATTTAATTTTATTAAAAATTAATTATGATTTAAATAATAAGTTTTTTTAGGTTATGATTATTAAAATTATATCCACATCCTCTTTAATCTTAAAATAATATAAAGTATAAACACCATTCTGCCCTAAATTATTCTTTTTTTGTTCCAAAAAAAAAAAAACTTTTAATTTCAAATAGTGTGACTAAGATTGGGTTGCTTTGACGAAGGCCTGCTTAGAAAAAAAAGTGATAGAGGGCCCATCTGAGCCTAGAAAATCTCTGAACTACCCAACCCAAAGGAAAAGGAGAATTGGGGGTGTTTAGCCCATTGAACTAACGGCTAGAAAATTCCAAAACAAAGAGAAGGGATTTTCAGCCGTTGGATATACAGCCATCAAACGGTCATAATTTCGAAAATATATGACCGTTGGGGAGTTGAGTTGGTTCTTAGGCTAAAAGAGGGAAAGCACATCACTTGTTGTTCTTAAACATCTCTGAAAATTTAAAAACTCTAAAAGACAGGAAATTTCAGAGTTAGTAAAGAAAGAAAGAAACAGAATTTTAGAGAGAAAGAGAGAGAGGGAGATTGGGATATTTCATATTTCTGATCGGTGACGATCTTCGAGGTGGCGACCACAGACGCTGAAGGAGGAGAGACGCGCAGTAGTCGTCTCCAGGTGTTTCTGTCGTCGCTGTTTTACAGTCTTGGAGGTGTTTTTGGAAGTAAATCGCAAGATCAAGAACCAGATATGGCTTCCAGAGCTGTTGTTACCCACCAATTAGCCAGAGAAGGTATCATCCACCCTCTCATGCTGTAACCCCAGTTATTTGATCTATTTTTTAACTTATTTGATCTCTATGCTCTTTCTTTGATTTGACCATGTTTGGTTTCTTTGTTATGACCATTTTTTTCTCTATTTCTGGGTTCTTCTGAGAAAGTTTCTTTAATATGAAAATTTATTTCCCAAGTCACTCACAGGCTTAATTTTGATCTATTTTTCAACTTTTCTTTATGAATCTGTACCGGGTTCCTTTTAATTCATGCAGCTTTGTATTTCTAATGATGAATTGATTGGTGATTGGCACTTCCTGAAGAAAAAAAATTTCTGGATTGTGTTGATTTGCTCAGTAGACATGCATACAATTAGTTTCTTTTCTTTTCTTTATTTTTTTTTTTCCGTTTTTTCCCTGTCAGTTTTGTCCTAATTTATGGCAGAACATTTTCTTGCTCCATGTTCCATGTGTTCAAATTTGATTCTGCGGAGTGTCATTTTTCTTTGTAAACTCATTTGTTGTATTTTGATCTGTGTCTCTTTTGATTTGGGTTTTCTTTTCTCAGTATAATGTATGATAGATGATTCATGCTCCAACTTTCTGGTTTCATCTTTTTTTCTGCTCTCTTTGTTTAGTCTTTCTGAATCCAACTTCAATCTTAGGTGAAGGTAAGCAGAAGAATGTAGGAGTAGATGGAAGGAACAGGCGGGCACTCAAGGACATCGGCAACCTTGTGACCAAGCAACAAGGGAAGCCCTGTGAAAAGCCCATTGCAAGAACTTTTCGTGCTCAAATACTGGCTAATGCACAAGCAGCTGTAGAGAAGAATAAGGTGCAATTTAGAACATATTATCTTTATTTTTTATGAGTAATGTTATTTCTTATGTCAATTGATTCTTACTAATGGATTCTGATCAATCCTGGTAATTTGATTTATTTGACTCCCAGAAATCATCCAAGGAAGTTGTGAATGCAGCAGTAGCTGTTAATGCACTAGACATAGGAAAATGCCGTGAAGCAAAAAAGGTGGCTGGAGCTGATAAGATCATCTTAGAGAAGGCAAAACCTGAAGTGATCGTGATCAGCTCTGATGAAGAATCTGAGGAAGAAGACCGGAAAAAACGTGTTCCTGGAAGGAATTTAAGAGAAGGGTCCTCCAGGAAAAATGCCAAGACCCTTACGTCAATCCTCACTGCTCGAAGCAAGGTCACCTTCTTTTTCCTTTTTTCTTCTTTCATGGGAACCTTTTTTTCATATGCTATTGCTTATTTTCTGATATAACTTTGTTGTGTTCTCAATATGAAATGAAGGCTGCTTGTGGACTCACCAACAAGCCAAAAGATCTAGCTATTGACATTGATGCAGCAGACGTCGAAAATGAATTGGCAGCAGTTGAATATATTGATGACATCTACAAGTTTTACAAGATCACAGAAGTAATGATGCGTACCTTCTTAATATTTTCTGTTGTTTCTCTGTCTTTCTGTAATATATTTCACTTCACTGATGCAGGATGAGAGTCTAGTTCGCGATTACATGGGTTCACAACCAGACATAAATTCTAAGATGAGAGCAATATTGGTGGACTGGTTGATGGAAGTGCATCGAAAATTTGAACTTATGCCAGAAACTCTGTATTTGGCTATAAACATTGTGGACAGATTCCTGTCCATCAAGGCTGTATCAAGGAGGGAACTTCAGCTTGTTGGCATCAGCTCAATGCTTATAGCTAGCAAATATGAAGAGATTTGGGCACCAGAGGTGACTTTCCTCATGTTTCATCCTGTTAGTCTGTTACATATTGCGTATACTTTTGCTAAGTTTACTCTTCTTTTTCAGGTTAATGACTTTGTCTGCATATCAGACAATGCCTATGTTAGAGAACAAGTTCTGGTCATGGAGAAAGCTATATTGGGAAAGCTGCAATGGTATTTATGTGTTCCCACAGCATATGTCTTTCTGGTTCGTTACATCAAAGCATCTATTCCATCAGATAAGGAGGTATAATTCATATTGGCATTTTATGATTTTTCAAGTTTCAGATTTTGATATTTGCAGTGCAGAAAGTCCTGATATGTTTCTAAAATTTTCTGTAAAATTTTTAGATGGAGAATATGGCTTTTTTTCTTGCTGAACTTAGTCTGGTCCAGTATCCTACTGTGGTTCTGTACTGTCCTTCAATGATAGCTGCTTCTGCTGTCTATGCTGCACGGTGTACACTTGATAAGAGCCCTTACTGGACTGACACTCTAAAGCACCACACAGACTACTCTGAATATCAGCTAATGTAATCTCTTATTCCTTACTGTTTAGTTATTAGTTTTGATAATAAATGTGGTCCAACTGGCCTACCATTAGCAAATTGCACTTAGCATAGTAAGTTTTGGTGGTTGACTTTGCCCATGTGACAGGGAGTGTGCCAAGCTTTTGGTTAGCTTTCATTCAACGGCTCCAGAAAGCAAGCTTAGGGCAGTGTGTAAGAAATTCTCTGGTGCAGATTGTGGTGCTGTTGCTATTCTTCCTCCGGCAAAGAGACTGCTTTAAATTACAGTAACTTCCATGTGTGTTTATTTTGAGATTTTGAGAGTTATGGTTGTGTTAATATGGTACCAATAGGGGAAAGATCATTGCTGGTTATGATCTACCAGCTGTTTTTTCTTTTCTTTTCTTTGTGAATTTGAAGTTATACGAACTGGAGTGTAATTTGAGTTGTAGCTGCAAGGCAGTTTTATTAATTATTTTTCCATAATGAAAGTTGATGACATATAACCATTCAAGGGCAAGGGCAGCTTTATTCATGTGTTTATTTTGAGAGTTATGGTTGTTAATATGGTACCAATAGGGGAAAGATCATTGCTGGTTATGATCTACCAGCTGTTTTTTCTTTTCTTTTCTTTGTGAATTTGAAGTTATACGAAACTGGAGTGTAATTTGAGTTGTAGCTGCAAGGCAGTTTTATTCATTATTTTTCCATAATGAAAGTTGATGACATATAACCATTCAAGGGCAAGGGCAGCTTTATTCATGTGTTTATTTTGAGAGTTATGGTTGTTAATATGGTACCAATAGGGGAAAGATCATTGCTGTTATGATCTACCAGCTGTTTTTTCTTTTCTTTGTGAATTTGAAGTTAGAAATATGAAACTGGAGTGTAATTTGAGTTGTAGCTGCAAGGGCAGTTTTATTCATTATTTTTCCATAATGAAAGTTGATGGATGACATTAACCATTCAAGGGCAAGGGCAGCTTTATTCATGTGTTTATTTTGAGAATTATGGTTGTTAATATGGTACCAATAGGGGAAAGATCATTGCTGTTATGATCTACCAGCTGTTTTTTCTTTTCTTTTCTTTGTGAATTTGAAGTTAGAAATATGAAACTGGAGTGTAATTTGAGTTGTAGCTGCAAGGGCAGTTTTATTCGTTATTTTTCCATGATGAAAGTTGATGACATATAACCATTCAAGGGCAAGGGCAGCTTTATTCATTATTTTTCCATAATGAAAGTTGATGACATATAACCATTCAAGGGCAAGGGCAGCTTTATTCATTATTTTTGCATGAAAGTTTTATTGATCACATTTACAGTTGATAATGAAAGTTGATGACATATAACCATTCAAGGGCAAGGGCAGCTTTATTCATTATTTTTGCATAATGAAAGTTTTATTGGTCACATTTACAGTTGATAATGTAGCCTTCACTCCATTGTCTAACAGCATAGTAAGGCGACTGAGATTTGAAAAGAAGTTGGTAGAAAGCAGGGGAAAAAGAACAAAAAAATGATGGGAAAAGAAAAGTGCTCATTTTACAGGACAGTTCCACTTTGTCCTGAATCCTGAGTTCTGAAAAGGAAATGGGAAGGGAAATAAAAGAACAAAAAATGAGTGCACTCCATTGTCTAACAGCATAGTAAGGCGACTGAGATTTGAAAAGAAATTGGAAGGAAAGCAAGGGAAAAAGAACCAAAAAATGACGGGAAAAGAAAAGTGCTCATTTTACAGGACACGTAACTGAAAACAAGTTCCACTTTGTCCTGAATCCTGAGTTTTGAGGAAATGGGAAGGGAAATAAAAGAACAAAAAAGGATGGAAAAGAAAAGGGCTCATTTACGGTTGATAATGTAGCCTGCACTCCATTGTCTAACAGCATAGTAAGGCGACTGAGATTTGAAAAGAAGTTGGAAGAAAGCAGGAGATAAGAACAAAAAAATGATGGGTAAAGAAAGGTGCACATTTTACAGGATGTGTGTCGATGATATAACCGACGGCATCAGAATTCAGAATGCAGGAGACACTAAAAAGAGAAAAGGAATAATGTGACTGCTCCTGTGTTTTGAGAAGTAAATGGGAAGGGGCATAAAAGACAAAAAAGGATGGAAAAAATAGTGCTCATTTTACAGGATATGTGTTGATGATATAACCGATGGCATCAGATTTCAGAATGCAGGACACACTAAAAAGGGAAAAGGAATAATGTGACTGAAAACAAGTTCCACTTTGTCCTGAATCCTGTGTTTTGATAAGGAAATGAGAAGGGACATAAAAGAACAAAAAAGGATGAAAAAAAAAAGAAGAAGCTCATTTAGCGTGCAATTTTCAAAATGCAGAACCAGCATATATGAGTATGCTGGGTCAAATCTTTTCTTCTCCGACAACTTCACGACAGTAGTTTGAATAATATTTTGACCTATGTAGGGATAATAGCTTCCCTCATATATGGTAAAGCAGAAAACAAGGATCAAATTTCCATTATCACATTGAAGAAGGGGAATAAAACTGTAAATTCATCCTCTCACAGGTCTTTTAACATCATTGATGCCTACATTTTCTGACACTAGTCTTGATAGCTACTCATCATTCACTCGAACCTTAGTCCCACAACAGCCCTTTTTATCATGCCCTTCAACCTCAGCGCTTTTCCCACAATAATCAACAGCCTCCTTCTTTCCAAGCTCCGACCTCCTCTTCAAGAACTCTGAGTTCTCCTTCCAAACCTCTCCATTCAAATAAACCTCCTTCTTCCATATTGGAACTGATGCCTTTATTTCATCTATCAGAAACCTAGAAGCCTCTAATGCATCAGCTCGATGCACAGCCGAAACTGCAATGAAGATACTTGTTTCTCCAACTGGAACTGTGCCCAGGCGGTGAGCAACTGCAATGGAATGCAAATTCCAGGAAGATCTAGCAGATGCACAGACGGACTTGATGCATTTTATTGCCATTGGTACATAAGCTTCATATCTCAACTCCAAGACTGTTTTTCCATCAAAGGTGTCTCTCGTTGTGCCTGAAAATGTTGCTATGGCACCAGCTTGTGGTGCACTCACATAACTTATGTATCTGGCAATATCAATTAGGTTTTGGTCTTCCAAGATTTCAGCAAGCGTTTTTTCCTCAGCAGCCATCTTCGCATTGAACTTTTGAAGTTATTCTGAGTTCTGGGACTTTATGAATCTTCTAATGGAACAAAAACCCTCTTGTTTTGTTATTAACTTTTCAAGAATAGAAAAGGCAGGTTCAGCAGTCAACTTTTCAAATTGATAAGAGCCACATGCGCATGAGACATGATTAATCTTCAGCTTTATCTTGTTATGATGTCAATGCCACACGATCTAAGGAACATAGAAAGGGAAAAGAAAAAGAGTGGGCAGTCATAAATCACAATTCACAATCAAAGATGCTCAGGCTCTTCAGATTTAGAAGAGGTAGCATTCCAGGCTTCCAGCTTACCTTAATTAATTCACAATTCAGCCCTTCATGGATTAAGTTTCTAATGCAACATAAACATGACATCATACGACCCCCTTATAAGATCAAGCACACTTGTTTACTAAACAATCTACGAGCAACCCATGCAACAATGTTCACCAAACTGACTCCCAGTTTTCTTAACAATCACAAAAATTAACTTGATGAATCTGCCATCAGATAAATCTGTAAAAAGAAGCTCTCATCTAGAATTTTCTGTTCTACATATACATACGAACTGGCACAACCTTCTATTTTCAAGTTTGACAATAAAAGTTGCGACATACATTTGCTGATTTATATGATTCAATCAAGAAGAAACATTGAAATTAGTGGGAATAAAAGCTGTACTTCTTCAGGTGAGTTATCATATTATATATTGACCTTACTTTGTCATCCTGTTGCAACTTAGTCAAGGTCCGGATTCTAATAAATATAGTGGCAAAAGGATTCACTGATTATTATTGAAGTAGCAGAGACAAACATTGACCTATTTTCCGTTTGCAAGTAGCTTCAGTTGTAAAGCTGAACGGAACTCAGTTAAAGCTTCTGGAAGCAACTAGATAACTTTTACTAGTTCACATGTGCATCCGCATGCAGGATTGGACAGTCACGAGCAACATAACGGTCAGTATCATTTCCCTTCGAATTTATGGCAGTACATGTCCAGGTATGCCAATATGACTGTTTATAACAATAACTTAGGCATAAAAACAATGGTCTTGGAAGAGAAAATGACAATTCACTTTGTATATATCATTTAGCCTTTCCTAGTATTATTCTGCATCAAATTAATCACTACTTTCTCTTCTCTTTTCCTTCCTCCCCTTCCCTCCCTCCCCCAAAAAATAATGGTATAGTTTGCACTCACGAGGAAACTCAAAGAAAGGAAAAAGATTTGGAAGAAGTTAGTTGACAGAGGTGATTCTGCAGAAACAAGGAACAACCAAAAGAGTTTGACTTGTTTTTGGCACCCACCAAGAGGAGTGGCCTGTGTTGGTAGGTGGGAGGATTAGGACGAGTGGAAAAGCATTTTTAATAAAATATCAAAATCCAGAAAAAAAAAAAGGTGGAAGGAACTAAAAGCACTACATGTCGAAACTTTGCTCACCAGAAGGGGGGAAAACTGAAAAATGGAAGATCAGCACTCAAAATTTCACCAAACGTTCAAGTCAAAAAAACAACCTGTTTTTTATGTAGGACAATGGAATTTAGCCGAAGTATACGTATTTATAGATTTAAACCAAAGTTACAAGCCAAACGAGTATATGACAATTATGTTCTTGTATCAATTAATTACACAAGACTTATGAACACACTTGCATGCTTCAATTACAAATTCACATGTTTTTTCAGCAAAAAATTAAGGGGGAATAAAGTTAATAGCAAATCCCTTTCTTTCTCCCTACTGAATTCAACAAACACGTATGAGAGAAGAGAGCCCAATACTACGATAGAACCAAACAGTGGAAAATCAAAGCATAAGATCAAAAACCAATAGCTGTTACCGAAAGGGCTAGAACACCCATCAAATTGAAAAGAGGTACAACGAAACTCAAAATTTCTTCTTACCTTAATCATCGAACGGATCGTTGGTTCCTGGGAAATTGTTGTCCATGCTCTTTTCACAAATGATGATAAAGCTGTCGTGCTGTATGGTTTTGTCTTCGGTCAAAATAGCCACGGCCTCTGGTTTTTTTAACCAAAAAAAAACCTCTATATAAATAAATAAAATAAAATAAAGATTAATTTTTTTCTATTGAAAAAAAATAAATAAAATCCACTTGGGCTATAGGGTAGGTTGCCAATTTACCAAAAAAGAAAAAGCAATAGAAAAAGAAAAAAAAAATTGACATGAGAGAATAGCTGGACTCTCAGAGAAGGGAGAGCTGCGGGATAGAAGTACCTACCACCGTTGAGAATTCCGTTCGCAGGTGATTTTCATTCGCATTGACATTTTCGTTTTTGATTTTTCGTGATGTTCTTTAGTAATTCAGTTAATCAGTAAAAGTTTTAATGTTTTCTGGGAGAGGTTGGGAATCTGTTTCCGTGTTGCTTATAAGTTATATTCTTATTTAATTGAAATGCAATTTCCTATCTTTGGTAACAAAAAAGAAGGAACTGTAGGAAAAGAAAGAAAGTAAAATAGGATTTGAGTGCCACTTTTGATAGTTTACTCAGAGAATGTTGACTGCAAAAGCTAAGCGAGATTTATTAGTTTTTTCATGAATTTCTTTTTGTTTTTGAAAATTTCTGAAGTAACTGAATAAAGGGTAATTAAATTAGCAGAAATATGAATTGAGTTCATTAATTTATTATAGCACCTGGAAAACCCAGTTTTTCCTAGTGGGTTTCTCTTAAATGTCAATGTTTTCTAACCAGAAAAAGAACGTGAGTTTTACAAGTTCTCTTTTTTCAGAAAGAAACTAAAAATTATTTGGGTCAGTGCATTTCAGTGTTTGCATGGATGATAGTTGACTGGGTTGCCAATGAATTTCTGGAGACATCATTTTTCTTTCTTTGCTGTTGTGGAGACTTTGTGAGTATTTAATAACTGAAATAACAGATTTAGTTGGAAACTTAAAGGGGGTTTACTTATTAATTGTTAGTTATACTGATACAATTTTAATCTGAAATTATTTGTAGAATATGTAGTTTGAAACAAAAAGCTTAAGTTTTCTTATTTGTTTGACTGATATAATTTACAGTTTGTTGTATTAGTAAGAGTTTAAAATTGAATGGCTGCTTTCATATCTCTGTTGGTTATATATAGAACCCGTTCTGTGGAGCATTTTTATTTTATTGGGTCAACCTTACCCATGATTTGTTTTCTGGGCCTACTTCATACTGAGGTTTATTCTTTCCTTTCAATTTGCGAACAACAATGGAGAAAGCGTTCTAAAATTTGAACATGGAAAGCAGAATTCAACATAGTTTCTTTTCATCATACGATCATTGTCCACAGCAATCATTAGTAGAAAATTATTGCATCAATACTAGAGTATTGGGCTTTTCTTTATGAGATACAGAACAATTATGTTTTGACTGTTTTCACAAGTATTAGCAGGGGATTAAGTGGGTTTGTTGATGTTTACATATAGACTTCAATATTCATTCGATTTAATCTTGTAATTATTTGATTTTGTATCTCGAAATTTAACAAGAAATCCTCCAATGTTTTCATATATATTTTGTCCAGTGGTATCAGTTCTCCCTTTTTTATTATGCCTGAATCAGTTTTCCGGATTTCAAGTTTAGTGAGAAAGAAGCAATTTTCTTAGCCAAGAAAATAGTCTAAGGATATGATTCCATGTTTTCCCTATAACAGAAATATAAATTTAATGCCATTTCTGCTAAAGTCCTCAAAGTGAATGTTTTTCAGTGACCTTTCTGAAATGCCCCTGGGGTCAGGATTTGGTATACTAAACTGCCTACCTGTCAGTTTTCTGATCATTATGGCTAGACTGAACCTGATAATGCTCCTCTCTTTCCTTCCCAAGCCAAACCCTGGGTTGACATTAGTTATGTTGTTTATCTATTTAAAATAATCAGTAGAATATGCCGTTACAGTGTATTTGAATTTTCAGGCATGCGTCATAAAGTATACCACACTCAGTAGTTCCTAATGCTAAAGATAAGGTAAAATACATGGCATGGACAAGTGAGATGGACCGCTGCCTGGCCATGATACTTGCTGAGCAAGTGAAAAAGGGAAACAAAATAGATAGTAGTTTAAATCCTGCAGCATATGCAGCTGCACTTACAGCATTAATTGAAAATTTTGATCTTGACTTGACTAAAGAACACATCAAGAATCGGCTGAAAACATGGAAGGAAGCAGTTTGGGATTTTAAAGGAACTCCTTATGCATAGGGGTTTTGAGTGGGATGATGCACGAAAGATGGTTACTGCAGATAATTCTGTCTGGAATGATTACATCAGGGTAATGCCATGACCTTTTATACTATGTACATGCCCTGTAATTGTTATATCTATTGTCTTATAGTCTTATGTAACCCACAGATTCACCCTGATGCCAGAAGTTTACGTGGAAAGTTCATCGAAAATTATGATGACTTTTGTGTTATCATTGGAAATGATCAACCAGTTGCAAGCTGTTCTAACGATGAAACTGAAATTAATGTAGACTTGACACATGACAATGGGAGTCTAGGTGCTCCGATTGTCTCGGATATAGAGAGCCTCGAGACAAAAAATTTGAGGTGGACAGATGAAATGGACTATTGTCTTGGCAAGATTCTTGTCGACCAAGTGGGAAAAGGGTATAAAATAGATAATATCTTACAGCCTGATGTCTATGACAGAGCTCTTGCAATCTTAAATGCAAAATTTGGGCCTGATCTAACAAAAGACCACATCCAAAATCGTCTCAAGACTTGGAAGAAACAGTATGGTACTATAAATGAAATCATTTCTCATACTGGATTTAAGTGGGATGAAACACAGAAGATGATCATAGCGGATGAATTTGACATGGAATGACTTTGTCAAGGTATCATAATTTAACTGGAATTAATATCACTTGCACTTTACCATACTAATGTTTGTGTACCTCTACATTATGCGTACTATGAATTGATCGTCATACTAAAGTTATCTTGTCTCAGACACACCCTGATGCCAGGCTTCTCCGTGCTAGAGCTTTTGAGAATTATGATCAGTTGTGCACTATCTTTGGCCAATACGATGTGCGTATGAAGGATATAAGTATCAGTCCTGCTCAGTGTGATCGTAAATTAAAAGATCAAGGGAAGCACTTCAGGTGGACAAATGAAATGGATAGTTGTCTTAGCAGGAGCCTTGCGGAGCAAGTAAAACTTGGGAATAAAAATAGATTAGTTAATAAGCTAAAGCCTGTGGCCTATGAAGCAGCTGTTACCTCTATAAATGAAATATTTCAGCTTGACATAACTAAATACCATGTTAGAAACCATCTTAAAACATGGAAGAAACAGTATGACATTCTGAGGGAACTCCTCGATGAGACTGGCTTTCAATGGGACAAAAAAGAAAGGATGGTTGTTGCAAATAACATTGTTTGGAATGAGTATATTAAGGTACACTATCAACTTTATTGTGTGGTACCATGCTTTCATTATTGCATAATGATCTCATATTGATGATTATTCTTATATATATTATCTATTTTAATGCAGATAAATCCTGATGCTAGGCTCCTCAAAGGACGGGTCATAAAGAACTATGATCAACTGTGCATTATCTTTGGTGATGATGATCTACCGGAAAGTTCTCGAGATGGTGCAGGCACTAATTTGGATTTGATCACTGATGATGAAGCTGTAGATGCTCAAGAGGCGTATAGTCGAGGCTGTGACAATGCAAAAGAAAAAGTGAAATACTTAGTATGGACGGATGAGATGGACCGTTGCTTAACAGAGCTACTGGTCAAACAAGTAATGCTAGGTAATAAACTTGAGAAAAATTTTAAGCACTCAGCTTTTGTATCTGCTGCTAAAATTCTAAGTGAGAAGTTTGTCTTGGACATAACGAAGGAAAACATAAGAAACCGATTGATAACATGGAAGAAAAAGTATGGACTTGTGAAGGAACTGCTCTCTCATGGAGGATTTGAGTGGGATGAGAAACGGAAGATGGTTGTTGCAAATGACTCTGAATGGAACGAATACATTGAGGTATACTCCAGTCTTCCATCATATCAAATTAATTATCTTCCTATTTAGAAATAAATTTGGATTCTATTCAACCATAGTTTAGCCCGTGTTCTCTAGATGTCAAGATGAGGTTAAACGCATATATGGTTTTCAATTTTTCCTGTATAGGACCATGAAAAAACTGCAGTTATTTTTTCAATAAAATGGATTGCTCTGTCTGCCCCTCTTAATATTTTTTTTCTTTTAAAAAATGTAGTCAAAGTGTAAGCCATAAATACTGTAAAGAGGCATAGAATCCTAGAAGTATAAGAATCAGCCGTGGGAATAGGCTCATTGGACAATAAGTGGTTAGTTTTGGTTGATCTTACATATTCAGAAGTGACTTGAGTTTTTCATTCTTCTTTCTTTTTTCCTTTCTTTGGCTTGAGTTGCTTAGAAGCACATGCTTGGGGTTTTTACTATGCTTAAATAAGTGACCATCAAATAATGCTCCTGATACACCACTGACCTGTTTATTTCAGAGACATCCGGATGCTAGGCATTTGAGAGCAAGGTGTATAGAGAACTATGATGAGTTAGCTATTATTGTTGGCAATGAACAAACAAGTGGAAACTTGTCTGGAACCTTGAGACTTGATGTAAATCATACCTCCATCCATGAACAGCATGCAGAAACTCCAGCACAGATGTTGGATGACGAAGAAAGGAGCCATGATAATGCAAGTGATGGCATGCAAGCTTCATCTCAACAGACAAGGGCTAGGCCTTCATCATCACATTCCAAACAGCCACTCAAGAGGAAACGGACAAGTGAAAATATGTTAGAAATGATGAGTGCTATGGCTGCAGATATTGGTAGGATAGCTGATGCATTGATTGACAGTCAAAAGACAGTGTCTTTGAATGAAGTTTTTGAAATGGTACAGAATATTCCTGGCTTTGATGATGATCTTATCATTGAAGCTTGTGAATTTTTATCTTTTGATGAGAAGAGGGCCTTGATGTTTATGAAATTAGATGAGAGGCTAAGAAAAAAGTGGTTATTGAAACGTTTGTGTGGTCGTTCTAGTTAGAATATCATTTCTCTTGTGAATGTGATATTTATGTACTTCAGTTGAGAATCTGGCTCTATTGATTGGTATTGAATGAATTATTTGACAGGCAGTGTGTTGCTTTATTCTATTATTTCTATGAATATATGATAATATAATTGCTACTCAAGAATAAATAAATTGTTGACACATCATTAAAGAATCAGTCTAATATTTTATCACAGGTTGATTAATCTTTCCTCATATCTCTCAAACTAATTAAGTATATATATCATTAAATTTATATTTTTTTAATCAATTCAATCTATTAAATACGATAATTTTATTTTTTTGTCATGTTACTCTTTGTCACTAGCAAAGGTGTAATGCTTTTGAGATTTTAAACTATAAGATGGACAAATAATTTTTGGCAATTTTTAATTTTGTTTATTAACGACAATCAATAAAATAATTTTATTAATATCTTTTATTAATTTCAATAATTATTTATAAATATATTTTATTTGCTTAGTTATTAATTATCTACATAACCAATGTAATTGTTAACAATTTATGCTAAATTGTGTACATTACACATAAATCAACTAAAATTCTAATGATTTACGAGCAAATATTTATTAATACCTAAATATGTTATAATATTGACTATTTACGACAAAATATTAATAAAAAAATAATCTAATATTTTTCTGATTTACACGTGATATATAAAAAAGTTAATAAACAAACTTATTAATATGATAAATATAAAAAATATTAGTTTGAACCAAGATCAAATGAGATTGCAGTGATTTATAAGGAAGAGTAGAAATGGAATTAGTTAGTCATGAATCGTCTATGTATCAAACGATTTACATGTAAAAGTGCTAACATTATTATTTAGCCATCAAATGACAAAGCCTTGGACGATTTAGGTGTAAAGTGTCAAATTGATTAGTAGTAACTCGACTCAATGGCTAACGATTTTCGTGTAATAGTACAAACAGAAAATAGATAGCCATAAAAAGGTAAGGTTAGAGTTGGAATTCGAATCGAATAATTTTGAACATTTTATTAGTTGTATATGTATTTGAATTCAAAAGCCGAATTCAAATTCAAGTTCAAATATTTGAATTTTTATTGTGTAAAATAATATTTATCTAAATATTGTATGTTTAAACTTTAAAATATAAATATATAAAATAAAATTAAGTAATCTAAAATATGGGCATAAATATTTGAATTACATAATCAATATAAAAACGATAAGTAACACAGTTAAGGTACAACTAAAATAGACAAAAAGAAAAAAAAAAAAAAGTAGTTCAAGACACAAATCAACATCATCGTACTAACTCTAATCTTAATTCTAAGTGTAAGCCTAAACCTAACCTTAACCTTAACCCAAATTCTAATTCTAATCCTAATCCTACAATCCTAACCCTACTAACTCTAATCTTAATTCTAAGTGTAAGCCTAAACCTAACCTTAACCCAAATTCTAATTCTAATCCTAATCCTACAATCCTAACCCAAATCTTACCCTTAACTCTAACTGTAATTTTAAACAAAATTTTATTAAAATATATTTTAAAAGAATTGTTGTTAACAAAAATTAAGAGAATTCTCTTTGGTAGAATTCTTAAGAAATTTTAGTGGATCAAAATCCAAAATAAAAATGGTATATGATATATTTTTTTAAATTTTTAAATAAATACCAATGATTATAAAAATTTACAATTATTTTTTAATAAATATCAACTAGTTAATCACATATATAGTTAATCGAACACTTAATCAAATAATTTGATTGAATATCAAATCGAATATTACATTATTTGAATTTGATTTAAATTCTAAAAAGTATTTTCATTAAATTTGAATTCATATTAAAATTCGAATAATTAAATCAAATTAAAATATCGAATTGTGTGATTTGAATTATAAGTCTCCTTACCGATTACCTATAAAATTACGTCATTGTAAAATATGGAAACTCTTACCCGATTACATGTACAAACACAAACAAAATTAATTATTATATAAAAAACAAAAATTGACAAAGTACTATAAGTGTAATTAGAGTTGTTTACAATTTCTTTCTTGCTTTTTAAAATTTTTGTAAGGAAATAGCATTATCAAAATTATTGAGAATCCTATATAGTGAAGGTTATCAGTTACTTAGATTTTTAGTTGTATTTATTCGTGAAAATGTCTCACACAAACCTGAAAAACTTTTGTCAAGAAGTTTTGGCAAAAATATATATAAAAAAAAGTATGAAAATACTAAAAATGTTAACTTTCATTTCTTCTTAAGAGAGTGCCAGACGAAGAAGTTGCATTGCTTCTACTGCCGCCTTCGCACTACTGTTTTTCAACACTAGCCTCGGCGTCGTTCTATGTTACACCACCATGGTTTCAAGAACCTTCGTCTAGCCGCAAGAGTTTCGTGCAAATTGGAACTCACCAAAACCCATGTATCGCCAATTAACGATCAAACTCACCCAAATCTCCTCACACTCTGCTCAATTGGCCAGACTATTCGCCAGAACAAGCAAGTCCACGCCTTTGCACTTCTCAATGGGTTCCTTCCCAGTAGTGTTTCTCTTTGTGCCTACCTTATGCTCAAATACGCGACATTCGGAAACCCCAAAACAGCCAGACAGCTATTTGAACAAACAGTTGGGCAATGTCGCAATGCTTTCTTGTGGAACACCCTCATAAGGGCTAACTCCGTTGCAGGAGTTTTTGATGGGTTCCAGACGTACAATCAGATGGTTCGTGCAGGTATTCGACCTGATGATCATACTTTTCCCTTCGTTCTGAAAACGTGTTCGGATTATTTGGAGCTTGGAAAGGGTATGGAGATTCATGGTATGTTGTTTAAGCTGGGTTTTGATATGGATGTTTTTGTTGGTAATACCCTTATGTTTTTTTATGGTAATTGTGGGGATTTGAAAGATGTAAGGAGAGTGTTCGATGAAATGCATGAAAGGGACAATGTGTCATGGAATACAATTCTGGGATTGTTTTCTGTTAATGGGTTTCATGCCAAGGCAATTATCTTTTTCAAAGAGATGTGTCGTACACCTGGATTTAAGCCAGAATTGGTTAGTGTTGTCAGTGTCTTGCCGGTTTGTGCAGACCTTAAAGATGAGAAGATGGCAAGTGTGATTCACTGTTTTGCTATGAAGGTTGGTTTGGCTCACCAGGTGAGGATTAGTAATGCATTGGTTGATGTATATGGTAAATGTGGAAATGCGGAGGCTTCAAAGCATGTTTTTAATGAAATATTTGAGAAAAATGAGGTTTCCTGGAATGCAATTATTACTAGTCTTGCATATGCAGGGCGTAACATGGATGCTTTGAATATGTTTAGAATGATGATTGATGCGGAGGTGACACCAAACTCTGTTACCATTTCTAGTATGCTGCCTATATTAGGAGAACTACAACTTTTTAAATTGGGAAAAGAAATTCATGGATTCAGCAAACGAACGAGTATTGAATCTGATGTTTTTATTGCCAATTCATTGATAGATCTATATGCAAAATCAGGACAATCATCTGTAGCTGCCAGTGTCTTCAACAAGATGGGTGAAAGAAATATTGTTTCTTGGAATGCAATGGTTGCTAATTTTGCTCAGAATAGGCTCGAGTTGGCGGCCATAGGACTTATAAGACAAATGCAAGATTATGGAGAAATACCCAACACTGTGACCTTCACGAATGTTCTTCCAGCATGTGCAAGATTAGGTTTGCTGCGTTCTGGAAAAGAAATCCATGCCAGGACAGTTCGGATGGGATTTACAGTTGATTTGTTTGTTTCCAATGCTCTGACAGACATGTATTCAAAATGTGGCTGTTTAATTCTTGCTCGAAATGTCTTTAACATCTCCCTCAGGGATGAAGTTTCTTACAATATACTAATTGTAGGCTATTCTCAAACAAGTGATTGCTCTGAATCTTTGAATTTGTTTTCAGAAATGAGACCCTCTGGTATGATACATGATATAGTCTCCTTCGTAGGTGTTATCTCGGCTTGTGCTAACCTTGCTGCAATTAAACAAGGTAAAGAGATCCATGGATTGTTGGTCAGAAAGCTTTTTCACACTCATCTCTATGCTGCAAATTCACTGTTAGACTTATATACCAAATGCGGACGAATAGATCTTGCTAGTAAGGTCTTTGACCGCATTGCAAACAAGGATGTAGCCTCATGGAATACTATGATTTTAGGCTATGGAATGCTGGGCGAATTGGACACTGCTATCAACCTTTTTGAAGCAGTGAAGGAAGATAATGTAAGTTACGATTCAGTTTCATATATTGCAGTTCTGTCAGCTTGTAGTCATGGAGGCCTAGTTGAGAAGGGGAGAAAATACTTTCAGGAGATGCCATCTCTTAACATTGAGCCAACACATATGCACTATGCATGTATGGTAGATCTCCTTGGAAGGGCTGGCCTCATGGAAGAAGCAGTCAACCTTATTAGAGGCCTCCCTATTGTACCAGATGCTAATATATGGGGTGCACTGTTTGGAGCATGTCGAATACATGGAAATTTAGAGTTGGGATGCTGGGCAGCTGAGCATCTGTTTGAGTTAAAACCTCAGCATTGTGGGTACTACATACTTCTTTCAAACATGTATGCGGAAGCTGGGAGATGGGACGAGGCAAACAGAGTTAGGGATTTGATGAAGTCAAGGGGGGTGAAGAAGCATCCTGGTTGCAGTTGGGTTCAGATTGGAGACCAGGTGCATGCTTTTCTAGTTTGAGAGAAAGTTGAGGCCTTAGATTTGGTTTTTGACTTGCTGCTTACTGTTAACATATTTTACTATTATATGGGATTTGCCCTTCAAGATAGTCCACGTGGTATCAGCTCCCTGTTAACGAGAAAACACTGGCCTTGGACAGTTAAAGATGTGTATAGATACATGACCTAATCACATTTCTTAGTGGACCTGCAATTTGATGAAGCTATGCAATTCAATAACATTTTCGAGTAATTTATTATACACACGATCAAATTCCACTTAACATATCTCACATTCTTCTAAAGTGTGAGTGGGTGAAAACTCATTATTTGCATCTCAATTAAGTGCGAATTAAGGTCAGCAAAGGGTCTGAATTTCCGAATTGATATTATCGCTGTGGCAAGAAATACATGGTACTCAGATGGTGCATGTAGTAAAAACAGTTGGGCAGGTTGTTGTGCTCCTAATATCCTTCCTTTTAAGTTGATTACACAGACCTGACAGAGACAAAATTCTTGACGTGGTTATGCAGTTGTTCTCTGACCACAATATTGAAAATGAAAGACTGTTAGGACGAAGTTCTCCAACACAAGGTTAGTTCAAAGTAAAATGTTCACTCAACAACTTTTTGTCCAAAATGGATGTATATTTTGTTTTCGTAGGCCATAACCATTGCCTTATAGCAGTGGCTTTAGAAAGAGTACAGTAGCAAACCACTCCAGATGAAGCGGAGGCTTTGACTTTGAATCGAAGGTTACAGATCCTCCAGATTGTGGCCTATATGTAATATTTGAATCTGACAGAAACAAGACTGTGGCTACACAAGCTGTCAAACGTGACAACATGCCATTTTCCTGTTTTGGGTCAACTGTTCAGGATTGCTTCCTCATCTGCAAGAGTATTTCATCCTTTTAGAAGGTTCCGAAAATGATGTTGCTCACTTCATAGCAAGAATGGCTATTGCTCATAGTAATATAAGTGCTGACCAAGAAACAGTTTAGTTTTCTTCAGTGATGTTGTAGCCCAGGATAAACTGACCTACCCTAATCTATTTCTTTTGTTAATTTTGAATATTTATTATGTACAGAGAAGATGATCTTCTAAGGCTTATGAAACTACAATTATGATGCTTTTCATAATGTGGGAGGTACGAATTGTTTAGTCAATGTTGACTTAGCAGAAAGATTATGGCTATACTTGACGCTGCAAAACGTTTTTCTTTCTTCCTTGGTGCAGAAAAAACCATGATATTCACATACCATGACTTAAATAAATCAAACATCTTGATTGCCCACAATACCTTCCCCACTAAGAATTTTGGTATTTTTGTGATACTTATTCCTATTTGTACAGAGACCCATTGAGGTGGTGAAGATATTGGGTTGGGCTTTCTCAATTTTCAATCTGATGGATGGGTCTGTTTAAACTCAAAGCAGTCTATTTTGACAGCTCAATAGAAGATATTCATTTGAACCAAATGGACAATTTTTTCAGGACACCAATGTGTTGACCACCAACATTTTGAATCTAACCTAACTAAACAATTACTTTATGGGCTTTCTTCATTATCAACCCATCAGGGTTTGTAGAAATCAACATGGCCTGCAACGAGATGACGTCGTTTAATGTAGTATTTCGCATTAAGGAATTGACCTACACGTATGTATAGTCTCCGCCGTCAATCTCCTCCACAACTCATCACAATCGTCTATTTCATTCGCCCTCATCGATTAATTCAAGTTGGTCGACGGGATATGCGAAAGCGAAGAACGGAGAAGGAGGCAGAGAGAGAGGGAGAGTCGGGGTCGCTCTAAGAGCCTAAGACATTGAAAGGAGTCAAACCCAATATTTTCTTTTGTCGGCAATCGAATAAGGAAGCGCCCATTACAGTTGCCGACATAGCTTCAATCCAATTAATTTGGCAGCGGAACTTCTTTTGGTTCTACCTCGGAACGTTCATTATTCGTTTCGGAAAGCGACCATACAAGTTTAGGGATCGAAAATTTCGAGAGTTTGCGAAATCTGGTAACCCAGGTTTAAAGGATTTGTATTATTAAATAATTTCTGTTTTGATTTTATTTTTCCAGAAAAATCTGAACTTTATTGTTCAGAAACCAGCAAACATATAGAAGAAAACTAGAGAAGACAAAGGGTTTTGTTCTGTGTATATATAAAAAATGGGTGATAATTCTGGTACTGAAAACATTAGAAATATATGTATTATGGCACATGTTGATCATGGAAAGACCACGCTGGCCGATCATTTGATAGCTGCTTCAGGTGGTGGCATACTTCACCCAAAGTTGGCGGGCCGCCTTAGGTTCATGGATTATCTAGATGAAGAACAAAGGCGTGCCATTACTATGAAGAGCTCTTCTATTGCTCTACAATATGAACGTGACAGTATTAACTACTCTATTAATCTCATAGACTCCCCTGGTCATATGGACTTCTGTAGTGAGGTATCCACAGCAGCTCGGTTAAGTGATGGTGCATTGATTTTAGTTGATGCTGTTGAAGGTGTTCATATCCAAACTCATGCTGTGTTGCGGCAATGTTGGCTTGAGAAGCTCACCCCGTGTCTGGTGCTCAATAAGATCGATAGGTTGATTACTGAATTGGAGTTGGAACCCATGGAAGCCTATACCAAATTATTGAGGATTGTCCATGAGGTCAATGGGATTGTGAGTGCATACAAGTCGCAGAAATATTTATCAGATGTTGATTCCATACTTGCAGGACCTTCAGGTGATATTACTGATAATGATAACATTGAGCTCATAGAGGATGATGAGGAAGATACATTTCATCCTCAGAAGGGGAATGTGGCATTCGTGTGTGCACTAGATGGGTGGGGTTTTCGAATTCAGGACTTCGCTAGATTTTATGTTTCAAAACTTGGGGCAAGTGCCAATGCTTTAGAAAAGGCTTTGTGGGGTCCTCGATATTTCATTCCAAAGACTAAGATGATCGTTGGGAAGAAAGCTCTAGGTGCAGGAAGTAAGGCGGAACCAATGTTTGTTCAGTTTGTTTTAGAGCCACTCTGGAAGGTATACAAGGGATCTCTGACGTCTGGTGGGGATAAAGGGATATTTGAGAAAGTGATCAAATCATTTCATTTGAGTGTGCCAGCTCGTGAGCTTCAGAACAAGGATCCAAAAGTTGTGCTTCAAGCTGTTATGAGCCGTTGGCTTCCTCTCTCTGGTACTATCTTATCAATGGTGATTGATTATATGCCAGACCCAATTTCTGCACAATCGTTTCGTATCTCCAGACTTCTTCCAAAAATAGAGATTCTGGGTGATAGGGGTAGATTGCAAAGTATATGCAGAGGCAGAGCTTGTGAGAAGTTCTGTAGAGACATGTGATTTGAGTCCAGAAGCTCCTTGTGTAGCTTTTGTTTCAAAGATGTTTGCTGTCCCAGTGAAAATGCTTCCCCAAAGGGGTCCAAATGGGGAGCTTATAAACTATTCAACTGATGAAGCAGGAGAGGTTGAATCAGAGGAATGCTTTCTTGCATTCGCTAGGGTCTTTAGCGGGGTTCTTTCAGCAGGGCAGAGAATCTTTGTACTTTCAGCTCTATATGATCCATTGAAAGGAGAATCAATGCAGAAGCATGTGCAGGTAGCTGAATTGCAGTCGTTGTATTTGATGATGGGTCAAGGTTTAAAAGTGGTGTCATCTGCAAAAGCAGGGAATCTTGTTGCTATTAGAGGTCTTAGCCACCATATACTGAAAAGTGCAACTCTGTCATCAACTAGAAACTGTTGGCCCTTCTCTAGTATGGCTTTCCAGGTTGCCCCAACCCTGAGAGTTGCAATTGAGCCAACTGACCCTGCTGATATGGGTGCGCTCGTGAAAGGCTTGAGGCTTTTGAATCATGCGGACCCATTTGTTGAGGTTGCCGTTTCTGCTAGGGGAGAACATGTCCTGGCTGCAGCAGGGGAAGTTCATCTTGAAAGATGCATAAAGGATTTAAAGGATAGATTTGCAAAGGTACAATTGGAAGTCTCTCCACCCCTTGTGTCCTACAAAGAGACCATTGAGGGAGATGTATCTGGCATGCTGGAGAACTTAAGAGCTTTTAGTAGGAGATCAGATTATGTTGAAAAAACAACACCAAATGGAAGATGTATCATCCGGGTTCATGTCATGAAACTTCCACCTACTCTAACTAAGGTCCTGGATGAAAGTTCTGATTTACTTGGAGATATCATTGGAGTAAAGTCGGGGCAGACAAGTAGAAGTTTGGAAACCCAGAGATCAAATATTGTGGAGAATGAGAATCCTACTGAGGTACTGAAAAAACGCATGATGGGTGCCCTAGAGAGCGATATTTTCAGCAGGAGTGAGAATGACAATGAACATGCTGACAAATGCAAGGCAAAGTGGCTCAAGTTTTTAAAAAGGATCTGGGCACTTGGGCCTAGGGAGATTGGCCCCAACTTTCTCTTTACTCCTGATTTCAAAGCAAAAGGTGTTGACGACTCTGTTCTTATTCGTGGTTCCTCTCATGTTTCTGAAAAATTGGGCTTAATTGATGATTCTAATTCTAATAAAAATAATACATTTGAGGAGACATCTTTACATGTAAGCAAAGAGTTATACATGGAAGCTGAGCGTCTTGAGAGTAGTATTGTGTCTGGGTTTGAAATGGCCACGGCGGCTGGACCCTTATGTGATGAACCCATGTGGGGTTTGGCATTTGTTATCGAGGCATATCTTTCTCCATTAGTTGGGCATGATGATGATTCTGAAATACACAAACAACCCGAGCAATATGGCATCTTTGCAGGGCAGGTTATTACTGCCGTCAAAGAGGCCTGTAGAGCAGCTGTGCTTCAGAATAGACCACGGCTTGTGGAAGCCATGTACTTTTGTGAATTGAACACCTCTACCAAATATTTAGGTGACATGTACGCAGTACTAGCACGAAGGCGGGCTCGAGTTTTGAAAGAAGAGATGCAGGAAGGTTCTCCTTTTTTCACTGTGCATGCGTATGTGCCAGTTTCCGAAAGCTTTGGGTTTTCTGATGAGCTTAGGAGATGGACTTCTGGTGCTGCAAGTGCCCTCCTTGTCCTTAGCCACTGGGAAGCACTTTCTGAGGATCCTTTCTTTGTACCAAGAACAGAAGAGGAAATCGAAGAGTTTGGAGATGGTTCTAGTGTGCTTCCAAATGTAGCAAGAAAGCTCATAAATGCTGTGAGACGGCGTAAAGGCCTTCCTGTAGAGGAAAAAGTAGTCCAACATGGAACAAAGCAGAGGACTCGGGCTCGTAAAGTCTGAGATTCTTGATTTTTAAGTTGCATTAGTGATCAGGAAAACTGTAAGGTAATACCCTAACAATTATGAGGGTTGTCCATACATACGTGTATCATTAGATTCAATTTTTCAAGATAAGTTTGATTCTCCATTTCAGTCCTCCAATTTTGTCATATACAATTGACTAGTGATGATACTATATTTGTCTTCTGCATCTAATTTCAATTATGCAAGAAAATTATTTAAGGAATTATCTTCCTTTATAATTCAATATTTCCTGCCTACATTGGGTAGCAATTTATCTATGGGGAAATTTGAGACAAATAGCCAAAGCATGAGCGTGATAACATTTTATTGATTGTTCTGTTTTGTTTTCTATACTTTCTTTAGGTTGGAAGTGGTTGCAACTTGCAACTGTTTTTCTTAATCTTTTTTGGGTAAGAAGCACATGTAATTCTTTTCTCCCGCCTTCCCCTCACCCCCACATTAATAGCTGACTGAACTAAACTTTATCTATATTTTCTTTGTATCTTGAACAAGTTAGCAGAATCAGAATGTCTAATAATTTTTCATGTGATGTTAATATTTTTCTGTGATTAGTTTTAGATAAGTTGATCAGGTTCTCAGGGTCCTTCATCTGGTGCAGATCAAGTCTTGATGGCTGTGGTGCAACATGCTGAAGGCTGGGAATTTATTTCAATCACTGCCTCCAATATACTGCTTTGGCAGGACCAGAATTAAATAAATAAAAGATCCTCTGTTTGATGTGATAAATCCTCCTATACTCATGCTATACCATGATATTATGATCTGGTTTTTATCCCATTTAGTACCAGATAAGTACTTCAGGAATCGGGAATTGTGAGCTGAACTATTTGTTTATGCAGCATTCAAAACAGTCTTACATAGCAATAGCTAGAAACCAAGAGAGTAGGCTGAAGTCTGAAGTATAATATACAGTTCTGTTATGATGTCTCATGTAGGAACTTCTTGTCATTATCTTAGATACGCAGCTGTCTAATAGAACCAAGCTTCTTGCTGGATGGACCCATACCAAGTCATATATGTCATAAAAAAATACAGATGGACAAGGTTGGGTTTTCGAAAACTCTTTCACATATAACTTTCTAAATATATTGAGTTTGAACTGACTAGGGCCATCTAGTAAGAGTAGGAAAAAATGAGCTCCCTGCTTTGGGAACTTGGGAAAATGAGAGAGGAAAGAAATTGCACTATCATCATGAAAGTTTAATGACAGAGAAGTTTAATTCTTACTTAAGCTGAAGCTAAGCTTTTAATCAGGGGATTTTAGAGTTAGTTACAATGTGTTCCTGTTTTATATCAGAGTCACAATTGTTTCCATCCTACAGAAATATTTCCAATCTGTAGGAATTGATCCCTGTTAGATTCCTCGTGCAAATTTGAAACTTTTGTGCCATCTTAATTATGCAAGATGGAAATGGTTCGAGGTTTTCTGAATTTAGAAGTTGAGTATGCTACTGTGTTCAGTTGTCTCTTCAATAGTCATGTATAGATCTTCTTTGGTTTTGAGATTATGCTTAAGTAATCTTGGGAGTGACTGGTTTTGATATACTTGAAAGTTGAAACACTAATCTGGATAATAAATACATATCTATATTCTGCAATCTTTGCATGCTTACCTATGTGGTGCCTCGCACTTTTATTCACTGGGTGTTTGATTCGATATAGAAGCGCAGCGTTATAGAAGTATCACATTTTGTGGTTTCTATGTTTACATCCTTTTACATTTGGTGTTAGAAGGATCCATTAAATGACTGTTTGACATAGTGTTTTGATGTTTGTAAAGCAAGTTGCAAATTGACATATTGGTAGTGCCATCGGATTAGCAAAATGCTGTTACGCATTAGATTACACAATTTTGAATTATGTTTTGAGGGGCATAAACCACATAAATTAGTGTTTTGCTTCTGCCAGCTATTTCACCCCCTTTGTCAATATGCATGAATTTTTTGTTGCATTTTTTTATCAACTCTTGCACTCTTCTTCAGCTTCTTCTTCATCTCATTCTTGCTCTTCCTGATATTTTTATCTTCTCTCATATCTGCTTTCCTCTGCATCTCACAGGGACATAGCATTCCTAGATTTTTTAGGTTCTGGCTCATATATATGTGTGTTGGTGACATCCATGGATCATTGCTTCTTTGGGATATCTCTTATTTCTTTTAGTGGGACTGGGTGGTGGCTTGGTTGTGAATGGTGTGAATGTATATACTATATATTCTGTTCTGGCATTGAATCTTAAGAAAATATTAGAAATTATATTTGCAGTTAATTACTAGGTTTTGTAATATTAGGCTGCTATTTCCCCAAGGGTCCGTTTGTATCCTAGATTTGGAATTACTGTTTGGAATTATAACTTCAATTCTAATTATGGTAGATTTGAAATTGGTATAAATTACAATTTTTCAGTTTTGATTCAATAAAAATTTACAGATTGGAATTATACATGTTGAAGAAGACAATGATAGATGGAATAAAATTTTGAGTTGGAGAGGGCTAGAAGCTGTCGAATTCGTGAAGATATCTGAGAAGCATATGGTTCATTTTGAAAACCTGGACTTGCATTGTATTAAATGACATAGGATAGGAAGGTTGAGAGTGATCTAGGGGCTTGTGGCATAGTGGGTTAGGGTGGGTTGGAAGAAGTTGCAAATTCAGTGAGTTTGAGACCCTTGTAGAACCATTTGTGAACAGTTGAAGCATCATTTGTGGGCAGTTGAGCACGAAAGATGGTGGGTTAAGGTTTCAAGTTTGTTGCAGGTGTGATTTGTTGATTTTGAGGGGAGCATATACCGATCTGTATTTCCGGTGACATCAAGGTAGATTTTGACAAGATTCCAAAGGTTGAACAGTAAGCTTCCGACGACTGTCAGTTGTTGCTTGACAACGGATGTAATCTCTAAATTAGAGATAAACAAAAAAGAGAGAAGGCCTTCATAGAATTGTAAATTTTTGGAGTAACCCTCTGAAAATTAAGAGGACATATTTTTAGTTATGTTTCAATTCTTCAGAATTGGGTTGTTGAATTGCAAGTCTAATTTCAAAGGCAACCCAACAGAAAAATTAGAATTGGACCATCCAATTCTATTTCTGGTGGCCCAATTTTTAGGATCCAAACGGACCCTAATAAATTTTTAACATGTATTTTCTTTTTATCTGATTAATGAAGTTTCTGAACCAATTCTACTCGTGTTATTACTGTTAGACAAAATTTTCTCGATTAGCAATTTTGTTTGGCTGGTGAAGCAAAGCCTCGGGCAGTTTTGTAAGCCTTCAGTTGGCTCGTGACCTGGATTGTCATCAGTGGTAGTGGGAGGTGATAGCCAACGTTTGCTATCAATGCTTTGAAACTGAAATAATTCCATTTGAATCTTTTGATCCTCCCTTGGGCAAGTTAAAGATGGCAAAGCTTTTGAGATGGCCTTTAGGGAACTTTTGTTCCAACAAGCTCCTAGAGCTTCCAATAAAGCAGCCCATAACTTAGGCAGCTAATTATACCTACTGTGAAGTTTCTTAAACACCAATTATCACAAACAATTTCGCGTTAGTGTCATGGGAAATGTTATCAATTCATTTACCATCATTTTGCATTGTTGATGTCACTGCTATTCCCCTAGGTCCAATACTTTGGATACTTTTATTGAAGGAGACTGGTAAATAATTGGAACAAAGTATAGTCAGAGTTTGGACTTCGGATGATTGTGAAATTTTGCCAATACTTACGGATACTTAGGAATCTATGGCCTGTCTTTTCGCAATCTGTTCTGATGGCCACTTCACTTCAGACTGTGGAGGAAATTGACCAACTTGCTCGGAGTAATAAGAAAGTCAAAATGAGCTTGAATGCTTTCCATGCATCAATTTCAGATGGGGTCATTGATGATTTACCATTAGAGGAATCTCAAGGTATTTCAAGGGTACCAGATACACAACAGCCTCCTATGGTTGTTACCTCCTACAAAGACACCCTTATGGATGACGGTCAGAACTTTCCAAATGAATCTCACTCAGATTGGGAGGATGTAGGAGAGGATGATTCGGACTTGGAAGAGAGATCTATAGTGGATGAAGAGGAGGAGGACCATTTTTGTCCAACAATAAAAATCTCAGCTGTGGAGGAATTGCTTAATCATCAAGCTCCTAGGGAAACATCTAGGGTATCGCTTCCTCTTTAATAGACTCTCAAATTTATGGCAACCCAAAGGAGAACTCAAGCTAATTGATGTGGGAAATGATTACTACCTTGTTAAACTTTCTGGGAAGGAAGATTATAACAAAGTTTTGGATGAAGGGCCTTGGCTTGTGGCGGACCACTATGTTACCATACAGAAGTGGAGGCATGATTTTGACAATGAAGATGACCTTCCTACACATATAGTTGTGTGGGTAAGAGTTCCTGGTCTGTCCATTGAGCACTATGATGATGATTATCTATGGTAGGTGGGAGAAAGGTTGGGTTCAACAATAAAAGTGGATAAACGAACTTCAATGGCTACCAGGGGAAACTTTACAAGAATTTGTGTTGAGATCAATTAGAATACTAGATTAATATCTAAAATAAGGGTTGGGATTCGGAGGGTGGAATATGAAGGTCTTCATCAGATTTGTTTCCAATGTGGTCGCTATGGATATCGAATGGAGAAGTGTCAACTCCGGCAAGAGAACGGCAACAGAAGTGAGCATACAGGCATTCCAAACAAGATGGATGTATCTAGACAAGATCTTTAACCAGAAGCAGAGTCAAATTTTGGACCATGGATGATTGTGCAACGACAACCTAGGCACAAAAATAGCAATCAAAAAGGCAAGGAGGTGTTAGTACATCAATCTCAAGGGCACAATTTTGGTAAGTCAAATACCATTGACAGAGTTAATGGAAAGAAGGCTTTAGTGCATCAAGGCATTGGATACAACACTGGCAAGTCAAATTACTGCTCTACGAAATGGGGAAGAGATGTCATTGGTTGGGGAGGTTGAAGATATAGAAGAGAATGAATCCTTCCATAATAAGGAGATTGCCAAAAAAGGCCAAAGTCGAAGTTGACAAAAGAAAACCCTAAACTATCCTTACCTCAAAGTGGCCCACTTAAATCTTTTTCTTCTGATAAATCAAAGCTACCCACAAAGCCAACCCAGGTGGACAGTGGCCCAAAGCCTAAGGTTAGTAAAATTAACCATGCTACTCAAAGCCTAGATACACTAGCTGCTTTTGATAAATTCCAACAAACTCACCCACAAACGAGTAAGATGGTCCCTCCATCTTTGGATAATAAATTGAATCCTATTATCTCCAGCACTACCGATACCATTCTAAGTCTCCTCGCAACACCTCTCATCAACCACCTCCCCACCTTCCACCTCTTGACAAACCTCAAACTTTTAAGATTGGAGTGTAGAGAGATTTAATCCAATATCCCCGATCACCTGATGAACCTATTGTATTGACTTTGATAATAGGCCTTTGCATTCAAATCGAGTGGAGATTCAAATTGGCTCCAATGAAGATATATCTATTGATAAGCTTCGTGATATTACACAGGCCTAATCTTGGCCTCTTTTGGCTAATCATCTTTTTTTATGTCTGTGTTAATTTGGAATTACCATGATGCCGGCTCAAAAACTTTTCCACATTTAATTCATGATATGCTACATGAATATCAAGCCTATGTGTTGATTCTAGTAGAAACTCGTGTCAGTGGTACGAAAGCTGATAGAGTGGTAAAGAAGATAGGGTTATCAGGTGCTCACAGGGTGGAAGCAAACGGTTATGCAGGAGGAATATGGATCCTTAAGGATAAATTATTTGTTTCATTATCCATTATTAAAGAACTTGCCCAATTCCTGCATGTTAAAGTTTGGTTTTTTACTGCAATTTATGGAAGTGCACATGAGTCCATTAGACAACATCTATGGCAGGAACTCAATATTATTGCTAATTCTATTACAGGTGCATGGGCTTTGGCAGGTGATTTTTATGTCGTTTTATCACTAGATGAAAAACGAGAGGGTGCTGCCTTTTCCACTCGTAAAAGTAAACCTTTTAAAGAATTTATTGACAATAATAATTTGATGGATTTGGGCTTCAAAGGACCTCCATTTACTTGGCTAACGGCAGGTGTTACAAAATGGCTGGATTGTGTGATATGTAACCTTGATTGGAGGCTCAGATTCCATGAAGCTTTTGTAACCCATCTTCCACGGCTTAAATCGGACCATAAGCCATTATTGCTCTGCTTAAAAAAATACTAATGTTTCTTCTCATGGAATCCGTCCCTTTCATTATGTGGTAGCTTGGGTGACTCATTAAAATTTTTCTTTCTTTGTTCATCAACATTGGCATCAATTGAATTCTCTCCAGGATAATATAAAGTCTTTTGTACCTGCTGTACAGCATTGGAACAGGAATAACTTTGGTAATATTTCTTTTACAGGAAAAGGAAACTTATGGCAAGATTAAATGGCATTCATTCCTCGACTAGGTATGCCAAGTTCTTTTTTGACTCATCTTGAGGAGCAACTTATGAAAGACTACAACCACATTCTTTTGGAAGAGGAATTATTGTGGCACCAGAAATCTCGTTGTCAATGGTTAAAATATAGAGATCGAAGTACTCGGCTTTTTCATTCCACCACTATCATCCGTCGAAGGAGAAATAAAATTGAGGCCTTGAAAATGATGCAAGGGACTGGATTTCAGACTTAAATCTCCTCAAGTCTATGGCCATCGATTATTACAATAATCTTTATACGACCAATAGGGTATCAGATACTTCTTATACTTGTACAGGTCGCTTTCCTCATCTCTCTCATCATGCTATATCTTCTATTTCCGCTTCTATTTCTGAGGAAGAAGTCTAATTAGCTATGGTCAGTATGGGAGCTTTGAAGGCTCCAGGTCCTGATGGTCTTAATGCTCTCTTTTATCAAAGCCAATGGGGAATAGTTGGACACTCGGTCTATATATTTGTCAGAGGCATTTTTCAGAGAACTATTTCTATTGAATCCATGTACAAGACCTTGCTTGTCCTTATTCCAAAAGTTGATAGTCCAGAGTTTATATCACAATTTTGCCCAATCAAGCTATGCAATGTGGCCTTTAAAATTGTTACTAAAATAATTGCGAATCGTTTAAAGCCTTGGATGAATAAGCTGATATCTCCTAATCAATGCAGCTTTATTCCTGGATGACAAATAAATGATAATGTTATCCTTGTTCAAGAGATTATCCACATTATGAGAAGGAAAAAAGGGAAGAAGGGTTACATGGCCATTAAGTGGATCTTGAATAAGCATATGATAGACTCAGATGGGACTTCATTCAGGACATCCCTTATTGATGTTGGAATCCCTACTTACTTGGTGAAAATTATCATGCAATGTATTTCGACAACCTCTATGCAAGTTCTCTGGAATGGTGAAATAACTGAATGCTTTAATCTCTCACGTGGTATTCGTCATGGTGATCCCCTTTCACCTTATCTTTTTATTCTTTGTATTGAGAGGTTGGCTCATAAAATTGAAGAAGCAGTTCATCAGAAGAAATGAAGGCCAATTCCGTTGAGTAAGAATGGCCCTCATCTTTCTTACTTATTTTTCGTTGATGATCTAGTCCTTTTTACTGAGGCCTCTTATGATCAGGTGGAGGTGATTCAAGATTGCCTTTCTGAATTTTGTTTGGTTTCAGGGTGAGAAAGTTAGTAAAGAAAAAATAAAACTCTTTTGCTCTAATAATGTAAAATCTCCTTTTGCTAGGAGTCTGAGTTCAAGTTTGGTTTTTCTCTTACCACAAATTTAGGGAAATATCTGGGAATTCCACTTCATCATGGAAGAGTGACTAGACAAACCTATAATCATTTAGTTGAAAACGTGTGCAAGTGATTAAGTGGTTGGAAGGCTAATTCTCTTTCAATGGCAGGTCGTCTTACACTTACTAAATCTGTCCATTACTGCCATTCCCAGCTATGCTATGCAAACAATGGACATCCCTAAAGGCATATGTGATTTAGTTGAGCAACGTACTAGATGCTTCCTGTAGGGTTCAAACGCTTCTTCCAAAAAACTTCATCTTGTTTCCTGGGAGCAAGTTTGCCAACCAAAATCTAATGGAGGTTTGGGTCTTAGGAAGACTTGATATTAAATAATAATGCTTATCTTATGAAGATTGCTTGGGGCTTAATCTCTTCACCAAACTCTCTTTGGGTTCAGTCTTTGAGAGCCAAGTATAATACTTGAGGCAACAAGATTCCTAATGTGGTGTATAAAACTGGCTCTTCTCATCTTTGGTAAGCTATTTGTAGAATATGGACTACAGTGGTTGGAGGAGTTAAGTGGATTTTGGGCAATGGTTCTACTACTAGATTCTGGCTAGATTGGTGGGTAGCTAATGACAGGTCCACTCATAAAGCACTGTGTTGGCTCTATTACGGAAAGCATGATTGACACTCCAGCTAATCATTATGTTAATGAAGATGGTTACTAAAGAGTGGGATTTATTCCAACATCTTCTACCCTCTTCGATTTGTTTAAAAATTTCAGGTATTAAACCTCCTTCTATCTTTACGGGAAAGGATAGGGTCTCCTAGGGTTACACTAAGGATGGAAAATTTTCTATCAAGTCTACTTATGAAGTTCTTGAAGGCAATCTTTGGGCTCATAATATGAAATTGTGGGACTTTAATTTGGAGATGGACGGGAGCTCAACGCATGAGGTTATTTCTTTGGCTTTTCGCTCATGAGAAGCTGCTCACAAATTCTTATCGTAAGTATCGACATTTTAGCAACAATGATTGTTGTCACTTTTTTCATCTCCAAGTTGAAACTACTATGCATGCTATTCGAGATTGTGAGTGGGCAAGAACCATTTGGCTAGACTTGTGATACCTTTATGGTGGGATAAATTTTTTTTCTCTTTCACCTAGTGATTGGCTTTTTCTTAATGCTCGACATACTTAGTGGGTATGATTCTGGGTTGGTATTGGAAGGTGATTTTTGGGCATGCTTCGTGGTTAATTTGGTTATAGGCTGAATAGTCGGATCTTTGATGCTAATTTTCAGGTATCATGTGACCCTATTTTTCAAGTGATGCCTCGAGATTATGAACAAGCTAATGACCTTTGACCAGAGTGTTAACATGCTCTAAACTCTTATGAGTTAAGTATTTAATAGGATGGTGTTCCTCCTCCAACTAATTGGATTAAACTTAACTCAGATGGTTCTCTCAAAGTTTCTACTAGTCAGGCAACAGCAGGTGGTGCTCTTAGAGATAAGTCAGGGGCTTGGATTTGTGGCTATGGTATCCAACTAGGATCTTGTTCCTCTAATGCTGTGGAACTTTTGGGAATTTTACCGGGGCTTGATGTGGCTTGGAGTTTAGGGGTTTAGAAAGTTATCCTTGAAGCTGATTTTCTAATGGCAATTGATTTTATTAAGAAGGGATGTGATTCTTCTCATCCATTATCTCCCTTGATCTTTGGAATTCAAGATCTTTAGGCTAGAGACTGGTGTATAAAATTCTATCATGTTTTTCGTGAAGGAAATCGCGTTACATATTGTATGGCAAACTATGCTTGTGAATTGGATGTTTGCGTTTTCGAGATTTCTTGATCCACCAACTAGAGTATGTAATATTCTCTCTGAAGATATGGGAAGTATATCGTTAGCTAGATTGTGTACTTCTTAGTTTGTTTGGGAGCTTAGCCCCATCTTCTTACCAAAAAAATAAATAAAAAGGAATCTATGGCCCATGCATATACACTGTAAAATCAATATCCAAATTATTACCAATTACATTGCTCCATATGGTAGTTATGGATGGATATCTGTGATAATAGCATTTCTCAGACAGCTTCCACTACTACAAGAAAATTGCTACATATTGTTTCTATTTATCATCCCTTTCTTACCTGCTAAACAACTTTCTATCAAATATAAAGTGATAATCATCCCAAACACCCTCTATCTTGTACTAGCTGGAATCCTTCCCTCTCACCATTCCCAGGACTCAAACCAAGCGTTCCCTCATTTTTCTTCATAATCATTCCAAACACCGTTCTTTTTTCTCACTGAAATTGCATGGCCTATAGACCTTAGGATTCCAAATTTCACTATCATTCAGTACATGGTATTCCCAGATGCGCCTCAATAGCTTCAGACAGATCAACAAAGCTCTCACCACCTGCATATTAGGATCCAGAGAAGTTTAACCTGAATACTTCCATCCTAGATCCATCCTATCAGCTGTTCTTCTCTCCCTTTGAGCACTTTTCAGCATTAGCCACCATTCACTCCAATACATCTTAATTGGGTGGAGGCAATTGAGGTCATGATATAATTTCTCCTTCGATTTTGAATTACAGAGCCAAACTCGCAAAATATAGTTACCATCTATCTATTCTTCCCTGCAATTAACAGTACTTTTCAATCACAGGCATAAATTTCAGACTGAAAATAAAGTTCCGCACACTTTCTATACTCTTTTATTCGATAATTTATGGGTTACATACAGAACGAGTAAAAAAATGTAACTAAATTGAGATAAAATTCAAATTAATTTTGAACAAAAAAAGTAAAACTGATTATATCTGCTCACCTAATGCTATGACTTATGGCAAATAACAGCAGTGCATGAGGAATCCCTGTCTACAATCCACATATTCAAGTCTTCAAGCTGTCTCTGAACTGTATTCAGGTCCATCTCAGTAGACCAGTACACCAACTTTTTATTCCCTAAAGATGATTTATTAACAGTAGTCAATTCCAATCTTCATAACAAAATTAGTCTCATCAAACCTCTTAATCTTCACACCCTTGTGTTCCAGTAAATGTTCTACAATGTAGACAAATCTTAGGCCGTCGCTGGATGATGAAACCTTTCCTGCTAAGGAGAACACCATGGCTGCGACCTCTGAAATGAAATTATCAACCCATATTTTCTTACTAAAAGGTGAGCTTCTTGCATAGAAGAGCTCCAGATTCTTTACAGCAAAGAAGTCATGGTTGGGATCCACTGACTCAAGAAGCATGTCACTACTGACAAAAAGCATGCCCCCATCCACCACCCAACAATTAATCCCGTGTTCAATACACTTCCTGACAACATAAGCCTTCATTAAAATCTCCTTCATGCTGCTCTGCGTTTGAATCTTGAAAAGTCAATTTGTAAGATTCAACACCTTTGATGAATTGATCCACATTAATCACTGGATGTCCCCTTCTTGCCAAATCCATTAAGATGCCAGTTTCAGGCCCCATAAGTATGTAGTTCCAGATATTGAGCCTCTCAAAGTGGCACAGCAAGTTCCTTGTTACCATCTCGGATGCCCCAAAAATGTTCACAATGATAACAGTATTTTGTTTCTGCAGAGAGTAAAGAACAGATTCAAGTTCATTGAAGTTCCTTACAACTCTTCCAGGAAGTAGTTCTCTAAAACAGAAATCATACCACTTCAAATTACTCAAAGGCTGCATTTCCAAAAGATTGAAATCAAGAGAATTATCATCTATTAATTGTGAATCGGGTCCAGCTGTTTTCCCATAGTTGACTCCAGCATCCCTATGAGAGACACTCAATGCCCTCTCATGTAAAAAGTTTGTGTAGATATTAAAGTAACCACTGAGAATGAATAAATTTAATGAACCAGGGAGTCCATATTCTCTCTCCCATCTTCTTATACCATCCCGTAGTCACCTACACAGAAAATGTTAGAAATATTTTAGGTACAGACCAGCAAAATAACCAAGTGCCTGAAAGGAGAAGGCCTAAGACAAAAAGAATGAAAGCAAACTTTATTACCATCCCCTCAAGAAAGGGCTTGATGCCCTTAGCCTTATGTTCATCATACCACAATCTGAACTCTTTCCACGGCTTTGGAAAGAGAATCTGTCCCCAAGTTCCAACCAACTGGTACAAGAAAAGTCGCGTCTGGTTATCTAATTGTATTTTGTTTCCATGTTTTCCTGAAGCAGCAACAAATTATATCTTACAAAACAATGACAGCCCAAGTAGAAAATATTAAACGTAAGAAGAGGGGAGTGCAGGGAAAAAAAAAAAGTGAGACATAGATGTAATATAGTTTTATCAGCTCTACAGAGCTAATTTATCTGGAAAGTTACACATAATGGAGTAGGCAAGTCACACAGGGAGCTATTTGTTGTAGAGAGTTTACAACTATCTCTACATGCATTGTTGTTTCCAGTTTTTTTCATTTAAAACTAAGCAATGTAATGTGATTGTGAATCCATCTCCGTATCTTTAATACCATTATCTCGGTAATTAAACACTCATACTCTAAGCTTAAATTGATGGCACTCCAAGGTGCTTGATTGTGTCAAAAATTGTCTCTGCGGAGAAAACCACAGTTCTGATGAGACTATAAGGGAAGCACAGATCGGAATATCATGTGATATGTTAGACTAAAAGCCACCCTTCCTACCTAAGAAGGATGTTAGACTAAAAAGCCATCCTTCCTACCTAAGAAGTCACACTACTCAATGTTTATGGATATAATTAACAGAACTGACAATTGCACATAGCTCCTATTAATGGCATCCGATCTGAATTTCTCAAAACTAATCTTAATTAGCTACTACTAAGATTATAATGGCTACAGTCCAAAGCGGCAAGCTATCATTTAAAGTAACTAGATTCATTTCAACAGCTTGCAGACAACAACCACAAAGTCTCAATAACGGCATAGCAGATATAAAATACCAGAAAATACAAAATAAATAGTACCTGGGACAAACCTTGGTCGCTGTAAAGAAACCCCATATATTGAAGGGCTTAAATTGGATGCATTGTAATAGAAATTTACAATCAAACTCTTGACGAACTCGTAATAAAGAAATGAGACCTCCAAATCGTCTTCCACAATGAAGGCAAATTCGTTATCAGAGCTCGGCCACCATGCCTCCAACCACTGTGCCTGCAAACCTACATTGCCAGTTCGATAATGCACAAGCTTTTCTCCAAATCTCCAATCAAACCCATCCACAAACTCCAATATCCGATGCGATTCATTCAACTTTTTGTCCAAAATGATAGACCCATTTTCATGAGCAAAGTGGTCAATGTAAACATGGAGATGAACACGGTCGCCGAGGTAATCAGCGTTCGCAAGGGACCGGAGGCACCTGGAGACCGAATCAAGTCGGTTAAAGGCGAGGACTTTGATGACGAAAGTAAAATTGGGGGTATTGGAATTAGGATTCTGGGTGTGAAGTGGGTTATTGAAAGTGAAATTAGGGTTAGAACTAGTTGTGGAAGGTGGAAGAGAAGAATGGTAGTAGGAGTAGAAAAAGAAGAGCTGATAGAGAGAGAAGAATGAGTGGGAGGAAATGTCTTTTGGGTCCCACCATTGGTTAGCCTATCTAATGAAGCTTCAGGCATAGAAGGTAGGAAACAAAGCTCTCAGTCTGTGTGTGCTTGTCTCAGGCGAAAGAGGGAGAGTGCTCAGGTGAGTTTGGAGAAGAAGACAGATCCAACACTCCGGTATTACATTTTGGTATTTTACCCAAGTGATTTACTTATCTCACAATTTTAATATTTCTGATTTAATAAATAAAATTTGACCACATGTAATTTGAGTAATATAGAGATGTTATTTCTCTTAAAAAAAAACATTGGATGTAATTTATTTATTTCCCCCTAATCGAAAGTCCACAAACAAAAACTTCAAACAAAAATAAGTTGGAATCAATGGTTTTTAAAAATTAAGGATGATGTTCATAGTCCGTACTGAGGGTAAAAAATTATCTCCCTGCCTCATATAGAATAGTTGATAATAATAATAAAATATAAGTTTATAGTGTTAACTCATTTATATTAAGTCTAACAATAATATATTATGGAGAGAAATGATATCATATAATTTTACAATAATATCTAATACCTAAAGTTCTAGGTATTTCTTAAAGAAATATTTTCAAGCAAATTAATTGCGTTAATTGATTTTTAACTTTAATTTATAAAAAAAATATATATATTAATAATAATATGTCAATAATGTATTAATTTCATGATTATAATATTGTTGTTTTAACTTTTAATTTATAAAAATAAAAATATATTTTTCAATAATAATATGTCAATAGTAGTTAATATTGATTTTCTCAAAAAACAATTTGTTAAATAAGTTATTGATAATTATATATATTTTGTAGTTTTTAAAATATAAATAAAAAATATTCGAGTATAGTTTTCATGATTATATAGTGTTGTTTTATCTTTTAGTGGAAGAAATTTCATTTTCTTAAATATCCTATGAGTTTTTACAATTACATAATTACTTTTTAATTGTTATTTTGCTTCAAGTAATTTTTTTTTTAGTTTTTCATAATAATTTTCTATATTTTAATATTAATATATTAGTAATATTTTATGACTATTGATTTTTTTATCCTAATTCTTTTCCAATATTAGCAAATCCTATAATTTGTCAATCGCTATATATCAATAGTAATTAAAACTAAATTTCTCAATTTTTTTAATTTAGTAAATTACAAATAATTATAACACAAATTATTGTTTTTAAATGTTATGAACTGAAAAGAAATATTAAGTGTATACTTTTTATGGTTTATAATATTATTATATTAATTTTATATAGATTCAATTTATTAGTAAAGATTACTAAATCGTCTAGGGTCCTAGATGTTAAAACTGAAAATGATCTCTTTGTAAGGACTTGAATTAAGTATGCAAACTCTTATAACCTTGAATTTCAGCTCAGCAATACTCTTTGACCATAAAAAACTAGAATCAATACTCCATAAAGTAGTAATAAATATGGTTGCTTAGAACCTGTCATTTTCTACCTTCTTTATAACTTCCTCAACAACATGAAAGTTTGTGGTCCTTACTAGAACTAACATCAATATCACCTTAGTGACTTAGAGCTCTTGGCAAATAAATTCTCACGCTATCTAATATTGAATCATAAATAGGATAAGGGTATCATAAGTAGGGTTAAAGTTAAGGTATCATAATTTTGGTTAGGATTAAAGTATCATAATCAAGGTTAGAGTATTATAGTTATGGTAAAGTTAAGGTACCGTAATTAGAGTTTAGGTTAGGGTTAGGATACAATAATATGGGCTAATGTTTGGGTATCGCAATTAGGATTATGGTTAAAGTACTATAATTAGGGTTAGGGTATCGTAACTAAGCTTAGAATTAGGGTAGCATAACTAGAGTTAAAGTGTCATAATTGGACTTAGGGTCAGGGTATCATAATTAGGGCTAAGTTAGGATACCATAATTAGGATTATGGTATCTTAACTAAGGTTAAAATTGAGATACCGTAACTAAGATTAGGTCTAGGGTACCATAATTAAGAGTAGGGTTAAGGTTAGGATATCGTAATTAGGGTTAAGGTTAAGGTATTGTAATTAAGGTTAGTGTTAGGATACCTTAATTATGGTACCGTAATTAATGTTAAGAGTAGAGTACCATAATTAAGGTTAGAGTACCGTACTTAAAGTTAAGGTATAATGACTAAGTTTAAGGTATCGTAATTAAGGTTTAGGGTACTATAACTAGGTTAAGGTACCATAATTAGAGTTAAGATTAGGGTACCATAATTAGGGTTAAGGTATCATAAATAAGGTTAAAGTTAATGTATTGTAATTAGGGTTAAGATTAAGATACCTTAACTAGTGTTAGGGTTAGGGTATCGTAAATAGGGTTAGGGTACCATGATTAGAGTTAGAATTATGATATTGTAACTATGGTTAAGGTTAAGGCACCATAAATAGGGTTAGAGTACTATAATTAAGGTTAAGATTAGGGTAACTTAATTAGTGTTAGGATTAAGCTACCGTAATTAGGGTTTAGTGTATTGTAACTAAGTTTAAGGTACCATAACTAGGATTAGGGTATCGTAATTAAGGTTAGGTTAACCGTAATTAGGTTTAGGTTTAGGATTAGGGTATTATAACCAAGATATGGTACCTTGATTAGGGTATCATAATTAGTGTTCGGATAGGGTACCATAAGTAGGATTAGGGTATTGTAATTAAGGCTATGATTTCGTAATTAAGATTAGGGTTATCGTAACTAGGATTAGTGTATCGTATCTAGGATTATGATACTGTTAATTAGGGTTAAGGCACCATAATTAGAAGTTAAGGTATCATAAATAAGGTTAAGATTATGATACTTTAATTATAGTACCATTAATTAGTGTTACGGTTGTGGTACTGTAACTAGGGTTAGGTTACAGTAATTAGAGTTATGGTTAGGATATCATAATTAGAGTTAAGGTTAGGGTACCATAATTAGGATTATGGTTAGGGGTACCGTAACTTGGGTTAGGGTATCAGAATAGGATTAAGGTATGTAATTAGGTTTGGGTATCATAATTAGGTTACTATAATTAGGGTTAGGATATTGTAATTAGTGTTAAGATACTATAATTAGGGTTAAGAGACCGTAATTATGATTGGAATTAAGGTATCGTAATTAGGGTTAGTTTATTTATATTAATTCTTTTCATATTGAATAAATCTATAATTTTTCAATAAATATAAATCAATAGTATTTAAGACTAAATTTCTTAATTTTTTTCCACTTAATAAATTACAAATAATTATAATATTAATATTAAATATTAAAAATTAATTATAAATAAATAAAAATATTAAGTTTATAGTTTTTATGATTAATATTATTGTGCTTTTCTTTTTTCATTTTTAGAATATTAAAAAAAATTATATTATGAATTAAACTTTTTATTGAATTGATCTATTTGTTTGATTTAATTAATTAACATGAAGGCATTAGTTTTTATTAACTTTAATTTCTTATTATGCACCTCAATTGTTAATGAGTATATATGTATATATCATAAATTCGATTAGCGCATAGTGCAAGTACCACAAAACTAGTTAACATAAATAAGTGGTACTTATGATAAATTGTGTATAAATATATAATTTTGTCTTAAAATGATAATGATATTCATAATAATTTATGTATTAGTAGAACAATTTAAAATAAATAAACAATTTATAGGTTAATTGATAGTTAGGGTGACATATTTTGAAGTAAACTAAAAGTGTGTACCGATTTTTGCATTAGTAACAACTTAAAAAAAAAGTAAAAAAAAGTGATACTTATGATCGGTGAAGAATATTATCATACTTTATCTTACATATATTTTTACTTTTAAGTATTAAAAAATTAGTTGGTTGTAAGTGTTACATTGTAAAACAAAATAGTTATTATTTATTTATTTTCTAGTCAAAAGTAAATATTTTATCATAAATTAATAGTGACAAGCAATTTATATGTTTGTTGAAAGTATAAGAAATTAATTTTTAGTGAAATATTTAACAATAAATTAACAGTATTGGACTAGTAATAAAAAAGTAATAGTTATGGTGGTACATACTAATTTCAATAATATTTGAGGAAACTAATTATTCAGAACTCATAAGTGGTGATAAATTTTTGGATCCATTTTTTTTTTCTTTTTCATAAATATATTTCACACACATTTAGTTTTTCCATCTAAATTTTTAGGTGCAATTTTTGTCACTGACAAGGGAGGTTGAAAAAAAAAAAACAGAACCGAAAAATTTCAGATAATTCTACGACAAACTCTTGGGACCCGCCGCCAAAGAGTTTGTTTAAGTTTGAAGCATAAGCATGACAACATGGCATCTTTGTTGAGTTCAAGTTGTCCATCCATCCCCTCTTATGAGAAAACATTATATAAAAAACTAATAACGTTAACACAGGGTCCAGTCCGGGACGGCTTTCTCTTTCCCTTCTCTTTTCAAAAAGCAAGCAACCATCTTTGCATATTCTCTCTCCAACCCCCTCTGTACAAAGCATTATCCTCCTGACTACTAGTTTGTTGGACAATCAAATTGGAGCTACCTGGCATCTGATTCAAGAATCTCAAAGACTAAATTTTTTGCAATTTTTATTGCTGCAATCATCCTGATCCGTAAGTCCAAGTCTTTTATTTTATTTTTTTGTCTTTGTTGTCAACTTTTTCTAATTGTTTTAGCTCCATTGAGAAAGAAAAAAAATTAGGTTTTCAGTTTGAATCGTACCAAGACTTGCTTTGACTTAAAAGCACATAATGGGTAATGATATTCAATTTTAGTTGTCTTCACTTCTGGATAAGTTTATTCCATTTTCATATGGTTGAGCTGCATATCTAAGTATGTAGCCTAATTACTTTTTTTTTTTAATTTTTTTTATAAATATTGATTGAACTACCTCAAATAAAGTATAATCTGCTCAATTTTCCTTATTAAATTTTTTCCTTTTTTGTTTATATAGTAGTTTGTTTGGTACAATGACGAGGGTAAGTCGTGATTTTGGTGGCACAATGCAAAAAGAGAATGTGCCTGCGGTATCTGCGGACGTGATCTTTGCTTCTACTCGGTTTCCAAATTACAAAATTGGAGCTGACGATCAGATTGTGGAGGCAAACGATGATCCAAAAATACTATCCATGAAGGAGGTCGTTGCACGTGAGACTGCACAATTGTTGGAACAGCAGAAACGTCTTTCTGTTCGTGATCTTGCCAGTAAATTTGAGAAAGGTTTGGCTGCTGCTGCTAAGTTGTCTGAAGAGGTAATTTCTTTGTCTCATCAAGTTTTCTTATCTAGTACCTTTGTATCTGTTTTACAAAATTGCATTTTCTTCTGATTGTGCAATTTTGTAATCAGATTTGGTTTCATGTAATTAGGTTATCCATGTTTTTTGGTCAATCAAATTTGAGGAAAAAATTGGGCCTTTTTTTAGATTGGTTTAAAGTCCAAGTTGTTAGGTTTTTAGGAAAGCAAAAAGCTAAGTCAGTCTATGCTTCTTACCTTTTTTTTTTTTTTTTTGAGTTCTTCATTCAGCTTAATCTTTATGAAAAGTGAAGTTGGTGAACGTATATAAATAGGATTTCTTCTTGTTTTATATATTTCCCCAGGTGAAATAAATGGCTCCTTTTGTGGTTAGTTTGACATGAAGAATAACTATTTCTTTCTTTCATTTCTATCTCTACTTTGTATCATAATTTCCAACTTAATAAAAGAATGTTACTTGTGGATGGAATTCAGGCCAGACTAAGAGAGGCGGCTTCATTGGAAAAACACGTTATTTTGAAGAAGCTTAGAGATGCACTGGAATCCTTAAAAGGGCGTGTGGCGGGTAGAAACAAGGACGATATAGAGGAAGCTATTGCTATGGTTGGTCTTTTATGTTATGCTTCTGAATATTTACCTTTTAGAAATAACAACCACACGTTCAACATTAATTGCATTTACTAATTGCCATTCTGTAATGTAGGAAATCTGTGAATTGAGAACATGATAACAATTTCTGGTATCTATGATATGACTTTTGTGTCTAATGAACTTTCTCTTACAATGTCTAGGTTGGAGGGTTGGAGTTTGGTCTCAATTAAGTACCTGCTGAATTCTTTATGTTAAACCAAGTGGAAAGTCAGGGATTATTTAGACATACTCAACAATATAGGATACTGGGGTCTGGAACCGGTGGGTGTAGTTGTGTGCTGATCATTGATCTAAAACAAAAGAACATTACTTGGCATGCTCAGTTTTGTTGATGAATTATGTTCCCAGAAATTAAGGTTGTAGAGAAATAGGTCAACAATATATGTTTTCTCTAAGATGTGCCTCAATCATTTCGTCTACCTATTGGAGTTGCATGTGGTCCCCAGAGGAAAGATGAAGATACAATGCTAAATAATCATCAAAATAAGGAATAATAAGGTTCAACCACCAAGAATGTATTTTGCATTTCTGGGGAAGATGAGGAATGTATTTTCATTATGAAGTTTCAGGTTTTCCTTGATGGAAATCAAAGGAGAGAGGACGTAGATGGAATGAAACTAGAGGGTTGATGTAGAAACCCAATTTGTGGATGTTCACAGTTGATGATCTCCATGTTCATAAGCCTACTGCCTTTATCCCATTCCCCCACTTCTGCAAATCCAACTGCAGTTATCTCTACATACTACACACCACACACCAGGGACAATTAGCTACTGTTAACATGACCTGGGACTAATCTAGCAAGGGTTAACTAGTTTTAAATTGTGAATATCTCATATTCCTCCTTCACATTAAAAAAAGATCTTTCTGATTTGAATTTTTTGAAAATTTAAAATTTGATGGTTGGCCTCATTGTTATCAGGAAAAGTTGAAAGGGCAATAAGGAACTGAAAAGAGGGAAAAAAAAAGAAAAGAAAAAAAAAGGTGGTAACAAAGAAAATGCTAAATCAAGATCAACTTCTGGAACTTGGAAGTAGTAAGCTAGTGGTGGCCAGAAAACCGATAATAGTGAGTGAGCTGACAGAACTTATTTGATCTGTATCATCGACTTCTCCAAGCCCTTCATTCCATATTATTCCTCCCTAACCAACAAAAATATCAGTCACGAAACATGGCATATGAGAAATAGAAATTATGTATGCATTTTTCATTTTTAAATTAAACGGAAGTTTGACCATATTTTTAGTACCATGGATGATTTTTTAAAAATTTATGTAAGTTCAGATATATTTCTTCATTTTCTACAATGTTTCCTTTGTTACAAGTGTTTCTGAATTGGTATTGCTCATGCTATCTTTTGAATGGATTGGCTATGACAAATTGTGAACCTTCCCCAGGTTGAAGCTTTGGCAGTTCAATTGACTCAAAGGGAAGGGGAGTTGATACAAGAAAAGGCAGAAGTAAAGAAGCTTGCAAGTTTTCTTAAGCAGGTAGTATAAACTTCTGTGATTGAGTTGGTGATGTGTCTCATATCTGCATTGTGAGGTTTACCATATATTAAAAATCTCAAAAACTTTGGAAAAACCATTTCTTCAATTTATTTGTTGCATGAGCCTTGCTAGAGAGTTAGAGTAGAACAGTTTCATATGTTATTTTGATTTCTAATATTACATGAGAAATACTTTTTTTATCAATATATATATATATATATATATTAAATGAGAAATATGTTTGCAGTTGTATTGTGAGGACCTAGTCAATAATGTAATATATATAGCAATGTCTTTGAGCTATGATTATGTATTATCCCATGTAAGAAAACATATTTATGTAGGTGGACGATGTGAGCTAAATCCAATTATAGAGTCCTGTGTTAATTGAGCTATAGATCAATATTTAATGATTAGGAATAGTTTTGTGAATGAAACCTTGTAGTATTTTAGGAGGATTGAGGGAATCATGTGTATCTTGTCCCATTTTTCACTTGCACGGGCCATTTTCTATTCACTGTGCTTGTTGACTTACTAAAGACATGTTATGCACCTTCGGTAATTTTTGAACTGCATCACATACCTAGAGTGTAAAAGAAGGCCAAAAACTGGAATGCAACATTTGAAGGCTCTTAGATCAATTGCAATTTCGTCCGTAAGTACCTGTGGAAGATATGGACATAATTATCACATCACATGTAACTAGGCATGCAAAATTAAGGATAGTTGTATGCTTTACAGCTTTGTAAACTTTCTCCTGGTGCTCAAGGTTTCTTGTGCAGCCCTAAAGAGAACTTTTACATGCTTTTATTAGTGGTAATCGTCATTTTTATGTGTATTTTCTCAAATACATGGTTTTGAAGTTCCTTTAATTTTTTTTCATTATCTTATGACTCTCTTTTCTTCGAATTCTTCTTCTTTTAGTTTCCATTAGATATTGTTTTTGCTCATTTTTCATTCTTATCAATATGTTATTAAATATACTTTTCTTTCAGATTCCACCTTTTGTTATACTTGTGAACATAAAGTTTCCTTTCAAGCTGTGACAGTTAAATCCTTGTAGGCTTCTGAAGATGCTAAGAAACTTGTAGATCAGGAAAGAGCTTTTGCTCGTGCTGAAATAGATAATGCCAGAGCAGCAGTTCAGAGAGTGGAAGAGGCCCTTCAGGAACAAGAGAGAATGTCTCGAGCTTCAGGGAAGCAGGTTTGTACTACTTGTATATTACTTGTAGTGCTCGATTGTGACAGGTGAACTGTGGATTCATTGCTTTCATTCTGTCATAAATGTGAAATAATACCTGCTTGCTTAATCTGGGTAGTAGTTCTTGAATTATAGAATAAATATTGAAGAGGATAATTTATATTAGTTTTCTATTTGGATTTCTAAACTTATTTGCAGATATAATCAATTATTAATTAGTAGGCTTAGCCAACTAGTTGCTTTTGTGTTCCTCCTGCACAGTACATTTTCATCCCTTGAATTCAGAATTTACATTCTCTGGCTTGATCTAGAGAAGAAAGGAAAAGAAAATGTTGATCTTGCTTAAGAAATTATATATCAATTTCCAGGAGTTTTATAATTTCCTGTTCTTATCCCTCTGTTATCTTCAAGATCCAAGGAATCGGTATTTATTTTCTAGGCATTCTTGATGTATTTTATAATTCTTTTGTTATGTGTTTGATATCTATATTTACTTGTATTTTAATGGGTCATACACCTAAACCTGAGGCAGCCTTATGTTTGAAAGTACACACAGAAAGGCTTGGAATTCTTCTGAAGCTTGTGAAATTTAAAGTTGGAAATGGAATGTTGGGTATTGGTTGAATGTTTGGTGTGACTGAGATTCCTGTAAAAAGTACTCCCTAATCCTTTTGGATCATGTTAGTAAAGATGTTTGGATCTCAAATTTTCATCGACTTTGAAGGTGAAGATTGCATTGGAATGTTCTACTTAATTACTTTTTGGCAGGATGGATAATCAATCAATAGGAGATGACTGTGGTATAGGTAAGATTGCCGCAAGCTGGCTAGAGATCAAATCTTTACTGTCTATAGCTTCTATTTGGATTTATGCAGTGTAGGGAAGGTGCACTTTTGTTGGAAATTTGTACATGTGAAAATAACCTTTGGGAGTATCCTTTTTTTTGGGACTAATGCCCTGCATAGCTTTCAAAAATCTAAGGACTGTTAGTTGGAGACTGGACCACTGGAGTTGCATATGTAGGTGTGATGGTGAAACTGTTCATCTTCTTCTTTTTCCATTCTGACGTATCTTATCAATTGTTGATTAATTTTTTTTTGTTTTTCTAGCTTTCTTGTGTTGTACTATTGGTTCCTGTAGACGTGAGGAAAGTCTTGAAGTTAATAGTGCATTGCTTGTTGTGGAGCATTTGGTTGGAATGGACTAGAAAAATATATGGGAAGCTCCTTAGGAAAACTGAAGAGGCTTTCCTTGAAGAACTTGTTTACTTGGAACTCTGTCTCAGAATCACTTTTATGGAGTTTTTCTATTAATTTTTGTGTGTGTTTTTTTGGAGTTTTAGATGTCTTGTTATTTCTAGGTCTCCTCTGTACATTCCTCTTGTATAAGGATGACCCTTATCGTAAACATTATAGCCTATAGAAAAACTGTAACAATGCATACAACACGTCTGTCTTAATTATTTACTATCCTTTTTACAAGAACATTTTCTGTCAAACTGTTAGGACTTGGAACAATTAATGAAGGAGGTTCAAGAGGCTAGACGAATTAAGATGCTGCATCAACCGAGCAAGGTACAAATTAATTGTTTGGTTATGGATCATTGTGAACTTTTTTTTTTCATCTATCCCGTGTCTTATGTGCAATGATGATTGATAAAACCAATTAATCATGCATATTGATGTGCTAATGATAATACCCCTTGATCGTAAAATGACTTCATAATTGCATTCAATAATAATTCTTTCAGATTGCTTTGATGTCTTTGTTTAAGGAAGATTATTATCATCTATATGCTATAATGTTTGATAATTTATTAGTTTACACATTGGTCTGCCATACATATAGCTTGAATATGTTACTTGGATTCATGTGCGGGTGTCTGATTGGTTTGGATTTAAGTGTTCTACTAGCCATTTTTCAAATTCTAAAATACCTTGACTCGGTCAAAAAAGGTCCAAAATGTGGACATGGGGACAGGGACATTCAAGAGATGGACTAATGATAGTATGTTCTTATTGGTCTAATTTAGTTTGATTGATACATGATTCACCTAATACCTGGTCCTTATTGCATAATCTCTTCTCTCTATTTCCTTTGCTTAATAGATCTATTGGGATGTGACTGACCACCTCTTATTAATATATGTCAAGATAAACCTTATAATTTGTTAATTATAAACCTTTTTTATCTCCTAAAAAAGAATGGGAGGATGAAACAGCATTCTCTTAGTCTGCTGAGCCTGATATGTGATGATCTGTGGCTTTGCTTCTTTAACAATATTATTTCTTTCTCTTCTGGTCCTAACTTTGAGTGCTTCTAAATCTAGTGAATGATTCAATACTTACTTTTTGTCAATGATTTGCACAATTCTCATCTTTAAGGTAAAATGCAGCACTTTTCTTCGTCAGGTTTTCTATCTCCACTCTGTGATGCATGGTGAATTTTTTGGTGTTGGTATAATTGCTATTTTCATATAGGTCATTGAGATAAAAGTCTTTTTAACTTATCTAATTAGTTAACGTCTTTACATAGGTGGTTGATTTGGTTACCATTCAGGGAATTGATTTTTGCTCCTTTTTCCCTTTAACGCCTTTGTATTTCAAGGTGATGAGTGCGTCAAATGTTGATTTGTAGGTTATGGACATGGAACATGAACTTCGAGCATTGAGGGCTCAACTTGCTGAGAAGTCTAAACATTCTCTTCGGCTCCAGAAAGAGGTTTGTCAGCTATATTAGGCTGTGTCTGATACTTAAGATGTAAATAGTATCAATGATCTGTCAAAAAACCCGGGCTTCTGTTTGTTGTAGGTGCATAGCTTTTCCGTAGTATTTGGCTATGTATCATGTACTCATACATAAATCATCTTTTTCTGTTATGTAGGTTGTCTAATTGATGTTTTTTTTATCCTGGGTAATTTCATCACGTCATGTATTTCTAATATGTTTATGTAGCTCTATGTGTAGTGAGGAATCCTGTCGTGGGTTAGTCAGGTTTTTATTTTTATTTTTATCAAGAAGTATTAATGGTTCTATGTTAGGCCAGGTGTTATTTTTGTGAAGGAAAGACATGAAGGTTTAACATGATGTTAGATGGATTCCGAAATATAGTGTTACTAGTTCATACCCTTCTGTAATATTGTACCACTGTGTTTGATATGGAAGGGGAATAGGGACTCAAAGGGGAGGGGGGATGATAAAAAGTCCACAATAAGTTTGCACTTGGAGTTTACAGTGTCTTCCTTTTTTTTCTGTCTCTTTATTTTTGTTTTTCATTGTTTTCTTCTTTTCATGTAAATGAGGAGTTGTGTCTTATGTTCTTAGCTTGATTCAGTACTTATTCTTTCCTCCTTTGGCTTTTATAGTTAACCATGACTAAGAGGGGTGGGGAAAACATCTCTCATTTATATGAACTAGAAGGGACTGAAGCTTTAGGATCATATTTGCGGGTACAACCTTGCTCTAATAATGCTCCAACACTTTCAAGTTCTTCAATTCAGTGGTATCGTGTATCATCCGAAGGTGCCAAAAAGGAACTTATTTCAGGTATATACAATAATTTTTGCTACTTGAATGTCTCTTGTTGAAGATAGCATAGTTTTGCTGTCATATGAGGTTTGGTTGCATGGGTGGCAATGCCTCTGCATTAAGACAAAATAAGGAAAGGCTGATTCATGCAAGTCAGTTTACTTTATACTCTAACTATCTGTTTGTTTAGTTTATTAACTTTTCAGCAGAGGGATGCACAGGGCCATTGTCATACCCAAAAAATGTCAAATTTACATAGTAGAAATTTCGTTCTTATTCACCATTATATATAATAAGAGCAATCTCTATAACAGTCTGTTACTTTAATAAGTCGGTTTACCCTTTCCTTTTTCCTAGTTTCATTCTTCAATTCTCTAATCTCTGACCAGGAACCCTTTGCAGTAGAATATATGAAACTTCTATAGTCACCTAATAATACTTAATAGTGGTAAACCCTTTATGAGAGAGAAATGGAAAACTATTACAATTATGATTTGACATATTTGGTTCACATTTGATTTTTAGATCTCTAATTCTAAATATACTAAGGATATTGGTGCTCCTTCCAATCCTCTTTCTGTGTTTGTGTCTGCATGTGTGTAATTATTTTATGTTGGTAATGGTCTAATGATGTTCAAAGACTGACCGTATGTGGGAGACCATCCATTAACAACCATATACCTGACTAGTTTTTGTGAATGATTTATCTCCTTATATAAATTGTTAGTTGCAAGTATCTTATTGGAAAGCAGGGGCCGCTATATTGAGTAACTGCCTGCAAATCAGTGGCTGATTTCATCTGATTTTACATTTTCACTATAATTGCTACAGCCTAGAAGTCCAACTATGGGCTGGGTCTTATTAAGTAATGCATGGTGTTGCAAAAGAGAAAGTTATTGCATTTGTCCAACTTGGTAGAATTCCTCTTTTCTGTCCCCCAACTGTTTTCTAATCCAACTTTCTTTGCTTAGGGGCTACCAAATCAGCTTATGCGCCTGAGCCTTTTGATGTTGGACGAATATTGCAAGTTGATATTGTTTCAGAGGGCCAGTGCATCACATTGTCAACCACTGGTCCAATAGATCAAGGTGTGGCTCCATTTCTGATTCCATTGTTCTTCTTTCTATGTTCTAATAGAAACGTGTATGTCTTGTTACATTATTAAACTGAAAGAAAATGTGGTTAATTTTGATTTTCTCGAGCAGCTGCTGGTTTGGGAAGCTATGTAGAGGCACTTGTCCGGAAACATGATATTGAATTCAATGTAAGTCTATCTGATCCGAATTCATATCCCTTTCTTCTGTGACAAGAAAATTGTGTCTCAACACTAATGTGATGGAGAACGTAGTAATAGGATTTATGATTTAATTGTATTTGATTTATGTAATATTAGAATTAGGGATAAATTAGTAATATTAGGAGTTATTAGTTTATTTTTATTAGGACTCTAGATTTATCTTTATGTCATTTAGGGTTTCCTTTTTCTTAGGACTTTTATATTTATCTTTTTACGCCATTAGGTCTTTCAAGGAGTCTATATAATGACCAGTGCTACATTGTTAGGAAGTGTTTGATGATATAAAATAGTTGCTTTTTGAGTTATCCTTTCGATTTTCCCCTTTAGATAAAATACCAATTGGTCTTGCATCAATTTAGTATCAGAGTCTAGGCTCCCGTCCCTATTCGAAAAACCACAAATCTGCCTCCACTGCCAAGGTTAAAAATTGTTTTGAAACCACCATAAGGATTGGAATCTCCCAATCTACTTATCTCGAAGCCGAAAACACCCAAAATAGTCAGAAAGCTCCATTTACCACCACCTCAACTGTCAAATGCCTCCATCTATAGTGTCCTGACATCAGAATCATCACCGAAAGACGCCGATCAAACTAGGTATTGAAACCTCACTGTTGGAAACCACCAGAAGCGCCGATACCCTTTTCTGAATCCAATTGACTCAGTCAACCCAAGGGTCATTCTGCTTCCATAGTCTGCCCAACACCATCCTGACTCGGCCCAAACCTATCTTGATTTGACCCGAACCTGTAACCCAACCCACCAACCTAAACCTGCTACTTGAACCCAACTCCCATGCCTAGCCCAACTCATTGATCTAGAGCCAGATCCGCGGCCCCTGAGACCCCCCGTTCAGTCTTTGGTTTTTGACTAACTTTGATCGATTCTCGAGGTTTCTCAACGTTTCAAATCCAATTCCGAGGTGAATTCTTCTGGTATGCTCTCTTGTATATTTAATTCACCACTTTTTGGCTTTCTTTATCTGTGTCATCATTCCTCCTAGAATCACCCTGAATGCACCTTGAAGGAAAAAACATAGTCACGAACATGACACTTTAAATGACAATTTTTTAAATCACTAGTCTTGTTAGTGAAAAGAAGAATGATTTCCAAGATAGATGCATATTCTATTAAAGGAGCTTACAATTCAAAGAAGCCTAGTGAAATCAGTCCCATAGTTACCAGGATCACGGAATGTTCTGTGACATGGAACAGGAATTGGGACAGGGTATGTTACCGAGCTAAAAATATGATACGATGGGGGTAGGCTTATTTGGTTCACTATTTTGGGACAGTGGTATATTTGAAGTATTTAGGTGGGTTGCTCTCTTGATTTTTTGTGGTACTGTTCCTATTAAATTCTACTAATTTACTAGAACACATAATATTTAGTTCACTTTATAAGAAAGATAATGACCTCCTAATTATAATATTATATAGATACTTACACTATAGAAAGGCAATAAGTAATAATTAATTTACAGCGAAATTCTCACATTCTTTCTCATTTTTTTAGCAAGAAAAAATATCATGATTTTAGGTTGCCACTTTTGGCCATCTGAATCGTGAACCACAGTGATCCTGATAGGAAAAAGTTACGCGATCTCGGTACGAGTTCCCTGAAACATGGAACAAGGAGATCAAGAGATTCCGGTAACTATGATCAGTCCTATCTTAGATGTTACACTGTTTCAGAAGACTTGCTGAATCCAAAGTTGATAGTTGATGCTTCATCCTCCTTTGATTGTTGAAAAACTTGCAAAATTTCCAGCTCCAGCACCAGTACAAGTTCATATTGCCGAAGAACCTCAAGTTAAAGTAGATGTTGAAGAAGTTGTTGTTCTAGTTCTACATCAAATAACCGACACTACACCTTTTCCATTTGTTGAGCATATTGAATTTATGATCTCGTTGAAATTTTTTGTGCTCGTGGTTCCAGATGCAGTTTTTTGTTTTTTGCTTTTTGCTGTCATTATTGAAGATCTTGTTGCCGGATTTTACTCTTAATGTTCTCATTCTCCTCCATTTCAAAACTTGAGGTCGAATTTTTTGCAACCAAGGATGAATGATGGAGAACGTAATAATAGAGTTTATGATTTAATTGTATTTGAAATGTGTAATATTAGAATTAGGGATAAATTAATAGTATTTTAATATATTAGGAGTTATTAGTTTCTTTTTTATTAGGACTCTAGATTTATCTTTTATGCCATTTTGTCTTTCTAGTTGTTATTTCGATTTGTCCCTTTCGATAAAATACAGTTGGTCTTGCATCATCATGTCTTACATAAGCCTGGTATTTGTGAACCAAAATCTAGATTTCTATAAAGAGCTGATTTTGGTGCTCATCCTGGTAATTCTACAGTGAATCATCTACATTTGAATAGTGGTTTACCTTACTATATCTGCATGATAAAACTTTTATTACCCCGTGTAATAAAATTTTAATACTAATTCTTTTAATAAAAAATTAAGAATATATGTTTTTGGAACATATATTAGTGTCATTAATTCTAGTCGGTTGTATACATGTGTTCATTATTAATTGAACTTGGAGGATCCTTTACCTGTTGTATTAGCTTATGTTTTCGCTCTTGACTCTTGTTTGTTGCTCGCTAGGTGATTGTTACTCAGATGAATGGTACAGATCACCCCTCAGAATCTATTCATATACTTCATGTTGGAAAGATGAGGATGAAACTCTGTAAAGGAAAGACAACAATCGCTAAAGAATACTATTCAAATTCAATGCAGGTATTTCAAATTTTACTACTTCCTCAGTCAAAGGGGAAAAAAATGGTGACAGCATAATAATATACAGGATCAAGTATGTTACCAGAAGATGTTATAGACTAAGTTTATTAGATCTGCATGAGGTGTTTAATTTATTTTTATTTTTCCTGAAGAAATACAAATATTTGTCTAAGGAACACAAGGTACTAAAATTTTGATCTCATACATACCTGCATAGAATCACATGTTTCTCCATTTTGACAGTACTTTGTTTATTATGTGTTGGAAGGGTACTTCCTGAAACCGAAAAAGACTGCCTTTTAAGTGTAAAGTTTTTTTGTACTTTCTTTTGTTTATCTTGATCAATTTTAAGTTAAACCAATATTTGGAAACCGTTTCGTTCTGCTTGCTTCTGCTTTAGCTTTGTGGGGTCCGAGGAGGAGGGAATGCTGCAGCTCAGGCGTTATATTGGCAAGCAAAGCAAGGGCTTTCCTTTGTATTAGCATTTGAATCAGAGAGAGAGAGAAATGCAGCTATTATGCTTGCAAGGAGGTTTGCATTTGACTGTAATGTAAGTACTTCTCAATTTTCTCTTTAGAATAGGCTTGTTGCTTACTTTAAAACTTCTATTGTCAGCTGTTGAGCATTCATTATGCTGTCTATCTTCCTCATTCTCTTTTTGTTATCTTACTGAAGCTGATTGTATCTATAAAAAAATTGTATAAAATGGCAGATCATGCTTGCTGGGCCAGATGACAGAGCAGCTTTAGGAACCTAAAGGAATACTTGATAAATCTCACTTTTCTCTGCATGTAATTATTTGTTCCTAGCTTGTATTATAAGTTTGTAACAGTGAGAGGTTGTGCCATTTTGGTAGTGATTCAAATTTGAGTCTTTTTAAAACTTTTTTTCCCAACACCAAGGCATTGTTTTTGTTTGCCTCTTTGAGTGAGTTTTGACAACAACAAAAAAGAAGTCCAAATGAACATGTAAATTCTATTGCAGTTGTGTGTAGATCTGTGAAAGATAATCTGAGGTGATATTTAATTGTATCTTAGTTACTGGTTTTAAGAATTTTTAATTTAATTTAATTTATTTGACTTAATTTTATTCAATTGTCTTTGATTACATCGATCAAGATGAATTAATATATATATATTTATATATAAAAGATAAGAAAAAGTAAAAGGAAAACGTTGATTGAACATGCATGTCAACATTGATAGGGAGTAGAAACCGCGTCTTTGTACACCTCATTCATACAGGTGTCATCGATCTAACAGGAGACCGTCCTTATCGGTTAATTATGAGAGTCACACCAGACTTCTTATTTCAGACATTTCACCCACAACAGCTGGGACCGGGATTACTCAGTTGTACATTTTGTTTTGGATTAAGAACTGTAAAATAAATATGAAATTTTAAATATCTTAAAAAAATAATTTATTAAAAAGTAAAAAATTAATTGTCACAATTAAATGCTTAAAAAATTCACATTTATTATCTTAGCAATGTTTCTAAAACCTAAATAAAAAATAAAAAATTTACAATAGTTTTTAGATACTTCTTAAAATTGGTAAATATAATAAATTATTATTTAAATATATTCAAAATTATAAATTTTTTATTTTTTATCGTAAATATATATAAAAATAATTTTATTGATAAAGTGTGTTTCTTGTTATAAGATATTTAAATTTAGTAATTGAGAAATTTTTATATTATTAAGATTTGAGATAGACAATCATAAATTTTAAATTTGATGATATTAGTAAATCGAGAAAATAATGAAAACAAACTTTAAATATAACATTTAACAAATTTCCTAGCATGCTTGTATTAAATTAAAAATAATAATTCATCTAAAATCATTGTAACGCAATAAATGATTGAACCATTTTTCTATATTTGTTGTCTGTCCTACCCACATTATAAAAGTCCTTTTAACATGAAGTCGATTTTGACCGTTGATGAAACAAGGCTCTCAACTTATTACCCGCAAAACATCGATCTTGGTCTGAAGCTTGATCTGTTTGTGCAATTGTTGACTGCGGAGGACCTCTTTCTGAGTGAAGATTTCAATCACCAGCGATCTCAAGTGAGTCTCTTTTCTTCTCTAATAGGTCCACTTCATTTCCAATCCATTGTCTGGATATTCGGTCGTACAATTTATTTATTTTTGTAGATTCACTGTGACTAGTTGAAATTTGAATTATGTCACTTATATTGAACTAATAGTGTCGATCTTATGCTGTTTTCTCCTGTTTGGTTACTGGGAAAACAGAGAAGTAAATCTGGGTTCTTTTTCCTGTTTGAAAGATATCATCTTTGAGTATAGCAATTATCTGGTTGGGGGATTTCCTTTTCTTTTTTCCCCCTGCAAAATTCCACATTAGCATCTGGAGACTAAAGATCTAAGCACGCATCACTTATATTTTGTCATGTACTGTACTGTACTTATGAATGGTCTAAGTTGGTGTTAAATGTCTTTGATTAGTTTCTGAATTCATGTCTTATGGTCATTGATCATAAGTTCTGTTGTTCATTCATTACATTCTGGGAATTTTCCTTTTTTGCCTTCTAACATTGATGCTTTAAGCGCTTTTGTTCTGAATCTTGTCCAAATTAATTCCTTTATGATTTGTGGTTTAGGGATGTCAACCTCTGGCAAACCAGAAATAGTTGAAAGGGGTGTTAAGGATAGAGAGGACAAGAAAGATGACAAAGATGAAGGATTTATTGATAAGGTGAAGGATTTCATTCATGATATTGGCGAGAAGATTGAGGAAGCAATTGGGTTCGGGAAGCCAAGTGCTGATGTTAGTGGGATACACATTCCAAAAATTAATCTTGAGAGAGTAGAGCTTGTTGTTGATGTGCTCATAAAGAATCCAAATCCCAATTCCAATCCCCCTTATTGACATCAATTACTTGATTGAGAGTGATGGAAGGAAATTAGTCTCGGGATTGATTCCAGATGCTGGTACAATTCATGCACATGGTGAGGAGACTGTGAAAATACCAGTACATTTGATTTTCGATGACATAAAAAGCACATATGATGATATTAAACCTGGAAGCATCATTCCCTATAAGGTTAAGGTTGATCTCATTGTTGATGTTCCTATTTTTGGAAGGCTGACTCTCCCACTGGAGAAAACTGGAGAAATCCCCATACCTTACAAGCCTGATATTGACCTTGAGAAAATACGCTTTGAGAGATTCTCCTTTGAAGAGACTGTTGCAGTTCTGCATTTGAAATTGGAAAACAAAAATGATTTTGACCTTGGACTTAATGCACTAGATTATGAGGTATGGCTTGCGGATGTAAGCATTGGAGGTGCAGAGCTCGCCCAGTCATGAAAAGATTGAGAAGAATGGAATTAGTTACTTTAATATTCCAATCACCTTCAAGCCTAAGGACTTTGGGTCTGCACTTTGGGACATGATTAGAGGAAGGGGTACTGGTTACACTATGAAAGGAAATATTGATGTTGACACACCCTTTGGAGCAATGAAGTTGCCCATCAGCAGGGAGGGTGGTACTACCCGTCTTAAGAAGAAGAAAGAAGATCGCGATTATGATGACGACGACGATGATGACGAGGTTTGTTATTTCTGTTGATTTGTTTTTTTTACTTATAATCTCAACCAAGCTGAAAATTTTAATTTTCATCCTTATGCTAACAAAATTGAATGTGGTATAGACAATCTTACCGGAAAAGAATTTGAAAGACTTGCATATTCTTTTACTGATTAGTGATGCTCACGACTTGCATATTCTTTTCAACAAGTTATTATTGATTAGTGATGTTCAGCTTGATTAATAAACTTAGTAAAATTATTGATCCCTTAAAGTATGAATTGATGCCTCTTCAGTCCTCTAACAAAAAGATAGTCCTTAATAAAGGAAACTTAAATCACTTTACATGGTAGTATTACCTATAATTCTGTGCCTTGAGACATAAATCTTCATATTTATGTCAGCTTTACATTCTTTAATTGTACAAATTGGAGGTGTGCAACCATGGCATTAAGTTACGGTGACCACCACCATCACAGAAAGAAAGACGAAAAACATTTTTCCTTCGTCATCAATAATGCCTTTGGAGGGAGGAATCTATTCTGTTGCGCTTTCAGATTAAGTTTGTCTTCTGAAAATTGTTTTGAGAATTCTATAGCTTGTTTTATTTTTTGCACTGTTTCCCTTTTTCTAGTTTTCCCCCTTATTATTCAGTATGAAATTGCTTTTAGAAATGGAAACAAACGAAAAAACATGTTACAATTTCTTTTTTCTTTTCATTTGTGCATATGATTGTACTTGTAATCTAAATTTTTATTTTTTTTATTTGTTCTGCATGCAGGATTAGAGAAGGATATGGCAGGATGGTAGCTGTTGTCTACTTTATCATATGTTCATTGAAGTAATAATAAACGGGACTTGAATTTGTTGTAGTACTTCTAATAGCAATCTATGTGTCTTGAGAGGTGTAGTTGGCATTTGAAGTATGGACCAGCATCTGTCTATGATTGCGATTATATTTGCATGCTTATATTTGCACTTGGGATGCCCTTTTCCTTGCTTCTGTTGCCATGTTGTTGTTTATTTGGATTGTTGATTGAAACAAACTTTTTACTGGGTTCTTGAACAGATAATGATGATTTCTTAGGGAAAACCATATGCACGTCATTTCTGGCTGGATCCACACATGGGGACAGCTGAGTCGATGTGTAGGTCATGGCGATTTGGATCCATGTCATATTAGTGGTGGAAATGGCAATTTTGTTTCTTAGGGTTTTATAATTTTTGATTAGTGGTTAAGTATGTTACGGCCAACTTAAGCGCATCTCGCTTAACTAATTATTTTTGTGGTTCGGTCAAAGGTTCACTAATTATTTTTCTAGTAAGTGAAAAACAAGACCTTCATGCTAGAATTATAAAATATAAAAAAAAATTACTTATCATATCTACCCAAATAATATTTCATTTATTTAATAATGAAGGTGATATATATTCTTCATTATCAAGTTAACTCTTTGGTGGGTGATATCATAATTTTAATAGTAAATTACATTCAAAATTCTCGAAGTTTGGGGAAAACAACACAAAGGAAACAGACATTCACTGCCCTGATACACAGTAATAAGACTCCGAACATCATTAAGGCTAAATGAAAAGATTCATATAAGGCTTGTTATTGTCCTCATCGTTGTGTAGTTGGTCAACTAAGATCATTGGTAGGACTTACCATATAATGCAGAGGAAAAAACTTATTTCGAGACATTTCTTTTACTTTACAAAGTAATATTTTAATTAAAACTGTTTTAGGAAAAAATATGACGATATACATCATTTTGCAACATTGTAATTAGAACGTGGAAGAATCCTTCACAGGCTCTGCATGTGCAGCAGAAAATGCAAAGTTTGCTATCACTTCTTTTCCCCTTGAAAACCAAAATATGCTTTCCTTGCATTTCAATCAAGTGGACTATAATATGAAGATATCATTACTTTTGTACAATAGGTTAGTACTCTCTTATCTAACTCAACCTCTTCTTAATCTTTTGAAAGAAAAAAAAAAGAAAGAAAAGAAAGAACTAACTCGTAACTTGAACTCCAACATGGAAGCTTGACTGTTTGGGCACTTAAGCATCTGTCTACTGTCTTACAATTTTGTAGGAACTTCTACAATAAATGTTTTGATAAAAAAAAATCAGCATGTAAATAATGTCAATGAAATTGTTTATTCTTTTATATCTTGTTCTTTAATTTTTTTTGGTCCACATAGACTTTATTCTATTTTACTGACAAACTGAAAAGAAACCAAAAAGAAAAAAAAAAAGGGCTTCAAAGCAACATGACTATTTTAGTAAATTCCATGAGAAAGCAGGCTTATATATACTGTACTATAGCTGGCAAGTAATATAACAACTGAACTCCATCACCTTTATGCCTGAGAGCAATTTTACCTGAAAACCCCCACAAGAATGGAACAGAGAAGGGATTGCTCAGGACTTCTCTTCATCCTCTCTTGTTTTCTTCTTTTCTCTGGATCTGTTACTTCTTACAAGAATTACACAGTTGGCGATTCACTGGGTTAATATGACAACCTTCTGAAGCCTGATGGGAATTACCAGAAATGGGCTTCTGATAAAGTCTTCAGCTTGGGAGATTTCCTCGGTAAGAAACTCTTCTAACCCACAACTAATTTTCATATTCTTTAGAGCTTAAGGACAATGTCAGTGCAGTATTTTCTGATTGACTAAATTGTTTTAGGCATATATTTATATGAAAGACATTCTATTCTTATACTCACAGAACTTTCTGATTTATATAATCCCATTACTAATTCCCTGAACTTTTGTTGTACATTTTCTCTTCCACTTCTTGATATATATGAAGCTCTGCATTTCCCCCCGATCTTGTTATGTTTGTGATATTTTGATCTTTTTCATTCATAAAAGAGGGAAAACAATGAATTTTGTGCTGTTCTTAACAAGGATGTTGAGGTTTCTCCTTTTTTTTTTCTCCTGCCTAAACAACAAAGATATACTACTATTACATATTGAGCTTTCTGGATTGTATTTTTCCTTTATCCCATTATTATCATTATATATTAAGTTTATAACATCTAAGTGTCATAATAATAATAATAATACCGTCGGTCATGAATGAACTCATGAGATCATCGGTAAAGTATGTATTAGCTTCAAACAACGACACATGTAAATGATAAAATAATGATATTTCATCAATATATACAAGTATATTATGAGATCATCTGGCACAACATCAACATGTGAAATGTTATTTGTATTATAACAGGGTACATTGTTAATTATATTACAAAATTTCAGATATTGATTTGTAAGTGAGTTTATTTAATTTATCGACTTTTCCCTATTCTCTATGAAATTAAATTAAAAAGAATACGGCTACATTATTTTATATATGATGTTAATCTTGTATAATTTTCTTGTTTTTTTGTTGTTGTTGTCAATTCAGTTCTCAACACGGATGATAACCATTCAATAATCCAAACATACAATTTTACCACAGACAAACTCTTTGATTATGATGATGCTCAAGATAGTGATACCACCCAATGGTCTGCTGCGGATCCGTTGGCTATAGAATCACATCCGGTGAGGGTGGCGGTTCCTTTGATGAAGGAAGGGTTAACATACTTTTTTCAAGTGATCATGATGGTGAACAATGTAAGAATGGACAGCAATTCAAAATAATTGTGACTCGTGGACAAGGGTTGCCTGCAAGTTTGAAAACTCTAACAGAAAATGCTCCTTCCCCAGCAAATCCGGATGCCGGTGATGAGGAGTCGGCACCGGAGACAGTTGTTCCTTCTAATTTCAATAATCCCAAACAAGAAAGTGATGATGAAAAAGATAAACATGAGGATAAAGAGAAGGCATCTGGATCTGTTTCAATGTATGTAAATTCTGTAGACAAAAAAATTGTACTGGGGTTGGTGTTTGGTCTTGTCTACATTTTTTGATGAGTTAATTTCATTTGAGTCTTTCTTTTATTCACATTTTCTGTTGTTACTTATGTTTTTTTCCTTTATTGGAATGTAGGTTGGTAATTCATTTGTGTGCTAGGATTAGCTTAATGAGATTCATTATTGTAAACTAGAGCCAAATAATGAATTTTTTTTTACCTGTGGGTGGATGATTAGATAAAAAATAGGTGTAAGGAGGAATTTTCTTGTGCCCGGGGAAAAATTGATCGTATACCTAATATTTTAGTTATTAATGGAATATATCATAATAAGTTCCCAACATCTACCAAAGAAAAGTGAAATAGGTACCAAACACTAAGAAAATTGGTCATTATTACCAACCAAGTCAATGATCCTAAAATTAGCCAATAAAGATTGATGGATAAAATTCTCGTTGTTAATTACTCAAGTTTATCATTATCGGACCAAAACTCGTCAATATAAATATTTGGACGAAATATTGTTCAATTAATTATTGATTGAATGATCACATTTGAAAATAAATCAATACCTATCTCATTAGTTGGTTATTTAGAACATCATAGTGCATAAAATCTTAAGGTTAGGGGACATATCAAAGCTTAAAAGCTTGTTATTTAGTCATTATTTTTTATTGACGTAATGAATATATATGTTTTGACACTGCTTCTAATTTAAAATTAAAATTTTTACAAGTAGTAAGATGACTAATTTACTACTCAAAATAAATAATCATCTTGATTATGATGATAGTTCCGTTAGGAATTAGTAGAGTGGGTCATAAATTTTAATGTTTCTCACTTTATTTTTATTTTTTCTTTTTAATTTGTTTTCTTGGATTTGACTATTTAGCAAACAAGCTTCAAAATAAACACTATTTTTTTTTAATTATCGAAATGAATCAAACTATACATTAGTTGGTCAATTATATGCATAGGTTGAATATTAATTTTTAAAAAATTTATTGATTCATGGTTTGAGTAATGCCATTTTTTATTTTACCCAAAATAAAAAAATAAAAAAAATTCCTTGGGCATTTTTGTAACAACAAAGCTAAAAAATAAAAAAAGAGACAAATCGCGGATCAACCTGCACGCTTTGAGAAGCAAGAAGTGGCTCGTTGTGCACGTCAAGTCCAGCCTCCAAAGCAGTATAAAAGCCAAGCACGCACCATGGTGCAAGAACTAGAAATCTTTCCTCTGTGAAGTCAATTTTAGAACCAGAAACAGATATGGCGGAATCATCAACACCTACCGCAAAATCCGATGCAGATATAGAAGAAATGCTTGATCGAATGCTCACTCGATTGGCTCTTTGCGATGACTCCAAACTCGAGCCTTTACTCTCCAAGCTTCTCCCACTCTCCATCTCCTCCCTATCTTCTCAATCTTCCGCCGTCCGCAACAAGGTTCTTCTCTCTTTCTTTGTATCTGCGTGTATAATTAGAAATTTAGTTCTTTTATTACTGTTAAGGTGGGTATGTGGTAATACAAGGACAAATAGGATAATAAATGAAAGATTTTGGTTCTAAGGTACGGTAGCTCCAATTGGACGGAAGGTTACCCATATAAAAATGTGAGAAGATTCAGGTTGGCAGACCCAATAGTATGATTAGAAGTGGGGAGGAAAGACATGAGTACTATAAAACTATTGTTGTTTGCGAGATGGAACATCATAGTTGAATTAGATTTGTCTATATAAAGTTGAGTTTGGGAGATGGGTGGAACATAGTAAATTGTATGAAATAAAACTAAAAGCTTGTAGCAGTTGACAGCATATTTCAATTTTTAGTGTTCTGATAACTTTATGCATAATATGATCCGAGGAAGGAGCTTGGTATGCTGGTACACTTCACTGCTACTCTGTGTAAGTTGCAAAATGTTGGGTTGCTTTTTCCCTACAAAATTTGTCTCCAATACTGATTGAATTTAGGATTTTCTATGAAAATTGAATTATGGTTTCTGCCGTTTGGGAGATGGAAACAACAAGAAACTAAGGGCTTATGGCAGTTAGCAGCATATTTCGGTTTTTTGTGTTCTTCAAAGTTTATGCATGAGATGGCCTAAGGCAGGAGTATGGAATGGAGGTATACTTACTTGCTGCCATGTGTAAGTTGCAAAATGTGGGGCATATATCCCCCCTATAGAATCTTTCTTCATTATGGTTGAATTTAGACTTGTATATGAAAAGGATGGACAGCCAACTCAAACTGCTTATAATGCTTGTGGAGCCATAAGTGACTCAGTCGAAGGCTAATTGTGAGAAATCTTTCTAGACATGCTATCCAATTTAAACTCATCTCTGTTTAGTATCTTTTGTTCGCACCTATGAGGACCGTGGCTTGAAATTCTGTAATGCTCATGATGATTCAGATTTTTGGAGTTTGTAGGTTTTAAGATCTTATGCTATTGTTTAACTTGATCTCGGTGATGTAACTTACTGTATACTTATGACTCACATGGGACCACTAATAACCAATAAAGAAAAAAAGGAAAATCCTTTCCTTGTAGTCAATCCAAACATTTGTCTGTTTTATAAAGAAGAAATAAACTCGTCATTTTATGTTTCCATCATCTCAATAGTCGAGACACTAGTATAAGTTTCTTTACACGTTCCATTCCTTAGGTTCCTTTGCTCCTGCAAATCTATAATGCTTCAAGGTCCGGTTCTTGGTAAACCTAAAGCACTGAAACATTATTGCTTGTTTGGTAGTCAAGATGAGTAATGACTTCACTTTTTTCCTAAATACAACCCTGCCCACTTGGAAAAGAGACTTTTTTTTTTTTTTTTTCCGCTTCAGATATTTTTTAGAAATCAAGAGAAAGAAATCAGAAACGAGTAAGGTATATCTATGACAAGCTGAATTCACTGTTCTTGCATTTTTTGTTCATCTAATTTGTTCTTATGTCTATGTTGTTTTCAGTGATTGTTCATTTATCCATTTGAGAAGTAGACTCAAAGTGAGTTTTAATGTTTGTATACTATCAATATTCCTGCTCATGACAGGTTCTCGAGATTTTGAGTCATGTAAACAAGAGAGTGAAACACCAGCCTCAGATTGGTCTTCCATTGCCAGAGTTATGGAAACTATATTCAGAACCTAGTACCGTTCCCATAATCAGGAATTTTTGCATTGTGTATATAGAGATGGCATCTGAACGTGTTAGTGTGAAGGTTTGTGCATCTTTATCTGAAGCACCTAATCTATGAATTACATAATTTGACTAATTAATTGAAGTTTGTGGAGAGAATGTTAATACTTGACATATATGTAATAGGAAAAAGAGGATTTGGACCCCCATTCTCTTGGTGAACATTGCAAAGCTTCCTGTTCAGCACCAGGAAATTATCCTTAGAATAATTGTTAAGGTATGTTTCAGGTTATCTTCTTGAAATAATTTGTTCTTCCTCTTCTTTAAAATATGTTTTCAGTGTTCTGAAGTGTGTCCATAATTAGCTGATTCAAAGACTGGTATTAACTCGGTTATTGCATCTGGCTGCCAAGTCTACGTTTGTCCATCCCTTACTTTAATCTAGGGGTGGTTAATGAATGGTTATGTATAGGAATGGTGTTTGTAGAATGTATCCAGGAGTTGTGGTATTCAACTTATGGACTGTTGCTTGATCTCAGGTGATTGGTGAAATCCACAGAAGTCGAATTGGTGATGAAGTTGCTGCAAAGTATAGATTAGTGAACAATTCTCAAGACAGGGAGCTTTTTATTGAGTTTTGTCTTCATACAATGTTGTATCAATGGCTATCTCATGTGTATGGAACTTGCAGTTATTGTTAAGGCAGCATATAATATCTGAGATTTCTTTTACTCTGAATGTTTTCTCTCAGTCCAACCTGAATTTACTTGGGAATTTATGTTTTTGTGCAGTGGTGGATGTCCCCCTGGACTTTCAATCACTCAAGCCAATCGTGTTACAGGGAAACAACAGTTGCAAAGTGATGTGCTCTTAGAGAGAAAGGTAAATATAGGATGAGTTAACAATTATCTTTTTATGGAAGATTCACATAGTTCTCCCTATTGATATCATTATAATCCTGACATATCAGTATGTTGTTTGACCTTATGTCTAATCTAATCACACATTAGCTTTAAATTGAGCATAGCTTAAGGAGGTTGTTATTGTCAAGAAAATAACTGAGCTGAACTGATGATTACGGTCTCTGATTTGATTTTTTTTTTTTTTCATGTTGATAATTTTTGAGTGGTTTTTTTAAAAGGCAAATAGCCAATATGGGTGCAGATTAAGTGGCTACTGTTGCTCTACATCCCCAACTACTAACAGCTATTTGCATTACACTCATATTTATACATTTGTGCTATTAAGAAAGCATCCATTTCCCAGATTTGGTCCAAAATTTTCTTTCTCTTTACATTCTGATATATTCATTATCCAGTGAAAGATAAAACTATCATTTCCGAATTTTTTGTGCAAATATTTTCCATTCTCTATCTAGATCATTCAATATAGATTAAAGTATTTAGTTCATTCAAGCATTAGATAAAATGTAATTAGATTTTTAAGGATCACTTCCACTGTTCTCTGTATCCCTTCTCCCTCATTTATTTTTCCAAGAAATGACTACATTCTTTCTTTCTTATTGCTAGATTTTTTCATTTGTTTTTCCCGATATTTCTATGCACATAGTGAGTGATGCATCCACTTGTGTTTCTTTCTTTTCTTTTGTTGCAAATGGTTGCTAGTTTTTTCTTTTCATTTGTTTTTCTCAATATTTCTTTACACATAGTGTGAGTGCATTCTAGTGTGTGTGCATCCACGCGTATTCAGAATTTATGAGCTGTATCTTGTTGATGGTTTTCTGGTTGCAGTTGGGGATCTTGAATGTTATTGAAGCTATGGAGCTTTCCCCGGAGCTTGTTTATCCTTTATATGTTGCTGCCTCCGTAGATTGGTATTTTATTAGTTTTCTTTTTTGTAACTTGAATTGCACTTTATCATATGTATTTCATATTTTAGGTTTTTAATTGTGGATTATCATTGTGATTTATCATAATTAATTCAAGTCAGGAGGCTGTTGTTAAGAGAGGGGAGGAGCTTCTAAAGAAGAAGGCTTCTGGTGCTAATTTAGATGATCCAAATCTGATAAATAGACTATTTTTATTATTTAATGGTAAGCAATGTAATCTTTTCAGTCAATTTAATTGGATAAATATTTCTATGATAATTTTAGTTTTAAACTTTTAGGCCATTGTTTTCTTTAATTTCATAATCCCTGCATGATTGCATTTGTTTACTTAAATGTTTCATGCGAGGATTATAAGTGTGTTTTGTACTACATTTGCGGAAAATCTTTTTAGTTGAATTTCCATCATCCCTTGTGCCTTTTTTCTTTGATGAATAAAAATGCACTAGAAGGACGCCACTGGAGGTGAACCCATGTACATAAGAAATCTACAGAGGGAACACCACTAGGAGCAGGAAAGTGAGAATAATGGAAATAAACTCTTTGGACGGAAAACTATGAAGTCCTGAAAGGAGAGGAGATACCAAATGTAGGATGGGAAGAGCTCCAGCTGAAATGAAAAGGAAATGTTGCTTAAAGGCCGGAAAATAACACTTTTGGCCTTTGAACACCAATCAGTACTTTTTCCACCAAAGAGTGCATCAGATAGATTGGAGCAGCATTTCTAACAAAGCACTTCCTTCCCCCAACCTTCCTAGTCCAGCTCCTTAAGACATTAACCACTCTACCGGGGAGCACCCAAGAAACCCCAAAGAGAGAGAAAATCTGACGATAAAGCACCCATGCTACTGGACAGTAAAACAGATAATTATAACTGTTATTTCTACTAGCACTCTCAGTGCATCTAAAACATATCACTAAATTTAAAACATTAGAACAACCTTTTAATTTCTTCTTGTTCTTCGGGAATTTCTTTATCTTTTATCTTGCTGCTTGAATAAGAAGACAAAGGCCAGTGAAGAGGTTTCCTGCCTAAATGTCATATTATGACGGGTTATTAGGATTTCTCTTTTTAAAATAGTTTTCTGAAGTTGTGGTTGATTTATAGGCATCAGCAAGTTAAACACACATCACACAAAAACATGTTCAGCACTATTAACTTACAATTCTTTTTTCTTATATCTAGATTTTCGACATTCCATGTTTGCTTCTCTATTCACACATTGGAAAAAGCTGTAACGAATAAAATTAGTGTGTGGATTGATAAACCATAGCGGCTTTTGTAGGTCTCAGAAATATGCAGCTGAAGAGTGTTAGCTGGATTTTTTCCCATTGGATATTTTTAACTGATCTGACTGCCTACTATAAAAAAATTCTTGTAAATCTTAATTACCTTTATTACGTATTTTCAGGGCACTGGTTGTCTGTTATGTGATTGCACATTAAAAGAGTTCATTGATAAAATAATTTTGCGAGAAAACACATGAAGAGGAAAAAATAAGGTTGTGATGTAACAATTTTTTTGACAAGAAAGGGTTCCAAAGTAAAAATTAATGAAAGATAATAAGAAATGGATGGCATAAATACTGGTTAATAACTATCAAGTTATCTTAATTCTTACTTTTAATCTTGATTATGAATTTTAAAAAGGTCTATTCTACTAATCTTTTCTGGAGAATCGTATAAGCATCAATTTCCTTTTGATGATAGTGACTGTTAGTACGCTCTGAGAAACAATATGATGTTGATTCCATATACGTCCCATAGCATTTGATATTTGTATTATTCGGTACTTCTTTTTTCTCAAGAGTCTTTTAGGTGCATATTTGTTGAATACAGCCGTTGTACTTTACCCCCTAATGGTCTTGTCTTATTTGTCAGGGAAGAATTGTTTCTTGTTTTTCCTTTGCTCAATCAGTTACACTGTGATTTGTGCTCAATGTAGGTACTGCTGGTGTTGGAAGTGTTGCTTCAGAATCAAGAGTCAGCCCTGGGAGTCCTACACTAAAGGCAAAACTGATGTCTATATTTTGCCGGTCTATTACAGCAGCAAATAGTTTCCCTTCCACTTTGCAGTGCATTTTTGGTTGTATATATGGTATACTGTACTTGTCTTTTTTTCTTTAATAAGTGATTTAACCTTTCATTTGACCAGATTTACTGTAGTTCTTTTGAAAGTTTATTGTTCAAGAATGGATGTTAGTCAGTATAGCCTTTATAATGGAGTGCTATATCAGTTATATAAAATGTAAATCATATTCTGCAAATATCACTGATTGCTTGCCTGTTTGGGAGCATATGTGCATTGTTTTTCTGGCGTAAGAAGTCTTGTGCGTCTTGCGATCATCTAATCTGTACTTTTGGTTCGTACCAGTTGTAAATCATGAATAATAAACTTCTTGCAACATATCTATTGATTGATTAGAAATATTTGGATGAAAATCTTATCTTTTTCAACAAGTATTATGGGAGATTGAAGGATCTGTACCTAGGACTCTAGGAGTACACAAACAGGAAAGGCTCAAGCTTAGGACAGGAAGAGCAGCAAAGGACACCATTCCCTTACACTTAGCACATCATAAGAATCTAATATATATAGGCTCAGATGAATGAAAATCCTACAAGAAACGATTTCAACATGGATTATCTCTTCTACTCTTCCATGCGTTTCTGGCAAAAGTCTACTTTCTTACTGAATGTCGAGCATCAAGTTGGTTCTGATCTCCAAGGAGATTGAGCAGTGGCTGTGTCCGAAGGCTTTGGTGGACCTTTTGATGATTTAGTTTAGGGGGGCAGTGTGCTTTCTTTGTAGTATTCTCGTGTGTGGTTAGAAAGGAATTTTCCGGAATCTTTTGGATACTTGTCTTCCATATCATCTTCTTTGGGATAAGAACATTTTCTTTTGGCTTATCTTTGGTGCTTGGCTGCAGGGGATTTTCATGCAGGATTGGTATGCTCTTTTATTATTCTCTGTTGTTCTTTTAGGAGGACTCCTCCACCTTTGCTGTCCTTTACTCTTTAAAAAAAATTCTTGGAATCTGTGTGGAACATGAAGGTGGAGCACAAGCATCTGTAGTCTTTAAATGGGTGGATTTTTTTCGTTTGGGGCCAAAACTAAACTCTTTTGTGTATGTTATACTTACACAAAAGTTTTTAGGTTTAGCATTAAAAGATGGGTTCCTCTAATAATTTAAACTTGAAATAACATGACACCAATTAAAAAATCAGAGTATTTACCAAACACCGACACTAATTTGTAACTTCATTGTGGAGAAGAAATGGTCAACCTTCTCTTCATGGGGATTTTGTCATTTGATACAATTTCATTTATTTATGGATGCTTTTCTCTTTAGATGGAGTTCTTTCGAGGCAGATCTTGGAACACTTATGCTCTATAACATGTGAGACTGTGATTGGTTGCTTGGTGTTGCAGAAATTTAGCGTATGTAGATGGAATTTTAGTATTATATTAAGACTTGAATATGCTGTATTCAAGGTTGTAAATTTGTAATACTTATATATCTTGTACTGTTTTCCATTATTACCTATTAACATCTTGGTATTGGCGTGGCAAGATTAATTCTTATATCTACCCTTTATATTTATGTACTATCTCACATAGAATGAAATTTCCATGTTGATTCTTTTTTAACATTTCATTTGAAAATCTTCGAATCTCATAGGGGATGGTACCACATCAAGGTTGAAGCAGTTGGGGATGGAATTCACAGTCTGGGTGTTTAAACATGTGAGGACCTAATCCTTCTCCTCAATATTGTTTTGTTTTCCTTTTTTCTTATGAGAGACGTTTAGATGTTGGTACTATCCATAAGATCCAAAGCAAATGCTAATTCTGCAGTCTAATCCCTGATTAAGTAGTAGCTACTAGATATAGCTTTTGGGGGCACATGGTCATACCTGATAACGTGAACCTCATAGATGGAGGAAATATGGTATCCCTTGTACTGTCAAATTTAAATGGTTGGTTGCTTAGTGTTGCATATTTATCTATGAGAATCTTCTTCAAATTTCTTCACATTCTCTCTTTCTTCTGTTTGCACAAAGTGTTTGCATGTCACACTAATTCAGCGCTTAGACTGACATTGAATTCTTTTTCTGTGAGAAATTCTGAATTTAGAGTTCTCCTTGTTGTACTCCCAATATCTTTTGATATTAATTTCCTGCCATTCTCTCAAACATTTCATGTAATTATTTTTATATTGGAATTAAAAATTTGTTAGTGAACAAATTGTTTTTTTTCTTCTTTTTCATCTGTTATTTCTGTAAATGCAGGCAAAAATTGATCAGCTTAAGCTGATGGGTCCAGTTATACTGAATGCAATTTTGAAATCACTTGACAGTTATTCAAGTTCAGAATCAGGTTTGGTCTTAACAGAATGGAAGTTTTTTACTTCTTTTGCTCAATTGAAATGGGTGGATTGATAATATGATCGAGAAAATTCACGCAGATGCTATTGCTAGGGATGCCAAAACATATGCTTTTCAAGCAATTGGATTGCTTTCTCACCGCCTGCCTCATCTTTTCAGGTGCCACTAGTGATTATTTACTCTTCTGATAACATAATCCCCTTTTGAGATTTTGATTCTCGTTGTTCTCTGCCCTATTTTGGGCCTTTCCTATTGAGTCTTTACACATTGGGTTATGAGCTGGCTATTTGTTGTCATTTCAGAGATAAGATTGATATGGCATTTCGTCTTTTTGTTGCACTAAAGCTTGAAGCCCAGTCTTTTCGTTTCGTCATTCAGGAAGCAACCATTTCCCTTGCTGCAGCATATAAAGTATGTGTGTTCTTTTTCTACCATTTGACAGAATTTATTGATTCTTGACGGGGAAGTATTTTTGTAAAGTTTTATTGTCACCCAATCTTCGGTAACCCAATTTTGGCGAGGAATACATATTCTTGCAGGTGGTATTTTCTCTATGCATATGATTGGTTCAGTTGTCCGGAATCTTTTATTTTATCGGGAACAATGTCCCACGTGTCATATATTATCCTTTATGTCTTATGTAATAAATTTGAAAGAGACTTACATGGAGGAAGATGTATAATTCAAGTGTTGTCTCTGTTGTGGTTGGACAAGTCATGCTGTGGATGCAAGAGAGGGGTTTTCCTAGGTCAATTTTAATTTTGAGCCAATAGTCAATATAAGTATGAGACAACTTTTTACATATTGAAATTGAGGGCTTAGAAGTCTTAGGACCATCTCTTACTAAGACTACAGAATGTTCTTGTAAATTATGGCCAATACCAGGTATATAAGCAGTGATTTCAAATCCAGAGGTTAAGCGTACTCTGGCAACTTTACGCAAGGTGGTTCAAAAAGAAATAACATAACATTTGTTACCATTTTTTCCAATGCATGAGTTGGCTAGACACCCAAATGTTGATTAATGCTTCCAAAACTTCTTTCAAGATCTAAATGGTGCAAGGAAACCTTATTCATTTACCTAAACTAATTCAAGTTTTCTTGATTTTCTCATTTTGATTCTCGAGTTTATTTTCACTGTGCAAGTTTCAAAGAGTGGATCAAGGACTTTTTTGTTCCAATTTCTTTTTTTCTTTTAGATTCCCTCAAAATTTTCTAGTACTTACATGAACTTCAACCTATTATCTTTGGTAGAAAAATACATATAGTATAATCACATGAACAGATATTTACTTATTAGCTAATTAACATGTGCTTGGTTATCATATCCTAGTTTTCCAAGAATGTTTGTGACAACTTAACCCTGATGTTCTTCTGTTGGCCTGTAGAATGTCCATAAGATTGTTATATACTTAAGTTCATTAAGGAAAAAGAAGTTATTCAAAATCAGGCTAGTTCGAAGCATATGATGTTAATCTATTGTTGTTTACTGTATAGTGTCAATTTATGATGGTTAACTTGTATGATTTAGTCAATTAGTCTGAATTAAATTCTTGGACTTGTTTATAAAAAAAGGAACCTTTAACTTGTTTGGTAGTATTCTTTTATTGAAAGTAAATCTCCTTATGGGGAATTTACATTTTATGCATGTACTCTTCTTGAATAGTCTATTTGCCAAGTTTGTTTATGTTAGAGTATTAGTGTTTGATACTTTGATGTGCTCTGTTGGTTTGATTTACTATGAGCTTAAGCTTTTGGGGAAGTTGGTAACACAAAATGGTGCTGAAGCATTCTTTTTCTAAAGGTCACTAATTTAAGTCTCCCTAGGCCATTTAAAAATAATAATTTAAATAGTATACTTGTAAAAAATATATAATTTGAATAGTTTTTCATTTTGTGGTTATGTTTAGTTTCATGGCCCACAAGCAAGTCCACCCGACGGGCAGAGTTGATGTGTTTAGCATGATATACAGAGTTGGGTCCTTTTAACATAAGCTTAAGTTATTCAGGACATTGCTAATCCAGCAGTTTCATGACTTCATATTTGATTTCTGCAATAGTACAAACAAATAAAACCAACAATCTGGTATTGAGAAGTATCCTACTTGTGTCATAATGCTTCTTGAGCTATATCTTTGGATTGAGGTTTTTAGGTTCTATCCGTACAACAATTCTAGCATTCTCTGGTTCAATTGTTCTGAGCCTCTGTTCATCTGTATTTACATCTTTGATACTGGTTTTTTTTATCTTGCTTATCAGGGAGCTCCGCCGATGGTGTTAAAAGATTTGGAGAAGCTTCTGCTGATAAATTCACAAGAGGTATTGCATGCTTACAACTGACTAACTTTCTTTTCTTTAAGACTGAATGGGAAAATCTGTAATCTGGTCTGCTGCCTGTTACAAAGAAACATCTATTATTTGGAAAGAACTATAAGTTGAACTTATCTGAACTAGTTGTGGCCTTGTAACTTCTCAGAAAGTCGTCCTTTCCCCCGTCTTTTAATACTGTGTCTAACAGAGAAGACTTCAATTTACTGTCACATTAGATTCGTTTGACTGTTTTGTGTCACTAGAATCCTCTATTGCTTGTCAGACTGTGTTGTATTCAGTGTTATGAATTTCTTAATTATTCCCATGCCCAGCTTTTCATAATACTTGTTGCTTTGCTGCTGACAGGAACAAAGTGAAGTGAGATTCTGTGCTGTGAGATGGGCAACATCTTTATTTGATTTTCAACATTGCCCAAGTCGTTATATTTGCATGCTTGGGGCTGCAGATGAAAAATTGGATATCAGGTTCTATCAGTTTTTCTTTTTGGCATCTATCATGGAAGACATAGTTTCTATCTATCTATTTGTGGTTTGTGTCTTTATGTGTGTGCATGAGTGCTGTGTAATAATAAAACACCCCATTGCATAAATCAGCAATCTCATTAAGGATGTTGGACAAACCCATGGATTCCACATGTTCACTGCCACTTTCTCTTGTTTTCTCTCTATGCTTTGATCTGTACCCTTACCAGTTCAAGTTGCATTGTAGCTTTGCTTGCATTGCCATCTCTGACTATCACCCATCCTAAGTGGTTCTGTTGATGGGAGGAAATGGCCTATCATTGAATTGGATTAACTGATAATAGTAATGACACTTTTGATTCTCCTGGAAAAAGCAAAAAGTTTCCAATAGATACTCTATCCTCTCTTGTTCAGAAAAAGACAGGAATTAGATTCACTACTTTAGAAGCACAAAACAAAAAATAATCTGAAAACAATGTCTCACAGCTCAAACCTAACATTAAGCAACGTTTTAGTTATGCATGTTACTAAATAATGGAAACTTCTGTTATGTGCTGGAAGCCTGGGACAATCTGTTTAGCATCATGTTATACACTATTTTTTATTTTTTATTTTTTTTACAAAAGAAGAAATTATATTGATAGGGAAGAAGTAGAAAATACAAGAAGGAGGAAGAGAAATCATCCTTTAAGGAAGTGAAGTACAGGAAAGAAAGATATAATTAATTACAAAACAGCTTGATATCAGCTAAAGAAACCCCTAAAAACACCCCTAAAGCAGAAGCCCATAAAGAAGTGAAGAAAACAATTCTATCCCAAAGCAGCTGCAATTTCAAAGGTGATTCTTGAATTCCTTTCCGTCCAAATACACCAAGCCACAGCAAACACACCACCTCTTCAAAGAATTTTCCCTTTCTTCTTTTGTTCAAAGCCACAAAATTTAATCAATAACATAGCTTCCAAATTTTGTGGACATACCCAGTGGGTTTACATTGAATTTACATTGGTTTTCGAAAGTAATTGGGGCCAATTAAGTTTCTATGCGATAATCAAGCCCACTTTCTCTATTATATATTGCTTTTCTTGATGTGTTCATTGATCATTATCTTTATGTTATTACTGGATCAATATTTATGCAAAAAAGAAAATAAAAGTTCTTGTAAGTCTTTTGATCCATCAGATGTTACTTTCTTACATTTTTTCTTCTTATTCTGGTTCTTGTTTGCACAGGGAAATGGCACTTGAAGGCCTTTTTCTTAAAGATGAAGACAGAACTATTGATCTTGAATACCCAAAACTTGAAGTTATGATTGATTATATTCTTAACCAGCAGCCAAAGATGTTAGAGTCAACTGAAATGAGGGAACAGAGGCTTCTTTTATCATCAAAAACATATGTGGCCATGATTAAATTTTTGTTGAAGTGCTTTGAATCAGAGTTGGAACACAACACTTCTATAGAAGAATCATCTGACTTTCGGTCTTCGGTTGAGGCATTGTGTTTAGTGTTAGAACATTCTATGGCAATTGAAGGCTCCGTTGAGTTGCATGGCCGTTGCTGCCAAGGCATTGATTACTATTGGATCACATATTCCAGAGGTCAGTGTCCATAGATTCTTCTGCTTGCATTGCTGCTATTTTTTTATAAAAGTATTTCTTTTACCTTGCTGACAATGATGTTTATAGATGGTTGCATCACACTATGCACAAAAAGTTTCATGGCTGAAGCAACTACTGAATCATGTCAACTGGGACACTCGTGAATCTGCAGCACGCTTACTAGGAATTGCATCCTCTGCTCTTCCTGCACCTACGTCTTCTGTTGTTATTTGTGATTTAATTTCCTTAATCAGTAAAACACACAAGCCAAGGTTTGTGATGTACACTTATTTATGGAATTTGCATTTTCCCTTAGCTATATAAATCATCCTTTTTGTTAACCTTTTCAATATATAAGTTCTTCTAGTTTTGAGTTGATTTATTTTCCAGGTTTGAGACTCAGCATGGTGCATTATGTGCGATAGGATATGTCGTTGCAGATTCCCTGTCTAGAACACCATCTGTAAGTTCAATATTTTGGTGTATCGGTATCTTCTCTCTGCACTTTGAAGTGTGTCTTGTTTAATCTCTCAAATGGTGGGTAGTTATAGTTGCATTTTGATTTGAGTGATGCTTCTAGGACTCACAGTTTTAAGGAAGGATAATGCTGAAAAACCTACGTTAAAATTAAAGTCGTTGCCTTATTATTGTAATGCACAGAGTAATTTGTACAAGTGTCTCGTATAATTGGCCAATCAGTTCTGAGAAACTGGTGTTTCAAACATTGATGATAAAGTCTCACACAATTTTCTTCGTTCACATTGGCTTTATGTGATGTTTTGAAGACAAGTCTTATACCCTACCTGTGTTATCTAGTCTTTTTTATTATTATTATTCATTTCTTATTCTGTGTTCCTCATTTTCTTATGTGATGTCAGAAATGACTTGGTATTAGATTTATGATGTGGTATGTAGTGGAACTAGTTTATTTTGGCTACTGATGAGTGATGAAGCACTATCTTTACCTTGATTTACTTTATCTGACTGAAAACTACAACTACTTTGGGATTATGTGTGCATATCCAACATTAATATATTTGCAGATCCCAGAGACTTTGTTTCAAAATACACTTCAATGCCTGGTTGATTTAGTTAACTCCGAAACTTCAACACTGGCCGCTGTTGCATTGCAAGCGCTAGGTCATATTGGATTGCGTGTTTCATTGCCTCCAATTGTTCGTGATTCTACTTCAGGTATCCTTCGTTTTTCTGTGCTGATTATATTGTTTTGTGCAATGGTTGAGCTAGTACTATATTTGTGTTGATTAATCTTCAGATGACATTGTGATGAATTTACGCGAGAAATTAAGCAAACTTCTCTGTGGTGATGATACTAAAGCAATTCAGAAAATTGTTATATCCATTGGTCACATGTGTGTGAATGAAACATCATCTACTCGACTAGATGTTGCTCTCAATTTGATATTCAGTCTTTGTCGATCTAAGGTATATATCATCTTCAACTTCTTTAAATTCCTCATTATATGCATTGGATTTTTAGTAATGAATATTTATCCCACTTTTCCCTTCACCCCTAACCCCAACCCCTTCCAATGATATGCATAAAAAGTTCAACTTGGTATTCCAAGTAAAGTTGTTTGCTAATAGAATTTTTGCTGTCCTAACTGTGTGCCTTTTGATATTAAGTCGCATGGACCAAGTTGCTCTTTTAGTAGCTGCAACTGATAAGTGTCTTGTTTTATTATGGAAAACTACAGGTGGAAGACGTCCTCTTTGCTGCTGGGGAGGCTCTATCCTTTTTGTGGGGTGGGGTTCCTGTCACTGCTGAAACAATTCTCAAAACCAACTATATGTCGCTATCCACAGCTTCAAACTTTCTCATGGGAGATGTGAGCTCATCTGTGTCAAAACGTAGTCTGCATGAAGAAACTGAAACCAGTGGAGATTATCATGCTGCGGTTAGAGAAGCAATTAGTAGAAAGCTCTTTGATGTCCTTTTATACAGCAGCAGGAAAGAAGAGCGGTGTGCTGGAACTGTCTGGCTATTATCACTTACAATGTACTGCGGACATCATCCTACCATCCAGCAAATGCTTCCTGAAATTCAGGTTTTCCACATAACCAAGAAGCTCGAATATGGCTGGTGACAGACAGTTTTACAGGGCTTCACATTTTTAATACTTAATCATTGTTATGTGGAAGGTCTTTTTAATACTTAAGATGTTTAATTGACACCAACTTCTTGCAATAGCAGCCTCAAGAATTTTGGAAACAATCTTCATATAAATGCAGGAGGCTTTCTCACACCTCATTGGAGAGCAGAACGAACTTACTCAAGAACTGGCCTCACAGGGGATGAGTATCGTGTATGAGCTTGGAGATGCATCTATGAAGCAAAATCTGGTAAATGCACTTGTCAATACACTGACTGGTTCAGGGAAGAGGAAAAGAGCTATCAAGGTATGTTGGTAGGCTGAATTTTTTTTTCTGTTCGCTATCCTTCACTGTCCCTCATGAAATTGCTTCTGCTTGAAATTTAAGTGATGTTTTATTATGTAGCTTGTGGAAGACACTGAAGTGTTTCAAGAGGGGACTCTCGGGGAAAGTCATAGTGGAGGGAAACTTAATACTTATAAGGAGTTGTGTAGCCTAGCAAATGAGATGGGACAACCAGACTTGATTTATAAATTCATGGATTTAGCTAATTATCAAGCTTCTCTGAACTCCAAGAGAGGTGCAGCTTTTGGCTTTTCTAAGATTGCAAAGCAAGCAGGGGATGCTCTTGAGCCACACTTACGCTTGTTGATTCCAAGGCTTGTTCGCTATCAGTATGATCCTGATAAAAATGTGCAGGTATGCATTGTACTAAAATATTTTGCCCGTGCAACATTTTATCTGCGTTATGTACTTTCACAGCTTACTAATTCATCCATCTGATTTTGCATTTATGGTGGTATTGCATAATGCACTTTTCATTTGCTCCGCATTTTGTTCAGGATGCAATGGCACACATATGGAAGTCACTTGTGGAAGACTCAAAGAAAACCATTGATGAAAACTTGGACCTCATTATGGATGATTTGTTGATACAGTGTGGATCTAGGCTTTGGCGTTCCCGTGAGGCGTCAAGTCTTGCCCTTGCTGATATCATTCAAGGACGAAAGTTTTATCAGGTAATCAACTGATTTTCTTTTTTTGGTGGAGTTAATATGAGACCATGTTGATAAAGTTTGGATTATGACAATTTTTAGTAACAAACACTAGCACATGAATTTTTATCTTTCTCCCTTGCTTGTCGTCTCAAATCTTCTGCAATATATTGAGGACCTTCCATTTGGCTAGCCCTTTTCTAGATTGATCCAAGACCTAACTATTTGACATTTTACTCCTTACTCCCATTGAATTTTTTAATCTCATTTCATTATGAATTGTATCCCCCAAAATGTCACTCTTTAGAATCAAGGTATTAGCAAGGATTAAAAATTCGTTTCATTTCGCCTGAAACGGGTGAAACATTTCGGTTTCCACACTGACCGAAGTGAAACACCATCAGAAACGAAACCATGGAGTTTCTGTGGAACAGTGTTGTTTCCACCAATTTGAATCGAATCCTTTTGAAACCAACTCTGATTCGACTAATGCTGCTTTTGACCAGCTTTTATGTAAATCTTATGGACAATGGCGTACCAGGTTATGCAGATCTGTGCTGCTCTTCTGCCTTTTCGTGCCGTGGAGAAGATGACTTAAATTGCTATGTTTCATTTAAGTGACGCTTTTCTTTTTCTTTTATTCTTTTGCTTTCCTTTTCTTGCTTTTTTTCTTTTGCTTTCTCTCTGGGCCTATATGGCTGGCCCAATACTATCTTCTTAAAGGCCTGTTATTACTAACGAAGGACTAACCAAAAAAAAAGGAATAACTTACCCTATTGGCAAATAATAATAAAATAACATATCAAATTTAATGTAGCACAAAAAGTAAAAATGGAGTCTTATCTTAATAATAAAGGAGAATATTTTTTCATGCAAGTAATTTTTTTTCATTTTCACTTTCTTTTTCTTTGTTATTAATTTTCAATATACTTTGTTAAAAAACACTAAATAACATGAATTTCTTAGTTAATGAAAATTATTGTTATATGTAATTTTTTTAAACATAAATTATATATATTATGAAGTTTTTATATATTATATAAATACTTCCTAAGCTTGAGTATTATGAATAAAACTAGGGTTGGCTTTGATTTGTTAATGTTGGTTGTCATTAGAATTTGATCATTTTTTTTTTTTAATTTGTATGTCCATGTTAACATTTTTATTTTGGTATGTATAAGCATTTTATGTGCTAAATTAATCATGTAAGTTAGTTATAATTATTATAAAATATGTATTGTTAAATGTTTCCATGCGTTTCCAAATAATTTGTTGTTTCCATTCCATTTCCATAGCATTTCACGAATCGTTTATGTTTTCAGACTTATCAAAACGGTACCTTGAAACAAATTTTAATACCTTGGGTATTAGTTGTATAAGTTCCCATGCGTCCTCTATTTTGAATTTAAATTTCAAACATGCTTTTATTGGTTAATTGTCACAGGTCACAATTTCCAATATAACTTCTGTCTTCATTAATTGACTTCTAGAACCTTGGGTAACATTGAAGGAACTTTCAGATACGTTAGACATATCGGTTTGAGGATAAGCCTACTGTTGCTATAATCTATGTGAAAATTTACAACTGTCCCATGTATCACACAGACTACATGCTAGTCAATATCAGTATATTTATAGCATCTTAATATTTGATCTCTCTTTCTCATTTTGTTCTCTTCCAATATTCTCTTGCAGGTTGGAAAGCATTTGAAAAAACTATGGTCAGCAGCATTTCGTGCCATGGATGATATAAAGGAGACTGTTAGAATTTCTGGTGAAAAGTTATGCCGTTCTGTAACTTCATTAACATCAAGGCTTTGTGATGTCACCCTAACCGATATATCAGATGCACATCAGGCAATGGATATTGTTTTGCCATTTTTGCTTGCAGAAGGCATATTAAGTAAAGTTGACAGTATACGGAAGGCGTCAATTGGTGTTGTTATGAAGCTTGCAAAGGTTGTGAATCTGGAATTAATTTATTTTCATTTTATATTATTCCTTTGTCAAGACTTTATATCTTACTTTATCAAATGTTTCTTATTATGGTGTCTTATAGGGTGCAGGGATTGCAATTCGTCCACATTTGTCTGATTTAGTTTGTTGCATGCTGGAAAGTTTATCAAGCTTAGAAGACCAAGGGCTCAATTATGTTGAGGTCTGACATAATGTTATATTGTTATTATACCTCGCTTTCTTGCATTTAAAATTCACCAATTATTTTCTTGTTTTACTCATTTGTGTAGTTACCTTCCTTTTTCAGCTTCATGCGGCAAATGTCGGGATACAAACTGAGAAGCTTGAACATTTGAGAATTTCAATTGCAAAGGGCTCTCCTATGTGGGAAACTCTTGACTTATGTATAAAAGTTGTAGATGCTGAATCTTTAGATTCATTGGTTCCCCGGCTTGCTCATTTGGTTCGATCTGGGGTGGGCCTTAACACTAGGTTTGTTGTTATGACATATCATGCACAATTTGTACATTCAGATGGAACTATTATTGGAATGATTGCATCATATAAAAGAGGGTTGGATCAAAATATTGTACTCATGACTGGTACTAAATATGGTGTCCAATAGCCAATACACATTTGTCTTACTCTCCTGCAGCAAGAGAGTATTTTATTCTCTTCTCCTTTGGCTTTTATACACACATACATGCATAGATTCATGTTAGGCTTATGACTCTTCCCTATTGTGCTTGTCCCGCATGGTGTGGTTACTGCACAAAGCATACCAGTGTATTTAGGCTATTCTCTCCTTTGGCATTGAGACGGGCATATCTTATCTCATGGATAGCATCCACAAATATTGTTATCTTTGATGGTGCTTTTTTTAACCTCACAGGGTTGGTGTTGCCAACTTTATGACCTTATTACTTGAAAAGGTTGGTGTTGATATCAAACCGTATGCAAACATGCTGGTGAGGTTGTTGTTTCCAGTTGTTATAGAGGAAAAAAGTGCTGCTGCAAAACGTGCCTTTGCAAGTGCCTGTGCGAAGGTATTGAAATATGCGGCAACCTCTCAGGCACAGAAGTTAATTGAAGATAGTGCAGCTTTGCATGGTGGTGACAGGAATTCTCAAATTTCATGTGCAGTCCTATTTAAAAGCTATTCATCAATGGCATCAGATGTAGTGGGCGGTTATCTTGTCATTATTATTCCAGTTATTTTTATTTCAAGGTTTGAACCTAACCTCAATTTATCCTACATCAGGTTCTTTTCTCTATATTAAAATTTGATGATAATGCTCATAAATGTGTCTGATTAAATGATGTACTTTTAGGTTGAGTGGTTCTTTGACATATATCTCCTAACCAACTTGTCTAAAGTACAAATCTGTAATTATATTGTCGCACGATAACTGATGGTTTTTGTCGTTTGTCCAAGCTTTATGCCCAGTAAACTTGCCATGAGGCGGTGTATTAGATATTAAAACCCATTTTTGGGCCCTCACTGGACTGCTTGAGCTTTAGTTCTTTGACATATATCACATAATGATGAAGATTGCGTTCAAATATTTATCTTGCTATAGTGTTTCGAGGAGTATCAAGGATTTTGATTTTGTTAAATTATGATTAATGGTATTAGCTACAAAATGAAATTAAAATGAATCTAAGCACCATGAGCCAATGTATTCCAGGCCTTCTGTGTCTGATGATTAGTATCAGCTTCTGCCCCCCTCCCACCTCTCTGTGTGGCCGGGACGGGACTATCATTACCTAGCTGGCAATTGTAGGAGTTTTAGATGACTTAACTAAAACATGATCACTGAGAATTTATGGACTATAATAATATCTTGATGGTGTTTTGGTATATAGATTTGAAGACGACAAATATGTTTCTGGCCAGTTTGAAGAATTATGGGAAGAATATACTAGTGGTGAGCGCATCACCCTCCAGTTGTACTTGGGAGAAATCGTTTCACTTATTTGTGAGAGCATTTCATCTTCATCATGGACAAGTAAAAGAAAGGCAAGTTTTTTTTCCCTTTTGTACATGCCTTTTAGATTGACTTTACATCATTACATCTCAATCCTTTCTATAGAGAGATTTATTCTTGTTTGGAATACTGAACTTGCAGTCAGCTCTGGCTATCCAAAAGCTCAGTGAAGTTTTGGGCGAATCTCTTTCTTCTCATTATCAAATTCTGCTTCAATGTCTGGTGAAAGAAATTCATGGTCGTTTATGGGAGGTAGGAAAAATGAGATAATGAATTCAATGTTAGAAAAAGGATGCTCAACCAAATGAAACAAGTGTTTAGTTTCTTATGCTTGTTTTATTTACAAAAAACCTTCGTGCAGGGAAAGGAAGCTCTTTTACTGGCACTAGGTACTCTTTGCGTATCTTGCCACAGAGCAATTTCGGCTGAAGATCCCACTTCTCCCGGTGCCATCCTGAGTTTAGTGTCTTCTGCTTGCAAAAAAAAGGGGAAGAAATACCGTGAAGCTGCTTTCGTCTGTCTTGAACAGGTTAGCAATTCACACTGGATGTTCCAAAAATTCACTGATAAGCTTTCTTCTATTTTTAAAGATTTAATGGTAAAAACTACATAACATATTCCTTTATAGAGGGCTTTTTGAATTCAAGTCATGTGAAAATAGGTTTGATATGAATTACCATAAAGCAAAGTAAATTAGCCATGTTTGAACAATGCCCCCACAGTGCAGATAATTGCAATGTGAATATGGAATAATTAATGGAATCCTCTTTTAATTTATACTAATTAATTGGAAATGGCCTAAAATAGGCGATAGAAGGACTTTTCTGGCTGAGTCTAGTTGAATCAGTTTATTGGAAATATATTGTCTACTCGGGGATCAACTGTTTTTACATTGGTAATATTCTTCAATGAATATTGGATGGTGATGATGCTGTTGATGTTAGGATGTCTCTGAGTAATATTGATATTGGAGTCCTGTTTGTCCATTTAGTTAACTTTGTTGAATGCCAATAAGTTAAAATTTTCATGTTTCTGTAGGTGATCAGAAATTATAACATCTTCCAATACCACATAAATAATGGGTTTCAACTGCATACTGCTTCTCTTCTATTCCAGCTATAGCCTTGTTCTTCTACTTAAGATGTCAAAGGCACTAATAATTTTATTTGTTTAGCTTGAAAGGGGCTCTTGCATGTGTTCTTTTTAAGTTACCTCTTGTTTGACTTGAGATGCTATGAGTTCTATCTATTTTCATAATAGATAGATACATAAGTCTTCCTTGCCATGTATTTCAGGTTATAAAATCCTTTGGTAGCCCGGAATTCTTTAATATGGTATTTCCATATTTATCTGAGTTGTGCTATTCAGCAGCTCTCAACAAATCTGGACAACCACCTTCAGCAAATGATGCAGCTAAAACAGGTTATGACAAAGTACTAGTGTTTTACTGTTCCATAAATATGCTTCGGCCTTCGATGTATATTCATCATTATGCTGTTATATACTTAATTTGGCGTGTTGTTTATTATTAAGACTCCACTCTAACTTTCAATGTCAACAATTTAAGGTTTCTTAACTCGTGGAGGACATTACCACCTATTAATTCTACAAGCTAAATCTGTCTTTTATGCAGAGTTAGACAAAATTGAAGATTCTTTTGTTCCACATGACAAAGTTGTAGATTGCTTGACAGCTAGCATCCATGTGGCACATATAAATGATATTATTGAACAACAAAAGAAATTAATGCATGTGTATATAGCCTCCCTATCACCTGGGCATCAATGGACAGGTGTTTCTATGCCCCCTTTCTCTAGGTATCTTATTCTGAGTTTCAAATGCTTCTCTACATTTATTGATTACATCATGGTTTGCAGTTAAAACTACAGCATTTTCATCTATAAAAGAACTATGCTCAAGGCTCCTTAATGTGTTAGAGGACTCCCAGGGAACTTATGAAGCCAATGTAACTTCCTTTGTTCATGAGGTAATTGGATTACATTTCTGTTATAAAATTACCAGCGACTGTTACAATGCAATGATCTAACTGGATTATGTTTCTCTTCAGTTGTTTACCTGTATATCACCAAAAGTAGTAGAATGCATAAAGACAGTAAAGATTGCCCAGGTGTGTCACCCTCTTTCCTTGCTTGTTTCAGCATTACTAATCACTTTTTGTTCCAGTAACTGTAATTAGGAAAAATCTTGTATCTGAAGGTTAAGAATTCTGTATGCAAGTGGAAAGGGAAAATGTGCACACAGAATCCTTTTGATATATTTTGCAATTTGCAAATTGCAAATTGAAAAACCTTATGATTAGCAATGAGGTCTGTTAGTTAGGGGTACATTTAGAAATAATTTTGAAATTCATTGATGACATCTGTTTTCCAGGATGATTCTATAAGATTTGGAAAATGGGTGGGGTTTTTGTTATTAAAATTTATGAGGTCAGCCCTTGAAGTTTTTGAATCAAGGGTGGGTACTGCATGTACTTTCCAGGTACCTCAGGAGACACATGTCAATTAGTCTAGGAAAAATATGGACATGTGGTTAAATCCATCAGAGATTTTGGACATATGATATGAGTCCATATTATTGAAATTTTTTGGCTTATGTCTCATAAAGGGCCTTTAAATTTCATATCTAGGGTCACCTTACATGGATGATAAAATTTCTTAATCAAAATTCAGATGATAAAAAAGATGAAGTCTTACAATGTCACTATCATTTATGTACTCAGAGCTAGATGAGCTTCTTTTTAACCATCTTTACAGGGGAATGGTGACAATTGCATTGTGCTTCAGATGCAAGTTTATTTGTTTTGTTTCCTGTTCTGGTTTTTTGCGTCCACTACCCAGGAACAACTAATTTATTTATTTGTTTTCTACCTGCCCAAAATTAGGTTCATATTTCTGCTTCAAAATGCCTTCTGGAAATCATCAAACTCTTCGTGCACCTTCCATCAGTGCATCACACAGATGAAGGATTTGAGGACGAGCTTCTTCATCAGTATGAGGTGGAGAAAAATGGGGAGGCAAAGGCATTGTTAAGGAAGTGTATCGATCATCTTGAAGACTTGAAACCCGAAACTGTCCAAGAGAACTGAATTTCGTCCAGGCCTAGTGAAAATGTGTTTGTTGATGTTCGGTTTTCGAGAATAGTTTACTCGAGTTGGTTTACAACACAATCGGATTGGAAGGATTAAGAGACATCAAACCCAGGTTCAAAATTATGGTAGCAATGACATTAGAGTTTGTTGCAGCAGCCGGCAGATTAGATAGAAATGGTTATAGACAAGTTGTTTTTGCTTACCACTTCAAAACTTAAACATTCTATCTCTTAGGTAATTTATATTTCGTATTTTTGCATCAAGTATAACAACATTTTCATATACAGATCTTCATATGAAAGCACTGAATGTTCAACCCCTCTCTCTCAACCCCTCCATTTAATACAACCACTTTTTAGGAGAAACAATGGTTACTCACGGGATTCTAGGTTGTTTAACAAGGTGATGTATAAAAACACAATACCAATAAAAGAAGGAGGAATAGTGTTGCTTCTTTAATTTGAGGTTTATTATTTTAATGTGGCCAACAAAGCAAGAACTAGAGAAACTAACTCGTATATTAAATAACCTGGAGAAAACAACTAAAAAAATGAGTAAATGACTTCCAACTTTCTTGTATTATGTTAATATTATATATTTTATTTATTTTTAAAATTTACAAATGTTTTCTTCCCAAATTTAAAAACAAGCTATAACTTAATCTAAATTTTAAATATTTTAGAACAAAAGTTTATAATACTTTTAAATTATTATTGGGAGATGCATATGATTTTAGTACTATTAAACTAATTTAATATTGTATGATAGTATATAACTTAAAATATAATATAAATTAATTATCATTTCTTAAATTATGATAAAATGAAATGACAAATGTATACCTTCAAAATATTATACTTTTTAAAAGAGTGAAGTTTATTTATTATTATTATTATTTTTTTGCCATATATAATATGTACATCAAATCTAATCATAGATCACAATTCATAATGTGAGATGTCATGGTTTCCAAAACATCTTTCTTAATCAAGTGTGATAAGACTTCATCGACAAAGAGTGTGAAGTTGGTTATATAAAATCTAAAAATAAATATATTTTAGTTTTAGGTGAATTATTATTATTAATTTAATTCTTATTAGTCTTAATTTAAGTTGAACACTAAAATAAATTTAAAATTGTAGTTGTCTTTTAATAAGAATACAATAAGTTTATTTTAGGTATTTTATCTTAATTTTAAACTTGAAGAGAGTTATGTGTAGATTTTAAAAATAAATGGAAGATATATGTAATATCATGATCATGTAATAGAGGTTGGAGTAATTTGCTAAAAAAAAGAACAAAATGAAATGGAAAGATATGGGAAAAAAAAAAAAAACTACAGCAGCATCAATGACAAAATCTTCTTGTTTTAATTATTAAAGTTGTGCCTTTTAGTTACGCACAAGAAGAATAGAAATACCATTTCTATATGGAATTCATTTTTCTGAGACATGGCTGCCAGTAATTCTTTCTTGGGCTAGATTGGGGCTTTGTGCTTCATCAAACCAAGCCCAAAACTAAGCCCATTATGACCCACTTAGCCAGATCTGGAATACTGACAGTGTCAGAGAAAGAAAAACAAGGCAAAACGGTGCGTTGCACTTCTCTTCCCCATCTGAAATCAGATTTAGGGCGCAGCAACGTCAAAATCCGTTTCGGGCATATTGAGATGGCGGTTCACAGCAGCTTCTTTTCGAACACTAACTTTCCCAGCGATTCGAACAGTGATAGCCATATCCCTGACATTTGATTGCCTTCTCCGGCACCGATATCAAGTATGGGAATTTCTTTTTCTTTTACCATCACATGGTTGATTTTTCTTTTTGGAGCGCAAAAATTACAGTTCGGAAATAGCTGGGTGTTCTGAATTCTCGAAACCCAGTCTCACTTTTCTTTCAAAGTCTTAATCTCTGTGTGGTTCACTTTGCCTGAATTTCTTGCCAAAATTGCTGAAAGTTGCTTTTTTGGGGATTATTTTTTGATTATGCAGTAAGGGCTTGACCTAGCAGTGGAAGGAAAAATGAACAAGAAGAAGAAACAAGTTGAGAAAAGTGGACCACCAAAAGGTCCTATGGAAATGGAGAATCAAGACTTGGATATAAGGAATATTATGAAGGAGATTGAAATTTTAGGTAACTATTTTCAATTTCTCTTATGTCTATAGTCGTTTTTGTTTCTGTAATGTATTGGTCCAGCTAATGGAAAAGTTGAGACTAGGGTGTGCTTTGAAAGTGTGGATAATTATGTTTCTTGGTTAATTTTCTTTTTATTCTTGCTAAATTCTATATATTTGGAACTTAAATTTGTGATTTTGGAAAGACTTATTCCGTGTTTCTGCATTTTGGATTCAATTTGTTTATTTTGAGCTGCTTGCAATGACGTGAATGTATATGGGATATCTGTGTTCTTGGCACCTTAATTTCGGAAGCATTGCCTCTTATGCTTCATCATTGAGAGTTCAGAGACTATAACTATTCCACTTTCTAAAATTAAAATATGCAGTCTGTTTCATTTTGGAGATCAATTTGATAGTTGATTGCCTGCAACTTCTTGTCTGATCAAATCAGTTACCACATTAATCAAACAAAAAAAATTCTTGTAAGGCTGCTGACCTTGCAGTTGCCAGAGCTTGAGCTACCTGATTGTTAACAAGACCCTTTTAGGGTATCATATGTTTTGATTGTTCTATGAGACTTTCTGCCATTGTCTCTTTTTGGGTGGGTACAAAGTGCAAGGCCGTAGAGATATGATCATTTTCAGGTGAATTCCTATGGATTCAGTTGGAACTTTTGGCCCTGGGTATGGCCATACCCCATTCTTCTTCATGGTTTCCTTTATGGTGAGAATCATGTGGCAGTTGGTGCTACTGAAATCTGCCTTAGCTCAATAGCAAAGTTCTAGAAGTCGGTTGGATTTTGTAAACAAATCATTTCAGTGGTTTCCATGTATGTATAGCTTAGCAATGTGATAAAGGCTAGTTCCTTGTGTTTTGAAGGAGCTAATTTTAGTGTTAGGAATCAAATGAGTGCTTATTCCCTTGGACGGGGGATTAGAGAATCGTTCTGATAAAGGTGTTCTATATTTTCAGAGCATTGTTCCTTCAGAACATTTCTTTACTTACTTCCCTCCACCCCTCCTCCACCCCTCTGATATAGGTGTTCTATATGTTCAGAGCATTGTTCCTTCAGAACATTTCTTTACTTACTTCCCTCCACCCCTCCACCCCTCTGATATAGGTGTTCTATATTTTCAGAGCATTGTTCCTTCAGAACATTTCTTTACTTACTTCCCTCCACCCCTCCTCCACCCCTCCACCCGCCCTTCACCCCTGGAACAGTTTGACTGGCCAGAAACAAATGTGATTGTATTGGCGGTTCACTGCCTTGGGAAAATTTAGTTATCCCGTGGAAGTTTTATGCTCGATTTTCCATGAACTATAATGTTGGTTACTCTGAATAATGGCAGCTACTTTTGCTTGTTTTAGGCTCATCGAATATGACGTGGAAAGAACGGAAGGATATGGAAAATAGGAAGATTGTTTCTCTTGGTGGAAAGGTATGTGCTGTGTGTCCTTCATGGTTCAATGTTTTGCTGTATTTTGTGTGAGCGAACCATTTTACAACGGCTCTGTTGTTTCCTATACGCAGGCTCCTAAGAAGCAGAGGTTACCTCTCAGTGTAGCACGGCCAATGATGAAGAAACAAAAGCAAAGAGAGCAGAAAATGCTAGAAGAGGTAAGTAATTTCCTCCGTCACCCTTGTCTGTCAAACCTGGTGTACATTCTACCTCACATGGATAGCTATTGCCATCATGAATTTCACACCTGGGATTTAGCTATATGTGAAAGTGAGACTGTACTGCACATACTATTGTCCCCAACAATTCTTATTTTTGTCATTTTACCTGGATATCCCTAACCAATTGTGGCTGTCAGCAAAAAATTCTTGGACGATTTGGTGGGAAGCATTCCGGTAGCAGCAGCAAAAGGTCAGCGGGGAAGCGCAAGCCTGAGGATAGGGTATTGAAATCAACTGAAGGTCGTTTTAGAAATGGTGTACTTGATGTGAAGCATTTATTAAGTTCTGCTCCAGTCTAAGGAAAGGAAAAGTGGGTTTGATGCATTCAGTAAAGGCAAAAAGAAAGGAGGTGGAAAAGGTAAGAAGGGTGCTATGCAAGATCTTCTGTGAGTGAACGAGATGAGGATCGATGGAGTTCAGGGGTTGGATTCTGTTTAGCTGTTCTTGGACTTCTAGATGTAACTTTTAGTATTTGATGTTTTTGGGAAGTATAGGTTTTAAAGATATAGTTTGTTTGGATAAATCTATTGTATCATTTAATTTGAGCAAAAACAGAAAATTTATATTCACATTTTGTCTAGTAATATTTAAAGAAATTCAAGACCAAAAAAGCCAGAATAAGCTTTAACTAGACAAGCTTGCAAATTGGATACCTTGAATTGTATACTTCAACTGAGAATATTAATGAGCAATTGTACAATCTCTCAATATAGTGAACATTAGTATTACATTCTCAAGTACATGCTTGATCTTCAGTTTGATTGACGGGAGTATGCTTATGTCACTCCATGATCAATTTTAGAGCTTTACAAGGAAAGTTTCTCTTCTTTTGATGCATCAAGAAAGGAATGTTTCTTTAGGGTTTTATATTTATTTATTTACCGGGCATATTTTTTTAGGGTTTTATATTTATTTATTTACTGGATATTTTTTTTTTAATTTAGTTGTCAAATTGTGTTTGAGTATCCATTTATTTCTTCAATCAAAGTAAATTTTGATAAACAATTATCACATGAATTATGATCATACTAATTAAAATTAAAATTGATAAATTTTACTATTTTTAAAAAGAAAAATAATGGATGAGAAGAAAATGAAATTATAAATTTGTGATGCGGAATGACTCAAAATAGTCTTGACTCCTCCTCCAGTGTTGATGGACAAAGTGTCCACTTGCTCTCTTTTCGGGCCATCAAATATTACAAATTTCGTGTCTTTATTCTCTTTTCTTAGCCACTACACCCCCCACCCAAATAAATAAATAAATAAATAAAAAGAGAGAAAAACAACGATTGTGGGTTTGTAGTGGTCACTGTAAGATATGGGTTGTCTGTTCTATAGGTGGCAGCAATAGGGGCAGAGAGACTTTGCAGCGCTTTTCATCAAATTCATAAGAAACTGGTATGTACATTTATTTGAATTAAGTTCTCTTGTAGTGTATCCTTTTGTAATTTTGTTTCAATTGAAAGTTCTTCGTTTTATTATACTCTGTCCAGGTCTATGAAGAATTGAGTCCAGATGCTGCACAAAGCTTTATAAACTCGTCGAAAGGTTCCAGAAAGTAGTTTAAGTACTTTCTTTACTTGTTTGACAGTAGACATGTAAACTCGGTTAGCATTTGGATGAATTATATTTAACAATCAATTGTTTGTATAAACATTTTGTAATTGAATCATTCAAGTGTAGAGATGCGTTAACAGATACAAAATTACACACTTCACTAGATGAAGCTCAAGCTGCAAGATGGGCAGCTTGATGGTGATGCTACATTGATTATGAAATCCTATCAAAAATACAAAAAGTTAGCTTGATTAAAGATATCATTTAAATGCTAAAAAAAAGAAATGCTTAATTAATTGATGCAGGGGAAAATCTGAACTAGTAGTGGTCAACAAAATTGTAATTATCAAGGATATGATAATCAGAACAGTGCATTAGCCAAAAAAAGATAATCAGGACAGTTCATTATATAGACTAAACTTCCGATTCCAGACCCTGTTTCTTGAAACATGTAAACAAAAATAAATGTTCGAAATGCAAAATATATAAGTGTTCAGTAAGCATAACACTGATGACAGTCTTCTTTTCGCATCATGAACATGAATGTTGATCAAGGATTTCATTCTTTTAAGCAATAGAGGACTGAGCATGGTTAATCATGAAGAGTTCCCAAGATATCCTCATCTCTGTATAGATGAAACCTGAAACAGAAATAAAGCCAGACAAACAAGTGAGGTCCAGTATCATCTTTTTTAACTTTCTCTATTGAAAAAAGAATAATAGATAAACTGATAACAGAAAACAGCAGGCATAAGCTTGATACATTAAAACACTATGCAAGACATACAAAGGTGGCTTTAATATTTCAAACATTGCTAATTTTTTCCTCTATATGCATATTGTCAAAGAGAAATAGCATGGTTAATTATGACATGCTAGTGGAAATATAAGAAATTCTTCAACTTGCAATTTTGCAATCTTTTGACTTCTCAGACAGTGAAATGTAAATTGTCGCCTGCTACAAAAAGGACAAACTTTGCACTTGATAATGGGAAAAAAAGTATACTGCTCTCAGCCACACAATATATTGTTTCCACATTCAAAGACATAGTTCCCTGTCAGCTCCTCTTAAAAGGCCAAAACATTTCATGGTGCTTTGAGTAAGCATGAACAATGCACATGGAAGAATGGTTCAGTTCATAAATGCGAAATTAGCAGATGGCCCTTCCTATATGTGAGAGTTAATCATAGTGACTCAGTGGAATGGTTCAGCTTCTGTGAACAAACACCAATTCAACTCAGTTCATTCTCAAAAAAAATACAACATAATTGGAGAAAGATGTATGATCACTAGCACAAAAGTCTATTAGAGCAGCATAATCCAAAATTAAGAATGTTTCAAGCTTGCATGCCATCAACTTCTTTAAAATATACAAACATGGTGTGGCTTCCTTTTCCCCTCAATCCCAATAACAAATAAGGAAACTGTAAGAAGTTAATAACTTAGTCTGACAACATGATAAAATACTAAGCTTGTGATTAGAATAAGAACATGTCCCTAAGATTTGTTAGAAGAAAGGTGCATTAGCAGAAAGATTCAATTAATGATTGGTGAATTACAGACTTGCAGTTGTAGGACGCATGGATAGGGACAGGAGTGACAACTTGAAAAGTACCCTAGTGTTTGATGGAGAGAATCTTCAAATTATAGTAAATGTATGGAACTTGATCTCTAAGGCAACTCCATCTCCCCCATACTAAATAAGTTAGCAACCAATGAAGGCTAGGCACAAGCAGTTTGCACTATAAATTCATAAGGTAGTATCATTCAGGGAAGGAAATTGGACCTCTTGGTCTTTCTAGGTGGAGGTAGCCCTGATGCTTCAATAACCCAAGACTACCAAAAGGAGAAGGAAGAAAAAAAAAAAACTAACAGGTATGCATTACCATGTAAAATAAACTTTGAAAAGAAAACTATATTATCAATGCACGGGGAAGCATTACTTGCACATAAATGGTACAAGGTAAGTGAAATACTTTCTCTTTTCTGTTTTTAATTTTTACTTTTTACTTTTTTGGATAGAGAAATGCAACATTACATAGTAGCTGCAAGAATTTTAAGTTAAAATAAGACAATTTCAAGGGAAATCCAACTTACTGTTTTTCTCCAAGCTTCACTTCAATTCCTCCATATTCAGGCAAAAGAACAGTGTCTCCTTCCTTTACACTAACTGGGATCAGCTTCCCATCTCTGTCATGAGAACCCGGACCCACCGCAACAACTTTTCCAGTGTTAAGCTGATTTACATCAAGCATTCAAAAAGAAGCATGTAAACCAGGAATTTCAATAACTAATACTCTAATTGGAACACAGTTGTAAAACAAAATTATATGCCTAACCTGAAAGCAATCGTATTTTGTTGAGAAAAACAGTGGGAAATAGTAGAATTCCTTTTTTTGGTTGGTAAATCAAAACCCTACTCAGCAGACTATTGTATGACACGATAGAAGCCAAAAGATAGCAATAAAGCAGCACCTCATGGCTCATACAGTAGAAAGACATGTTTCTCAGGTCAACCATAACAAAGTACACAAACTAAATTATAGATTACATGAAATAATGTAAATAAATGGAAACTGCAAGTATCAAAATAACCATACATAGACCAGCCCCTGTATAAACTGAGGAAGAAAACAGTGGGAAAAATGTAAGGTACACAGAATCCTCAAAACCCTACTTAGTGGACTATAGTATACACATCCTTCCTATATTCCTGGATCTCAAATATGACACCACGAAGGCCAAAATAAAGCAAGAAAGCAGCACCTCATGGCTCACAGTAGAAAAATATGTTCTTCGGATCACCCATAAGGCCATAACGGAGAACACGAACCAACTTGTAGAATACATTAAATAATGTAAGCAAAAGGAAACTGCAAGTATCAAACGAACCAAACATAGACCAGCCCTCATAAATTGAGGAAGAAAAGAACCATAGACCACAATCCTAATACAATTAGATAACTAGAATCCAAACCCATATAATACAAACGCAGAAAAATCATACTTTGACTACGAAAAAAAATCTGATAATTATGTTAGCTGCGCTTATAATTATTTTGGGTTACCAAAAATGTAATAATCCATAGCAGCTGCCAAAAAGCTTAGTGGGTTCAGTAAAGGGGACGAGAAACTAAAGACATGCATCCTTAACCATCTTATTCTTGTGGGGACGAAGATAAGGGGTTGTAAAATTTGTACCTTGGAGGTTTTCTCAGGAAGTAAAATACCCAAGTTGGTCTTCGATGGAGGAACTATTTTCTCTACCAAAATGCGATTGAGAGTAGGAATCAAACGCTTTGCCATTTGGAATGAAATAAAGGAAGGGATCAAGAGATAACAGAGCTGGGAATGCGAAATGGTAGAGTAACTGGAAACTTCTCTTCAAGCCCAACTTTATAGGCGCTCAGAGCCGGTAGACGACAACAAAAGAGTGTCGTAGGGTTTAAGGAGGACTTTAGGACAGTAATGAAATCAAATGTTGAAGAAATAGCTAAATTATAATTTTACAGTATTTTTTAATATTTAATTACCGATATCATAAATGTATTGCTATTTTATCATTAATTATGAATGAATTAATTATTTTTTGGGTTTCTCATTAGTAGTATTATAGAGTTAAACTGGCTCATGATTATCTATTTTTATAATATTTTCTTATATTCTTGTTATTGTAAAATATTCTTAATTAATAAGATCATAAATGTATCTTATTATTAAAATCAGGTATTGTGAGTCTTCGTATTAATTTTTAATTAAGAATAATCAACTCTATCATAATTAAGATGTAATATTATTATATAAAAATACATTACATGCCTCTACCATTACAAAGTAAAATATTGAATATATATATTCTCAAATATAAAACCTTATAAATTCAATAACCAACTTCCAATCACCTAGTTACCATCTCTGTCCTTCTCTCTGTATCTTCCTGCTTACTGAGTGGGCGATTGATTTTAAGCCTCTGAATAGTGAATACCAGAAAACAGGCCAATGATTTATTTTTATTTTTTGTGTATATTCTTTAATTAATTAAAGCAAAAAAAGAAAGAAAGAAACACAGGGTCACAAATCACTATTTAACGTTTTCCACCACTTCTCTGTGAACAACCACGTTACGGTTGTGTGACATTATCTTCCTCTCTATCATCTAAGAAAGTAATGGTTTTTAATTTATCTAAGAAAACTCCTTAATTATTGAAACCCGCAAAAAGAAACCCTATCAAGATTTTAGGGCTTCTGATTTTTGTTCTCACTTCAAGCCCTTCCCTTTGATTTCAGGTCTGTAATTTGCTATATCTGTCTCCTCAATTCTCGTTCTTTTGGAATTTCTATTTTGGGTTTCCCAGAGATTGAATGAAAACAGAAGAAAACATATACAAATTGTATGTCTCCTTGTAAATTTTCTAGTAAAGATAATGTTTAAGAGACTCAACTTGTTCATTTAAGTAACAGCCACTTTTTCTATTTTCTTTTTTTCTCGGGTGGGTGGGGGCAGGCGTTTTGGGTTTGATTAAAATTTTTGGATTGGTGATTGTTTTGGAGTTGAACTTCAATATTTACTGGTTTTTATCAAATAGTAAGAATGTAACACTTTTGGAAAGTTTTTCATATACAGCAAGGAAAGTAGTTCCAATCTTGAAAAGAGGAAATGCATATGTTGACCAGGGATATATGGTTCTTACTGAAGGTAATTAGCTCTATGTTCTACTCCTCACTTGCATATGATACATACTTGGATGAGCTACACCAGATAGTTTGTTAGGTCCCCAAGCTGGAAATTCGTTGAATTTTGAGGTTGGCAAAACCACAATGTCACTGAGAAGAGTTAGGCAATTCCATTGCTCTCTATCACTTTGGCTTGTTTACCTACTTGTTACCTCAGTCCATTTCAAGTGTTCGGATGGATACCATTCGAACTCAATAGACTTTGAGTATGATGAAATTTACTAAATCTTAAAACTTAAAACCCAGATGTTTAGAAGGTGAGAAGTGGCATAGTGGACATCAAGTAAGAGGAGTGTCACCATTTTCATTTGTTGATCCATGACCAGTTAGGGAGAACTCATTATTGAAATTGATAATAGTTAATTAATTTTGTTTTGTTTTTGTTTTGTTTTGGGGTGCATTCCCTAAATAGAGATTTTGAACTAGAATTAGACCCCAATTTGAGAATGTACAAGTACATACATGAGGCAGACAGGATGATAGGAAATGGCATAATGTGACTCAGTCTTGTGATGTTAGCTCATAACTCCAGTAAAAGGTGATTGTGGATTAAATTAAAAGAACTGGAGTAGCACAAGCAGTTTGAACGAGGCAAAGTGGAAACTAGAAAGGAGGCAAAGTTTCTGGCAGATATGATATTATTTCTGATGTAGATACTTTCTGTCACCACTTTACATTCTAATCTTACCATGGCTTTGTTATATACTCAAATAGTATGTGCAAAGATTTCCACTTACATACACTAGCTATAATATTGTTCTGATATCTGCTTAAATCAGATTATATATTACATAACCTTAAACCTATGTTAATTTGCAGTAAAGATGAAGGATACTACACAAAAGAGACATTGCCATGGAGAAGACATACAAGAGACATGTTCCATGGTGATTCCTTCAGTCAAAGGAATCCAAGCTTATGCAGTAGTAACACGAAATTTGGAAAGCTGGTTATTTATTTTACTTTCCAAATCATCAGTACAGCCCAATGTGCAATGACAAAGACAAGTAAGATGTGACAAAAAAGGTGACTCAATAACTAAAACAAGACTTCCATTTCTATTATCTATCTCAACATTTATCTGTTGTAATCAATGTTTGTTAAGTTCCTTGAGTTGATAAATTGGTTTGTTCGGTCTGCGTGCATCTGTCCCATGGTCCCATGAGTATCTTCCTCAGTACATCTTCTTTTTAAACTTGTTTAGTCATAAAACTGTCACATGATTTCTATCTTGTCATCAGTATTGATATTTCCATTGAATTGTGCAGTTTCTGAAAGGTATATTAAAATTCATAAAAATAGTAGAAGTTGGTCCAAGGGATGGATTACAAAATGAAAAGAATATTGTATCTACAGATGCAATATAGACTAGCATCTTCTGGGTTGCCTGTTATTGAAGCAACAAGTTTTGTATCTCCTAAATGGGCTCCACAGGTACAATTACCTTTTGCTTTGCGTTAGACATTGTAGCTTTATGTTATCTTACTGTATTAAAGTCATTTAAGAATAATTTAGTACAAATAAGGACATTTCTGATGTTAGCCTTTTCTTCTTATGCATTCAATTGTGTTAAGAAGGATGCCTATCCATGCATTTTAAATAGAACAAAGCCAGTTTATGCATTAATAGGGTGATATGAAATTGGGGAACCAAAAGTTTCTATTTTTTCTGCTTTATGTAATTTTGAGGGCATATAGCTCTGTTTCCTAGGTATTAAATTATAACTAGTTGTTTTCAGTAATTTCTAATATCTCTTTCAATATCAACCTTATAGTAAAAGTAGTAATCGTACTTGACTTATACATAGGATTTAACACTTATATATGATGATATAACTATTCTGTGCCGTTGAGGATTATGAACATAAAAATAAGTGAGCTATACTCGACTAGACTCAATGAAGCCTTTAATCCCAAACTAGTTAGGGTGGTCGGCTACATGAATCCTTATCATCCATTCGCATCTATCAAGGCATCATTTTTGTGACACCTAAAGCAATCATATCCTTCTCAATAACTTATTTCAGTGTAATTTTTGGTCTTTCTCTACCCTATCTATCCTCTTCATATGTTAGCAAACGAGGAAAAATTTATCCAAGTGAAGCATAGGTTGACACTAGTTCAGGTTTATGATATCAATTCTTCAAGGGAAGAGATGAAAGATATTAAATATCTTGATTGATATATATGGCACATGGTTAAACTGGTGTTGGTGTATATACTTTTGTATAGAGTATTTGTGTCTTTCCCTTTAGGAGTATATATATATATAGGTTGTAATTGTTTGAATCAATACAATATGAGATTTTTCTCCAAAACTCAACTTGGTATCAGAGCAGGAACAGTCCTCCACTGCCACTGCTGCCATTGACCGGCAACGAAACGCGAAACTTTTTGGACGGAAAATTTCACAGCCGTTCGCTGACCAAAACCCCCAAACTTTTGTTTTGATCCCTTGCCATTTTGGACATCAATTTTGCAATTTTCTGTTCGTGCCCTAAGTCTTTCAATTTTTCTGAAATCCCTTGATCCCGGTTATTTTCAGTGGGTTTTTGTCAATCTTGTTCCTCCCTAGGCAGTGATTTGGAGGTTTGATTTGTAACCCTAAGACTGATTTGGGAGAGGGAAGTGTTTTGGAGGTTGTTTGGCTGCGATTTGAAGGCTGTTTGGCTGGCTGAGGCTGTCTGGGCTGCGTTTTTAGAGGTGTTTGGCTGGAAATTGACACTTTAGAAGTTTTCTAGTTTTGGGTCAGTTCTGATTCGGATTGTTGTGTTTTTTGGCTAAATGTTGGTGATCTAAAGTGTTTTATTGGTTCTTTGTTCAATCTATTTGGCTTTGGGCTGCTTCTTGTGATATTTTTGACTTCTTTTTACTGCTAACCAGTTATTAGAAGTGATTATTGAGGGTCTATTTTAAGTTCATTCGGACTTGAGAATGTCGAATATAACTTGTAATCCTCGGGGCACTATAAAACTAGAAGTAGAGGTAACAAGGAGTTTAACAAAGTTCAGCCACTAGATAGTAGATTGGGAGGTAGTAGTGCAGGAATAACACTCCTCTTAGTAAAGAAGAATTACAATATCTCAAGTACTTGTTGACTAGACTAGATTGCAATTCTCATATGGCATCTTCTTCGGTTTTGCTAATGCTCTCACTACACATTCATCTTTTGATTCAAGACCATGGATCATAGACTCAATGCTTCAGACCATATGACGGGTAATTCCAGTAGTTTTTTTTTCATATTTCCCTTGCTTAGGTAAAGAAAAAGTTTGAGCAGCTGATGGTTATTTGTCATCCATTTCATGAAAAGGTTCCATTCGTCGTACTCCTTCCTTGAACTTGTCATCCGTTCTTCATGTTTCAAAGTTTTCCATGAATCTTTTATCTATTAGTACTATTACTAAAGACTTAAATTGTACTGTATCCTTTAATTCGTCTTCTTGTATCTTTCAGGAACTGGGAAAGGGAAAAATAATTGGCTATGGTAAAAAGTAGGATGGGTTGTATTTGTTATAATATGGTCTAGTTCTAAAGCTGATATTTGTGGTCAAGCTCTTCAAAGTAGTTCTATAACTTCTTCTTAGTAGGAATTGGTTCAGTGGCATTGTCGCTTAAGATATCCATCCTTTCTGGTTTTGGGAAATATGTTTCCTAAGTTACTCAAGCATTGTACTCTGAACAATTTGACTTGTAATGTTTGTGATTTTGCGAAACATACACGCTTCTCTTATTCTCCAATGAACATTAAGAGTCTTTCTCCTTTTGTGCTTATACATTCTAATGTATGGGGCCCTAGTCGGGTTTCCTCGTTATCTGGTTATAAGTGATTTGTTACTTTCATTGATTGTTAGAGTCGAGCTACCTGGGTGTATCTTATGCGTGCAAAGAATGAAGTGTTTTAATGTTTTCAGATGTTTCACAAGATGATTTGCACTCAGTTTGATGCTAAAGTAAAAGTTTTGAGAAGTGATAATGGTACTGAGTATATTAAGGGGTCATTCTAAAACTATCTTTGTGATTATGGTATAATTCATCAAACTAGTTGTGTTAATACTCTTGCTCAAAATGGTGTTGCAGAATGAAAAAATCGACATCTATTAGAAGTAGCAAGGTCATTGATATTTACTATGAATATTCCAAAAATTTATTGGGAGGATGTAGTTCTCTTAGCAGCTTATCTTCTCAATCAGATGCCATTACAAGCTCTCGATTTTAAGACTCATGTGGATCTTATTCTTGGTAATTGTTCATTCATTATTCTTCCTAAAGTGTTCAAGTGTGTTAGCTTTGTGCATGAGCATAGAAAGGACATCCTAGTATGTCAGCTTTGTGCATGAGCATAGAAAGGACATTAGCAAACTTAATCCGCGAGCTTTAAAATGTATCTTTATTGGGTACTCTGTAACTCAAAAAAATACAAATGTTACCACCTACTTACTAGGAAGACTTATGTCAGTATAGATGTCACTTTTCAGGAATCTGATGCCTATTTCTCTTCGCCATCTTTTCAGGGGGAGAGCAATTGTGAAGACGAGTTGACTTATCGAGGTCAAGGAAAGTGGATATCATCTTTGGAGTTGACTTATGGAAGACAGGGGGAGAGAAAATCATTTGTGGAGGAAGGTAACGTGGAGAAAGAAAATGAAGAGATTGTAAATAAGGAAAGTGTGTTGGAGGTTGAGAAAGGGAATGGTGGTGAAAAGGGTGAAACTCTTAATGGCAGTAAGGGTCTTATGAGACTGGCAAATGATGATTTGCTTACATACAGTCGTAGAAAACATAAAGTTACAACCATCAAAAATGCTTTACCTAGCTAAGAATCAATCCTAAACTGAATTCCACAGCTAGCACAAGCTCTTTTGAATTGTAAGTCTTATGATCCTACTCCTTCTTCAAATTTACTTTGTGATACTCCTATTATTGATGATATTAATCTCCCTGTTGCTACTAGAAAAGGAGTCAGGACATGTACTCGTCATCCCATCTCTAATTATGTCTCATATAATTCATTGTCTCCATCACTTAGAACTTTCTTGTCTTTTTTGTCCTTTGTATCTTTTCCACAAGATTGGAAGGAAGCACTTATTGAAGCTAAATGGAATGATGCCATGGTTGAGGAAATGAAGGCATTGTCCAAAAATGATACTTAGGAACTTACTAGTCTTCCTCGAGGAAAATGGATAGTTAGTTATAAATGGGTCTTTACCATTAAGAGGAAAGTTGATGGGACAATTAAGAGATACAAAGCGAGGCTTGTTGCAAAAGGATTCACTTAAACTTATGGGGTGGATTATCAAGAAACTTTTGCTCTAGTTGCCAAGATGAATTCTATCAGAGTTCTTATCTCTTGTGCAGTGAATCTTGGTTGGGATTTGCAACAACTGGATGTAAATAATGCTTTCTTGCATGAAGTTCTTACATAGAAAGTTTATGTGGAGATTCCTCTAGGTTCTTTTGTCAAAAGACTGAAAGGAAGGTATGCAAATTAAAGAAGTCCCTGTATGGTCTAAAATAGTCTCCTAGAGCATGGTTCGATAGATTTAGCAGGGCAATGTTATTTTTTGGGTATCAACAAAGTAATGCTGATTACATTATGTTTATTAAACATTGCAACGGGAAGATTACTATTCTCATTATTTACGTTGATGATATAGTTGTGACAGGAGATAATCCTGCAGAAGTGTCCAGATTAAAAAATCACTTTAGCTAGAGAGTTTAAGATAAAAGACTTGTGAACACTCCAGGTGCTTTCGGGGAATTGAAGTAGCTCAGTCTAAAAAAGGTATTTTCTTATCTCAAAGCAAATATGTTCTTGACCTTTTAGAGGAGATTGGTATGCTTGGATGCAGGCCTACTAACACACTTATAGAAGCTAATCTCAAGTTGCAGAATGGTGATGGAGAACGTGTTAATAGGGAGAGTTACCAGAGATTGGTTAGGAAGTTGATTTATCTGTCTCACACCGGGCCAGGCATAGCTTATGCTGTCAGTATGGTAAGTCAATTTATGCACAATCCGCATTCCACTCACTTAGATGCAGTTCATCGTATTTTGAGATACTTGAAATCTGCCCCTAGAAAAGGACTAGAAAGGGACTTTTGTTTGAGAATCACGGAAGCTAAAAGATCGAAGCATATACCGATACAGACTGGGCTGGGTCACTCGATGATAGGAGATCCACCTCGGGATATTGCACATTTGTTGGTACAAAACTAGTTAATGGAGAAGTAAGAAGCAAACTGTAGTTGCTAGATCAAGTGCAGAAGCAGAGTATAGAGCAATGACACATGAAACTTGTGAGTTGCTATGGCTAAAGAAGCTAATGCAAGATCTTAGGCTAGCTTGGGAAAGACCTCTTATGTTGTACTGTGACAACATTGCTGCTATTAACATAGATCACAATTCAGTATAACATGGCAGGACAAAACACATTAAGATTGATAGACACTTCATTAAGGAAAGCTAGATACGAGATTAATTTTTCTACCTTTTGTAAGATCTAAGAATCAGCTTGCTGATATCTTTACTAAAGGTCTTGGTAGTTGTGATTTTCATCCTAATGTTTGCAAGATGGGCATGACGGATATATTTGCTTCATCTTGAGGGGGAGTGTTGGTGTATATACTTTTGTGTAGGGTATTTGTGTCTTCCCTTTAGGAGTATATATATAGGTTGTAATTGTTTGAATCAATACAATTTGAAATTTTTCTCCAAAACTCAACTGATGGTATCCACTAGAAGTGCTGCATGAGCGTTCAGTTGTTTGCAGATCTTACTTGTGAATTAGTGGTTGTTTTCTTCTGTTTTGGGTATTGTTTTTCAAGGCAAGTCTTGGCGTGTGCAGTGTGCTTTACATGGATCTATTTCTAGAAGACAATTGAATATAATTGTCACCTTTGACAGTTTGATCTTTGATAAAGGAAATTTTTTTATTTTTTATGGTTGGATTAACAATTATCCCAAAAGCCTTAAGCTTACTGGGGATGGGCTCAACTATGTATATAAAGCTTAAGATAGCTAACATTCACAACTACCTTTGGAAAACTATGACAGTATAAGATTGATTTATGACAACATGGGTAATTTTACCTCACTCAAGAAGTACTAAGGTCTGTCATAAACATTATCTTCTTTTTCACATATCATGTACTTAGGGTGAGATATGAAATACTCTTGACTAAATCTAAATTATCTATGCTCGTTCATTACTAGCTTGTGTTTCACAATTATGATCTGATTGCATGAGACATATCTTTGTTGTTGTCTGTGAATCAATGTACTCACGATTAGAGATTTTACCTTTTTCTAATTCTATACAGTTCTGTTGAAAACATCTGTTTCTTTGGCGCATTCTGCTCATTGTCATTTTATTACCTTTTGTAGTTAGAAGATGCAAAGGATACAATGGAAGCAGTTCGTAATATGCATGGCATCAGACTACCAAATTAGGCCACGTTGTTTCAATAGTTTTCTGACTTGCATCAACTTCTAGGGTTTTTAAGCTTCCATTGCAGCTGGTGCCAGGGAAATAGCGGTGTTTGCATCAGCGTCTGAATCATTTTCAAAATCTAATATTAATTGTAGCATTGAAGAGAGTCTTGCTCTTTATCATGCCATTACCTGTGCTGCAGAGCTCTCAATTCCTGTTCATGGGTATGTCAGTGTGTTTTTGCCCTTTTTTATGAATTTAACAATTTCATTATTTTTTCTTGTGTAGTACTTTGGTGTTTTTATTCCAGAAAGAGTATCCTACACCTGTTTTTTACCTTACAGAATAATCTCTTCAGGAGGTTTTTATTTCCCTGTAACTTGCCTTGTGTCCATAAATACTGACCTTTCGCCATATTTCTTCTTAAAATTTATCTAACAGTTGTATTATATGTTCCATCTTGCAGTCAATTTATTCCTTTATGTTACCTAATCTTTATAGTACTCTATACTTTTAAAGAAAGAGGAACAAACAAAAGGAAAATCTTGTTATCACTATCTTATGTAATGAACTTGATCTTGACTGCATCTGTTATTTTCGTTTTCTTGAACTATTCCATTGGTAAATCTATTAGTATAGATTATATGCATGACTCCGGTAATTTTTACCCAGGCAGCCTGTAGAAAGGGGTCAAATCATTCCTGGAGAGTACAACTTAAACTTAGGAAATTCCAAACTTGTTTTAAATTTGCTGTGCCTGTAGGCCACTGCCACATTAACACAGTACTCTCTCTCTCTCTTACCAAGTGATGTAATTACAAATAAGGGAGAGAAAAATACTTAAACCTGAGTTCTCCTCAATTAAGAGGGATGTGGTTTCCATTGAGACAATGACTCAACTGCCAATTAACACAGATCATTTGATGGCCAAAGATTGTGTCCGAAGATCTATCTATCTCATGCATCACTCTAGTACCTATAGGTCTATTCACTTGCAGTGGTTTGATTCCTGGAGAGTTCAATCATAAGTGTGGATTTAGGCCATTGATCCACTTTTCTTTGTCCTCCCAACAATAAATCCAGCAAAGTTGAATTATCCCCTGCAGTGACTTTATAATAGTGAATATTTCAGGGCATATCTACACATTTGTCTATGTTTCCTTTGGTCAACAAGCTCTGCATGATGATTTTGTAGATATTTTAGCACACACCAACCTCACGTAACCCTCCTTCCCTGCATCTTTCTCCTTCTCACTTAAGGCATGTGGTATGTCATTACCAATAAAAGATATTCTAGGACTTGGAAATGCAGAATAGTGAAGTTTTTACCTAAACTTGAGAAAAGAAAAAGAATCTAACCATTAACCATGACAGCAATTAGTCACAAGCGTTGCTTGCTACAACGACCACTGCAACAAGTTTGACTCATTTGCTATTTATAACCATGGTTAGGAGCAGTCATGTTTTATAACTGGATGTGTTATGCAATCTTCACATTCTATTTTTGTTTCCCTCTCACTATTAAATCATGCTAAAGAGCTATTCTGTCATTTGCAAGACTCTGAATTTTGATTATTTTTCAAATTCGAAATTCATATTCTTGTTTTATTTTATTAAATTTGTTCATCTGAAGATACCCATGTTGCAACATAACTTTATAATCGAAGAGACTCAGTCATCATTCTGCTTTTTTATTGTATGCTTGATAGGTATGTATCATGTGCTGTTGGATGCCCAATGGAAGGAGCAATCCCTCCATCAAAAGTGGCATACATGGCAAAAGAACTGTACGATATGGGATGCTTCGAAATCTCCCTTGCGGACACAATTGGAGTTGGTACACCAAGTAATCATTTAGAGGTCTAACTTTCCAAACATAATAAACATGTTTAAATCTCAATTACAACCATCTTCGTTAATACTACACCAGAATACTACTGATTCCAATAAAGTACTTTAGATTAGAATCATTCCTGTTCTTAGCAAAATCAAGTATAGAGTATAGACGTAAGTTCAATTAGTGTTATTTTAGTGATTCATCTAAATTACCGTTCCTTTCCTTCTGGGATCAGAACCCTTTGCTCCTCACTCTGATTTAGAAAGTAGCTTGTGACTTTTCTTTTCTGAACTAGTGAGTTTCAACTTTCAAGTATAATTCCACTTCTTTTCCATTGTAGAAGATTTACCAACCGAAGCCTCAAATTACTTTCCCTTGTCCCATCCTTTGCCTGTGGCCCTTATAACTGTTACTTTCCCTTCAGGTACATTTCTCATTCTTTCTAACTCTACCGATGGTCATATTACCTTCTCTCTTTTTCTTTTTCTTTTAACCCTCTAGACTAGTGAACACTCTCTTTAGTTTTGAAAAAGAAGTATGTTGAATGTCTTAGTGTGAGAAGCCATTTTGGTAGGTTACTTGCTGGACAATTTTCTCTCCTTGAGCTCAGTAATCTTTTTTTCTTATTTTAAGTGTCTATCTCAAGTTCCAGTCCTGGCTTGGGGGTATATAATATTCATTGTCGCCTCCCAATCAACTCCCTGTTACTTCTTACTTTGGTTCCTCAAGTTTGGTATTCTACTTGTAAGTCTTGTTCTTTGTTGATTTATGTTTTGCACTGGGGCTGTTGCTCCAACTGAGAAGCTTGCTGTTCACTTCCATGACACTTAAGGGCAATTTCTTTGAAATATTCGTGTCCCTACAAGTAAGCTATCAGACAGTAAAAGCTTGTTCTTTTAGTAGATAGCACGCATTGATTTTTACTGAGAATATTACCATGAAAGCATTTTGAAACCTGAACTACATCATTTGTAGAATTCGGACTAAGGTTGCTACTTCTGTAAGTCAAACATTTAATAAATCCATGCAGAGAAGAAATATTATAGAATACATTCCTCTTCAATATAACAATTGCAGAGTGACAAGTCGCAATCTGAGTTAGGACTCAACTCTGTATGATCAAGCTTGGGGAGGCTATATTTGCCTGTTGCCAGTTTGACAATCTTGAATTCTGATTTGTCTCAACAGATGGGGATTAGTACAGTAGAATTCTATATTGCGGATTTAGGCGGTTGTCCATATGCTAAGGGTGCTTTAGGAAATATAACCACTGAGGATGTTGTCTACAAGCTGAACGGGCTTGGTCTGTGAACTAATGTTGATCTGGGAAAGCTCATGTTGGCTGGGGACTTCATCAGCAAACATTTGGGTCGCCCATCGAGCTCAAAGACAGCCACTTCCCAGAGGGTGCTTTAAGATATAAGATACTGCAGGAATATACAATTTATCTCCCAAATACATGAAGGGGGATTGAAGCAAGGATATTCCTGTGTACATGGCAGTGCTCCTTTATATGCATGTACTCCCTTGGGCTTGGAGTAGGAATAAGAGATCCACAGTACTATCACGTGGAAACACTGTTTATTTTTAAATATCTTCCAATCTTAAAGTGGAAGCTCTTTATTTCAATGAGTTATGCTACAAGCACAAAATAGTCTTATAAATTCTGTTGACGGGGGAAAAAAATCAAGTAACATTAAGTGGAATGTTAAAGTGCATGGAGTAATTTTGCTCAATGATCCTAAATAGTTATACCGACCACTTAAGAGACATGAGTGCATGCGGCATTTAGACCCGCCAAAATATTTCCTTTTTTTAAAACAACACAGAAATGGTGGCATTTTTTCATGTTGAAACTTGAAGCTAATCAAGTTATCCAGTTATGAGCTAACTGGGTTTGCTACTTCTTGGCCTTCAGGCAATTTATGTATCTTTAATAATTAGACAACGTACTTGTCATTTGAAACCAACAAAATTAAGGTGAGGTTTTGTAAAGAACATGTTTCATGGATCCCTAATTATTTCAGGAATTTAACTTAAGCTTGAGATAATTAAGTGAGGTTTTGAGATCCCAATGATGATTAGTGAGAATCATGACTTTGACCAGTAAAAAAGGGAGAAAAAAAGAAAGCACTTAATAATTTGGTTTTGCTTGTGCACCAATTTATTTCTTTGCCTCAATGATAGCCTTATATATGTACTCATAACCAAATGTCTCTTCCTTTTCATTTTGCTTGTTGGTTGTCAGTCAAAGGCTCCAAGTTACTTAGCACTCTCAAAGTATAATCATTGAGCACAATCCCATAAATTTAAACCTCTACTTTGACACAAATGGTGGGGATGTCACTCATCATGTTTGCTTTGGTATGTCATATTAGAGAGGTTTATTGTATATATTATTGGATCAAGATCCTCACATGTTCTATCAGGAATATATGAAGATCATATATGAAAGTGAAATAATTAACAAAAAATTTTCAAAATTTAAATTTATTTTTAAATTAAATATTTTTTTGGAAGGAGATTGGTGTGTTCCTCTTTTCTACATTTGTACAAAAATCATGTTTGAAATATAATTTACCTTATTTTTAATCTATCAAGTTTTTTTATCGTATGAGCCAATGGGCCCTTCTAAGGAGGTGCTAAAATTGATTGATATCCCAAGACATACAGGTAGTGGCTTTCTACCCTGTAATTGTATAAAGTGAATAAAGACAACATCATTCTTTCTTAGAAAAGAATCACCTAAAATATTCAACATCCATATCTTCATGGCCCATTTATCAGTTTTCTACCTCTTTGACCAAGTTGAACCACTTTGGCTACATGCACTAAAAGACCAACTGAAATGGAAAAATAAATAAATAAAAGATCAAAAATAAAATAGAAAAGTAACTTCGGCTTTTCTTCAATTTTTTTTTTACTAATTCAGTTTGATTAATTACTTGCTAAGGAAGCTCCCCATCTGTCAATGAACAACAAAACTGTAGTAGTAAAAAGAAGAGACAAGAAGATTATTGTTGTCATACCAATGACCATTTCTACATTGTTAACCTTGACTTTTTGGATTTTTTTTGAGTGACAATGTGACATGGGCTGCCATGTCAATAATATATCATTTTCTATAACAACATATATATACAACAATACTTAGAAAAAGGCACATTACTCTAAGGAGTGTATTATACTTCTTTTTTCTTCCAAAACATTAGAAATGTTATTCAGAATTTTTTTGTGTTGTGATCATAAAATTTTAGATCCTCAACTTTAAATTTTATATTAAATCACTATTTTTGGTCAATATGAAAATTTGTAGACTACAATCTCACAATGCCAACTGAACAAATGTCTTTGTTATTAATTTCTAGCATATACCAAAATCATTTTTAAAATCCTTTGTAGTGGTTGACCAAACCAGAAAATTTACACATTCCCATTTCATATCTATCTTTGTGTATTTTAACAAAATGCATCATATTCAAAAGTGATTTGCATCTGATTTATGATTTATGTGATCATCTGACGCAAGATATAATTACAGACAGAAAAAATTCACCTTTCTCTCTCTCTCTCGCTACATTGTAGTAAATATATGCAACATGAGTGATCACAGAGAAGCACCACCCCATAAACTCCAACAGAAGCAGTGAAACCTCAGTCTCTCTCTATCTCTCTCTCTCTCTCTGGTCCATAGTTGTTTCCCAAGTAAAAAGAAAATGGACTCTGAAATCAGAAATTCAAACACTTTCTGCACCAAAATTAGTTTCTTTTTCATTTCAGGCTCCAAATCCTATGCATATTGACTCTCACCACACCTCTCATTGACTATCCTCATTTTCAGAGCTCAGACTCCAAGGTTACTCTCAGACCCATCAAATTAAAAATACAAAGAACAAGAAAAAAGGGGCTTCAAATCTTCATCTTCAGCTTTGTTTCTGGGTCTGAGTTTCTTTTGGGGTATCTTTTAGAATCAGATCCAAAGAGGAACTTTAGTTTAACTTTCTTGCTTTCCTTTTGGGGTTTTGAGCTAATTAGAAGATTCCAATTCCCATGCATGATCTAGACCTTGACCATGAAGATAATGGGTCTGGCATGTTTCTCTCTGTTACTCTTGGGTCTATTTCTACTATTTGAAGATACATCCTCAGCCGCTGATGGGTCCGCTAGATTTGGAGGCTCTAAAACTGAGTCTGTCTCAAAGTTTAATCCTGCTGAAGAAAATAGAAGACTTGGACAAGACAAAGATGAAGATGGTGATAAAAAGGCAGTTTTTGATGATGAGAAGAGAAAAATCTACACTGGTCCTAATCCTTTGCATAACAGATGAGTAGATAAACAGTTTCATATTTTTCTTTCTTTTTAAAATTCTCCTTTCTTGTTCATCCAAGCTACAATAGATTTTCTTTTCTTTTTCCTCAATATTTGAGTATATGTTATTGATTTTGATGGACCAGTTTCTGGTGTATAATTTTAATGTCCATAGGAATGTTTGAAGGAATGTTATAATCAAAGACAAGAAAAGAAACTTCCAGTTTTTTCATATTATTCACCGATAAAGAAACCTTCTAGTTTTAATAGCAAAAAAATAATTATAATTTTATGTCATAATATGGAAAAGAATTACAGAGGAGTAGTATTGTGATATTAATGCCATGGATGGAGTTGTTGGTGCAGTGCAATGAATATTGGGCAGTGTTTTCTATGTTAGGTGGTGTTCTTACTTCTGGTATCCTACCATAAACTAGGATAGTTGATGGATTAAGGACTTAATTAAAATAAAAATAGTTTTATTAATATTTGTTGTCTGTGTTAGTTTCCAATATATCCTAACTGAATATTAATTTATAACCAGTAATATGATGCCATAGTGTGGACCAAAGTCAAACACCAATCTTGTTAGGATTAGGTAATCCTAAATCCTGCCTACAACTAATGGCTTCCTTCCTTGTTCTTGTAGTTTTTCTTTTTCTTTTTGTCCAGGTTCTACTAATAGTAATAATTAATACTTTTTTTTTTAGAAGATAATAGTATATCCCCAGTATTTTTATCTAAGTTTGTTTTTAATCATATAACAATAAATTTTTTGATACATCAGAAATAATTGAACAAAACTTTCTACTGAGACTCCCCACCTAGGGTTCATAAAATATATATAAATTATAGTAGAGCCAACCATACAAAGTACAAGGGTTAGAAAAAAGAAGGAAAGAAAACACATCACACCTCTACCACAAGAAGATGATGTCTAATCTTCAAGAGACACTCAAGCAATTAAAGCTTGACATTTTTAATTTCAATGAATTGTGTTTGAACTTCACACAGTACGAAAGGTAGGGATTTGGATGATAAAAGAGACTAAAATGGAAGGGCTACCTCTCATATGCATAGAGTTGTAGAAAAATCCTCCAAAATACAAATTAAGTATATCTGAACATATTTGAATAAAAAGGGAACAAAAGTTGCAAGAGGATAGGCCCACAAAGCCCCCTCTGAAAATAATGAACTTTTAATATTGGCGTTGTATTTGGAATTTGCATTTTTTTTTTTTTTTTTACCGGTTGCAACATTGACATTTGGGTCTGAAACAATTCAGTTCCTTTTCTCAATCTGCTTCTAGTGAGGTCCTTACTAGATTATTAAACTGATGTAGAGACTCAGTTGTCTAAATTGCCTTAAATCACTGTTCCTAATTAACTTTCTATCATCACAATTATGCTTCCTAGGTTCATTTTGATATTGCACTTGGAAAACAGAGAATAATTGAAAAAGAGCATTTGGTGAACCAAAGTTTGAGTACAATGAACACATATTGAACAATTCTGGAATTATCTGGTATCTGTAATTGGCGATTGGTTCTGCCTTACAGACTCGCTTAAGTTTTTACTTAACATATATTTCTTGAGAAAAATAATTAAGGTGAAAATTGAGGCATGTGGATAAATTTGCACATCTGGTCAAATATAATCTAAAACTCTCATTGGACCTTTTCCCAATTAATCCTATCATTCATCTGACAGCAATCCTTGAAGGACCACCAGTTCACCATAAAATCTTCCAAGGGAAATGTCATGTTTAGAACTCCTTATCACATTATCAAAGAGCAAATTGTAAAGTGCTGCTCCTGAGGGGAATGACTCCTGTATGGTTGAATCCTGATAGAAAACACTTGTTAATGAAAGTAGAAAATCTAACATACCATTATTTATTCATGTGATTCGAAAATGAGTTTTTAATTCATGATGAGAATCTATCTTGCAATTGAAGTTTACCCTAACCTATACCTCATTTGGCTTTTAAAATGATGTTAGTTTATAATAAATATTTTCCCTTCTATTTCTTAATGTATACGACCAATGAAAATCAGTGAATTAAGAATTTCAAAATAAACATCCATGTCCTTTCACTCTTTAATTTGTATATCAGGTCAGATAATATACTACACACACACACATATATATATGTCATGTCAAAACTCTCCACAGATATGACATATACAATAGGGTGTATATGATGGGAACTTCAACACCAGAAGAAGAATACATGATTACTAAAGAATGAGTTAGTACCTGTCTTTAACCAGGCATCCCTAATCTGACAGATGCTGAGGCTCTGATGAAGATCCGTCAAGCAGCTTCATCGATCATGAGAATCTTTTTTTTTTGTTGTTTTTTTGTAGCAATCTCGTAAACAATTGACAAACAATGGGCCAGTTGCCAATTTCAATTCTCCAATTTTTTTTAAATTGAGTTGCATGATGAATCCAACTTTTTCTTCAGGCCTTTGCCATATGCAGCAATGAGTAGAGCCTCTGCCCGTCCTGCAAACTTCAGGAATTAGCAAAATATAATAGCAAATAGAGATTATTTTCTTGCTTGTCTTTATGGCTATGCTTCAGGGTTGTTTAAAGGGTTGACTCTGTTTTGGGTTTTTAGCAGCATTCATTACAGCAACTTTTGTTGTAGTTGATTTCACAGTTGTTTTTTAACTTCATCACTGTCTTCTTTTTTTAGGAGAATTTCTCCTCCTCTTTGTACTATTTTCATTGATCTATCTTAATAATAATTCTTTTTCTGTAAAAGAAAAAACAATTAGAGAAAGGTCCAGTGTAAGTAAGAGGAAAAATCAACACCAGCAGGTATGTTTGGAGGAGTATTGATAAGTTAATAACATTCCACTTGTACGTATCTAGATTGCATTATGAGCTTGATTGTAACTAAGAATAACAAGCATTGAAATAGGAAATAACCAACTAAAAAGTATCTAGATCGTAGAGTAGCTGATGTCTGTTTAAATTTTTGGAAAATTTGGAGGGGTGTTGATAAGTTATAAACGTTCCACTTGAACGTATCTAGATTGTATTATGAGCTTGATTGTAACTAAGAATAACAAGCATTCAAATAGGAAACAACCAAGTAAAAAGTATCTAGATTGTAGAGTAGCTGATGTCTGTTTAAATTTTGTGGAAAACCTTGTTTTCCACATGGGAGATAATTAGTAGCCATTGTAAAACCTGAAAGTTTCTCCAAGATCTCCTAAAATCAACAAGTTGCAAAACCTTGTTTTCCAATTTTTAATTAGGAGATATGACATTTACACATAAAATTGCTTATGGAAAATGGAAATGTATTCTCCACAACTAAATAGGGCCTTCGTGTCTCCATTTATCTCTAGAAGCAAACTTATGACATTACTTCTAACTAAAAGTTATAACTTTTGTGGAACTGACAACCATGTAGCAATAGATGTCAAGGAATACACTTCAAAGAGGAACCTGCTAATGGGTTACTGAGCCAACATTTTTTTGGTGCCAATTCTTGTATAGCTCAAACATTTTTTTGTTTTTCTTAGACGCTAATAAAAATTGATGCAATTTCTTTACTGACCATCTATTGCTTAAGCTATTAGACCTTGCAAAGCTGAACACATCTAGGAATTTTTAAACAGTACACCTTTAAAGAGCTCTGAAATAGATATGATCAAGAGTTTGCCAAGTTACATTTACATTGAAGAGAATCAGATATTTTTAATATATGAATTGAAAACATATAATAAAGAAGAGAAATTAATACCATGATCCTTCTTCCTTTTCAATAGGGAACTCAATGATGGAAATAATGTGGATGCAACTCTCCTGCTATCATCCTGTTGTTATAAAAATCCAGGATTATAATTAATAAAGGAAAATGATAATGTTGCAACATCAAACATATAAGGCGGAAGCTTGCAACATAGACCATTGTACCACACAAAAATTAACGAAGTAATGTTCAAAAGAGAAGTGCTATAAGTGCAAAACAACAGGCGTCTATTTATATTTTGGGCCAGAAGACATGTTCTTATGTGTTAAACTCATACTTTTTGTTTTGGGGGTTACACATACTCTACAGGAGGCTTTTAAGACATGATAAAGTGTTCAAAGGAAACTAATGGTTGAGAAGAAAAAAAAACAAGGTAATGTAATATTTCATGAAAGATTGGCACAATATCAAGAAATGAGATAGTTTCTAGTAAATATGGAGAGGGGGGTAGCGAAAGGATACCGGATTTGGATCTTCTAAAAGTCTTTTAATCTTAGTCATTCACACTATTTTTTAAATTTCAACCATCCAAATAATTTATGATTAGAATTAAAATTAGGATTAGCATTAGAATTAGGGTCAGGGTGAGGGTTAGGGTTAGGATTAGGTTACAATTAGACTTAGAGTTAGTATTAGGTTTAGGCTTAGGCTTAGGATTTAGAAGAAAAATAGGATATATTTTTAGTATAATATTTAATTTATTAATTAAATAAAATAATAGAATTTAAAATTAAATTATTTGGATGGTTGAGATCGAAAAAAATAGTGTGAATGACTAAAATTAAAGAAATTCTAGGAATTCTAGAGTAGCCGGATCCAAGGATACTACTAACATTTACTGGAGAAGGAAAAACCAAAAAATATTGTGGGCCAGGTGGAAGATTGTCATTTATGATATTTTTCTTTCTTCCCTATAGTCTATCATACCAAGCTTAGAATTTTTACAATTTTCCTCATTACCAAACACAGGAGCTCAACGTCACCCTTTTCTATGAGCACAATCATGACATCGTCAGAGTATTCCAAAATCCAAATTGTCAAGTAGGGGTTAGACAGCAACATAGTTATAGTTTCCCTTCACCCCAAATTCATGGAGGCATTTCCAAGGAAAGCAGTTGCATCATATAAGTGAGTTTACTAACCCAAACTAGTGCCTAAGGTTAGGATCAAACCAACCTTTGTGGACCTGCTTCCAGAGAGCTCAAATACATTTTTCCATGCACAAGATGGCACTGGAACAACAGAAAATCCTGAGGCAACTAAGATCCCGATCCATAGTCCATAACCAAATCCTCCACTCCACCAGCCCTAAATTGCAGGGAGAAAGAAAAACTCTAAATGAGTTATCCCAAATTTTGGACCAACATGAATTCAAAGAAAAAAAATTGCAAACCAAAACTTCACCAACCAACTTATAGCACTTGATCAAAATACGATGATAAATACCATTCTCTCCAAGGACAATGGTGTAACCTTATAGCTGAAGAATATTCATCATCACCAATCACATGAACTGTCTCAATACCTGATTAGCAATTTTAAATTTCTAAACTTAACATATGCTCTGATAGCTAATAAAGAGGGATTGAAAACCCCAGCTAGACTAATGTAGCATCTAGTACTTTCAATAGTAACAAACCACTTGTATCTTTTTCTAGCCAAGATCAACAATGATCTTCATCTAGAGATAGTCTTATTTAATAAAAGATACAAGCAACACCTCATCTAACTTGATTGAATAAAAGTATAAAACGTACACTGATGTATCTCTGTCACAGATACTCGTTTTTTATTTTTCAGTAACATGAGAGCTCTCCCCCATCAGTTTTAATGATTCCATCGTTCTAAATTTAGTGAAAGGAATCATTAAATATTATTAGCTTCTCCTATTACAGAAATCAAAAATTCATAAGTAACATATATTAGACAAGGAACACTTTTTTCTTGTTAATGGGTTCATCCTTCAGTTAACATTCAGAAGACACATGATCTTAATATAGTTGTTGCTGCCATGGCTTTATACATATTGCATTGTCATTAAGCAGTATCTTAACCATTGATACGCAACATTGAATTTAGCCACCAAAACTCATAGAAAGTCATATATTGACAACATCGCTTCAGAAAAGGATAAGAGACATGGATTATATGATATAAAAATGAACAAAAAAAAAAAAAGGCTGTGGTAGTGAGACAGGAGCATCCAAGAGGCCTGCCAATGAAATTGTGGCCAATCATCAGCATAGTGCAGATCCAAATTTTCAGTTCTATTTAGATGTTCATCACTGCTCTATTCTACTATCAAGGACAACATTTCTAAGTACTTATTCTGTTGCATTAATAGCCCACTTCTTGACCTTGGGTCAAATTTAACCACTTAGTATCTATGACCAAAAGTAACCTAATCATTGTGATTTAGAATTCACTGTAGGAGTCATCAAGATGTTTATGTTATGATCAACTGGACAGGATTACCAATTACACAAAAATATCGATTCCTTAGGCAGAATTTTCTTCTCAATAGAAAGGAGTTTTGTACAGAAGTATGCCCAAGTTATGCCATGCCAAGTGACCCATTTGTCAACACAGCATGGGTAATCTATAGAGGTTGCAAGTGACATCAAAGATTGATTGTAGAAATAGAAACTAAATAAAATCCCTTTTAAGACAGAAAACAAAATACTCTAATTACAGGAACTATACTAACCTGCTTCCCATCTTGTGGATAAGGGATTGATTGCTCTATGTAAACAGTAGTTCCTGAAGAAAGCGATAGTCTTATTTGTTAAATACCCAAGCATTGAAAGTTAGAAGGGAAACTAAAATATTGTACATGGTCATAAAATGGCTGCATCAATATCAACCAACCAATTGGAGCGTCAAAACTGCGAACCAACTGAACAATAGACTTGGCATCTAGCCTTCTTCGAACTGTTTTTCCAATCAATACTTGCAAGTGTGGAGAATCAAATACCTGTAAGTATTGGAGAGAAATGATATTAAGTATTTCTGTCATACTTCTCAAGACAAAATAACAGTGATGTGACTAACATGTTTAATATACCATATAAAGAAAGAAAACCAAAAGAGCTCAAGGATCTCAAGTTAACTAAGTAAAATAGCATAAAACAATATTTAACTGTTAAGCAAAAATCTGAATACTAGAGTTTCACGAACTCAACCCTGTTTGAAAACAACACATGCAGCAGTAACATCGATATCCTCTATGTGCAACTCATTTCAGGGGCTAAGCTACAACTTTTTATTTCCATTAACTTCCATGTAAACAAAAAAATTCAAGACAGCGAAGAGCAAAATTCTTTTCATAATACCCATTTTGCTCATTCTGTTTTCTACTTCTATGAGTGTCAAACTTAGGTATAAACCAACAGGAATACAAAAAATTTCCTATTTTCCCCTTTAAAGCTTTCATCATCTTGATATGGGAAAATTTTGTAGGGAGGCTCAGGCTTGTTTCATTCATACTTTGTCTTATATTGAGGTGGCTTTCCAACAGGTGATATCAAGACTTTTATTCAGATTTAAATCTGTAAATACAAACAGTATATTTCTTCAAACAAAATTATTTTATCGGCTAAAACATTCTAAGAACTCACAGGGAACAAGGAACTGAAAAAAAGAATCAATTTTTTATCAAAATTTTCATTGCATGCACAACTAAACCAATTGGTGATAAGCTGATCGTATGATTGATTCTGGCACCAAGGTCATATCTCCTACACTTCTTAAAAAATAGTCCTTTATTATCCCCTAAACACCTAAAAATAGTCCTTCACAACTTTAAGAAGAAACCCCACTTCCTCACAACCCACCTGGCTTCTTACTTCGGCCTTCTAACCTCCAACTCAAATATCGTAATAATCTACTTAAAGGCCCAATAGAAGACTCTTAACAAGTAAAATGTTTAGGTTGTCTATCACATAGGAAACTTTTTTTAGCATAAATACACCACTCTTTGCAACTTGTGTTTTCAGAACAGAATTTAGATTAAACCCTTACCGAGGTCATGGGAAAGAAGGCAGGGAACTTAAAATTAATTTTTCCCTTCTTTTAATATAACTTCTTTTCTTACAAAAAGAATCAATTTTTCCATATATGGGCTAGGGATATGAGTGTATACGCTCTCAACATATAATAAGACGTACTGCCTAATGGCACAATATAGTTTGAACATGATGTCTAGGAAGGACTAAAGCCCTGCTCTACATTCCAACATGAGAGATGCACGGTGATAAAAATATGAGCCAACTTATACTAAAGGCATGTTCTTCTTCTGTCTCACAGCCACATTTCAGCCCCTCATTAGATATGACACGCCCCTCGACTCCCGCTAGATCTTATTTACCATAAATGAACAAAGTTTTCAACTTTACAACTAGACATGCACAGTCTACCCCAACTACATCCCAACATTTCTTTCAAAGAATCAGATTTTACCTCAGCAGAAGAACCCAATTCATCGCTTTTCAAGAGTGCCACCGCACCGGAGATATCTGGGTCGATTCCAATGACCCAATCCGAACCCTCATTATTGTGGGTCGATTCCCCTTCTCCTTTCAAAAGCTGGGACTTTTCAGGGAAAGGGTAAGAGAGTGAGGCCAACCAATTCTCTTTGAGTTGAGCATCAGACAGCTTAACTTTAGCCCTGGCAGTGTTTCTTTTAACAGTCTTTACGGGAGAAGGAATTTGGGTCTGGTTTGAAGTGAGGGAAGAGGTGCAGAAGGCCCTGAGATTGACGGAGGTGAAAGAGAATGTAGGTTTGAGTTTGGAAGAAAGTGAGCTCATGAAAATAATTCGGGCTTGTTCGAGCTCTGCTCTGATTTGGAGGGGTTCCATCAAAATCAGATAGGGGGAGAGAGCCGCGGAGGGAGGGGGTAAGAGTTGAGAAAAACCAAATTGAATTGACCCGTTTCCACGTCAATAATGCAGTGTTTATTTGAGTGTCTCAACAATTAATTTTTTTATTTTTTATTTTTTTACAAGTATCTCAAAGTATTAGTCTAATTTTATTCGAATAAAATCTTTGGTGTCAACAGATCTCAATATTTTATTGTGATGTATTCTTCAGAAATTAAAAATTAAATTGAATATTACTATCCTAATCATTTGTTCTAAAATAATATTCAACACACTTTTTTGAGTCTAATGATTATTTGAAAAATATAATGTAAATAAGATTAAAAAGGTAAGACTGGATTATTAGATTGTCTAAGAAAAAGAAAGAAAACAATTTGAATTTTGAAATATCGGTCATAATCGGATGATATTTGAAGTTAATTAACATAAATATCAATTGTTTTTCATTCAATTATTCTTAATATGCATATAAACTTGATACTCGTACAATCTCATTATTTGGTGTCTCCCCTCCCCTCCCCCTCTTGTTCCTCATAATTTTCAATCAAAAATCTTAATTCTTATCCATGACTCAAACTCCTTATGTTTGGATTCACACACACCATTGATTCTGCTTGTGATCGTTTTGTTATAAAATTAATATTTAAGGAGAAGGAAACTGAGATAACCAAATTTTTCTTTTTCAAAAAGAAAGAGAGAACAAGAAGAAAAAAGAACAAATAAAGCAAAACCACTTAATCTATGCCTGACTTTGGCATTATTATGATAAAATTACTAGGCTAAGTACATAAAACCCGGTGGTACATGCTAGTATTTGGCCATAGATTAGTCACAAAACACCAATCATGAGGCATAATTTTATATACTCTTCAAAATAATGAAATACCCAAAGTTTTAGAAGATAACCATCAAGCACTTACCCAAAATAAAGATTGATTTTTGACCCTTTAAAAATGTGCCACTGATATGCCTAAAACCCTGTAGATGTAGACAGAAAGTGAAATCTTATTGGATTTCTCTTTCAAGCATCATTTTCTTAAAGATTTGAAGATTACTTAGGGAGGTGGAAATCTCCATCTTCATATACATATATGAGAAGAGGCTTCCCTTCAACTCAGGATCAAAAAGCTCAGTACTCAAATTAACTTCTCCTCAAGCTATTCATTGTCTTTAAAATGGACAACCCAATAGATCATTTTTCCAACATGAGTACACCCACTAGTCCAAACATCCAAGAGAATATGTATTTCTATAGCGTGCCAACTAGTCCTGCTCTTTCAAGTTACCAGACAGCTCCAACAAGTCCAAGAATTTATGAAGATGCCAATTCCTATTTGGACGATTTTGAATTCGAAACCAGGCATCATTCCGATCTTCCCACTTTTGATGATATTGAGAAAATCCAAACAATTGATACGCGGTATGATCAACAGACACATCAAAGGCAAGGCAGCGGATCAATGCCTACAATGGCATTTGCTGATGAACTATTTTGTGATGGAAAAGTCATGCAACTTGTCCCACCTCTTAAACTTCCTCCAAGACTTCAAAATGGTTTTGATATTAAGTTTAGCTACCAAAGCTCAACTGCATCTTCACCAAGGTCTCCAACTTTGTTACTTAAGCTCCCATTTTCACATCAAAGTTTTTGGAATGATGATTTTGATCCATTCATGGTAGCTCTAGAGAATGTCAAAAAGGAGACGAGAACAACAAAAACACATGAAAAATGTTCTCCTTTTCGGGTCACCACCAGACCAGAGAGGCCCAACAAGCCACTGGGATTGACCGACCAACCAAGTAGCCCAGTGAAGCCCATTAGTGAAGGCCGACAAAACCCAATGAGACTAGCGGAACCGAAAGGATTACTGTTTGCTAGGCAGATGAGACTCGTGAAAATGGACAATGAGAGACCTAGGAATCCCAATAAAATCTCAAATCATAGGCCTACAGTGAAGGCAATTGATTATGCTGTAAGGGAAAATAAGAGACAGAAAATTAAGAAGTTCCTGTTCAGGAGTGCATCAGTAAGGTCAACTGGTCAAGAAGACAAGCTATAACTAAAAGATAAAATGGGTTATTGGAAGCTAACCTTCTTGAGGAAACTTAGCTTCATGTCTGTGAAATCAACTCAATGCATTGAGAACAAAAGTGTGGCTCATTCATTACAAGCCAAGGCTTTTTCTCTGCTTGGGTTATGGGACAAGATATGTAAAGTGAATACCGGACAACATGTGAAGGAATATAGTATACAAAAGTCAGCTCCTAAGTGTTGCAGTTAGATTCATTGAATACTGAATGTCTGGAAAATGCATGTTCCATTTCTTTCGATTTCCTCATCCTCAAAGGAAGCATATATATGATGATTGTGAAAGAAAATTTGCATTATCTAGAGCACATAGACTGAAAAACAAGTTTTCGTTCAAGTGGCAGAAAAACTCGAAGAACCCACCAATGTTTGGACCAACAACCCTGGTGGTAGCAACTTATCAACAATCTGGATACTAATGGATACAAGCTGTTGAAAAGTCAGTTTTTGTATAATTTACTTCTCTTTCTTTTCGAATAGGACAAGATTATTCACGTTTAAAGGAGCTAAGGGAGCCAGATACTGACAGGGTCATGATTTTGGGTTTGATCAAGCCACAGTTTGATTCCTTGAAGAACTTTAGTTCCTTATTGCATGTCATACAAACAGAAAAAGGTGGTTTATAAATGATATTGAAAAATATTTATTTACGTAGAGAGAGGGAGCAGATGGAGGCTGTGTAATTTACTAGAAATTATCAGCTAAACTTCTATATATTATGGGGTAAATATTGTACACTTTTGCTTACAGGGGAGATAATTTACATGGATCAGAATCACTACTACCCGTAAAATGCCCCATAAGAATGACAAGATAAAAGGGGAAAACCAAAAAAACATGTTACACCATAACTACATCTAGCTGAATAAGGGGCACACTTCAACTTCTAATTCCCCTTTTATAATGCAGAAATCAATAAATAACCCGATAAAAATAAGCTTCTAGCTTCAAACTAATTAATTTGATCCAGTGCCTCCTATTCCAAGACTTCAGATGGCCATAAGTGTTTCCAAGTGGAAATCACGTATTCATTCTTCAGCTTTCTGATTCCTCCATAAAAACCATCTGCCCCATTTCCCTCCTCCCGATGGTCTTTTCGGTTGATTGTTGTAAGCCTCCACCGTGAACCAGGGGTATACTGATTGAACTCCAGCACAATTGTGTCTATAAGAAATGAATATAACATCAAACAAAATCATATTCAATCCAGTAAATAACAACGCAGATTTTAGCAAATGAAATAGAATTACATCACATTCTAAATAATCTGATTTCTCTTCACTAATCAAGGTAACTGTCCAATAATCTGGAATGATAGGTAGACTTACTTCTGTATCCCCACCAAAACAAAGTCATAAATCATTTATATACTCCATGAAAATTTATTTGTTAGCTTTTTCAATAGTCATGGCATAAGTCCATCACTTAGTGGAATCAATTCGAAGCACTAGAGGTCAAGAATAAATTAGCAAATAGTTGTGGATAGTGATTCTAGCATAGCTTGCCAAGAGGTCACAGAAAACTGTAAGGCAGAGCAATTCAGCAAAACCTTGAAGATGATAATTTTTTTTATTTATTATTTGTGGTAAAGGGAGGGACAACAAATGTCTAGGACTGGAATAATAAATGAGCTGATTGTTGAGTATCCGGGTTCTAGCATTGCTTGGCAAATGATCACAAAGAAAACTGGAAGAGTATAATAAACGTTGAAGCCCCACATGTCAATATTCCACTGAGACACAGATTATCAAATTGTTGGTTGAAGTGATGACATACTGACAATGATATGTCTTGGGGGACCAATCAAATAGCATAACAGGTGGTCCACGTATTGAAAAATTAGACTCAGGGAAGGTGCCTCACCAAAATTGGGATCTGATCTATGAAAGTTAGATTCATTTCATCCATAATATGGATTACGTTAATGGTTTATTAAAAAGCCTAAACATTAAATCAATTAGTCTAGAGATTTTTTTTCTCTCTCGCCATACACACCATGAGAAAGTATTTGTCATGTTTAAATACCAAGGCCGAACTACTCGGGCCTTGTTCCCACCATAAGTAGCAGTTGCTTCACTTGCCAACTAGATAATCATACAGAGAAAAGTTCTATTCACAAGGATAAGAATTTAAAACACGAAAAAAAGAAAGAAAGAAAAAATCAACTCACCACTGCTATGGCAACGACAGTAAGTATGATTCCTATCACACGATTCCAAGTGACCTACAACGCCATACCACCAACCTGAAATATATGGAAGACCTTTTCAGGCAGCTGTCCTAGTTATTTGTCATAACTTAGAAGATCAAAATATGTTTTTCCTGACGCACACTGGAAATCAGGAACTAGATTGAAGGACACAAATATCTTTCTAAATTAAGAATCTACTATCAGACAATTGTAAAAAGCAAACTTTTTCTTTTAAAAAGGAGAAAAATGATACAAGACATGAAGTTACTTTCAGGATGTTGTAGTTATTCTTCGTTAAAAGATCCCTGAGTAAGAACTTCAAATTACAAAAGACAAATAATAGTAGTAAAAAAAAAAAAAAAAGATAAAAGAAGCAAGTTTTTTTAAGAAAAGAACAAACCATAAGGAAATTCTTTGTTTCTTCTCCATTGAATCTCTATGTGATCACCAGGGTTCAATTCATTCAAACAATCAGAGATGTGCAGATCATGCGGAGGAGTATCTACAGGTGGTGCCCTTAGCCTTTCCCATGGAATGCCATTCTCCATGGCCATTGCCCTTCTTCCATGTGGCGGATACCTGCAATAGACGGCATCAGTAACTAGGCCACCCAGATTCTAGTTTCATATTATCCATTCTCTATTTTCGTCACTCAAAATCTCCAACTTTTTGAAGCAAACTTTGAGGATGACGAACTCTCCAAATGTAATACAAAGAACAATATAATTAATAAAATCATGTTTACCTTGCTTGAAAGGTATCAGTGCAGGGATCGTAGCTAAGCTCGGCATCATAGCATGATAACATGAACCCAACTTGACCATTCTACAAAACAACCCAAAAAAACAGAACTTAGTAAGAGAAGACAATTCTCCACAAATTCTTTTTAGCATTGCAGAACCAAATTTGCAGATTGGAAAGCTTTAAAAAGAATAAGGGATCCTCATCCGTAGCTAGATATATATAATTGACAGTCAATACCTCGCGGTTATAGACCTGAGCTGGAAACAAGAAATTGCCAGTCTCAAGAGCGAGATACCAAGCCATGATCGAATTAATAGGCAAAGAAGTCCTCCGCTTGCTGCTAATATCAAAATCGCACTTGGATCTAATCCATGACAAAGGCCACCCAAGAGAAAGAATCCTCATCAAACCCTTTTGCTTGCCCTGTTTAAGACTACCCAAATCAGATTTTGAGGCAATATGCCATTGCCACTCCCTGTAAGCTGCAGAACCAATAACTCTACCCCATTTGTTTTTCATATGCTTCTCCCAGAGGTGGTCACTCACACATCTCTCCCTTAAGGAACTGCAAACACCTGACATGCTACAAAGTGCAGGCGGTGGTAGCCTTTCAAGAATGCATTCCAAGACAAGTTCTGGCAAGTCCAACATCGACAACTCTTTTGTCTCCTCAACATTCTCTACTTTTGAGGTAAGGGTTTTCCTCTTAAGGGACATTTTTGAAGGAATTTGACAAAGAAAACCAAGCCAAAGGCAATTCTTAATTAACTTGGAGATTGAGAATAAAGGTAGTTCTTTGAAAATAGAAATAGAAATCAATCTCATCTCACTCGCCCATGGTGGGAGCGGTTTGAGAGGAAGAGACTTCAGGAAAAGGATGAAGGGGATACAAGTGATGAAGTAGTAAAGTAACATTACTAAAGAAAATATATTTTACAGGTCAAATGTGAGTTTGGCTCATATCATAAGTGGGTACGTATGACCAATAGAGGAGCAAATTTTGGAAAAGCAGGGGTTAAGAAGAGTAAAACTCAATTGTCTTCTCTGCTTCACCGATAAATAAATAAAGCAAAGTGGGACTTCAACCCCTTTGAAATACGGCTATTTATTGGTTTAGACGAAGGCCACCAAACCCAATAGTGGGCCTCCTCGTAAAGTTTGATCCAAACTCAGAATGCAGATGACTACATTCGACCTAACTACGATGGAGATTGCCTTCAAACACACTGAAAATCAAAGAAACCTATAACCAGGTAGTGCTCACCGTACAGACACCCTGAACAGGTGTCATTCAAGTAAAGGAGACAAAAGCCTCTAGAGAAAGAGAGTATAAAATGGGTCCTATAAGAATCAACCCAGGAAGCTAATGAAGGTGGGGTATCGAGATCAGATATATGGGTTTCTGACACCTGGAAAATGGAAATCCCAAGAGAAAAAGATGAAGATAAGTCTAGATACGAAGACCCAGAATCTCTCATAAGCTGTTATGAAGTAAACAAAAGTTTGGGAATAGTATAAGTGTAAAACAGATCTGGGTTGGGGGGATTTAAGCACAATTAGGTGCACCCAACACCTAAAGATCTGTATAAACAATGGATACGAGCCAAAATACAAACCAAAAAAGGATCTTTGTGTGGTTCGTATAGGGTAAAAGATTAAAGAGGTTGACGAAGAAGATGATGAACGTGACCTCGGTCCAACAAATTCTTCTATTCAACTCAATAATCTTCTATGCCCACAAATTCTCAATCTTTTGTACCCCTCTTTCTCGCAGGCAATATATCAAACAGATAATCGACAATGAATGGAAAAAGAGTTATTTATGTACAACAATGGGCGGCTTAGGTTGAATAGATTTTTGGAGGGTATTATTGTGTGGATGTCAAACACACTTCTACTCTCAGAAATCTATGTCAAACCCATTCCCTATATCTGTGATCCAAAAGAAATCTCATAGGAAATAAAGAAAAATTCTTTCTTAAAAAATTGTCCCATTCCTTTCTCTCTACTCTGTTTCTCTCTCTAACAAGTTGGAGGGAAATCCGTCCAACTAGGAAAGGTAACGGTTAGGATAACGTAAAAGGAATTATTGGTGGCTCCGAAGGTAAAAGCTTTGCTCTCCTGCATCTGCATCTGCATCTGCATCTGTATCTATGGTATGTGATTAGACGCTGAAGCCTGTACTGACAAACACGTGGCTTAAAATGGAACATTGTCTTCTTCAAAATATACTTACAATGAGTGATTTAGTACTGAGGTACAAGTCATTTTAGAAATTGGTAGAAAAGAAAATAAACAACAAGCAATTTTTCATAACTTTTTTATTGTACCGAATTACATAATTACCAACAAGATCTTAGTATTTTTTTTTGAACTAATATGTTGATAAATTTGTGAAATTAGAAATTCATTTTAGACAGTTGAACCTTCTCAAACAATTTCTTTTAACAATCAAAAAAATTTGTGCCAAAATAGCAGATGCCAAGAAAACAAGAGGCGTTGGACACCTAATAGATCTTGAAGTACAATTTCTGCATCCCTAAGCTGTGGGTCACATAGAGAGATTAGTAGCGTAGTGGATTTGTTTACAAAGAATTATGAAGTGTGTATAGTACTAGAGGAGTATAATTTTCTAACAATTGCATACTTAGTCCAAAAAAGATTAGTACCATATTTTTTTGTGATGCAAGAATGAAATTTTGATGGAGATGAACCATTTTAATAATAGAAAGAAAAAAAAAACATATGACGAAAGGTAACTCGGCTCATTACAATAAAGTTGGCTTATTTAGGCTAGATTTGGATTTTTTTTGTATAGTTCACATGGTATTTAAAAGTTAATTCGGGTTATTATTATCATAGCCATGACAACTTAAACCCAAATATAATTTATATCAAGACTGAACAAGCTTATAATTGAGTCAACACCCATTAGTTATTTCCTTATTTTTTAACAAATATCTAATTTTTGATATAGTCAAAAGTGGGCTAGGGCATTGATAGAACTAAAAGTACAATTGTAGAACCAACATAATTATAATATTCTTAAGAAAAATGCTAAGTGTTCATGCACGGTGATAATCTATAGAGAAAAAAAGAAGAAGGTTTTAATTGAGATTTGTCATCTCTTGTTAAAGGAGTCATGTAGCACTTAAAAACTTCAAACTGATAGTTTATTGTGTTACAAGGCATGCTGCCCATAATTATTAACTAAACAAAATCTTATAAATCTGAAAAAATAATACTTAAAACAATATACTAGTGTAGTTGGAACCAAAGTATTAAAATCAATGTCATGAAGAGCATTAACCTTATTAAACAAGGTATATTATTGAGCCCTGGGCATGGTTATGATTTCAACATCACTAAATTGGGTCCATTTAGTGGAGACTGGAGATCATGAGACAATATTTTGTCAAGGCAAGAAATGTTTGTTGCTTGTCTATAGTTTTCAATTAAATGTCAAGCTTTACTTAATTTTCTATTAGTTGGTTTATTAAATGAATAATTTTTGTCAAGTGATGTCCTATACATTTGTTAAGATATAATAAATATATTTTTTTTTTAAATAATAATTTATATATTAAATATTATTGAAATCATAATCAACTATCCATAATAATTATTATAAATATTTTATTTATAAAACTTAGGAAAAAAAAATCTTTAAATGAATACGAATTTTAAACTAAATTAAAATTATATATGTTCACATATTATTGGAATATTTGAAAGCGAAGTTTCTAATTTTGATAACTAGGGAAAGTAATTCCAAATTCCCTCAATATTGAACCAAATGAAAGATCTTACTAGAAAGAGATTAACAATAATAGTTAATTGAAATGTGGATGGTTAATTCTCAAACTAGCCAAGCAATTTGCCCTTGCCATAGTCATGATTAAAAGAAAAAGGAAGACAACATTAATTAGAAAAATTGATTAAAAACAAAAGAGAGAATATAACAAATACAAAGTCATTTAGTTGTCCTATAATGGGCATGGAAGGACAGAAGAAACCAATAGGACCACCCATCCTTTTCTGGGCCAAATTTGACATATACAATTAGTTTAATTTCTTTTTACTAGCCACGGCAAAGACACACTAAGCACATAAAGTTTAAACAATAAAGAGGGAATATTAACAAATAAATAATTAGATAATTAGATTGAAAAAATAAATTAAGACTAATAATCATATCAACTAAAGTCCATATGATGGTTACATATTGACACGATACATGACTATACAATAACCACATAAATCAATTTTTTGAAAAGGTTTTTAAAATTCACTCAGAGTTACAAGTTTAATATTGAATTAGAATTAAAATTTAGGGTTAGAATTTTGATAGCTGTTTAAGTTTAAGAGTGAAATTTAGGTTAGAATTAACATTAAAATTAGGGATATAATTAATTTAATCTATAATATCTTGGACGTCTAACAAACATAACCCTTATAATAAAGTTGTCTTCAGAAACATAAAATAGGTGTAAAGCTTAAGCTAATTTTGTGGCTATAGATTTCCACATATATTTATGGCAAGGGAAGGTAATTTTTTGTTATTTTTAATTTTTATATTTGAATAAAAACTTGGAGTTTGATTTGAAAGAGAAAAAACACATTAGAAAGTTATGGGACAAAAGGAATATTTGAAAACTTGATGCTTTATTATTATTATTTTTTTGGTCTGAAAAATCTTGATGCTTTGATGTGTTAATAAAGAATTGAAGGATTCCCATTAGCAAATTGGAAAAACTAAACAATTGGATGCTTTTTCTTGTTTTTGATCTTTGAATATGGTCAATTATTAGGATAGGAGAGCATATAGAGGCTTCTTGAATTCCTAATGGGGGATAAGATTAATTAGACCCACATGAACATGATATATTGCACAAATGGGAGCCCCTCTCTCAAGATTGACACCTTGAAAAGCAACATTTTATTGGTTGGCAAAGGAGGCTACGTGGCTCAAGTAAGGCAATGTTGCAAGAATAGCCCCCCATCAATTGGCAGCCCACTTACTACAACATTAAAAGGAAATAATTTTTGTATAAAAAAAGTCATGCTTGGATATGATTTAGGCACATTTTTTGTGATTTATATGCTTTTAAAAGTAATGGTATTGGTGGGTTATGAGTGAATTGGCCATTTATAAAAGGACATGTGTAAGCTTGATGGTGTATGTAAGTGAACCCTAGCTAGCTAGGAATCTTATCTAAATGCATATGCTTTGTTCAACCAAAAGGACAATTTGATTCTCACTAAGCCATTAACTTTTTGGCACTTGGGTAATCCTCTTTTGGAGGAAGTTACTTTTGTTTTTTGTATTTTATTTCCTTCAATTTCTTCAAACTTCTCCGTGGGTTATGGAGCTAATGGTATGGATTAAGTATAAAGATTTTCTATTTTTCTTCATGTTTATCATTATGAATGAAAGAACGAGCATCTAGTTGAGGCTTATGCTATTTGGTTACTGAGATTTCCACTAAGAAGGCACACAATATTTTTTATGCTTGTCTCCTAAAGTTTAAGCATCATTTCCATCAATCCAACTCAACTTTGAATTCAGCTACCTTTCCTATTAATTGTTTCAATAAAAAATTCTCTCTCTATCTTGACATGAGAGATGTGTTATAGAGTGTCCAAACAATTGGTACAGGCCAGCACATTAGGCATTGGGTTGGTTGACATTTAACCCAAAGTTGAGTTAAATGGGCACTAGGCCTACATTAGGGCCTGCAGCTTAACTATTCTTGATTAGAAAAAAACTTCATGGGCTTTAACTCGACATATATTTCCTGAAAACAAGAATACCCTCTTTCACTTCCTGCCTACAGGCTCCAGGTTACCAACAATTAAAACATTTTTCTACATTCAAGTTTGACTTCAAAAGAAAATTAAACAAAAGAAAGTGGACAAATTCATGTCCATGCGTAATTGACAAAGGAAAAGGTGCATTAGTTATGCAAATAGAGTCGACTTTTATCATACTAAAATCTAAGAATTTACATGATTCATCGTCTTCAAAGCCCCACAACCACTTGTGATGCTCAAGCTTCTCTATACATTCACAAAATACATCCATATTGTAAAAAATATCAAAAAACCTAACAGCAGACTTATTGTATTCCTTCAGAACACTCACTTTCTGGCTGTATCTCAGTTTTCTGCAACTGAAAACTAATAATCAGCACAGGGAAATCAAATGTTCCAAATGTCACTAACAGAAAACCAAACATAAGCATAACAGAAGCAAATGAAAATCACAACCGTGACAGCGAGAAACAATAGATGTTTAAAAAAAACTGTCTACAGGACAATGTAGATTATATAAAGAGCTCAGATTTTTGGTCTAATCAACATGCTTGAAAATATAAATAGCAAGAAAAAGAAAAAGGCAGACTGGGATATATAAACTGTCAATAACAGAAAAAGAAATTAGAAACATATACACTGCCTCTTACCATCCAAAAATTTCAGGAATTTCAGAGCACTTGCCTCCGTCCAAATCACCCACCAACATAAGTTAGTCGGTAATTAACATCAATACCGACCAAATCACCGACCAAATCAATACCGTCCAAATCACCGACCAACATAAGTTAGTCCGACAATGTAGATTATTTACTCTTGTTGTCCTCAAATTAGGGTTGCTTCTCTAATAGTGTATGTTTTGTAATATGCAATATAAAAAATGCCCTCATTCAGATTTGTGCAAGGTATATTTCAAAAGGGCCCTACCTGTTGCATGCCAAATTGCCAACTAACAACAGACTTCAAGATGCAAAATAAAAAATTGAAATATAAACCACCAAAAAAAAAAGCAAAAAAAAAAAAAAAAACGAAGTAATGTAAACTAGCAACCTCTTAAACTCGAAACATTTGGTTTAGGGTTCAGCTCATACAGTCATACCTTCAAATCTTTATAATTTGCAACTTCAGTCTTTTCTATTTCGATATCAGATTCGTCCATCAGCCTTCCCCTCACATCAAATACAAAATTTCAACACAGCCCAAAAAATAATGATAGGAAACACAGACTTGCTTACATACAGATAGAGAAATGTATTACTTCAAGCAGAAGAAAATGAAACGTCAATCTAAACCAAAATATACAAGCACCAAGTGAGATACAACAAGGGTATAAACAGAATCATGGCTCTAAAACCAAAAAGAGTAGTAAGCTGATATGTTCATTTGAGTAACAAAAGGACTTCTACTAAAACTTTGCACTATTATCACAGTAAAAAAAGGGAGTTACAACAATCTAAAAGCCCACAATCCCCCTGCACATGGAATTACATACAAACACAAACTCAAAAAATAAGATTTAGCATTGATGATGGAGACATACCAGACACCAACGGATGTCTTCCATGGTCAAATGGTCCATATAATACTGCATATAATGATTAATCTCGTTAATAATCAACAGTACTACCACATATAATAGTACTCTCACTAATAAACATCAGGAAAAGGAATCCAATAGCAAGCCAAGTAGGGATACTAACTTTTAGAATATAGCCAACATCTTGTTCCCTTAGCAGTGGATAAATACTCAAATCAATCTTCTCATTGACAATTGCACTAATAATATGATTAAGATTGTCCTCCGTCTACAAAAAAATAAAATAAAAATGGAGGCTTAACGTTAACCACAAAAATGGCTTGCCATCATAAATGTATAGGTGGGTTCAATAAAAAGAAAATAGAAAAAAAGCAAAAGATACCTTCAGTTCCAGAAATTCTTGGACTAATAACTGAGACTGCTTTATGAGATCCTTCTCATAATGAATTCGTATCAAATAAACCTCCAAAACATGTAAGCAGCAAGTGAAATCAGAACAGACACCACTAAAAGTATCCTAATTGCCACAGTAACTAGATGCCAATTACAAGGGAAAAGAAGAACGTTAGGAAGTCATTGGCAGCAATACAACAATGACAGGGAAAGTAAAAAATGTGAAATCAACAAGCAGTATAAAAACTCTACTACCTATAGTGGTATTCTAAGCAATCTTAGGCTAAGAAGGAAAAAATCATATCATTTCAAATACACTCAATATAGCACCAGAATCAAAATCAATAAAAAGCTGACACAACAAATGAGGACATTCCAAATTGTTGTGTTTGTCTTGTATTCGGTTGGGTCAAAGTTCCATAGTGCGACCCCAAAAATAAGTTTTAGTTCACGAAGCAGAGGAACGGGCCGATAGTGAATTTCGATGTCTCTAGTGAGGATGTAGGCTAAATTGAGTTGAACCTCGATACATCTTGTGTTCTTTCTTTTGTTTGTTTTTGTCTTTCAATTCTATATTCCATCCTATTCTCTTATCGCTTATACTTCTCAGAATCCTGTACATGTTTTTTGATTTCTTTTTTCAGAAGACCCAAAAAAGTATCAAAATTTTCAAAGACAAACCGTGACACAACATTTTTGTCACTTTCACGTTCTCAATGACCTATGAGGCAAAATAAAAATGCTGAAAATGACAGAGCCAAATGATCCCGAAAAGAATACTCACAAAATCTTGAATCGCAGGTTTCATTCACAAAAATTACCATACTGTATAAATATCCAATAAAGCACATAATCGTTGACAAACATAGAATGAGAAATTATTCATTCTTTTAACACAAAATCAATATCACTATTCCAAGAATGCATCATCAATAGAAGATCTCCTCCATCTGCTGAAACACAGAAAAAGGGCAGTGATGGAAGTGTAATGATAAGTAGATTTAACTGGATGTAAGTTAAAAACAAATACTTAACAAATTGAAAAGTTGGAATGGATATAACGGGAATAAAGAGTTGTATGGAGGAAAAGTCAGTCAAAAAACAAACTACCATACCAATTAATTTGATAACAATGACATGGTGAAGCAAGCGAGACTCGCCAATTTGATTCTTGACACAGTAAGAAGAAATAGTCTGTTGTATATATGACAAGCAAGCTCGGGTTCAGCATCCCAAATAGGGCCATATTTTTTCAGTTGGTAAGACTGCATGAAGTTCTGTCGTATCAACAATCTTCATCTCACTAACAGCCTCTGAAAGTAAAGCATATAGCATGCTACATTTCCACTCATCAACACCTTAAGTATATCCCAATTCTTCTTGTCCTGTGCTTCGAAAACAGCATAACCCAGGGTAAGGAATTATTTCTACCTTATAGACACGCACAGTAATCAAATGAAGGGATAAAAAACCACCCTGAAGTCACATCAAGAACTAATAACAGATGGATGACAGATTTCAGCTAGCTGGCTAAAACAGAACCAATCAATCAACAGTACGCTATGTTTCCATCTAGCATTATATATAAATTTGACAAGCCAAATTGATGTAGGATGTGGCAGCCCAGCCTAACTTCAAAATGGCATAATTTTTTATCTGGGAAGAATTTCAGGGCTCATGACCAGTCAAATTGCAGCTCAAGATGAACCCAACAGGGTGACAACCCGCAGAAGGTGACTTGGTGAAGTTTCGTGCCACAAAAAAGCCCTCAAAAATTAGGGTTTGGGGAGACTTTTCAGTTTCAGCCACACTTTCCTGCAATAAAGCCACCTACCTGCATTTAACTTACAATAAATGGCTATTTAATATTTCAATTTTGTGTCTTTTCATTATTTTAGCTGTCTAAGTTTAAAGTATTGTTAATTCCTTTAAATTCTAGCCACTTAGCTTTATTTGTAATAAGTATTTGTCTGAATTTTCTCCTATTTAAGGAAGTCAGATCAATGGCCAAATCATTCAAGCTATTAAAAATATGCAGAGTCTTTCTTCGGATTTGAGTGTGTTTGATCTTTTAAACTTTTAGTTGTGTACTGAGTTTATCGATCCTTGTTGTGCCACAAATTTGACACGCTATGTTGCCATTTAGAATATTATTTTGCTAATTTTGATTTGTTTTAATTTCAAAAGCTTAGATTGAATTCTAAAACGAAAAATCTGGCACATTTAGTTAGCATGTTTAGGATGGGACAGATTAGCGAAATACTCCCTTCATCACAAAATTAGTTTCACTTTTCATTACTCTTGTCCTAAAACTATTGTCACCTCTCTAATAGTGTAAGTTTTATAATATGCAGAATAAACAATGCCCTCATTCAGATTTGGGTAAGGTATACTGCAAAAGGGCCCTAGATGTTGCATGCCCACTAGAAACAGAGTTTAAGATGCAAAATCAAAAATTGAAGTATGAAACTACCAAAAAAGATAAAGAAAGAAAAAAGCATCAGTCTGGAAGAGCACAAAAGGAATGTTAACTAGCAACATCTTAAGCATGTAATCATTTTGGTAAAAAATAAATTCAGCTCATACCTCCAATCTTTATATTTTTGCCACTTCAGTCTTCATTACTTCGACATCAAATTCTTCCCTCTTTGATATCAACCTAAACCAAGTTATACAAGCACAAGTGAGATACATCAAGGGTATCAACAGATCATGGCTCAGAAAAATGAAAAAGAGCAGTAACACAATAATTTGATTCAATAACCAAAGGATTTAGACTAAAACTCTGCACTACTATCACAAAAAAAAGGACTTACGAAAATTTAAAAGCGCCATGATCCCCTCCCCACGCCCCTCCACATGGGATTAGATACAAGCACAAACTCAAAACTATATGTAGCATTGATGACAGAGACATACCAGACAACGGTGACAACCGTCCGCGTTGTCCATGGCCAAATGGCACTGCATATATGCTACTAGTGTCTTCAGCCTTAAACTTCCTATCTCTCCCTCTTATAGTCTTTGTCTTCTTTCTTTCTTTTAATAAGTATACGTCAAAACAGAGAGAGCCGAAGTAAAATAAAAAATCAAACAAACAAAAAAAAAAGCTCCAGGCAAGTGGCAAGTTTTATCCAATGATTTGTTATTCACCATCTTGATTAACAATATGCAAATTGCAGAAAAAATATCATTTCAATTTATCTCACAAGACAAGTTGGTGTATTAACTTCAATCATCTCTGTAAATAAAATAAAAAAATAGTTAAACAATCTCTGTCAGAATTTCCATAAAATCCAAAGAAGCTTCAGTTATCTCTCAACGAAATTCACTTTTCCATTTATTAATCAGGCAATCAGCAAAAACTTACCATGCAAAGTGAGCTCAGAAACTCAGAAGGGGAAACAGATCAATCCATTGGCCTTGCTGTCACAATCAATTAAGCTCAAGTAGTTTCCAATGCAAAAGGACTGGTTTTTTGTCCATAAAAGAAAGCGGACAATGCCTGCCTCCAACATTGGAGTACTCTTTGGCTTTTCCCATGAATGCACAAATATACACATACATTTTATATTTGCAGGATACATTAAGTAAGCGTTGCATAGATCAGAATGGCATGCCGTGCAGTAATGACGAAAGATACTATAACTAAAAGAACATAGACAGCCAATGGTATAAGTAACATCAATTGGGGATAACATGAGAAAGAATTTTGACATTGTTTGGAGTTGGACATTGTACTTGGGGAAGGTTATATACAAAGAAACTGTAATGAAAACCATATCCAAATGCATAACATCTAATTACCATGCTAAAAATTAAAATGTTCTATATGTATTCCTAACACCAAAAAAAAAAAAAAAAGTTTCTTTCAACGTGAAAAGTTTGGAATCAAAGAAAATCACCATACACGTAAACAGAGAAGAATCAATCAACTACAAAATCACTATACACATCAAACAGATGAGGAAAAAAAGGGGTCAACGACACATTGATATGTATATAAAAAGTAAACGCGGGCATGGGAGAAATTTACAGACTTGAAGATTGCAATTACCTAAGCGGGGTGAGTAGAAGCGTGCGAGAGAGAGCGAGAAGAAAATGGAGAGGAATATTTCCTTTAAAAGTGAAATTAGTTCTAACAAAAAGAAATTCACTAGGTATTAGATTGGAGACTTCAAAAATTCAGCCAAAACTTTTGTATTTCACTGTGTCTCATTGATTTTATACATTTTTAGTATTTTCAAATGATAATAATAATAATAATAATAATAATAATAATAATAATAATAATAATAATAATAATAATAATTAAAAAAAAAAAATAAAAAAAAGTAATGAAGTAAGTATTACTTAGGCCTAAATAAAAAATTTGACTACTAATTACTTGGACATAAAAAATTAAAAGACTTATTCCAAGGTTACTTTTGAGTTTGAATTTACTTGATTAGACTAAAAATGTGTGAATTAGTTAGGTTCTCTTAAAATTGAACCATACATAACTTAATCACTAAATAAAAAAATAAGATAAAATAAAGAGGCTCAAATGAAAGAGATTTTGACATATTAAATTGTTAAATAAATTATGAAGGAAAGTGAGAAAAGAATAGTATTAATTAACATTTAAAGTAAATTACAAATTAGGTCATCATGATTATAACTCTATTCTAATACATACAAATGATTTAATTTGTGTCAAAAATAATATAATTTGTATAAAGGTGAAATATGACATTCGTACTCAAATATTTTGGTCCCTCGGTAGTGTTTATTAACTTTGTTAGGGGAGTTATGTGTGCATGAGAATTTTCCACTATAAACGAGAGAGCTTTGGAGTAGAAGAGATACGAGTCCCACATGTGATTCACCTTCCTTATTACACAACTGTCCGGAAAGTAAACATGAGGAGCAGCTAGTTTCTTTTGTAACCATTTGATATTGATATTTTGAGATTGAGATTATGGTTCTCTTTCAGTTGCCTTTTTTCTTGATATTTTCGTAGCCAATTACTGTTTTCGTTCTCTCACACCTCTCCTCATTATAGAAGAGATAAATAAGTTGGACAAGTTCATTAGTTGATCATTATGCAAGTTCAACTAGTAAAAGGAAAAAGAAATGAAATCCTTTAGATTAATAAGCTAATATAAATGGATGGTGTGCTCTATCCTTCAACCAAACACCTGTACTCATTTTGGAACACATCAATCATCAATCAGTTACTATAAATTTCAAGATTCTAGGTAAGATAATTATGGTGGATACTAAGATAACCTGCCAACTAACAGTTGTTTATCAATCATTTCTGGTTGCAATCTCTTTTTGCCACTCAGAGGAACCCCAAAGAGCTTCACAGTAGTATTTTCTTCCTCACTTGAGTTTATAAACGACTTGTCCTTTTGGACACCAACAACAGCTTGAACCTGACATGAGGAATCCAATTGTATGAGCTTTGGAACCGCAGTGGCGCTGCTTCTTCTTTGTTCATAGGGTACAGGTTTTACATGGTTTTGGATGAAGTATATAATGTCATTGTAAAGATTCTTCATGTGGTTGAGTTCTGATAAGAGCATGAAGTTTTTTCTTCTCAGCCTTTGATTGTCTTCTGTGAGTGCTGTTAGAATATCTGTGTTTGATTTTGGAGATGGTAATGGAGTGTCTATCCAACAAAGATTTTCATCTGGTTGAAAGAAATGTTGTGGTGGTTGATCATGGTAGTGTTGATGAGGGTTTTTTCTCCTGTGGATTTCAGTGAGTAGGTGCTTTGCTCCTTTTCTGAAGTACTCATTTGAAAACTCCCATCTATCAGCTACTATCTTCTTGAAACCCTGCAATTATTGTAACCACTTAATTATAATGAAAGAAACCAACAACTTAAATTTTATATTTCAATGTTGATGTGAAGACTCATCATGGGATAATTAGGATTAGACAACTGTTAGCTGTTAAGCCTACAACAATAATAACAAGAAGCCTGAAATCCCAAATGATTGGGATTGGCTAAATGAATCTTCACAAAACTAAACGTGTTTTTCCCTTGATCAATATTCATGAGTTTGACAAAGTTCTGTGCTGGCTGTTAATTTACTGCAACCCTCCTTCATCCGAACTTGGAATTGGCTATGCTGAGAGAACTCAATATAGACAGACAGTTATTTGTTAAGCCTGGTCCTTAAATATTGCAATAGCAGTCACAGTTGTGATACTAACATAAATACCATATTTGCAGTAAAATAGTGACAGAAACTGAGAAATGATAACTGAAATATTGGTGATGAAGTGAAAGTGTTGGAGGCAGAGTGAAGGTTAAGAAACTCACATAGGTGTTGAGCTGCCTAACAAAGCTTGAGAAGTTATTGTGCTTGAAATAGTTAGGAAGGAGATCTCTGGCAAACTCGGGAGGTCTCCATACAGCAAAGGTGGTTTCATCTTCACCCCAAGACACAATGTGATCAGTGCGAGGGTCATCAACCAGCTGGTATGTCTTTGTCAGGAAGGGTGCAGGCACTGACTTCTGAGAGTCCACAGTGAACACCATATTCTCTTCACACCTATCTAGTGAGAAAGCCATTACAAAAAACAAATGAGGAGGCTGCTTCTTAACTACTTTGTTACACCCTCCACTCACTGCAATTCCATCAAGTTTGAAAGCACCTTTCCCTTTTCTCTCTCATATTATAGTTTTACTACTTTTTGAAACAAAAACATATGACAATGCCAGTTAATAAGAGCTATTCTTTAATTACTATCCCTAGTTTTTCTAACTTTAAGAATCATATAATCATGTTAAAAAAAACAATGAGTTTTTCTAGAACTACTATACTAAGATCCAATGAGCTATTAATTAGATATTGATTGTTATCTTGACAGCAACAAATGTGGGTTGATGCTTCTTGATTAGATGAAACATTTTCTTTTAAGTGGTGATATGAAATTTTCTCTCAATAGGGCACCCCACCCATGGATCTACTCACGTTTTTGCACCTATTTTATTCCTTTTCCCCTAAAAACTTACAACTAAACATAAACTTGTTGGATCAAGATCCTCAAGAATCATTCAAACATGTACTTTTTTTTTTATCAGAAATAAGCCAAAAGGTTTATTCAATTCTTTTAGTACTGCTATTTACACACTTCTACTTTTTTGCTTTTCACATGAAAGATATAGTTCTGATAGCTTATATATCTTGAGGACTTGTACATGCATTTTATAACGTGCACCACTTTCACATAAATGTTTATACAATTAATTAATGAAATGGACATTTTAGTAGCAAGTAGGTCACTTCTTATGTAATGTGCAAGTTTGTTCATTCAGAAATATCTCAGCATCTTCCTTGTCAGAAAGGTGCTCATATCAAATAATAGATAACTAAAACGGATTAAAGTAGAGTGCCCAAATCATGGAATATGATTAACAATACCCACTATGTATATTTTAGTGGTTTATTTAGAGACATAGAGATCCCAAGTCTTACGCATATTTCTAGACAAATAATGTGAAAGACATGGTTGTAATTTTATCTTTTTTCACCCTAGGAGAGACATTATATTCTTATCTCTGGAATTGAAACTTGGAAGGTTGTGATGACATAAACAAACTCCACCCAAAAAAAGTTACCAACTTTGAAGTATAATGCCACTTTATTATCAGTGTCAGAATAGTTCAATTTGTTGGCCCCTCCTCTCTATATTGCCTTGGTTTTACCTAGAATGTAACACAAAAAGTTATTCTTCAATATAATGCATTTTCTAACTAAAATCATAATTTCATTTTTTGAGTTCAACAATATATATCATTGAAAAGGAAAAATAAAGATTCAATAGTGGTCAGATCCCATGCACTTCTGAAGGAAAGAAGGAAAGAAAAACAATTCCTCCATGTACAATTTAGAAGATTCATAATTTTCTTTCTAATGGATATCCGTTTTCTCTTTGTTTCTGGGTGCTGTCAAAGTTGGGATTGAGCATGAGGATCACCACTCTAAATTAAGCTTTTCTTCTTCCTTCTTTGAGCCTTTTGGCCAATATCCTTTATAAATCTATTTAATTTAACAAAGAGAATATTCAATAGCTTGGGGTTTGTGTATACATAATTAAGGAGAGTACTAGCCAAAACATTCTGATCTTTATTCATTTGTTTGTAGAATTCTAGGCATACCCGTGACCTAGAGATAGTAAAAGAAGTAGTTTCTTCTAGTAATGAACAGGATGGATCATTTACTAATCTATTGCCTATTAATCACTAGTTAAAGAAAGTGACATACCATTTTCTTATATTTCTCATTTGTGTCATTTGGGAAACGAAGGTGTAAATTTCATTTCTCAAAGCAACCAAGAAAGAAAATAATCTCATGCATGCACGGCCTTCCACAAACAGATTCCATTCTTGGAGGGGTCAAATTTACTAACAGATACTCTTTCTCTCTCCTCTCTTCTCCACTGGATTTGTACCTTGAATATCACATGGTCTGGGAAAAAGACATGCAATCGCTTATAATGCACCAAACATTCCCCCCTAGATGTGTAATAGTGCAAATGGTCGTCAATCTCTTTAGGAAACATCTGAATTCCCAGCATCATCACTGCTTAGAATCTTAAGGGTCGAAATGGAGTTTGATAGCTAGTCCAAAATAATTAGACCGACTTCTTTAGATTACACTATATGCAGTAACATGTTGCGCGTTGCATCACATGATCTATCACCACTACCATGTGACCCACTGCATGCCTTTTTAGACCAGAGGAAGAGAGAAAAAATATAGAAGTGAGAGAGAGAGGATTTGTCTCATATGAGCATGCACAAATCTAAATGCATGACACGTGAATATGAGTAAATCTTAATTAAATAAAGAAGGATGTATGCAAAAACTAATATATTTTTTATATTGGTTAACAAAACACACAGGAGTTTAAATTTGGGTAAGGGATTGCTAAACTAGAATATATAAGAATTTTACTTGAGGAAATAAGATTTGAAAAAATTAAGAAGCTTTGTGATTCATCACCACGAACCTTGTAGCCTGAATGATACAAACTTTTTCTGTGTGGGTAGAATGCCTAAGTTTAGATATCCTTTCCTTAAATCTCTTTATCGCTCTCTATATCTATATAATACAAACAAACAAACTCATTTTCAAGTTTAGCAAACATTCATAATCTTTTTGATTGAGTAATTCTTTGACATAATACAAACCTTTTCAACCAAGCAGTTTATCATGAACAAAATCACCAAAATCCTCCAAAGGTGTACAAAACAGCTTTCATGGGAGAAGGTCACTAATAAGGGGGTGATTTCCCTTTTCAAGTTTGGACATGACTCTCTTAAGAGAACATCAATCCTTATAGGTCATGGAGCATGATCATGATTAATTTTGGAGGTTGAATCCTAACTAGTGGTGGGTACTAAACATTGGCTGTTTAACATATAAATCCAGGTCAGCAAAGAGACATTAAAAATATAAAGCATATTATTATTATGTATGGAAAGAGAAAGTCTAGTAAATAACCTATTCATTATTTTTCCAGGCTGATTGTATGTTTCTCTTCATCAATTCCATGCCATATGTATCTTTAACTTCTTCTTGCAAGAGCAGACCGCTTTTGAAAATATCCTATCCTGCAAAAAATACCCACCAACATGGTGGTAGTATCATTATTCACATTTCCCCAAGGTATGCAGAGGATCCCGTACATCTTTTAACAGAAACCTTGAAAGGACAAAGAGTAAAAACAATAGCATTATCCAAGGTACGTGTCACTTTTTTGACACAGATGGTAAATGGTGAGTTGTTAGTAATAGACAACATCCGTTTCTACGTGAAAACCCATCATCTCGCTTCAGCCAAATGATGAAAATCCACATGCAAAAGGCTAAGCAATTTTAGCTTATTATGTTACATTCCTTAAAAGAAATGGATTTGAATCTTGGATTCTAGCATCATTACCTCTCATGCAGGTGTCCCTATACAGTGTAGTAAAGAAGATCACACTAGAAAAATATGATTGAAATCTAGTGATACACATCTCTGGGGTACCACCTCATCAGTTTGGTGGTATATTGAGACATATCTCTATATTATTGTCTATTTATTGAAGTTCGTTTACAGATGCTTGAGAGTACCAAAGAGTGGTCTTTTCTGAAGAAGCAATAATGTAATAGTTATGAAGCTTTTTTTTTTCTTTTTTTCTTTTTTTTCAATTTCATTAATTCCAAATATGACATGCGGAAAGATACTCTTTAGTGATGGGTGGCTGTAAGACAAAGTACGCTTTATAGATGAACATCATCTTTCTCCCTAGGAAAGACAACAATAAGGGACAAGCAAAATTCCTGTCCTGTGTTATTACATATGGAATTTATATTAAATAATCTTTATATAAACCAAGAACAAAATATCTTGATGTCTGGGTCAAGTCTTTAATTAGTATAGCTTTCCTTATATTTTGTGCATTCACTGTCCACAGACCAGAAAATGAGTAGAGCTTTCCGTTCCTTCTTAGTGGAGAAGGATTGGAAAAGATGCGCTCATGCAGAGAGAAAAGGTTACAGAAAGAGAGGAGAGAAAGCATGTCTAAGAGAGATAGAGAGTCATTCGAAAAAGATAACTTCCTTTCTTTTTACATCTTGCATGTCTTATAAGAATTCCAGGACTCATTTTAAGATCACTGTGTTTTATGATTACGAAGAAGTCTTATTTCATTGTTTTTGGGCTGATCGTGCTATTAGACTTTTCCTTGACCCTTCTGCTAGTGACTTCTATTTGCAGGACTAAATGAACTATCTTTACTTCTGTTTTTGTTTTAGTTTTCAACACATGTTTATTACATATGCATCATACACATAAGGATAGTGAGGCTTCCATATAGCATGTTCAGTGAAAGGAATAATTCATTGTTGAAATAAGTCCACAAGATTTTTGAAAGTATAATAGAAAATACATAAGAATTCAGTTTATCTTTGTAGTGTTTATACTTATGCTGAATGTGAAATCAGTGAACTGTTTAAGTAAACATATATGAAAAGGAAGTTCAAGATTTTGACATCAACCATGTTTACATCAAGCATTTAATTTAGGGAATAACTTAAATTTCAAGGGAAAAAAAAAATCCATAGAAGTGAGAAGAGTTAAATGACCTTCACCAGGATGTGTGTCTTCCTTTTGTCGGGTCCTCTGCAGAGATTTATTCCACAGCCAATAGTTGTACCAAATTCTGTAGAGAAGTAAGCTGCGGATCAAACAGCAGTTATATTCAACAAATGGTTTGGACATAAACAACAACAGGAAACAATATTAAACCAATTAACGAGTTAAAACCGAGAGATCCCCGTCAGGGGTGTAATATGAGAATGCAGCAGAGTGTAATTAACCAGCAAATTGTACCTAAATAAGCTGTTTTAATGCAGTCGCCATGTATCTCTTTCCCATGTTGAATTAAAGACCATTCAGTACATCCTGAATTTACACTTGAAATCGAGCTTGGTTTCATTCCATGGATAACCATATTTTGAAACACACAAAGCTTCAGACCGGTAACCATTCTGTTCATGATCCTGGAATGAGTGAACTGTGAGACACCATTTGGTTTGAAATAGTCTGAATTAACCTAGTTTCATAAAATACTTAGATGCTTCTTTCAATTCCCATGCTGAGCCTATCCTGTAATAATTGAATTTCGTGTTACTTGTTCAGAAATTACTCCTTCCTGCTTCATATCATTTATACACTGCAAAGCTTTATTAAACTCCCCTGTTGTTGCATTTCCTGCAACCATCATATTTCACATGATAGTATCTTTTCTCTTCAAACAACCATCTCAATATGTCCATTTTACCCCCTTCTCTAAACATATCAAGAGCGGCCCTTATACACAAGCATTCCTGACATTCAGCATGTAATCATAGACATCCTTCCCAGCCTCATAATCCTGCAACTTGGAACATGCCTTGAAAACATTCGGAAATACAAAGCCATCAGGTCTTATTCTTTCGTCAATCATCGCATAAAACAAATTAATCGCCTCCTCATAATATCCCAACCCACAATAAATTTCCATCATGAAGGTCCATCTAAGCACATTTCACACTGGCATTTTATCAAACTGCTTCCGAGCATCAACACTGCAACCGATCTGGCAATACTTTTCAAACAGCTGACTGCCAAGAAGGTAAGAACTGACTTAATTCTACCCCACAAACAATCAGATGTGGACCAACTTGAAATCCCAACTATAAACTATCATGTTCACGATAAATCTTGTAAAATTAAAGCAGAAGTTTCAGCACACTCATCTGGGTAGGTAAGTCAATGGAATGAAGCAATACTCCAACATTGTTTAACACTGTATGTCTAACTACTGAACCATATCCAGTGAAACTAGCTATATTGCTTTGGTGGGTCTCAATTATTTCTGAAATTTTTTCATACTCCTTCACCGCTTAAGCTATTGTGTCAAATTCACTGACATGAACAGAATGGCATAAGATTGTGTAATTTTAGCAAGATTCAAGGAACCAATCTAATTTACTCTTTTGTAAAATTTCTACTAATAGTGATTATTAACTGCCTTCTCAAACTTGGAAAGCTCATTGACGTTCGTGAGTACAACTACCACGTCAATTATTTTACTTTACTTCCTTTGCTCGTACTGGTACTAAAACTAGTACAGATCCTTCAATTATTAAAACAAAAAGTACAATGGAAATTAAATTGGGAGTACAGCGTTGTACGTAAACGCTGAATCACACACCAAAATTTCCCATTTTCTTTGCAAGTACTTTGGCGTATAGTACATGGGTGCCAAAGTACCAAAATATGGTGCTATAAATGCATAAAACCTCTTCTTCTGACATCATTAAGCTGCAAAAAGTTATGAAGGATGGTTAATAAATTGTTAGTGTAGCAAGAGGTAGAAGGGTTCTACAGGGGCATCCTGAGATCACATGCAGGCACCCCCAGGGACACTGCAAAAGTGTCTTCTAGTTGTCTAATGTGTTCTCAGGTCGCCCCTGCTGAACTTTCCTCTACCGCAGGAGCCAACTGACTTCAAGATTCATCAGAGTGTCCACTCTTCTGGTGCCACTGATAACCAGATTGACAACCAGGTAAGTGAGATTCATAACACCATGCAATGCCTCAGAACTTCAGTAAACATGTCAAAGACTGTTTCTTTTTAGAGCTAATAAAGAAAATTGTATCAATAACAGATTAGAACATTGCTCTTATTGCTGAAGACTTGATGTCTTCAGTAATACAAAAAGAATGCTACACACAATCATCATCGATAACAAAAGCACTGCAAGTTATGTAAAGATAAAATGATCTGAGGCATACTTCCCAAAACCAAAAGTCTTGAGAATGATAATAGCATCTACTATCATCAAAATTCATTTCATTGTATTTAGTTAATTAGCATTAACAAAAGAAAGCTAATAATTAGCTAGGAAGTAACTAAACCAAAATCCTCACGTCGGCTTTAATTGCAAGTAGATCTTCCTCTCTAACTCTCCTACTAACCCCACCTATCATCAGACAGCCTTTATCACCTTCTATTGGAAATAAATCTTCATTTGGTTCATGACATTCTACTGTCACCTTTATCTTCTTACCAGTTGAGTTATCAGGTCGCTGAGGGTCCGAAGTAGCTTCTCGCTTCACACTACTTTGGCTGTCTTTACTATTCTCATTCTCTTCCAATAGTTCTGTATCCTTTTTTTGATAATCAGCCCAGTCGAGAACAGGAAGATGACCAGATAAACCAACAGCACGGGGCAACATACCAATTGGGCATGGGTTCCATGATTTTGCCAAAACCCATTTGTTTGACTCTTCCAAATCACTATCTTTATCAACAACATTTTTCCTCTTCGTTCTGAGTTGTTTAACCAACTCTAAATTCTTAGCTGCTCGACGGATGGATTCTTCTTGCTGGAAAATATCCTCTGAAGTCAATATGGAGGCATTTTCTTCCTCAGTAAAATCTACATTTGACAAACCAAGCAAAGATAGTTTCGTAAGTTTATCCATCACAGACCTGTCACCCATTAATTGTGCAAGATGGATGGCAGACTTCATGAGTTGTCTGTTTCCAGGAGCTGATAACATGAGACATTTCCGTATAAGCTCAAGCAGAACTTCAGTTGATATCTTTGTTTCTGCCGATGGGACTTTGGCTTCAGTAGCAGAATTATTCCAGCCAATTAGCTCAAGCATATTGAGATTTCTAACAAGCCATGCGAATAAACAAGAAAGGTGTTCAATTTGGCAAATTTCCGCCCTAGAGTCTGACAATGTGATATTCTGACTTCCTGGATAAAGACCAAAAAGACCCATAAAGATAAATTAATCCACAAGATGGAAACTAAATATTCACTTGAGCTTTAATTGACATATAAACCAAATATGCAATGAGTGGCTTTTGTTCCATTTGAACACAATCTCAGCCTCCAAGGTTCCACCATATATCATTGTAAAAATAACCCTCAATCACTAGCTCAGGATAAGAGCTAAGAGTCAAAATACCAAATCTCATCAAAGCATGAAGATGCAGAAAAAGTTTCTAAGTACAACAAAGGAACGTCCAACATGATTCTCTTCCCTTTTTATTTTACTTTCCTTGTTCCCTTGGTTTGGCTACACAAAAAATAATAGACGTTAATAAAGAAAATGAAAATAACTAAAAAAATCACTCCAGTATAATTAAATGGCTGATTTTAGGTATGGTGCACTTCAACATTTAATTCAACTCTGCTAATCAAAAGAAACAAGGCAACAGCTTAACAGTTGCCATGGATAATTGAAAGCATCTTAATGCTTTCAGAATACTGTGATCACTCTCCCTTATATTATATAAGGACCTCCCACCAATTTCTAAAGAGGGAACTGCCATTTCCATACCAGAAATAGCTAGTTCTGTTCATTACCACTCACAAGAACCAGGTCGCATATGCCAGTGTATGTGTGCGTGGGAGCAGCTATTCCTACAAATTATACACAATAGGATAACTCCCAACCACGAGCAATTCATGTCGTAAAATTTGATGCAGATCTTCATAACCATTTATGACAGATATTGGTCCAAAAGAATTGAATATGAATTGGAGGTAATACAGATGTAGATTCAGTCCTTACCCTTTTCATATTTCATTGCTTCCCAAGTCTCGATCACATCAAGAATCCTCTTAAGAAGAGTTAGAAATAAGTCTGGTTCCTTATTTGAGAGTTTCAGTACCACAAGCTTCCAGTCAGCCAAAATGCTGTCTATGGTTGGACCAACTGTAGCAATATCAGCATGCTCTACAGACTCTGAGGAACTTAAGGCCTTCAACAAGAAGTCCAACAACACAGAAACAATCTCCAAGGAGAAGGAAGAATATAACTGAACAAGAGTTTTCAAGATTTTATTGATCTGTTTCTTAGTACCTGAAAACGATAGTGTATCTGTTAGTAAACATATATCATTACAAAGTCAAATTGAAAACTTAAATTCACAAAAATGCATTTCGAATAGCCATAGTTATGAATAATGAATGTAGAATGGGTTGCATAGGATGAATTTAGCATTTCAACAATGATTGCTTATCTGTTAGCTGGCTTTAGGAATAACCATATATAAAAGTTTTAACAATGGTGGAGAGTGGATACGATATTCAAAATTTTCAGATATTGTATACAGTTCAAAAAGGCCAAGGTAGTGCTTAGTTGCAGGAAATAAGAATTAGCCTTCAAAATCCAAATGGAGTTTAACTAATTGATTTTGAGCTGTACAAAGATGGTGTTGGATGTAACAGGATTTGGAAGATTTTTCCAATAAATTAGAAAAACCAGGTAGGCTATACCAGTATCCTTACCACATTCTCAACTGTTTTTGGCTCCCATACTACAGAATACGGATGCTATTACCTACTCCCTTTTAGAGCACTTGCCTGTCTCAAAATTTGAGAATATGAAGCTAACTTTAGATCCCACCTCAGGCCAACAATATATTTCTATCAACACACAGACAACTGGACATGTCTCATCTCCTTTGACAGCCCTGGCTATGGTAGAGACTAGAGTCTAATAGGGCTATGCCAAACAAGCCACTGAAAGATATTTTGCCTTTTCAGAAATGGAGCATGGTCGTGATTAAAGGTCGCCCCTTAACTTACTGGTCGAAACAGCTATTGATCATTCATCTAGAAGCGAAGCCTTGGCCACATCTACAATAGATAAGCGTGGCCAGTTAAAGTTCTAGGAAAGGCTTAAACATAACAGTTCATCCAAATGTGGAAGGGAATTGAGGACGCTACCTTTGCTAGTGAACTACAATGGGAACCGACCTCTCAAAAGTCAAAAAGGCTTGACAAAGGGTTGGCTATGTTGATTGAAAGAAGAAGCTATGTGTGAAGGCCAAGGGGCTTGAACGGTAATTTAGATTTGTCATTTGGTTGTGGCTATAGGGTAGTGCATACTCGGAGTAGGGTTTTATGCCTCTGCTAGTAGCCTTATGATATTTTCTTCAAAGTGGCCTTTTTTCTCTCTCTTTCCTTTTTCTTTAAGAGAGAGAGAAAGAGAGAGACTACAGTATTTCTCTCTTCAAGGGAGTAAAATGTTGACATATTACACTGTTCTTTTGCTTTCACATTAAAACAAAATTTCAATCAATGACTGTTGAACTAATAATATGAATATCTAAGCAAATACCTCCTGATCTCAGTGTTTGGGGATTTCCAGCCAGAAGAACCAAACTCTTATTACGCCCGCAAAGCAAATCCCCTTGCCTAGCACCTTCAGAATAAATCATGAGAAAGAGAAGCTCAAGCACTCAAAAAATGAAAACACCTACAGCAGTACAAACAGTAGCAAGCAGAAGAAATATAATACGGACAAATGTACACAAGTAACCCCCCTCCCCTGGTTTATGGCAAGAGAAACATTTGTTCACTCACTTATAACCATGTGATGTCAGCAAGTGACTTTCACTAACGGCAGTGCAGAATTACTGTATCCTTTTCTTTCCAGAAAACAAAAGGTATACCTGTACTAACATACAAACTACCAAAATAATCTGTGCCTCCTCAATTTGAAGTATGATATGCTAAAGTAAACGTACATGATACTAGTGATATTTGTAGACAAGCAATTCATGCAATACTAATGCCACCATTTTTTTTTGTGTTATGTAGACAAGAAATCAAGACATAACCATATATGTAGAAATAAATACAGTGACATTCAAGTGCAACATTTTCAAAAATATTTTACTCATCCAGTATACATCAAATTCTGATTCACCAATAGTTTTTCTCTTAAAAGTTAAAGAGAATTAGGTCATCAGGTAACCATGTAATGTTTGTTCTTACAGCCCAAGGATGGGCTCACTATCTTCTCCAGGGAGTGAGGGAATGGGGAAGAAGAATATTGGAGTAGTAGGACAGAAATATACTTCACAGTTCAACCAGGAACCAAGTCACCAACAATGTGCAATGTATCAGAAAAATTGGGAAAATAGAATCAAAAGTCAAAACCAACCAAATCCCAAATAGATGGGAGAACAAACCTTTATACAGAATGCAAAAGTCAAAGAAATGAATGGTAAATGATCATGCACATAAATCAGAGCGTAGGATTGCTATCAGACAATTTGAAATAAAATATTAACAGAAGTACACACACGTTTTCCCTTGAGCTCTGAACATTTGGAATGGGGATTCTGCTTCACTTTCAAGCACAAAGCCAATTCACGAAGCTTAGACTTGACTTCCTTTCTAATGTTGGCATTTCCATCACCTTGAAAAGGAATTGCCATACTTTGAGGCTTCCAATAATAATATTTCAACCAATCAAGTGCCTGAAATCATCAACAAGTAGATGTTGTTTTAGTCCTATAGTGCATAATTTTTCTGTGTCTAGGACTAACAAATCAATCTGCCCTTTCCTTCTTTTTTTCCCACTATTCACCTTAACTGAGATTTAATAAATGAAGAATGAATGTATATGCCAAGCATTCTGGCTCATAATTGTCCATACAAGTTTCATAAAAGGTCAGTCTGGGGAGAGCAGGATCAAAGAGACTTCAATTTCATTTTTCCAGTCTTCAATTTCTCTTGAGCATACAGTCAATTAAAGGCATAATTCCACTATAATTGATATGTAAATAAATTTTAGAATAAAATAGAGAAGTTTCCTTATCGAAATGTCAGCAAGCTAAGGAATCGAACAATAATTAGATCACACTCAAAAAATAATAAATTATAGTTTGAATTTGGTTTGTTAAAATACAAACCAAATACCTAAACAAATCATTTATTCAATCAAACCCGATAGTTTGCAAAACACAGATCCATCAATGACGGCACCAACTTATTGAAGACATCGTCATCATTTGTGATTTTTGGTTTCTGGCATTGTTAATGATCCCATATTTTCCTCAAATTGGGTTTGATTAGGAACAACATATTATCTCGGAGTCAGGTGACATTATAATTAATAGATTGACATAACATAGCTCCTAATACTATAATGTCGTTTTGTAGGTCAAAAGATACAATAATAACAAATTTCATGAAATGGATTCTCTTTGTTCCAATTGATGGTGAACGGTAGCATATGACCTGGAGATCGCACTGTAACACTGTCATGCATAAATGTAGACATTCCTCCTCTAACTTATCAGCCATTATTTTCAATACATTCAAAGTTAGAGTAGTATAAACTGCTAAAGCCTGGGCAGGAAGCTTGGTCAAATTATTCCTCAAACTGAAAAAGAATCAAGACATAATTCCACAGGAAATAATAAACATAAGATCCAGGAAGAACTTCAACAAAAAAAATATAGCAGAAACTGATGATCAGATATATCTTAATGAAGCATACCCTAATGGAGGCACTACGAGCAACCTGAAGTGCTGGAAGATCGCCATGAGTTCCCTCTACAAAAGTACCAATAAAAATGTAAAACCCAGGAACTCTCATTTAATACCACAAGATTCATAATGCAAGTGACAAAACCACAAGATTCATGATCCACGCTAGCATCACAGTTTTTATTTAGATGAATATTACAGAATATTATGCAAATATAGCAACCACACTGGATGCAGAACCCCAGGGTGGGAGTAGATAACCACAACGCCACTTAGATAGTGATACGGTCATTGCTTACCATGGCGAACATCAATCAGCATACGTGGAATATCAATTGCATCTGCTGCAACTGCTAGTGAAATCTCTTCCTTTTTACGTGTCTTATCAACAAGACCATTCACAAGCCTACAAAAACCATACCATTGTGTCTTCTCAAACAGTTATCCCCAGACCCTCTACACAGTAGGAATAGTAAAGAATTTAAACAAATTAGAGAAACCATACCTTATGATTGCACCACAATACAACAATGCCAACAAATTCTCTGAAAGTGAAGCATCATTGGTTTTGTCCCCTCTACATTTGACCATAGAAAAAGATGATGAGTTCCATCTTAAAAAAATTGCATACATAAAGACTATACACTTGTACATTATACACATGGGAAGATAAACACATGCAGGCATGTGCAATCTCACTAGCATATACATATGAACTTAACCAACTTGTCAGCAATGGCTGAGCTGCTGATCGTAATTTTATAAGGCAATACATAGGAACTAAAAAGCACAGTATTCTAAGATAAGCTGATCCTTTTCTCTTTGTTTGTCCTGTCCAAAGACAGAATAATGGGGGTTCAGAAAGACTGTCAGTTCGTGAAAGGCAGAAGTAAGAGATGTACCTATAATATGGATCTTTTTGCTGAATTTCAATAATTGTAGCTGTAACATCAATTACAACGGGAAGACATCCTCTACTGCGCCATGTTGAAATCTGAAACCAAGAGATACGCAATCATTACATGTAAGCTCCAATGGGCTGCTTAAATTCTCAGAAAATGACCTTCAATTTCACTGAGAAACCATTAACCACCACTAAACTGACAGAATCCTATGGTACCCTCAAAACAACTTCTTCACTTTTCCCCAACCACGGTAAACCAAGTCAATAGAGAACTAAACTCTCCGCTCCCTTCTCTAATCTGCAACTGAGGACATTATAATGTCTTTCTCGGATATTTACATCTTTTATATTATGGAATAAGCTGTTAATTACATTGCCAGAACTCCACTGCTTGCTTAATGAATTTTCCTTTTCAATTAGTATTTCCTCTGAAACAAACAAATGAACAAATTAAAGATCCTAGTACAACTTACTCTTTGGAGGGCAGAGGCAACGGAGTCCGGGGACTTGGAAAAGAGAGAGTTTTTAACGAAAACCCATTCGTCCCAGCTCAACCAAGGCACCAATTTGTGGCTGTAATACGATTTTTGTTGCTGGTTAATAATTGTTTCTCCTTCAAACCCTAGAAAAGACTCCATTGGAAACAAGCACTCTTTCTTGCTTGTAACTTCAAACAGAGTAAATATGAACCGAGTGAACTAAGTATGCAATTCTACTGAGGGAGAGCTTCAATTCTCCACCAAAACCAAGAGCACGAGGCCGTCATGACAAGGCGGCTGACACAGGTGTAAGGTTCGGCCGACTGTTGGGCCGAAACACCGTTCACAGTTTACACTCAATTTTCAAGGCTCGTATGTTGGGTGAGTAGACACTAAGAGGCCCCTATGGGCCCACCCACTTGGTTGATTATATTGAATTTGGATTTGATTGCATTATCCTTGGTTCCAGCCGATTCGTTTAATGAATACAAAATTACATAAATAAAAATAAATAATATCTTATTTAGATAGAATCATTTTGAATTTTAATAACGAATATTTTTAAGAGCATTTGTTATAATATAATAAATATAGATTTCAAAATTATTTTTCTTAAAAATAACAACTTATGTATTAAATATAATTAAAATCACTATAAACTATAGCAATTAATATTATAAATTTTTTATTTATTAAAATTTTAAATTATTTATAAAAACTTTAACAAGTACATTAAGAACACTTATTAGAAAAATATTTTAAATTATTATATATCGGTTCACTTAGTTATAGTATACATTTAGTTGCTTGGTTGACATAAAGCTTGTAAGAAATACAATGAAATCTTAATGTTTATTAGTTACTTCTATTTCTTAAGTGAGACTAAGAAAAAAATAAAATAAACTTAAAACTAATAACAAAGAGAATTATATCATAATTATTAAAATATAATAATTTAAAATAATATAATTCTCATTCTTATCATACATCAGGTGAAGCCTACGATCATGGTATGCTTTACTTTGCAATTAGGAGAGCTCAATCCGCCTCGTTTGGTGTTTTTTTATTTTTATTACAGGCTGCCCACAACTTATTTATGTTTCTCCATAGTTATACACGCATGCTCGCACACACATATCTGTCTATGTATATATATATATATATATATATGTATATATGTATGTATATGCTTTATGTATACATTTGGTGCCCTTATAATTGATATCCTAAATCTTAAGAAATTGTAGTGTTTCATAACTTTGGAGGAAAGTTTTCTGTAAACATTTCTCTGGAAAATCTTAGTAATCATTTGGAAACTTTTACTTGTAAATGAATTATTAGAATTTTGGATATATCACAAGCCTTTTGATTGTGCAGCCCTTTTAGCATTTTGTTTAGGCTGCTTTTGTACTCTTTATGTTCCTTTCATATTTAGTGCTTTCTGTAATTGCTCTGTTTCATAGTTTTATCATTGAAGGCAGATTGGAGATGATGTGTTTGTGCTATATGCCACGGGCAAGTTTGTAATGCCGGGTTGTTTTATAATCTAAATAAAATGACTGCATGATATTTATACACTAATAAGTGGTTGAATTCATTTGGACAAGATTTTTTAGATTCTAATCTTGTGTGTTATTTCTTTCTTCTATGTTATCTGCCTATCTTCAGTTCCAGCATGAAACATATGTTTTAGAATCCTGATTGCAGGGAGAGTTTCTTCTTCATGTATCTACCTCTACCTGGTATTTAATCATGAATTTTTTGTCCTTATTCCTAACCAACCTGGCATACAATATAAAATTCTAGTCATATGATATCTACCTCTGCTTGCACTTGACTGTTCTGCTATGTGTGAAGTTGGATTATTTGTTTCATGGAGTTATATGCCTCATGCATCTGATTGACTTCCATAGCCTTTATATACATGTTATGCAATTGTATACTGGGTCTGGGACAGGCCTACTTTTATTATTGTTCGTGTCTATTACATCCTTGATATTATTTTTACCTGTTAGTAGTAAAGTCATCAAATCCAATTTCTTTTAAGTTAGGTTTCTTTCCCGATTTTACTCCAGTATAGATTAGTATGAATTTTAATCTCATCTGGCATTAGGAATTCATCCTCACACGCACCTAGCTGTTGACTTTTTGGTACTTAGACTGTAGATGATTTCTTCAATGGTCAGGCTGCCACTTAACATCAGGTTTTGAAGCCTATGAGAAAAAAGCGCAGAAGTCTAGCATTGATTATGGATTCCATATTGCAATTACAAAATGGAATAAAAATGTTTTAAGAGAAATGAAAATCATTGTTAAGGAGAAAGGTTAGAATTTATTTTCTTCTTGCATTCAATTAGTGTGGTTGTATGTGATTATCTCGCTTTTTCTCTGGCTTTGACATTCGCTAGAATCTTTTTTTATGTATGCAGATCTATCTTCCACTTGTAGGTATCAACTCTTTCAAGTTCTTCCTTTCCTACAGGGGTTCTCTTGTGATCAATGATGAGCTTCTTTTGGAAGGTTTCAAGTAAGTGCAAGTCTCTTTGGTGCTTTAGCCATGGTTCATGCAGAAAGTGGAGATGCTGTGTATGAAGGACAAGAAAGAATGATAGAACTTGGGATTACTGGTCCCGAGGGTCATGATCTTTCAAGGCCCGCAGGGGTAGTTTTCCTACTTATTTGTTCGAATTTTGCTTGCTGCTTTTATTGTTTTTTCATACTGCATCATACTGTGCTAGCAATATATTTTTGACCTGTTGTTCTGTAAATTTTATTTATGGGGCAAACTTTTTAGTTGTTCTCTCCTTACAGAATTGAGAGTATATATCTTCTAAAATCATAGCTCTGCTGGAATTCTCTAATAGAGGCTAATTTAACATACTATTTTATTTAAGGATGGAACTATCTCTTTCTTCTTTTTAGTTGTCCTTGTTTTTTTGTTTTTACTTGCCAAATCTACAAAAATTCAAGTTCCAGTTCATTACATTTCATGTTTACTAAAGCTTGATAAACCAGCCATCAATTAAGCTGCAAATCTCAAACAATTTCTTGTTCTCCAGATATTAGTCTTGACTTATGACCAGAAATCAGCTTTTCTTTCTACATTTACTTTAAGTGCAAGATTTCAAGCTATAGATATACTAACTCCTGGAATAGTACTATGGTTTCTGAGGAGTGGGTTAAACTATGGTCATAAGGATTCATTGGAGTAATGACAACTGTCAGTGTGGTAACTCTAACATTACATATAAGTATATGAGCTACTCCTTCTTATATACCGATTGATTGTTTTTAAGAGTAAGACATCAGGCTCTTCAATTCTCACTGTCTTCTCTGTTGCGGAAAAATTGAAGTAACCATTGTTTCGAAAAAATAATTTTTTTCTCAGGGAAAAATTGAAGTCACCATTGTTTGGGAAAATAATGAACTGATGGTTGTTCCTGATTATTGGAAGCATATACAAATACCAACTTTCAACTATCTCTTCAATGGAAGTGACAAGCAGATGCTAAATATCTATCTTACTCAAGCTCCAGTGAAGCGAGGGAAATCCACCACGAAGGTTGCTGGTACGTACTATTATTCTTACACTTCTCATTATATAATTAGAAAGACCATATAGTATTTTTACGCTTGTTTTTAATGCTGCTTTGCATTCAAACAAAGAACAATGCACAGAATTCATATACCTCTTAGCATCCTGCTAGTATGTGCATATGGTATCATAAGTTTCCAGTACTGTTGTAACTTAGCTTTTATATTCCAATCACCAAGGCATTAATGAGAGAAAACTCCACCTTTACAAACTAAATAAGAAATATATAGCACACTTTAAGATTACAGAAGTGACTGATTAGGTTTCTCTTGATGAATATGTCTCATCTATAAATTTACAAGCCACAAAACACTAGCCAGTTAACCAGCATAATATGTTTTGAGATTCAAGGAGCAGATTGGATTCTTAGCATTATCAAGGCCTAATACAGCTTTTAATGTAGGTCAGAACCTTCTTTTTCCTCTGCATGGCAGTAAACAGATAAATTAAAAAGAAGAATGTAAGCATTCGATTCATAAATTTGTTCCTTGTCATTAATTAAGTAACCATTTTAATCAGAAAATAATATCAAATCAAAGGGGCAGCATAACCGGACTGAGTAGGAGATGCATCATGTAAAACCCTTTAGAGACAAGAAGATGGATAGAATTGAATTGTAACGTAACCCGAAAAGGAAAATACTACTTAGTTGTCAAGGGTTGAATGAATATCCCAGCAGTTCTTTAAGAGCCCAGCTTGATTTTAATCTTTGGCTCATTTATGAAACGAGTTGACCCCAATTCTCACGAAGTTGGGCTCAACTCATTTACACCCAATTATTTGCTTTTGAAAACATACACAACCTGGAAATTGATCCGTGTAAGTTGACCAAGGGGGTATGGACCAAAGCCAGGTATAGTAATTCTTTAAAAGCAAGAAGATATTCTCTTTAACAGAGATAGTAAGTCCATAACTAATTAATGTAACAGCAACTGATGTAAATGATTATTAAACTAAGAGTAGAATCAGGAAATTGATCTTACCATGACAGGATCACCTCGGTGAGTAGCATTCACAAACTCACGTTCATTCCCGAGGCTGGTACGTTTGAAGTCTGTCAGGTCACTCTTTTGCTGCTTCCTGTTTGCTCGAGCTCTGGAGAACACCATGGAATAGTCAGTAGCTCCTCGGTCCTTTTGATCCCACCCTCCAAATTCAGGCACAGACATCCAACCATTTTTCTGTAGATACATAGAATTTCATAAACTGGTAAGTATGCCGTCATCCTTCAACAACTTACAAAATGAGCAGCACTACCATTATTATTCTTAAGGAGAACTGAAACTGTTATCTTGACCTTGTATTGGTTAATAACCCCTTTGTCAACTTAATTAACCAGTACAAGATCAAGTTTTCAGTACCAATTAAAAGGATGGAATGAATAAGAAGTGGAAAGCGGGGAATCCCATGCTCACTGTAAAATTATTCCTGCATCATTGCATGAGAATAATGCCTAGTTTACTTCAGTTATTGCTCATTAAAAAGTGATAATGACAAAATGGGGTCCAATAAAAACCAACCCTGGCTACACCAAGAGAGCTACATTAGTAAAAGAGAAAAGATTACATCAACAGAAGCAATTCAAATACATGTAAGCCTTAAATTTCTGTTTAGTGTGCTTCCAGTGATACAAGGCATATGCTATTACTCTTCAAGGGACATGCTGCAGAAGTGGTTTCTTATTACCACCCAAAGAAAATATGATACCTAAGGAACTAGGAGTCTAGTATTCACCTCCTTTCTGATATCATCTCTCTAAACGACATGGCATCTCCTGCACCCTACAAGTTCTCTAGAAAATCCAAATTCCAAAACTATGGAATGGATAATTATCCATGTTCATAAGTTTTGACAAAATTTTACACTAACGGCCTAATGGATTGGTTTTTAATCATTAGGCATTTACTAACAAATGGAGAGCATGTTTACTCAGTTCATAATGGAGGGAGAGAGTTAAAAATTCAGTGTTGAATATCAATAAATAAACACAAACCAATTTTGATAAGTACAGGTTTTTTTACATTGCTTTTATTTATTTTCTTGCTGGTACTTTTCTCTGAGAGTGTTGGGATGGTTATAACTCCATGTTATGTAAATTCTCAAATTTATTTATTTTTTACTTTTTATGACAGCATGAGGCCTGAGGTGTCCATGATTATCATGCTGAGTATGCTGTAATTTATACAAACGTATGACTTACATGGTTCTATTTTACAGTAGATATTTTTTTCATTTCTGCTAAACTGAGTGAATCATAAATTTCAAATAAATTCTCTTCTTTTATTCCCAACAAATATTCTAGATTTGCAGGCTTACCTCCTTCGGGTCTGCCATGGAAGAATGCAGAGCTGATATGTTGGGTCTTCAAGAGACTGGAACTCATACAAAATTTCAGATGTTTAATTGTTTGATTGCAATTTTTAGAAACATATATGTCTAATTTGAGGGAGTTAGAAATTGCTTGCAACGAGGTATTTCAATTGTTGGAGACTAGGAAGAAAAATGTGTTATCCCCCATGACTATAAAGAGGGCAGATAAAATAAACTCTTGGTAAAGTACAATGCTGAACAAAAGTAGGCCATGAAATGTGCTTTGCCATTTGATTTGTTGAGGTTTGTTAGGATGTTTTCGAAATTGAAAGAAATGTTCATTTTTAGGGACAAATGTGGCCATGCTACAGTTATATCCATGAAATTACGAAACTTCAATTTTTTGTTAATGGAGAGCTAATAATAAATTGAAGAGATATTAGCTGGGGAAAATTTTACTTTACCACATCTAGTTTGACTGGTTTTTACTGATTTTTTTAAGTATGAAATGAATTTTACTAATTCTATGTTTCAAACAAATGAATTAGTGTAAAAGTTAAACAAAATAAATTTGAAATTTATATTTTCTTTAATTTTGAATTCTATACAAAGAGGTTAGATTTTATTTTCTAAAATTCATTTGATTTGAAACAAATGACTTAGGGTAAAATTGAAACAACATAAATTTGAAATTTATATTTTCTTTAATTTTGAATTCTTTACAAAACAAGTTAAATTTTATATTGTAATATTTATTTGAGATTAGTAAGTAGTAGTCAATCTTAAATGACAATTTTACCTTTATAAATTGTTATATTTTAAATGTCATTTTTAATCCTTATTATTACTCTCTTATTTAATAACAATTTTATTTTTATTATTTTCTACCAGCTAAATGATATTCTTATTATATCTTGTGTTTCGAGACAATTATTGAACAATTAGCATTACAGATATAGTTGCACATACCTAACTTCAATTATGAAAGTCAAACTGTAGTAGGAAATGTGACTACTAAATTTTGTTCAATTTCACTAGCATATTAGTTTTATCTTGTCATTTCAATGAATCGGGTTAGTTTAGGAAAAATATTAAAACTGAAATGAATTCATCATATGTGCCACACAAAAGAATTGAATAGAATTCTATAACCATTAAGTTTATTTCAAAAAAAAGAAAAAAAAGAAGAAGATTACACATCTCTAAAAAAAAAAAAAAAAAAAAATTCTTATGAACACATGCAATGAGTAGTTTATCAATATGTCTACTTTTATTATCAATGGCTTATTTTCATTTATCTCACATAACAGAAATAGCGTGTATATCATATTGAAACCCGATCAAAATTAGTCTTCCCTCGTTATGGGATATTGTAGTCAATTTTGATCCGTGTAAGATATTTGTGTTATTCGTTGAACTAAATCAAAACTGAAATCAAGTCAAATTCAGGAGAAATTAAACTGATTTATGAATTAAAGAGTTTAGGCATATGTGATCTGACATTCACATAATATTATGCTGCAAGCTCGATTAAAAAAAAAAAGCTTATTTATTGTTTTAGTTCTTGAAAATTATATTGTATTTTTTCTATTTTAGATCTTAAAAGAAAAAATAAAAAAATTAATCGGATTCTTCAAGGTTCATTTTTTTCTATTTTGATCCTTCATAATTTAATTTATTTAAATTGAATTCTTAATCAAATTAACAATATTAAACTGATATAAAATATAACAAAATTAGCTAACATAATTTTTAGAAGATGATGATAAAATATATATTAATGCATGAAAGAAAAATTACTTGAATATTGGATAAATAATTAGATAAATTTGTTTTCTCAATTTTAAATCATAAACACGTTTTTTTTTTTTTTTTAATAAATATTTTCTCATGCATTCTTAACTATATCAACTAAGTTTGTTATGAGATGTGTAGACTAATTAATGGTCGAAAATGTTGCAACCCAACCCAAGTCTTAGCTTTGATAGCATATTAGTGACTCACTCTTAAAAATAAATTAATTTGTATTTAAATAAGTCATACATTTACTTATATAAATATTATGAATACTTGACGTTGACAATTAAAAATTATAATTTTTTAATTATCAAATAAAATTAAAAAATTAAAAAATCAAAACAGTAAATAAAGAAATTAAATAGTAGTCGTACACTTCTATCTGATCATTTTGAAAATTTATGTATCTCTCGATCTTGTAAATTTGAACTGCTCTCGATGTAGACGACAAATATATGTTATTGATAAAGCTTATTCCAAAGTCAAGGGAGTCAAAAGTGGTAGGCCATGGAATATTGATGTTGAAGGAGTTCTCTCTAAATACTAAATTCTAAATTCAAATGAAAACCAACAACACATGTGATTATATAATATATATTTGTTCCTAGCAAAAAAATATAATATATATTTGTTTCTCATGCATTCTTAACTATATCAACTGAATTTATTATAAAGTGTGTAGGCTGATTAATCATCGAAATGTTGCAGCAAAATCCAAGACTTACCTTTGATAGTATATTAGAGACACACTCTTAAAAATCAATTAATTTGTATTTAAATGGGTGATTTATTTACGCATATAAATATTATGAATACTTATGATATCACAATGACAATTAAAAGCAATAATTTTTTAAATATCAAAATAAAATAAAAAAATTCAAAGACCAAAACACTAAATAAAGAAATTAAATAGTGGTCTTAAATTTCTACCCGATCATTTTGAAAATGTATGTATCTCTCGATCTTGTAAATTTGATTGCTCTTGATGAAGACAACAAATATATGTTATTGATAGGGCTGATAATGAGCCGAGCTAGCTCATTAAGGGCTCGGCTTGAGCTCGATTTGTTTATTAAATGAGCCGATCTTAAGCTCGTTTAGTGAAATGAGTTGAGCTCAATCTTTCTAAAGCTCACTCGTAAGCTCGTGGGCCTATTCGTTTAACATTATTTAATAAATTTTTATTACTTATATATAAATTTATAATAAATTTATTTATATGCAAAATTTAACATAAATTTTAACTTGATTTGGCGATAAGTTATGCCAAAACTTACTAAGTAGATCATGAGTTCAACTCTTTTTGACTACAAAATTTGTTTAGAATTTGAAACAACTTTCAAGATCCCTTAACGAGCTGAGTTTGAGCTTGGGGTTAGGCTCGCGAGCCTTTAACGAACACAAGCAAAGTTTTAGCTTGTCTAAAACTTGACAAGCCAAGCAGAGCTTTACCAAAATTTAGTTCAAGCTCAGTTCATTTCTATCCCTAATTATTGATAAAGCTTTTTCTATAAGTGAAGGGAGTCAAAAGTGGTAGGCTGTGGAATATTGATGTTAAAGGAGTTCTCTCTAAATTCTAATTAATTCAAATGAAAACCAACAACACATGTGATTATATAATATATAATTGTTAATAGCAAAAAATATAATATATATTTGTTTCAAGTTTCAACATGAGAAGTAGAAAACTAAAACACCACCTCAATAGTTCCAAGTACCAAGCCAAGTCGTCAACTTTGAACAGGCTCCCCTTTCTTGACTTCACCTAACGCGTGCAAAATTGACCATTGAGTGCCAAAAAGGAATTGTTCATAGTCTGATCTAATTTCTCTATAAAAATAATATATTTTATAAAATTAGTAAGTATGAATTCAACAACTCACTAATCAGCCTAATTAAGTTCCTGGGTATTGTAGTATTATTTTAAAGGCTTAATTATTGTTTTAGTTTTTTAAGATTAGTTAAATTTTTCAATCAAGTTATATTCTCTTATTCTCATATTATACATAAATAAAATAATTAATTCATGTAAACAGAAAAATAAAATTTAATTAAGAAATTTTAAATTTTAAAATATAAAATTAAGTGAAATTTGTTTTGAAGGACTAAACTAAACACTAGTATAATTATGAAAGAACAATACAGTAGAATAATTTATTTTAAACAATTCTCATTTGTGAGAATATTTTATATCAGCTGTAACATGATTGATGTGGCTTACTTTAAAGGGCATGGTCCCAAATAGTCGTAGTCAATATGACAAAGAGCATTTGATACCAGCTGGCTATAATTACTTTACGAATTTGACTTCTATCTGTAAATTCAACGTATGGGCCATAATCTTCACGGTAAGGTGGCATTCAAACAAAGGAAATATTACTAAGAAACAAGAATTCTGGTTTGATTTCTTCGAAGGTTTTGTGTTTACTGGTTGAATTTTACACACTACAAATCTTATACAAATTCCTAAGCTTTTTGTTCAAGGTATAAAAAGATATGTTTGATAAGCTGTGGGTAAAAATGTTATAAATAAAAATAATTTATAAGTAGAATTGTTTAAAAAATATTATATAAAAATTAAGAAAATATTTAGATGAGTTAACATAAAGTACTGTAAAATATATAAAAAAATAATTAAATTTATTATTTCAGAAAAACTATTGAGTATTAAAATTACTAATAAGATTATTTTAATAAATATTATGATTATATCTTTATAAATAAAATAATTATTAAATTCATTTAAATTTAAATTTTTTATTTTATTTAAAAATACTTTTATTTCTAATTTCAGCTGACTGGTTTTGGAATTGCATGGCTAGTCTAGCATTAAGTGGATATAATGCTCAAATTAGATCGCCATATTATGTATTTTTGATTGCTAGCTGCATCTGGACAATTTGCATGGCAAATATGGGCAGTGAATCTTTCTTCTCCTGCTCACATTAAGAATATCAAGTTTCTAACAAGTGGTTTAGGGTGCTGATGTTCAGTGGGATTTTAATTGGAAAACTTTTATCATAACTTCATATGTAGCTCTTTAGTATAAATCAATAAATCCAATAATGATGGACTATATAAGTCTACTTGTAGAAATATTTCACACCCCTCTACAATTGATCAACACTATTACCAGAAGATTCTGGTTGTAACAAATGGACTATATAAGTCTATTCGTAGAAATATTGTTAGCCTGTACTGATATTGGACCTTAAATTAATTATAAACTTAGTTACTATTAAATCACTATTAAATCTTGGAAGACTTCTAAAAAATAGTTAATTATTATTTAAGAACCTCAACTTAGAGGCCATTATTAAAATAACCGATCATCTTTCTATTATATATATATATATATATACATATATATATATATATTGTTGAGGCACTCACATTTTCATGTTATATTGTTTGTGGCAATCAATCAAAGATCGGTGAGTATAGTTATCGAAAGATAGTGACATAACAATATTTTTATAAATTTATCTTTTTTCCTCTTAATATGTTTTTTTAATATTTAAATAAATATTCTATTAATTAAATATTTAAGATAAATATTAAAAATTATCAAATAAATTGCACAATTTTTTGATAAATTACTTCTAACAAATTATTTATCAGTAAGTTTTTCCAGAAACTGTGAATCTTTTTTTCACAAACCTACCCCGTTAGAAACAAATCTAATTTCTTAGTGTGAAGTTTCTCTCTCTCTCTCTCTCCCTCTCCCTCTCTTTTATATAATATATTTCCAACATCAATTGATAATAATCTATATTCATAAGCCGCCGGGCGGCTCTTGCCATTTATAGTAAGCATTCATGACCTTCCACGTTTTCTTGCTTAAGCATGTCAATTCAGACCCAATAAATGTGGTCTTCGTAGTTTTATTTGATCAGTATTAAAATAATACAAACAAAAAAAGAAAAAGAAAAAAGCCATTGGCAAAGAACTCTATTTAAGTCGATACTTGTGAAGTTAATTTGTAACTTGAGCTTCTTGCAAGAAAGAGTTCACAAGAGCATAACCAAATAATTTCTTACTCAGAAAAGAAAAAAGAGAGAAGATGTCATCAGCTTTGATCTCTTGTAGTGTTTTTCATAGGTTTCCAAAACCTTTCCTCTCTTCTTCCTCTAGAGTATTTCCCGATGTCAATCGTAACAATATCTCTTTGAATTTTCATCCACTCAAGCATGGAAAACGTTTTTCGAAAAAAAATTTCAATTCGATCACCTGCATAGCAAACCACTCATCATCTTTTCCAACTGTTGATGAAAAGATTTCATCATCATCTTCTCCAAATGTTAATGAAGAGATTTCATCACCACCTTCTATAATTGTTGATGAAAACAATTCTTCATCATCTTCTCCAATTGTTGAGGGAAAGATATCATGGGTTGATAAGTATTTGCCTGAGCCAGTTCGGCCTTATGCTAGATTGGCTAGGCTTGATATGCCAGTTGGGATAGGGTTGGTTAGTTTGCTCACCTGGCCATTTCTATGGTCAATAGCTTTAGCAGCTCCTCAAGGCCACTTTCCGGATTTTAACATGTTGAATTTATTTGCAATTGGTGTGTATCCTTTCAGAGCTGCTACAATGACTGTAAATGATGTTCTCGATTATGATATCGATAAAAAAATTTCACGCACAAAGTCTAGACCAATTGCCAACGGTGATATCACGCCATTCCAAGGAGTTTGTCTTTTGGTGTTTGAAATTCTTTTGGGTACCGGGATTTTATTTCCGTTTATGAATAATTACAGTCGGCTTCTAGTGATTCCCTTTTTGTTCCTCATGTGTACTTATCCTTTGATGAAGAGGATAACATATTGGCCTCAAGCCTATCTAGGGCTAAACTTGAGTTGGGGAGCATTGATAGGATGGGCTGCAATGAAGGGGAGCTGTGATTGGAAGATTGTTTTGCCATTGTATATAGGTGGAGTGTTTTGGACACTCGTTTATGAAACGATATATGGGCATCAAGATAAAGAAGAAGATATAAAAATGGGTGTGAAATCAGTGCCTGTGTTGTTGGGTGATTCAAGTAGGAATTGGATGGCTGGATTTGGAGTTGCTTGCATTGGTAGTCTTGCACTTTGTGGTTATAACGCTCAGATTGGATGGCCATATTTTGTGGGATTGGCAGCTGCACTTGGACAATTGGCATGGCAAATATTTGCAGTGGACCTTTCATCTCCTGCTGACTGCAAGACCAAGTTCCACTCTAACAAGTGGTTTGGAGTTATAACATTCTTTGCCATCGTAGCTGGAAGGCTTTTCTCATAAAGCTATGGATCCCAATTTGTCGAAATTTCTTTTCATTTTGGACGTGAAAAATATTGTCATGTAACTTCTTTCAGCGTAGGACCCGTCTATTTAAAATAGATGGATGCCACTATCTCACGATTGTAATATTATAGTTTAGCAGTACTGGTTGCGCCAAAGTTGAGTGAATGAGTGAATCACATCACAGTCCAAGTTCATTGCCGTTGGCAATTGAGACTTCTTTATTGCGTCAAATATTGTTTTTATAATATTTGTTTTTATTATGAGAATATGAAAATCATATATTTGTTTTTATGCTTTTTTTTGGGTACAATTTTAAATTTGAATATGTTTCTACTTCATTGAAGAAAAAAAATGCTTATTCCCTATAATATAATGTTATAAAAAGTAAATAAGTAATTTAGTAGGGTTTGAAAGTTGGATAGAGCATGAGAAAATATTACCTCAACACTTTCAGTTGTTTTTTTTTTTAATTTCTAAGCTTCTTGGCTCACAAGAAAAATTGTGGGCCTTAAATATAGCACTGACCACACGTTCCCTTCCTCCAATCCCTGGTCTTCTGTCTTTGAAGTAGCTATTTTCACAATGAAAGGGAGAGGCAAATAGAATGTGAGACATGTACAAACAATTCTTTGTCAATGTGTGGTTTTCACAGGTAGAGGTTAATGTCGTTATCAGTCTATTGGATGAAATTGATGAGGGAGGGTTATTGAAATGAATAGTCACGTAGGTTAATTATTATAACCTAATAGTTAGCCAACGTGCTAGAATGTGGATATGTAACTTATTGTGAATCCAAGGTAAAGAACTTCAACTCTTGCTTTTCCTTTAACCGTATGTGTTTTTTATTGCTGGGTTTGCGGCCTTCTTGGCTGTTATTTTGGTGGCTCTGTTTTGGGAGGACAGCCATGAAAATAATCTAACCATGGAGAGTGCTAAACCACCATAAGCTTTCAAAGCTTTTATGAGCTGTTTCTATTTTAAAAGGAAAAAAAATGGTATCGGGCGTTTAGGCTGGAATTCTAGCCACTCGAGGGAATTGTTTCTTTGCCGTGAGTACTAAACGTGATTGTGCTGTGTGGGGTGTATAAGTGAATTGAAGTTAGGGCTATAAGTGTTCCAACATAGGCTGTTAGGATGCTATATTTTGGTGTGTTGAAACCGTGAGAGTGAAGTGCAAGGTTAGCCATCTCTACCCATTCTTGGATATTCTACAGTTATCAAACTGCTAAGGAGCAAGGCAGCAACTTGTTTGCTCATTTTTTTTTTTCCTATATGGCAGGTTATGATATGAACAAGAGAGAAGGTTTTGACGACTTTAAGGGGCCACAACAGCAAGGAATTTAAGGGGGAGAAAATTACTCCTTGTGTCGTGAACCTTACATGAATTTAGGATAGTAACTTTCTTTAGTTAGGTGAATTGATGGGAGTTCAATCTTGTTGAGGTTGTGTGTGTTTTATTATTAAGGGTGTGATTTTGAAAAGGAAAATAATTTCAAGTCATGAATCAAGATTTAACAATAATGAATACACGAAATAGTTGCATAGGATTATTGAAATAGGAAATTTAAGATTGGTAAATATTAACACGAGAAAGTTAAATGCATAAATTCATAGTTGAAGTTAGAAATATGATAACATTAGAAGGTTTAGTGTCACACCCTCATATGATGGTATGACTGGCCAGAAGAATGGATACCCAAACCTCCGTAACCCTGAATCCACAATGACCAAACACAACTGACTCTTACACAATTTATAGTTAAGACCAAGAAAACTTATCTGAATCAAAATATAGACATAATCAGGATATAAGACATAAATATTTACTTTCAGTTCTACAGAGATTCCAAATAAAGTGGTCCTGCCCAACAGCATATACACCAATAACCTGGTATAATTCACGATTAAATAATAGTATCAAAATACTTAGAGGAGCTCTACTCCTAACCACACCTTGAATTACCATAGTTAACTGAATATACACAACAAAACATAACACCTAAAATGACTGCAAGTGTCGCCCTATCAGCTTCAAGCATGTGACTTTGGGATATACCTTGCCGCAATAGTATCGGTAGGTAACAAATCTTGACACAACGAATTGGGTTTTCCGTGATACTAAAAAAAACAACCACAGAAGAAGGAATGAGTCACAAAGACTCAGTGAGTAAATCACGTACCTAGATGGTACCAGCATCACCCAACACATATATTACTAACTAATCTCATGTTTAAATTTATGTCACTTGTATGTACTTATAATTATCATACAACCATGATTCATATATTTCACAATTTTCAATATAACAACCAATTCATACAAAACAATCAAAGCATACAAGCAAGCAAAGGGCCAACGAGTAACCTAGCCCCGCACAATAGTATCACTCCCTACCGGGTATTTATGCGCCTGCATAACAAATTAATCTCTGTACACAATCCATCCCACCGGGGCTGAGCACTCAATTTTAAAAAAAAATATTTATCAGAATCAGAATTTCTCATGATTTTAAATCAGGGTATCCTAGGTGCACCTGGATTTTTAATTTCGGAGATAAAAATAGTTTTCCAGAAATGTTCACTAGTTGGCCCCTATCAAACACAAACAATGTCAACACAGTAACCAATATCAAGCAAACATTATTCAAGCAAATTACTGAAATACTCCACTAGTTTACTTTCCATATATCACACATATCAAATAAACATATAATTGCATATAAGAATCTAGCAACCAAAGAGTACGTAATTCACTCACAAGTTCACGAATCCGATCAGTCAGTGCGTCCGGTCTGTGATGGTGTTGGAATATCCTCGACACGCTCTGGAGCTGAAAACCATGAATTCATATGTTACTAATAAAAATTATTTGTCATGATTTTCTTAATCGTAATTAATTATAGTTAATATGTTTCCCTAGGTAATATTAATCAATTCACTTTATTTAATACTTTAAGTTTTATAATTAAAAATTTATTTTCACACACACACACACATACACACACACACATATATATATATATATATTAACCAATTATCTTGTCAACTATCTAAGAATAAATTATAAACATAGTTGTGTGTATAAATATACGTTACTTATTCAACCTTACTTTGCATTTTATTTACATCCAATTCAGTATTCCATTAACAAATTTTCAGTTTTCATAATATTTATATTCTTACTCTAGAGTTCAACTTATACTATCATTTAATTTAAATTATAAATTATAAATTAGTTCTTCTAATGTTACACACAGTCCAAATTAAACTAAATTTAATATGCATAACTTAGATAGAGTTTTCGGCAGCAAGGAATTTTCACAATTTGCCTCACATGGTGCCGTGGCCCAAGAGGGGTACAAACTTCTCTTTAACCACCAATACCCTCGGCTATGGAGGAAAAGCTGGCGGCTCAACTGCTGCAACGCAAGGTAGCCTCCAAATTTAGCTCAACTTTTTCCTCTTACACTATTATAAAACAATTTTCCAGCATTAACACTCCTATTTAGTATAATCCACCATAGTTTCATTCACTTAACAATCAACCAACCCAAAATGAGTTACCCCCCATTTGGCTGTCCCACAAATGAATGAAATAGACAAGAAAATTCTATCTACCTGGAGGAGGAATACCCCACAAATGGATGACCATACCTTGCCCTCTAACGTCCTCCTCTCACAGCTCCAATTTTCGACCTTGAATGGCAACAAAATGATGCACTTATAGCTGAAACAAAACCTCCCTACAACCTATACACAGGGCCATAAACAACTTGTAACTCACGGCACACTTGGTGCACCCAAGCCGCAACCACACCTCCACCGGACTTTACCTCCACTCGGTCACCACAAGAGGAATTGGAGAGAGAATAAAAATACAAGAAAAGCTAGTTAAATAATAGGAGAAAAACGTGTGCCACTCCTTCCCTCCACTATCCTCATGAAGATTATATATATATATATATATATATATATATATCTTTTCTACCTCTCATTATATATATATATATATATGGAAAATTGAATCCTAGTAATTTAATACTCTAGCTTTGTTATAATAGTTTATAATACACATTTATTTATTTCCTTTTGCATAAAAAAATAAATCTAAGTCTAAGATAATCGATTTGGTGATGGACTTTAATTCATCTATGAATACATATATATGTACTATCTTAACTTAATTTGTTTCGTAAAAATTAGTATTTACGGAACCACAATAGTCTACGTATAATATTTTAAAATATACACGAACACTCCAAAGTGTACATTACAGATATCGATTTATATCATGTTCAATTACATTATTATTTATTTAATCTATTTATTTTATAACAAAAATTTACACTATGTTTAAAACTAAACTTTACGATATTGAGTTATAAGGGTTATGATATTTAGTTTAAATTGTTGGTGTAAGTTAGATGATAATCTAATTTGAATTCTAGAATGGAAATGTAAATATTATGGAAAGTTGAAAGTTAGTTCAATCGAATTAGGAACTGAGTATGAGTAAAATGAAAACTATAGACTTATGTTGAACTAATAATACATATATACACACATCCTTATGAAAATAACTTACCTTTAGATATTTAACACAATAGCTAGTAGAAGTTAAATGTTAATATATATACATGGAAATTATTTTATGTAGGATTCCATTGTTGAATAACTAATTAGGAAACATGAAATTGGACTCGGCTAATGTTAAGTTATAAAATTTGAATTAATGAATAAAAAGTTCATAAGCAAGAGTAAACAATGATTGGTTAATATTGTGGGTTAATGGGTAGGAACAAAGGAGAGTTAGTTGTGGGTAAAGTGTTGGAAAGAGAGATGCAGGGCAGATTTCATGAATTAGAGAAATTCAATATTTTGGGTGTTTTCGGTGTTGAATAAAATTAAGAGTTTAAAAGAGAAAGTGTAGCTTAGGATCTTGAAATGTTGTATACAAAATTTCGTAACTTAGTTCCAGGTATATTGTTAGTTAGAGTTGTTAGACTACTGCTATTTAAGGCAGGATTTTTAGTGAACCTCAGTCAATCCAGAAGACTTCGTCAGGGGTTGTGGATGGAATTAGCTTAGGACCTCTGAATGAAAATTGTTCCTAACATCTTGAAACACTAGACTATAGATTTTGGTAATATAATTCCCAAGTATGAGAATTCTATAAATATCGGAATTAAAAGTTAGCAACTAGGAATTTTACTAGTGCTCTGTTTTTGTTTATGTGAAGAATCGAGTGAGTTCAAGGCTAAGTTTAGGAAACGTTTTCAAATAGTAAAGCTATATACATCCTAAAGTTAATATTTCAACTTGGTTTTATTAAATTTGATTAAGTATGTAAGTAAAAATAAACATATATCCAAGAAGGTTGTGTAATGCCTAAAAGAGTAAACTTTAAATAATTAATTCTACTAATATACATATCCAAATAATACATATGATATCTATCTAGAAATATATACTTGTCTATTAATAAATGCAATAAACAGAATTGGATTTTCCTAGACAAAGTTATGTTCAAATAACTAAGGTAAGGTCAGAGCTGCCAAAATTATGTGTGTTTGTATAATTTGATGTAACTTCAAAAAATAAAATGTATTGATATATAAATCTAAAAATTACAAATGATATACCATTATAAATATACATGTGTCTAGTATTTAATAAATTTTACAAAACTAGATTTGGAATTTCCTTGATGAAGATATCATTGTTAGAGTGAACATTGGTCCAAATCCCAAGTTTGGATAGTTTTAACATTTCTAACTCAATAGTGTTTTCTAACTTTTCTAATAGTTTCTTTCTACCCTATGCATTGTCAAGATATCTAAAATGTCTATTCATTATCAACCTTACCACATAAAATACAAATTATACTACTTGACATGTAATAGTTTAATAGAAAACTTTCATAAAGAAACATATATAAGTTGATATATAAGCTCAGTAATTAAAAGATTATAACAATAACGTTTATGAACTAAGTATTATTTGAAAATATGAATTTCAGTTCCGGATCCTAATGTAGACCTGATGAGACGCGTGAATGCAAGTGTAAGTGACGAACGAAATCAATTAAAGTTGAGTGCTTAACTATTACCTTTGGGGGCTAGATTATTATGTGTAATTATATGTGTATTTGAATATATGTGATATATGGAAAATAAGCAAGTGTAGTATTTCAGTGATTTATTTAAATTATGTTTATTTGATATTGGTTGTGTTTGATAAGGGCTAACAATGTGAGATTTTTTGAGAAATGATTTTTATTTCTGAAATTAAAATTCAGGTGCACCTAATATATTTTGATTTAAAATTTCAAGATATTATGATTCTGATACATGTTTTTTTAAAATTTGAGTGCTCGGCCCTGGTAGGATGGATTATGTATGGAGATTAATATGTTGTGTAGGAGCGTAAATGCCCAGTGGAGGGTGGTACTATTATGTGGGGTTTACTTGTTGGCCCTTTGTTTGCTTTGTATGCTATAATTGCTCTGATTAATTTGTGATCCTATGAATTATATAAGTTATGAATTTATGACGATTACAAATGTGTACGTGTATTTTGAATTCAGACATGAACATTGTCACATGGTGTTAATTGACTATATATGTTATATATTTGTGCTAAATGATATTAGTACCTTTGGGTACTATTTTTCACTCATAGAGTCCTATTATTTTTAATTCAGACATGAACATTGTCACATTATGTTAATTGACTATATATGTTATATACTTGTGCTGAGTGATGCTAGTACCTTTGGGTACTATTTTCTACTCACGGAGTCCATAGGACTCACCCTTCTTTTGTGGATTTTTTTTTAGTAACAGGAGTTCAGTATATGGCATCGCCGAGCTAATGATCTGCTGACGGAGTACGACAATGTATTTTCCAGGATCTTAAACTTGAAGTTAAGGATGAAAATTTGCAGTCACACTAGAACTGTGGGGTGTCTAATTTTATATGATGTAAGAGTTTAGTTATTTGTCTTGTTTACGATATAGACGGAGCGGAGCTCCTTGTTATCTTTGTGTTGTTGTTGTATGAAATCATGAACATACGTGTCTGTATTTTGAGGCATATTCCATATTGCAGGGAACCTTTATCGAAATTTTAAGTAAATTGTTAATTATTTCAGAAAATAAACTTTTACAGCAAACTTCTGTTTTATAAAAGTTACTTTTATTCTTTAGTTGGGTCAAGAGTCATGTTTGTTACTTTGTTTTAAAGTCAGGGTTATGAAAGTTTGGTTATCTAATCCTCTGGCCAGTCATGTATCTGTGAAAGGTGTGGCATAAATGTTGTTGGAAATTGATGAAGGAGGTTGTAATTGATAATCAAATCTGATAAAAATGATAATGTAGGAAACACTTGATTAAATTAACATTTATGTTTACAATTGGCTTAATTATTTATTGTTTTTGATTCTTGAGAATAATTATATCTTTTTTTCTTCTAATTTTGATTATTGACAAATTATTTTTCTAATCAAATATTGTTGGTCAGTATTATGTCACAATTACAATAATTAATAATTAAATTATAATTTAAATAATTAAATTGGTGTATATAAATGATTAAATTGAAATTGAGTTAAGAAAGTGTAGAAGACTGAGGTGAGCCACGAATATATCGTTTTCTTTAAGACAATTCATGTCACCATGGAGATTGCTCAACCAAAGCATATGTCTCTTGACAAAATTTTCTAATGTTTGAATCAATTATATTCGTGTCATCATCTGATTTTTCCTTTCAAGTATTAATATTTACTTTTTTTCTACATGCATCCCCTAAAAAAAAACATGTTAACTAATAGCTATTTTCATTATATTTCGTATTAATTAAAAATTTTGACTTGAGTAAAAACTCAATTAAACAAAATTAAATCATATTAAACTAATCTAGGAATAAAAATAATAAATTCTCAAGAATCTTATTAGAAAAATACACACACACACAATATATATATATATATATATATATCTATCTCAAGAATTAAAATAAAAAATGATGTGATCCTTAATTAAAGATCAAAACAATAAATTAATAAGCCTTAAAATTAATATTGTGACAATATTTATTATTAGTTTCAGAATAATAATAATTATAATTAAACTTACAAAAAATTTAGGTTAAGATCCAGAAAGAAACACATAGGGTCACCAAGCAAAACGTATGAAATGGTACATATTTATCTAAAAGTAGTAGTAAAATTCATTCACTGCACCATAATAACATGTTAAGAATCTCATTTATATTTATGAGTTTTTTTTCTAATGAAGCAGGGATTAAGAGTAATTTTTAATGTGTATTACATACGATAATATAATATTGAAAACATGTAATTCATCACATATATTAAATTATTAAAAATATAAAAATTTATCTGCTGCTGGCGGCTATCTAACGTCACAATAGTAAAATAGTAACACTCAAGGCAGTTTTATTGTCTAAAGACCATGGAAAAGTTCTCACGTACTACAATGATTTTAAAAACAACATACAACAATAAACAATTAAGCATGTTTAGTTGGACTCAAGCTATGTTTATTGTTTGTTGAGTTAGTAATAATTATTATATAAAAAAATACAAACATAAAAAGTAAACAAGAAAAAAAAAAAAAAAACTATTTAAGTCCCTAATATTGAAGTTCACAATTCAAGCTTCTTGCAAGAGAAAGTTCACACAAGAGCATAATTCTTTTTCAACAAAAAAAAAGAGAATGTCATCAGCTTTGATTTTTACAGTGTTTCGCATAGGTTTCCCAAAGCATTCCTGTCTTCTTCCTTTAAAGTATTCCCCTATGTCAATCGTAATATTATTTTTTTTTGAATTTTCATCCACTCAAGCATGAAAAAAAATTTCCAAGAAAAAATTTCAAATCGATCGTCTACATAGCAAACGAATCATCATCATCTTTTTCAATTGTTAGTGAAAAGATTTCATCATCTTCTCTAATTGTTGATGAAAATATTTCTTCATCTTCTCCAATTGTTGATGAAAAGATTTCATCACCATCATCTCTACTTATTGATGAAAAGATTTCATCATCATCTTCTCCAATTGTTGAGGTAAAGATATATTGGGTTGGTAAATATTTGCCTGAGCCAAATCGGCCTTATGCAAGACTGGCTAGGCTTGATATGCCAGTTGAGATAGGGTTGGTTAGTTCGCTCACTTGGCCTTTTTTGTGGTCAATAGCTTTAACAGCTCCTCAAGGCCACTTTCCTTGATTTTAACATGTTGAATTTATTTGCATTAGGTGTATATCCATTCAGAGCCGCTACAATGACTGTAAACGACGTCCTCAATTATGATATCGATAAGAAAATTGCACGTACAAAGTCTAGACCAATAGCCAATGGTGATATTACACCATTTCAAGGGGCTTGTCTTTTGGTGCTTGAAATTCTTTTGGGTATTGGGATTTTATTTCCATTTATGAATAATTACAATCGTCTTCTAGTTATTCCGTTTTTGTTCCTCATGTGTACTTATCCTTTGATGAAAAGGATAACATATTGGCCTCAAGCCTATCTAGGGTTGAACTTGAGTTGGGGAGCTTTGATATGATGGGCTATAATGAAAGGTAGTTGTGATGGGAAGATTGTTTTGCCATTGTATATAGGTGGAATGTTTTGGACACTTGTTTATGAAACCATATATGGGCATCAAGATAAAGAAGAAGATATAAAAATGGGTGTGAAATCAGTGCCTGTGTTGTTGGGTGATTCAAGTAGGAATTGGATGGCTGGATTTGGAGTTGCTTGCATTACTTGTCTTGCACTCTGTGGATATAATGATTAGATTGGATGGCCATATTTTGTGTCATTGGCAGCTGCATGTGGATAATTGGCTTGGCAAATATTTGCAGTGGACCTTTCATCTCCTGCTGATTGCAAGACCAAGTTCCACTCTAACAAGTGGTTTGGAGTTATAATGTTTTGTGCAATCGTTGCTGGTAGGCTTTTCTCATAGTGTTATGGAGTAACAATTTGTCGAAATTTCTTTTCAATTTGGAATGGATTATTTCCTTGTCTGAGTGAAAAATAATCTCATGTAACTCTTTTAAAGTAGGACCCATCTATATTTTAGGTGGATGTCAGTATGTGTGTGAAAGTAGGGGGAAGCTATACCTACTTTTTGTTTTAGTTAAAAAATAATTCTTGTATTTTACTTTTATTGTTTACATTCAATAGTTTTGTTCATAATGTAATAAAATTATTCTTGTATTTTACTTTTATTGTTTACAATACAATAGTTTAGTACTTTTGATCATAATGTAATTGTCCACAAGAAAGCTAACATTTCTTAGCCCTTAATTAGGTTTCCAAACTTGGGAGACTAAATCACACGAATTGCGCGCAGTTATTGGCAATTGGGACTTCTATATTACATCAATCATTGTTTTGTTGGCCAAATTTTCTAAATGAGAAACTAAAAATTTGCTTTTGGTTTTCTTTTTTACAACTTTAAATGTGAATATGTTTTTTAATTCTGCCATCCAGTACTGCCACTAAATCACCACCCCCAAGTCAAACTGGTGCTTTGTTGCAGCACCAGGTTCGTCATCATCGTCACTCTCAAGGCAACAAGAATCTTCTCTAGAATCACCTCGAAGAAGAATAAAGACTTTATAGAGATATATGAAACTTGCAAATTCACTGCTCTAGAACCAGAAAGCTTTGAAGCTACTGCAAAGAAAAAAGTATGGGCAAAAAATGGAGGAAGAGAGAAGAATGAGACTTGGGAGCTAGTGGATGGACCAACACTCCCCTTTCTACCTCTGTTATTGGAAAATTAACATCAACTCAAAGTATAAAGATCTTGAGTAGAAACTTATTCAATGTTAGCTTGGAAATGAGGATTCACTACAAGAAACTTGATCATTACCGACGAACTATTACTGACCAACCAATGTTGGTCGGTAAAATATAAAAATACCGACCAACCTAAAGACCAACCGACCAAAATATAGAAATAATATATTACCGACCAACTTTTGGTCGGTAGGTTGGTCGGTAAATTGACAGGAAAGGTTTTAATAGGGGGAATTTTATCGACCAACCAAGGTTGGTTGGTAATGGAGTTTCTTACTTATTATGGTTGGTCGGTAATAGGTTTTAATTTGGGGGAATTTTACCGACCAACGAAGGTTGGTTGGTAATGGAGTTTCTTACTTATTATGGTTGGTCGGTAATAGGTTTTAATTTGGGGGAATTTTACAGACCAACTAAGGTTGGTCGGTAATGGTGATTTTGCCTTATTATGGTTGGTCGGTAAATCAATTTACTGGGTTTTTTTTTCTTTTAAACTTAGACGAAACCTGCGTTTTGGTTATTCTGTTTTGTGTTTTTTTTCATTCTGAAAACGAATTCCAAATCCCTAACTCCTCATTTGCCTCCCACGCCTCCCTTTCTCACGCCTCCTTTTCTCACATATCCCTTCTTCCTTTCCATCCCTTTTGCTTAGTTCCTCTCTTCTTTCTCACGCCTTGGTCAAGCATTTGCAAAAGGAGCTAGCTAGACTGGAGAGTGAGTTGAGAACTCCTGGCCCTGCTACCTCAACTTGCGATTCCAAATCCCTAACTCCTCCTTTCTCACGCCTCCCACGCCTCCAGCTCCTTTCTCACCCCTTGAGAACTCCTGGCCCTACTACCTCAACTTGCGATTATGCAGCATTATTGAGAAAGAAAGATCTCCAGATACAAAAGGTAGGATGTGCCATCTAAATACTTCTCTATTCCCTTTTTTTTTTAAAGATATTTATTATTATGCTCTCTTTGCTACCGAGAGGAGCTAGGATAGGAATCAAATGTTGAAATATGTGGTGATCATTAAGAAATGTTTTGGAATCTTGGAAATTATATTTTAATAAAAATACTGAGGCAATGAGTTGGAATTGGTAACTTAGATTCTTGGTGTTGGATTATATTTCTCTTATAGGAAATTAGATTTGATTTCATGATTTGGTTTAAACATAAGTGAAAGATGTTTATGATTTTAGTTTGGTTGTCCATGTGTTGGTTAACATAGATTAGAAGTTTTTCTTTTTTCCTATTTCTCCTTAGTGAAAAAGGTCCATTCAATCATAATGTAAATAACTTAGATTCTTGGTGTTGGATTATATTTCTCTTATAGGAAATTAGATTTGGTTTCATGATTTGGTTTAAACATAAGTGAAAGATGTTTATGATTTTAGTTTGGTTGTCCATCTGTTAGTTAACATAAATTAGAGCTTTTTCTTTTTTCCTATTTCTCCTTAGTGAAAAAGGTCCATTAAATCATAATGTAAATAACTTAGTTTCTTGGTGTTGGATTATATTTCTCTTATAGGAAATTAGATTTGGTTTCATGATTTGGTTTAAACATAAGTGAAAGATGTTTATGATTTTAGTTTGGTTGTCCATGTGTTGGTTAACATAGATTAGAGGTTTTTCTTTTTTTCTATTTCTCCTTAGTGAAAAAGGTTCCATTCAATCATAATGTAAATAACTTAGATTCTTGGTGTTGGATTATATTTCTCTTATAGGAAATTAGATTTTGTTTCATGATTTGATTTAAACATAAGTGAAAGATGTTTATAATTTTAGTTTGGTTGTCCATGTGTTGGTTAACATAGATTAGAGGTTTTTCTTTTTTCCTATTTCTCCTTAGTGAAAAAGGTCTATTCAACCATAATGTAAATAACTTAAATTCTTGGTGTTGGATTATATTTATCTTATAGGAAATTAGATTTGATTTCATGATTTGGTTTAAAATCCACCAAAAGATGTTTATGCTAAATGTTTATGCTAATGGTTTTATTTTATTTTATTTTATTTCTTTGTTTGGTTTATGCTAAATGTTGATTGATGAGTTTGTTTGAGCTGTGAATTAAGATGCAAGTATACTACAAGTAATGTTTTTTAGGTAAAATTTTGCTTTTTAATGCAAGGTACTCGATAATACTGACCTGTATATGTTGTATACCTCTTGTAATAGTTCTAGTGGAAATATGGGCTTACTTATGTAAATGGAACATGTGAAATTTTAACTAGGTGCATGAAATCATTATATTATAAAATTTTGATGAGCAGAAAATATGGATGAAGATCGTACTTGGTTTAAGGGTGACCGTAGTTGGATGCAAAGGAGGGTTGAGAACCGTAGGGTTACAGATGAGTTTATGTATAATGTAAATAAGTTTCTTGATTTTGCATATAGTCATCCGAGAATTGTAGATGATAATAATACAATTCGATGCCCTTGTCTTGTTTGTAAGAACAAAAAGTGGATATCTCGTGATGAAATAACTGTTCACTTGTTTAAGAAGGGTTTCTTAAGAAACTATAAGTGGTGGACCTTACATGGGGAGGGTGAAGAGTGGTTAGGGGAAACTTCAAATGACCGAGGAGTTGATATAGGAGAGTCAAGCAATCGGTATGTTGACATGGTTATGGATGCTGCTGGTCTAGATTTTAATTGGGATGAGGAGAGTCAACTTCCCGAGAAGCCAAATTCTGATTCAAAAAGGTTTTTTGAGCTGTTGCAAAATGCTGACGAGGAGTTGTGGGAAGGTTGTAGTTGGCATACTCGGTTATCAGCAGTGACACAACTATTGAACTGTAAATCAGAGTTTAATGAGTGAGAAATGCTATGACCGGATTGTTTCAGTTGTTAAGGGTATGTTGCCTAGAGGCGAGAAGTTGCCTGCAAATTTTTACAGATAAAAAAAATTAGTCCAGAAATTAGGACTTGGATATGAGAAGATACATGCATGTCCCAACGATTGTATGCTTTACTATGGTGAAGCAGACAAGAAGTTACAAGAATGTCGTGTATGTGGGCATCCGAGATATCAACCAAAGACCCGAATAAGTAAGAAAGATGTACCATATAAGATATTGCGACACTTTCCACTTGCAAAGAGGCTACAAAGACTATATATGTCAAAAACCACAGCTCAACATATGACATGGCATAATCGGAGACGTGCCACTAGTTTAATGATTCATCCAAGTGATGGTGAAGCATGGAAACACTTCGATGACAACTATCCATCATTTGCAGAAGATCCAAGAAATGTTAGGTTGGGTCTTTCCTCAGATGGGTTTTGTCCGTTTGGGCATTCATCAAGCGGTCATTCTATTTGGCCAGTTTTTATTACTCCATATAACTTGCCTCCTGATATGTGTATGAAGGAGCCGTATTTATTCTTGACACTTGTCATTCCTGGACCAAAATCTCCTAATCAAAATCTGGACATCTACTTCAGACCTCTTATTGATGACTTGAAAGAGTTATGGGAAAAAGGGGTCGATACTTATGATGCTTACAGGGGTCAGAATTTTATTATGAAAGCTGCACTTATGTGGACCATTAGCGACTTCCCCGCATATGGAATGCTATCAGGGTGGAGTACACATGGAAACTTAGCATGTCCGTATTGTATGGAAAGAACCAAATCCTTTTGTCTACCTCATGGTAGTAAACCATGCTGGTTTGATTGTCACCGTCAGTTTTTGCTTGTTGATCATCCGTTTAGACGACAAAGAGATAAATTTAAAAAGGGAATAATAGAGAAAGGTTTGTCACCACCACGATTATCTGGGGAAGAAGTATGGGATCGTCTTTCTAAACATAATCAAATCACTTTTGGAAAAACATTTGGCAAACAAACAATTTTTGGATTTGGAAAAGAACATCATTGGGCAAAAATAAGTATATTATGGGAATTGCCTTATTGGTAAACTAATCTTATTCGACATAATCTTGATGTAATGCACATTAAGAAAAATATCTTCGATAATGTCTTCAATACGGTGATGAATATGAAAGGCAAGACAAAAGACAATCCGAATGCTCGGATGATATGGAAGATGATTAGCATATCTTGTATATGATTTGTTCTTATATTGTAAAACTTTTTGTATTTTAATATTTACAAACATATCTTATGTAGTTCTTTTAGCACACTTTCTAATTTTTTTTAAATGTATATTCTTATTATATAAGATATAGATCATGGTTCGTAGTATTCATGGGTCTGGCTCTAGAGCATCACCTGGTACACATGTTACTTCTAATCAATCAGATAGTCACACACCGCAATCACAGCGTATAGTTGTACCTCCTGCTTTAGACTCATCAGAGGCCCCACTTGGTAAAAAGAACTTATGTTATAAATTTTTGTAAGTTCATAATATCGATGGAGTCAGTGAATTATGGATTTTTTTACATACATGTAGGTACAACTGGAACTGGAGAATCATCTAGAGTTCCGTCCATTGATCCGAGAGCACCGAGAGGGTCTGCGCACCTAAAACCACCTCTTATAGACCTGAGTGATCGCCAGTTGATTAAAGCTATCAGTGATGAGTACGTATGTTTTACTTAAACATAATATTAAATATATTTCTTATTAGTAGCTAGTGTCAATATCCTAAAATGGTATTAATTTATTCATGTTTACAGTGAATTTGATGATGGCAAAACTGTTAGGACCATCTCAACTATCATTCGTGCTCATATGCCAGGACTGTATCCAACTTGGTCTAAATTTCTAGAGGGGGGTAGAGAATTATGTTTTGGACAGTTTCTTGTAAATAGTTATATATAATAAAGTAATTAAATAATGGTTATATCTATTTTTCTTAATATGTCATAATAATTAAATGTTTTTGTTAAATTGCAAGCCCATTATAGGTTTGAGACAGATAAGGAGGAGGTAGAATCTAAATCTGTGTTCAATATTATAGCTGCACGACGACTAAAAGACCTGTTGAGTGAAGCACGAACCACAACTTTAAAAAAATGTAAAACTAAGGACTTCCTAAAATGCGAGGGATAGAAACCTATTTGGATGAAAGCAGAAAATTGGAGAGGACTCCTTCAAATTTGGGCCTCTGATAAGTGGCAAAAACTTTCTGCAACAGGGTCACAAAACAGGTCATCTGGAGGAGATGACTCATTGGTTAGACATGTTGGAGGATCCATCTCAGTACTACAACATAAAGAAAAAATGGTAATTTTTTTTTGCAAAATATTATTATTTTAAAAGTTGGTATGCAATGTTAACATTTTAGAATTTTAATGATTTTGTAGAGAAAGGAATTTGGATCGGAACCGAGCACACTACAAGTTTACTACCGCATTCACAAGAAAACTAAAACTGGAGATTTTGTGAATGAGAAGTCAAAAGCCACTTCAGTTTGTTTTTTATTGACTAAGCTTCAATATCTAATTTATATATCTATGTATATGTTTAACAAATTTTTCTATTTGGATTTGTAGGAAACCTACACGTGCCTAATGAATGAAAAATACAGGGAAAATCCTACTAGTCATCCTGAGTTTGATGAAGAAATTTGGTTAAAGTCAACTGGGGGAGTGAAAAAAGGAGGAAAATATACGGATGTGGGTAGGCTGGATCAGCGAAAGTTCTATTTGGAGACCGAGCCAGTACTTCCGGTAGATCAACTTCCTCTACAGCCACCTCACGGCGTGAATATAAGATGGCTCATGAGATTGATTCCCTGAAAAATGAGTTAAGCACAACAAAGAGCGAGTTAACTCAAAAAGTAGATGAAATGAAAAATCTTGTGAACTTGTTGGTAGCAAAGCTGGGTGTAGATACTAGCATTCTTATGCCGTTATCTTCAGTAAGTTTCATCTTTCTTTCAACTTTTGTGAAATGATGCATTGTCACATGCTTTGTATCCTTTATTATTCTTGTTCTTCTTGCCATATTAAAACTGTCTATGTGTTGCCATAAGAGAGATGTAGATATAACTTTATCATTATGTGATAGAATTAGGTATTTGTAATGGTATATATATAAAGAATGATTTATTTTCCGTTATTAGGGATCTGAAGTACCCAATTAGACTCAATATACATAGCTTGTTATGCAATAATGTATTCAGGAGCCTGCAACTTTATGTAATGTGGAAATTTGGCTTCTAGGTTCTGACAAGTTATTGTACAGGCAACAACTAGATGTTGAAAAGTTGAAAGAGATGATTATTGAGAACGTTTCCTTTATGCTACTCTTAGATGATTTCAATATTTGAAAATGTTATGATACATGTAATTCTTGTCATTTAACAGAACCTGGTAAATTGCTAGAGGATGTACCTTTGCCATTTACAAGCATGCTGCCAAGATTTTTGTTGTTATACCAATTATGCTTATATTTTTTTTTTTTGGGTTTACACTATCTTAATTATATACTTATCATCCTTATTACATATATTAATTAGTTATTTCACTTCAACAGGGCAATTTGGGGGCTTCCTCTAGCAGTAGACATGGTGGTGAAGTTGATTTGGGACAAGATGACGCAGTGAACAATGAAGACCACGATGAAGATTTTTAGCTAGTAGTTTTTATTATTTGATATACTATATGATATTTTGTTTAATCATGTTACATTGTGTTCATGAATTATCCTATTTCTAATTATATGACAATTTTATTTTGATACATCAATATATTTAATTTTCAGTATTCATTTAGAAATTGTTTAATGTAAAGCAGGTTTTTAGGAAAATTATAATTAAAAAGAATCAAAACAGATTCCAGGATTTTTACCGACCAACCCTTGGTTGATCGGTAAAGACAAATAATGTTTCCAAAAAGGTAATATCGACCAACCATAGTTGGTTGGTAACACCGACCAACCAATAACCATAAGGTTGGTCGGTAATCTCCGAACAACTTCTTTTAATTCTCCAAAAAACTTCACAGACAAACAATACCGACCAACTGTCCAGTTGGTCGGTATTAGCAACCTTGATTTTGCCTACCACCCGCGTTGCCGACCGACTTTTGGGTCTTTACCGACCAACTTGGTTAGTCAGTAATGAGCAGTTTTTTTGTAATGATTTCATAAGATTATGTTGAAAACTTATTCAACATTACTTATTCAGTTAATTAATAAGAAAATAAGGAGGTTTGATGCTAATACAATTCTAATATCTCATATTCGTTATCTTATTTAGAGGGATTGGATGGTTAGGGTATATTATATTTTTCGTGAAGGGAATTGATGTGCAGACTAACTTGCTAATAAGGCAATTATTGACAGGGCATGTCTCCATTTTTCGACACAATCCACCTCCAATGTTAGATAGTACACTTCTTGGTGAGTCATTTGGGGGGTCTTTACCTCGCATTTACTTAGCATAGTCTTTCTTACCCCAAAACAAATGATTTTTGTATACCTAATCAAGTTTTGTGTGCTGGAGAGGTTTTGTCATCAAACAAATTTATGTTGGACTATACTACGCACACTTAATTGCCTCTACGATCTCGTTAAAGGTATACCTTCTCCATCGGGACTAGAACATTAATAGAAATTTTACTCTCCTCAATCTCACTCAAGGAGATTCGTACCCAAAAGCCAATTAAGAAAGCATACATTCTCGATCACTAATCCAATCCCTTAGGATTAGTTTGGTATGCATGAAATGATGTTTTTGGGAATTGGAATAGGAAAGGGAATGAGAATGTGAATGATCATTCAATCCTATTATTTGGTAGCGTCAGTGATGATGAGTTATTATATTCCATTTATTTATTTGTTATGCAATTTTCATATATGAAATGATATTAAAATTATACTAAAATGACAAAAATATCCTTAAATAGGTAAACTAATAAAAATGTAACATAATTTATGAAATTTATATATTTCTTAATTTTTTACGTTAGTTATTATTGACTAATTAATTAATATTAATAATAATGTTATTATTACTTATATTTATTTTATTATTTGTTATTCTTATTTTAATTATTTATTAATATTTTACTATGACTATTTTCTCTTTAATTGTCCAAAAAAATAATTATTCAATTTCAATTTAGAAAATTCCTAAAAAAAATTCTTTAAAAAAAAATATTAGACATTAAATATTATATATATGAGTTTTTCTAATTAAATTCAAGTGCAGCTAAAGATATTTCTTAAGTTCTAATATATGTTGTAATAGATGTTCAAAATATTATTTAAATTAGGGTCAATGATTATATTAAATATTCAACAAACTAAATGTATTATTTTAACAAATCTCACAAACTAATAACAAATGTCGAAAAAAAAGTTCATATGCCGCCGCTGGCTGTCAGACCATACGATCTCAAACGTAAAATAATAGCACAATAGGGCGGTTTTATTGACATTAAAATTATAATGATAATTATAGTGAAACATATATACATTTAAGAATAAGATCATGACATTGTACTTGTTTTATTATTTTTTTTTTTTTGTGAGCTTGATTGGGTTTTAATTTGTGGATTATTATTCCTAAAAGTGTTGATCAATAAATAATGTATTGATCGGGATGTTTTGTCAAATGATCTTAACTAGAAAAACTCGACTATGTTAATTGTTTAAATTTTTTTTTTTATTACATTTGATGCAATTGAATTTTGAAAATTTTAGTACTAGCTTGTAGTGTTACTATTTGTTGTTGGTGCAGCACCACCCATTCAATGATTAATTTTTTAATTAATAGTTAGTTGTATTCTGACTGGCTTCAACCCCCGAAATTAATACTTTAGAAATTTTCTTTTATCTTTGATTTTCTAATTTGTGAGTTTAGATGGACTTATATTTGAATAATTAAATAATCTTGAGAAAAATGAATAACTCAGTTAATTATTATTTTTATATCTGATCAAGTTTTGTGTGCTGATTGAATGTTGATGATTGCGATTTGGGACCAACCTTAATGTAATTTTTTATTGAGTGTTCAACGTCGGGATCCATGTGTCCTGCGTACTAATGTCTTTGGCATATTGGGAAACGAAGCCTAAAAAAGCAAAAGTTACTTTTTTCATCAAGCAAGAATAGCGTTTATTTTGACTACTTAGCTTTTAAACAGGATAGTGATAAGCGCACTATAAAAATTATTAAGTGAATTACAAGTCAAATAGAATATAACAAATTAAACATCTTCTTTTTTGTCTTTTCGTCTACATTTAAAAATGGGTAGTGCATATACCATTGTCTCTTAAATATTATATAGAAATTTTTTAATATGTGTTAAGTAGGGTTGACATTGGAATTAAATAGTGCACAATTCATATTCAAATATTGATATACACATAAATTTAAGTTCGAATTCAAATAGAATACTAAATATTTGAATTTGAATTCAAATAGCCCAAATTCGAATACCAGTTATAATTCTATTCGAATTTGCATTGAATACGAATAATTCGTATTTGTTTCTAGTCCTAGTGTTAAGACACTAGTTACGATTTAATATATATAATTATTTAAGTTTAACTTTATTTTAAGTAATACTAAAATTTTTAATTACCGTGATAGATATTACATAAGTTTTATTACTATAATATTAGATATTGTAAAATTAAACATATTATTTTAACAAATCTCCTGAGTGAATAATAGCCGTAGAAAAAGATTATATTAATATGCAGCCGCCGGCTGTCTTACCACTGAGGGCTGTTTTATTAACCAAACATCACGGAAATTTCTCACCTCACCGTGGTAGGTGAGTATTTTCATTAGATTACTGAAATTAGGAGCTTTTGTTTTTTCCTTTTCTTTAAAACGAGTCAATTAATTTTTCTATTGGTTTTAATCGTTCAAGTTGCCTTATTAGACATGACGTAATTGGTTGGACTCAATTGTCTCCTTCTATGTTATTTCATTTTAGCTGATCAAAGAGTGGTATCAAATAATAAAAAAATAAAAAACTCTATTTAAGCCACTACTTGTGAAGTTCGTAACTCAAGCTTCTTGCAAGAGAAAGTTCACAGGAGCATAACCAAGATTTTTCATTTTCAGAAGAAAAAAAAGAGAGAAAATGTCATCAGCTTTGATCTCTTGTAGTGCTTTATATAGGTTTTCCAAACCATTCCTCCCTTCTTCCTCTAGAGTATTTCCTGATGTCAATCGTAAAAGTATCTCTTTGAGTTTTCATCCACTCAAACCTGGAAAATGTTTTTCGAGAAAAAAATTTAATTCGATCACCTGCATAGCAAACCACTCATCATCTATTCCATTTGTTGATGAAAAGATTTCAACATCATCCTCTCCAAATGTTATTGAAGAGATTTCATCATCACCTTCACTAATTGTTAATGAAAACATTTCATCATCAACTTCTCCAATTGTTGAGGAGAAGATATCCTGGGTTGATAAATATTTGCCTGAGCCAGCTCGGCCTTATGCCAGATTGGCTAGGCTTGATATGCCAGTTGGGATTGGGTTGGTTAGTTTGCTCACTTGGCCATTTCTCTGGTCAATAGCCTTAGCAGCTCCTCAAGGCCACTTTCCTGATTTTAACATGTTGAATTTATTTGCATTAGGCGTGTATCCTTTCAGAGCTGCTACAATGACGATAAATGATATTCTCGATTATGATATTGATAAAAAGATCTCACGCACAAAGTCTAGACCAATTGCCAACGGTGATATCACGCCATTCCAAGGATTTTGTCTTTTGGCACTTGAAATTCTTTTGGGTGTTGGAATTTTATTTCCATTCATGAACAATTACAGTCGTCTTCTAGTGATTCCCTTTTTGTTCCTCATGTGTACTTATCCTTTGATGAAGAGGATAACATATTGGCCTCAAGCCTATCTAGGGTTGAACTTGAGTTGGGGAGCTTTGATAGGATGGGCTGCAATGAAGGGGAGCTGTGATTGGAAGATTGTTTTGCCATTGTATATAGGTGGAGTGTTTTGGACACTCGTTTATGAAACCATATATGGGCATCAAGATAAATTAGAAGATATAAAAATGGGTGTGAAATCAGTGCCTGTGTTGTTGGGTGATTCAAGTAGGAATTGGATGGCTGGATTTGGAGTTGCTTGCATTGCTAGTCTTGCACTTTGTGGTTATAATGCTCAGATTGGATGGCCATATTTTGTGTCATTGGCAGCTGCACTTGGACAATTGGCATGGCAAGTATTTGCAGTGGACCTTTCATCTCCTGCTGATTGCAAGGCCAAGTTCCACTCTAACAAGTGGTTTGGAGTTATAATGTTTTGGGCAATCGTAGCTGGAAGGCTTTTCTCATAGAGCTGCATGGAGTAACACAATTCCTTACATATCCTTTCTTTTTGGAAAGTAATATTCCATGTCGCAGTGAAATAATTACACATGACTCTCTTAGAGTAGACCCACCAATTCAAAGGAATAGATTTGACTTGCGCGTGGAGTATGGTGACGCTATACCTACCTTTTCTTTCTAGAAAACAAATAATTCTTGTCTTTTATAAACTTTACATATTGTAGTAGCCCTACATAAAAGCAAAATACAATTCTTAGGTTTGCAGACGTGTGAGACTGAATCACATGGTGAACTCAATAGCGATCTGTATATTGCGGCTAAATTTTTGGGAAAACTAAAATAATAAAATATGTTTTTATTGTTTTTCAATCTACAATTTTAATTTTTAAATGTAAATATGTTTCTAATCTATTGGAAGACAACAACGGGATGATTAAATTTCATTTTTTTTAATTAAAATTTTCATTTTTCTTTCATTATTAAATAAAGTGATGTGGGAGAATTGAATAATCTCATACATAATACATTAGTCATTCAGAATAATCTCAAATGTATAGCTTAGATAATGATTTCTGTATATCTGATCAAGTTTTGTGTGCTGGCATTATACAAAAGCATCTTTTGTTTAATGTTCAAGGTTTGAAATGTGGTTGTGTCCTCCATGCTAATTCTTTTATATTCATGAATTTGAAGGAAAAAAAGGACTTTGCAATCAAACAAGATTGTTGTTTATTCTGAGCAAAATGACAAACACTCCTATAGCAAAGTCAGGTGGTCAATCACTATTAGAGTGAAATTTCAATTGTCCTTATGCTCACTCAAATAGCAAATCAACAACAAAAAAACCCAAAAAAATTAATTCTATACCCCCCTTGAGTTTATCACTGTTTATGGGGTATGAAGTCCCCCCCACATCTTTCAAGTGGTTTGGAGTTATAATGTTTTGTGGGATAGTAGCTGAAAGGCTTTTCTCATAGTGCCATATATGGAGTAACAATTTGACGAAATTTCTTTCCATTAAAGGACAATTATTTCGTACCTCATTGAGTTTGTGGGGGTATTAAGTCCTCCACACATCACTTTCAATATTATCACGTTTATTTGGCTTCTGTAAATCTCAGTCTTTATCTGCACTGGAAAAAAATATAATTAATTTAATATTTAATGTAATTGTTTAAAATGATTTTAATATTATAATTAATAAAATTCTTACTTTTAAAATATTTAAATTATCAAATGCTGCGTCCTTGAATTAATTACACTATAACACACTCATTAAAGAATTTTATTTATATACAATGATTTTTCTTATTAAAAATTGTGTTAAACTTTTTATTAAAATGTAATAAATATAATAATAAATATTTTAGATATTTAACAAAAAAACTTTTTAAACGTGTCTTATAAATAATCCTCAAAAAATATTCGAATGGCAGCGGCTGTCTCATGACCATACGTATACACGTATAGTAAAATAATACCACTATCGCCTTTTATTGACCGATTTAATTGGGAGGTTTTATTATTTTATTTTTCTTTTAATTTTCACGTGCTCAGATTTTAAACGACTACGTACAGACGTTTCATTCTAGTCCAAGTTTGTTTACGCATGTGAAGTTGGACTCAAGCTACGTTTTTTTTTTTTTTTTTTTTTCTTCATTTCAGTTGACCAAGAATTTTGAAATAGCAAATGTTATGTTGGCGGCTACAAAAGTACGATGAATTCAGAAAATTGGACAAGGAATGACACGGGTTGTCCTTGTTCTTAAGGTTTTTATTGTTAAAATTTGTTAAAGGTTATAGGCAATACACTTCCGGTATATGCCAAGTCTTAGTAAAACAATTTTCCTATATTATTAATTCACAAAAAAAATATTTGAAAGCTTCCATGTGAAGGTTAATTTTTTTATTTTTTTATTAGGAGAAGATAATAAGATTGTATCTAATAATTTAAAATGTAGAGACTTCAAGTGTTTTTATTCAAAAAAAATTTAGTTATAGATTTAATTTTGTAATCATTTTAAGAATAATAATGGTCTCAAAACATTATTCTCTATTTAAGTGCATATGAATTCATAATTCTTAAAATGAATTCATAACCCCTGAATTAAATTCATAACTGCTGAAATAAATTTATAACTGCTGAAACAAATTCGTAACAGCTAAAATGAATTTATAATCGTTGAAATAAATTCATAATTTTTTTTTAATGAATTGAAAGAGTTAGTTTTACAAACAACTATGCACCTCTCCATATACCCCACATTAGGCATAATTAGAAATGCCCCATTTAAGATGTATTTTAACAATCCCCCACTTGTTTGGAAAACTACTTTTAATCAAACAACTCTCTGTTAATTATCTCTAAGGATTATATGCATAAAGGAAGGAGTGATGAACATTGAACCTTCCCTTAGTGTAAATAACTCAAAAGTCATGTCGAAGTTGATGGTGTCCGCAGATTGAACCTCTACTCCTATATGCCATGACCGGAGTCATCACACACACAATCCTCCCTCCACGATGAGTAATCTCATTGCTTTGCGCTTTTATGGCCATGCACAATATCTTGTTCATGAACCTCTAAGAGAGTAAACCATAACTCTCAATGGGAAACGGCTCCACTTCTAGTTCATATAGTCAAAGTGTTTCTCATGCACTTTTGTTGCTAAGAGTGCAGCACTTTGTTAAGAGTATATCTCAACCTTGGTCATGCAACAGACGTTACTATCATAAACTACATATGAGACCAAAGATAGTTACACAGCTAGCAATTGGGACTTGTTTTTCCCATTGAACTTATAGACTATTTAAGGCCTCAATTGTGATCAATGTTCACAATTCAAAAAGTTTTGGCTTGACAAGAGAAAGTTCACTAGAGCATGTCTAAATTTGTTCTTTTTTCAAAAGAAAAAAAAAGAAGAAGAGAGAAAGAATGTCATCATCTATGATTTCTTGCAGTGCTTCACTTAGGCTTCCCAAATTGTTCCTCTCTTCCACCTCCAGAGTATTCCCCAATGTTAATCGTGATTGTATTTCTTTGAATTTTCATCCACTCAAGCAGGAAAAGATATTTTCAAGAAAAAAATTTAATTTGATCGCCTGCATAGCAAACCATTCATCATCTTTTCCAATTGTTGATGAAAAAATTTCTTCATCATCTTCTCCAATTGTTGATGAAATGATATCTTGGGTTGATAAATATTTGCCTTAGCCAGCTCGGCCTTATGCAAGGCTGGCTAGGCTTGATATGCCAGTTGGGATAGGGTTGGTTAGTTTTCTTACTTGACCATTTTTGTGGTCAATAGTCTTAGCAGCTCCTCAAGGCCACCTTCCTGATTTTAACATGTTGAATTTATTTGTATTTGGTGTGTATCCTTTCAGAGCTGCTACAATGACTATAAACGACGTCCTCGATTATGATATCAATAAGAAAATTTCACGTACAAAGTCTAGACCAATAGCCAATGGTGATATCACACCATTTCAAGGGACTTGTCTTTTGAGACTTGAAATTCTTATAGGTATTGGGATTTTATTTCTATTTATGATAATTATAGTCGTCTTCTAGTGATTCCGTTTTTGTTCCTCATGCATGTGTACTTATCCTTTGATGAAGAGGATAACATATTGGCCTCAAGCCTATCAAGGGTTGAACTTGAGTCGGGGGGCTTTGATAGGATGGGATGCAATGAAGGGGAGTTGTGATTGTAAGATTGTTTTGCCATTGTCTATATAGGTGGAGTGTTTTGGACACTTGATTATGAAAACATATATGGGCATCAAGATAAAGAAGAAGATATAAAAATGAGTGTGAAGTCAGTGCCTGTGTTGTTGTGTGATTCAAGTAGGAATTGGATGGCTGGATTTGGAGTTGCTTGCATTGCTAGTCTTGCACTTTGTTGTTATAATGCTCAGATTGGGTGGCCATATTTTGTGTCATTGGCAGCTGCATTTGCACAATTGGCATGGCAAATATTTGCAGTGGACCTTTCATCTCCTGCTGACTACAAGGCCAAGTTCCACTCTAACAAGTGGTTTGGAGTTATAATCTTTTGTGCAATCGTAGCTGGAAGGCTTTTCTCATAGTGTCATGGAGTAACAATTTTGTCGAATTCTTTTCAATTTGGAATGGACTATTTCCATGTCATAGTGAAAAATAATCTCATGTAACTCTTATATTTTAGGGGGATGCCACTATGTGTGTGAGAGTAGGGTAAAGCTATACCTACTTTTACTTTTTTAAGTAAAAATGAAGAAATAATTCTTGTATTTTACTTTTATTGTTTACAATACAATAGTTTTCTTCATAATGTAATAGTCCACAAGAAAGCAAACATTTCTTAGCCCTTAATTACGTTTGCAAACGTGGGAGACAAAATCACATGAAGTCCATTGTGCGCGGTTGTTGGCAATTGGGAATTTTATATTGCGTCAGTCATTGTTTTGTTATGGCCAAATTTTCTTAATGAGAATATAAAATTAATAATTTGGTTTTGGTTTGCTTTTTAAAAATCTTAAATGTGAATATGTTTTTTAATTTATTGGAAAATTAACATTATATCAGTGATTCAATTAAAAGTATAATGATCTTAACTAGAGACTTATTTAATGTTAGCTTAGAATTTAAGATTTCATAAAATTATTCTGAAAAGTGATTCAATGTTTATTTATTTAGTTAATTAATCAAAAAATAGAGAGCTTTGATGCTAATACAATTTTAGTATCTAACATTCGTAAGATGATAAGACTGACTGACTTTTACTACTAAGATAATTATTGAGAGGGTTGGTCTTCTCAAATTAAATTACAATGCAGACTGACTTTTACTAACAAGACTGGCTTTAAGCTAATTATTATATCTACGAGTTTTTCTAATTAAATTACAAGTGCAGCTAAAGATATTTGTTAAGTTCTAACTAATATAGTAATAGATGCTCAAAATGTTATTTAAATTAGGATTATTGCATTGAATGTTAAAAAACTAAATGTATTATTTTAACAAATCTCATAGGCTAATAACAACTGTCAAAAAAGAAATGTTCATATGCCGGCGGCGGCAGTCTGACCATACGTTTCAAACGTAAAAGAATGGCAGGGAAGTTTTATTAACATTAAAATTATAATGATAGTTTTAGTGAAATATATAGAAGGTGGTATATTTGAGAATAATTTCATGACAAGCATCACATCTTTGTACTTGTTTGTTTGGTTCTTTTTTCTTTTTCTTTTTTGTGAGCTTGATTGGGTTTTAATTTATTTTTTGGGTACTGTGAATTATTATATATTATATTTTTTTATTTGTATATTTATATATGTATAATGACTTAAAGGAATAATCTTTTAATTTTTTAAATACTATTATGAATTTTTACTTATATTATATATAAAAATAACTTTAAAAAATAATTTTTTAATTTCATTAAGTACTATTATGAGTTTTTATTTATACTCGACTATGTTAAGTGCTTAATTTTTTTATTACATTTGATGCAATTGAATTTTATAAATTTTAGCACTAGTTTTGTTACTACTATTCGTTGTTGGTGTAGCACCATCAACTATTTCGTTTCCAAGCAGCCGGGGAGCCGGCTCTGAATCCACGTCCAAATGGATTTTGAAAGTTCCACCTACCCTTTTTTTTATTGAGTGTTCAACTTTGGGATGCGGATCTGTCCTGCGTACTAATGTCTTCTAGTCATATTGGGAAATGATGCTTACAAAAACTAAAAGTACTTTTGTCATCAAACAAGGATTGTTTTTATTTTGACTACTTAGCTTTTCAATATCATTTTTTGTAACACTTTTTCTAACAAATATTATAAGGTATTTGTTAAATTATAAGAAATATAGTTATTAAAAATTAAATTTTTTTACAAGTAATAATTTATATTATAAATATAACTTAAATCATGATCAACTACTATAATAAATGTTATCAATTTTCTATTTATAGAAACTTTATAAATGTTTTTTGAACACCTGTTAGATAAATTATTTTTCTAATGAGCGCCCTATGAGTATTTCTTAATGTTTTATAAATAAAAAATTTATAACATTTATTACAATGTTTAATTGTAATTACAAATTTACAGTGATATTTAATATTTAAATTGTTAATTTTGAAAAGTTCGAATTTAAAAAATCATAAATAATACCGTTTAAAGTGAATGTATTAGGTTTTTCTAAAGTGTGCTAAGACACTAGTTATAAGTCAATAAATATAAATTTTAAAAGTTAATTTTCTTTAAAAAAAATTATGCATTCACTAATACTAGTGACATGCACGCACATACGTGAGTTGTATATATTGTATTTTAATTTAATTTGATAAAAAAATATTTGTATATTAAAAGAGTGGGAGATGGTAGGAGAGTGAGAGGGTGAGAGAAAGTAGCAGAGTGGGAGGGTGGAAGAGAGTAGGTAAGTGAGAAAGTTATTGTTTAGTAATTATTAAGTGATTGAATGGATTGTAGATGCTGGGATCATGAGGTCCCAAATTCAAATCCTTTATATGTTGATGTGGTGGATCTATTCTCTATATGAGTTAATGTTCCTACCTTTGTATGGGTCTTTGGTAATTGCTGAATATAATATGCTATTTATGTTTAAAAAAAAAAGTGATTGGATGGATTTTATTAATTGAATTTATTTTTTAAATAATTTAAATATGTATTTATTATATAATAGGAGACCATGAGGTTCTTTTGGCTTTTATAATAATATAGATAGATATCATTTACCACTATCGTAATAAATACGAGAGATTTTTTGCTTATAAAGCTTTAGCTCAAGTGGTTAAGATTGAGGTTATGGTCCTATTTGATGAGGTGTGGTGAATATTTTGCATATAAATACGAGTTAGTTATTCCACTTTTTTGTTGTAGCTAAATTGGAGGACCCCCTGTATAATATAATTGATTGATGTAAAATACTATCTATGTCCTAAAAAAAAAAAATAGTAATTTTATATTTATATAATCTTTAAAATTATAAAATTGAACATACTATTTTAACAGTTCTCTTTAGCTCAGAACAGCTGTGGAAAAAGATTATATTTATATGCCGCGGCTTGTCTTACCACTATAGGCGGTTTTATTGACTAAAAGTCTCGGAAATATCTCACCTCACTGTGGGAGGGTGAGAATTTTCCATAGATTACTGAAATTAGGAGGTTTTGTAATTATTATTTTTTTTTTTAAACCACAATGTACAGTCATTTCAATTAAATTTTTCTAATTGTTTTTTCTCGTTAAGTTTCTTTACTAGGCATGAAGTAATTAGTTGGACTCAATAGTCTCGATCATTCTATGTTTTTTCATTTTAGCTGATCAAGAAGTGGTATAAAATAATACAAATAATTTAATAAATAAATAAAAAATGAAGAAAACAATATTTAAGCCCCTACTTGTGAAGTTCTTAACTCAAGCTTCTTGCAAGAGAAAGTTCACAGGAGCATAACCAAGTTTTTCTTTTTCAGAAGAAAAAAGATAAAAGAATATTGCCAGCTTTGATCTCTTGTAGTGTTTCACATAGGTTTCCCAAACCATCCCTCTCTTCTTCCTCTTCATCCTCTAGAGTATTTCCCAATGACAATCGCAACAGTATCTATTCGAATTTTCACCCACTTAAGCATGGAAAAGAATTTCGAGAAAAAAATTTCAATTCAATCTCCTGCACAGCAAACCACTCATCATCGTTTCCAATTGTTGACGAAAAGATTTCATCATCATCTTCTCCAAATGTTAATGAAGAGATTTTATCATCACCTTCTCTAATTGTTGATGAAAACAATTCATCTTCATCTTCATCTTCTCCAATTGTCGAGGAGAAGATATCTTGGGTTGATAAATATTTACCCGAGCCAACTCGGCCTTATGCCAGACTGGCTAGGCTTGATATGCCAGTTGGGATAGGGTTGGTTAGTTTGCTCACTTGGCCATTTCTCTGGTTAATAGCCTTAGCAACTCCTCAAGGCCACTTTCCTGATTTTAACATGTTGAATTTATTTACATTAGGCATTTATCCTTTTAGAGCTGCTCTGCTACAATGACTGTAAATGATATTCTTGATTATGATATTGATAAAAAGATCTCACGCACAAAGTCTAGGCCAATAGCCAATGGTGATATCACGCCATTTCAAGGGGTTTGTCTTTTGGCGCTTGAAATTCTCTTGGGTGTCGGAATTTTGTTTCCATTCATGAATAATTATAGTCGTCTTCTAGTGATTCCCTTTTTGTTCCTCATGTGTACTTATCCTTTGATGAAGAGGATAACATATTGGCCTCAAGCCTATCTAGGGCTAAACTTGAGTTGGGGAGCATTGATAGGATGGGCTGCAATGAAGGGGAGCTGTGATTGGAAGATTGTTTTGCCATTGTATAGAGGTGGAGTGTTTTGGACACTCGTTTATGAAACCATATATGGGCATCAAGATAAAGAAGAAGATATAAAAATGGGTGAAATCAGTGTCTGTGTTGTTGGGTGATTCAAGTAGGAATTGGATGGCTGGATTTGGAGTTGCTTGCATTGCTAGTCTTGTACTTTGTTGTTATAATGCTCAGATTGGATGGCCATATTTTGTGGGATTGGCAGCTGCACTTGGACAATTGGCATGGCAAATATTTGCAGTGGACCTTTCATCTCCTGCTGACTGCAAGGCCAAGTTCCACTCTAACAAGTGGTTTGGAGTTATAATGTTTTGTGCAATCGTAGCTGGAAGGCTTTTCTCATAGAGCTTTATGGAGTAACATAATTCCTTGACATGTCTTGGAGTAGGACTCATCCATTCAAATGGATTTGACTCACTTGTGGAAGAGAGCATGGTGACGCTATACCTACCTTTTCTTTGTAGAAAATAAATAATTCTTGTCTTTTATAAACTTTACATAATGTAGTAGCCCACATAAAAGCAAAATACGATTTGTATATTGCGGCTAAATTTTTGGGAAAACCAAAAAAATAAATAAATGTTTTTATGGTTTTTCAATATACAATTTTAATTTTTAAATGTAAATATGTTTTTAATCTATTCGAAGACAACAGCTGGATGATGAAATTTCTTTTTCTTTTTCTTTTTAATTAAAATTTTCATTTTTCTTTCATTATTAAATAAAGTGATGTGGGATAATTGAAAAATCTCAACCGTTAATTTAAATATTTCTGTATATTTGATCAAGTTTTGTGTGCTGGTATTATAAAAAAGCATCTTTTTTTGAATGTTCAACGTTTGAAATGTGGATGTGTCCTCCGTGCTAAGTTTTTTATATTCATGAAATTGAAGGAAAAAAAGGATTTTGCAATCAAACAAGATTGTTGTTTATTCTGAGCAAAATGACAAACACTCCTGTTGCAAAGTCGGGTGGTCAATCACTATTAGAGTGAAACTTCAATTAATGGGTTTGTGTCCTTATGCTTACTCAAATAGCTTGAAAGTCATACCCCTTGAGTTTATGGGGTATTAGGTCCCCCACACATCTTTCAAGTGGTTTGGAGTTTATAATGTTTTGTGGTATAGTAGCTGAAAGGCTTATCTCATAATGCTATATATGGAGTAACAATTTGATGATATTTCAAATCAAGTTCACTAAAATGATACATTGAGGATATGTTTGGAACAAATCTATACAAGAATTCAATTCAATTCAATTGAGTTCAATTTAAGTGTTTGAAACAAATCTTTTTATTAAAAGAATTAAATTGAATTGAATTCAATTATGTTGTTTGGATTATAAATATCAATGATAGAATTCAATTTAATTTAATATTTTGACATTGTTGCCTTTATGTTTATTAAAAGAATTAAATTAAATTCAATTCAATTATGTTGTTTGGATTATAAATATCAATGATAGAATTCAATTTAATTTAATATTTTGACATTGTTGCCCTTATGTTTACTTAACATGTTCCTCCCTCTCATTTTTCTCTCTCCTGATCTGATTTATTTGAAATTTTTATGAACAATGTAGTCAAAAAAATTAAATTTTCATATAAAGCACCTAGGACAACAAGCACTAAAAATAGAAAACCCAGCCATAAAATGTAGCATAATATATATATGGAATTGATGGCTATGAAGCCTTTTGGATGCGACGAGCCTAACTAGCCAGAATGATGGAAGAGAAGAGGGGTGGGACTTTGTAAGGGTCATTATGTCATCACTAATGTACACTGGTTGCAATGGAGTCAAGGTAAAAAGTAAACAAATTCAAGGACAAATTTTTCTAAAAAAGTTTTAATTATTTAATTAAATTGAATTCTTTCCATATCAAACCAAATTTGATAAGAATTTAAAATGAGAAAAAAGTTAAAAAATGAGATTTACAATAAATTGAATTCTCTTTTATTATGCATTCCAAACATAAAAATTTAGATCAATTCATTTAGAATGAATTGAATTTCATTAAAAAATTGTTCCAAACACACTCTGAAGGACAATTATTTTGTACCCTATTGAGTTTGTTGGGTATCAAGTCCTCCACACATCACTTTCAATTTTATCACGTTTATTTGGCTTCTGTAAGTCTCAATCTTTTATCCACACAGAAAAAATATAATTAATATAATATTAATGTAATTTAAAAAATTTGATATTATACAATTAATAAAATTATTACTTTTAAAATATTTAAATTATAAAATGTTGCGTCCTTGCATTCATTACACTGTAACACGCTCATTAATTTCATTTATATTCAATGATTTTTCTATTTAAAATATGTGTTAAACTTTTTATTAAAATGTAATAATTATAATAATAAATATTTTCTATATTTAATGAAAATAAAAAAAACTTTTTAAATGTGTCTTATAAAAAATCCTAAAAAATATATTCAAATGGCAGCGAGTGTCTTATTACCATACTAAATAGTAAAATAATACCACTATGGCCTTTTATTGACTGATTTGATTGGGAGGTTTTATTATTTTATTTTTATTTTAATACCACCACGTACAATCATTTTATTCTAGTCCAAGTTTGCTTACTCAAGCATGTAAACTTGGACTCAAGCCATGTTTTTTTTTTTTTATGTTGACCAAGAATTGGAAGTAGCAAATCTCTATTTAAGGCCATAATTGTGATCGATGTTCACAACTCAAGTTTCTGCTTGACAAGAGAAAGTTCACTAGCCAAATTAAATTTTTTTTTTCCAAAAGAAGAGAGAAAGAATGTCATCATCTTTGATTTCTTGCAGTGCTTCACATAGGCTTCCCAAACCTTTCCTCTCTTCCACCTCCAGAGTATTCCCCAATGTTAGTTGTAACCGTATTTCTTTGAATTTTCATCCACTCAAGCAAGAAAAGATATTTTCGAAAAAAAAATTTAATTCGATCGCCTGCATAGCAAACCATTCATCATCATTTCCAATTGTTGTTGAAAAGATTTCTTCATCATCTTCTCCAATTGTTGAGGAAAAGATATCATGGGTTGATAAATATTTGCCTGAGCCAGCTCGGCCTTATGCTAGACTGGCTAGGCTTGATATGCCAGTTGGGATAGGGTTGGTTAGTTTGCTCACTTGGCCATTTTTATGGTCAATAGCCTTAGCAGCTCCTCAAGGCCACTTTCCTGATTTTAACATGTTGAATTTATTTGCATTAGGTGTGTATCCTTTCAGAGCTGCTACAATGACGGTAAACGATATCCTCGATTATGATATCGATAAAAACATCTCACGCACAAAGTCTAGACCAATTGCTAATGGTGATATCACACCATTTCAAGGAATTTGTCTTTTGGTGCTTGAAATTCTTTTGGGTGTTGGGATTTTATTTCCATTTATGAATAATTATAGTCGTCTTCTAGTGATTCCATTCTTGTTCCTCATGTGTACTTATCCTTTGATGAAGAGGATAACATATTGGCCTCAAGCCTATCTAGGGTTGAACTTGAGTTGGGGAGCTTTGATAGGATGGGCTGCAATGAAGGGGAGTTGTGATTGGAAGATTGTTTTGCCATTGTATATAGGTGGAGTGTTTTGGACACTTGTTTATGAAACCATATATGGGCATCAAGATAAAGAAGAAGATATAAAAATGGGTGTGAAATCAGTGCCTGTGTTGTTGGGCGATTCAAGTAGGAATTGGATGGCTGGATTTGGAGTTGCTTGCATTGCTAGTCTTGCACTTTGTGGATATAATGCTCAGATTGGATGGCCATATTTTGTGTCTTTGGCAGCTGCACTTGGACAATTAGCATGGCAAGTATTTGCAGTGGATCTTTCATCTCCTGCTGACTGCAAGACCAAGTTTCACTCTAACAAGTGGTTTGGAGTTATAATGTTTTGTGGGATTGTAGCTGGACGGCTTTTCTCATAGTGTTGTGGAGTAACAATTTGACGACAATTTTTTTCATTTTCGACTGTACTATTTTTATGTAATAGTAAAAATAATATCACGTTATCTTTTTGGCGTAAAATTTATCTATTCAGATGAATTTTACTTATGTTGATGTATGTAAGAGTAACGTCAAATTATTCACGCTTTGCATACAACACTTTGCATGATGTTATAATTATAACTTCTATATAAAGCAAGCACTCCGTGGGTTTGCAAATTATGTCTCCGGCGGTGTCACGGAAATTGCTTGGGGGAGACTGAATTCACATGTCGAAGTCCATTTCGATTGGTTTCAATTGCGGCTTGTAGTACTTGTGTGGACCATTGTTTTGTTGCCTCCAAATTTTATTATGACAAAATAAAAAATAAAAAATTGTTTTTATGACAAAATAAAAATAATAAATTTATTTTTATGGTTTATTTTGAACAATTTCAAATGTAAATATGTTTTTAAATTTATGGAAACAACAAATCAATGATTCAATTCATGAAGTTACCTTGAAGTTGCTTTCAATATTATTACTTCTATTTGACTTGTATGAATCTCAATCTTTTAAATATTAAGAAATTTTCAAATATGTAAGTAAATATATTAAAATAATTTTTTCTCACTAACTTTACAAAACTTGTGGTTTTGCGGTCCACTCATGTTGAAATCGGAAGATAATGAGAGTAATTCTCTCATTTCTCGTAAATTTTTAATTCCAGGTGAAAGAAGTAGATTCGATAATCACACGTACTTTGTATATAACATTAAATGTCAAATGAAGTAGTTTATTATCTTAATTCGGGTTGTCTAGGATTGATCCGAAAAGCATGACTAGCCGCGGTAGAGGAAGACAAAGGGAGTTGCATCTGCTGGTTTGATTTTGAGTCTTTAGAAATTTTGACTAGTAAATTACCTACGTCTACTTTAATATCCTGGACCCAATGACTGCACACCTGTACTTCGAATTTAGTTTTTCCAATTTTCAAACCATGACGTCTTCCATTATGAATTTTAAATTGTCATATATATTAATTCTATATTTTAAAAAATAAACCATCATTACTAATTCTTGATATAAATTTGCACAGTTCAAATTGATATTAATTTTTCATTTAATGTAAACTATGATTAGTGATTTGAATTGTTTATGCTTTTGTCATGTTTTTCACTTAAAATGTAACTATGAATTATCTAGTTATTTATCTTCTATTTTTTAATTTCATACTACAATTAATTTGAAATAAATTCTCTCTATGATACTCAAATTCATACTTATATTTGGGTTTCTAATAGTTCACTTCTTGGCAGACGGCATCAAACCTGCTGAAAATCTCTTGGGGTTTTCATTGATAGCAAAATTCACCCCTACTGGCCCACGTCTCGGGACTCGCAGATTTTTGAAACTTTGTGAACAAATCATGGGGCTTGAAGGTTTCACCTATTAGGTGTGTTGCAGTTGAAAACTAATCAATTTGTGATAAGAAGAGAGACTTATTTATTTATAAGAATTATGACGCATTTTAGCCTTAACAATACGGGAGTTCACCCATTGACAATTGACAATGTACAATACATTTTCTTATTTAATGCTTTCGGAAGAAGACCTAGCTTAGGCTCTATCATAGAAATCACACCAGGGATTTCTTTTTTCAACTATTTTGATGGAGTTCTAGTTTCTCTTTGGGTTCAGGCTACTTGTGGATCAAGCTTCCTTTTCTTTTTTCGACTATTAATTTTCATCTCCCCAAGAAAATATGTTAAATATGTGCTTTGATCACTAAAAAATCATGAAAAAAAAGACCTAATAATGGCAACCTTGCAAGTGAAGAGAAAAAAATGACAATATGACATATCTAGTCAGAGGCTTAGAATATCATTTACTAACCAAAGATGCTGGACAAGCTAATATTCGTTTTAGAGGTCTAAATGAATTCTCCAGAGTTGAACGAGGCTTTTCAGATGAAACCATAGCTTGAAGTTGAAGTGTTGAGCCTAGAGAAACCATTAACCAGAGTTTGAGCTTTCGAGTTATTGCTTATTTCGTGATCAATGATTGTTAGGTGTCCTACAACAACGACAATTGCCTAGGTTTGGTCGGCGGTTGATCTCTTGGACTCGGAGGTAGTGATGAAGGAAACTATATGAGAATTCAGTCGAGATAAATTCCTAATTGAAAGGGAAGATAAGAGGAAAGTGAGAGTAAATGACACGGGCCGCATCATGGGAGGCAATAAAGGCCGTCATATGAGATGTCACTTAAGTCTACATGGCGCCACAGTTGCAATGATTTGGACACAAGCACCTGAATAATTTGTGAAAGGCGTGTGGCAAATGAGGCAAGCTTGAGGAAGCATGTGGAAGAGTGCGGAAACTCTAGGCAAGCAAGAGTAGCTTGTATGAATGTTCTAGAATGTGAATTGAGACATTCTCTTGATTATATTCATTATACATTATATATGGACAATAAATGTAAATCGTATGTTTGAATAAATCACTACGGTATAATGGGATTAAGAATTAGTATAAAAACGAGGGGATCCATATGGATGAATTCGAAAATGTTAGCCGGACTTGATCCTATATTTTCGAAAAAAATGAAGTTATTAACTCCCAAGGGAAATAAAACAACAATCATATTTTTATTTGCGAATTAACACAAAGCATTATTTACAATTAAAATCTATTTTTTAATTGAGCGAAAGAGAGACAGAGGGATAGGGTTATAGGGATAGAAAAATGAAAGGAAGGAAATTTTCATTAGGGTTAAGAAGTCAGAAGAAAAACAGCATACCAACATAATCTCAACTGTTAATTTAACATAATACATTTCTCATTATGAATAATCTTAATTGTTAATTTAACATAACACAATTAGTCATTCATTTGTGTAAAACTCTCGTAAAAATGTACTCTTAGGCATAATTAATATGTATTATTGGAAATGTTTTAATTTTTTTTTATACAACACATTGCACATTATATAAATAGTACAATGTCTCAAGAATTTTACATACATGAATAAAAGTATATTCTTAAAATAGCATCCTACACTATCATTTAAAAATACTTCTTAGCACCGTTTATGAATAACAAATTTGTGCCTGAAAATAATAGATAAGAAAGTGTATACAAAAATAACAATTGTATTCTATTTGTAAATATATGTTTTTTTTGCCTGGAAAAAAGCGTCAATCTATTATTTTTGACTTTATCATTTTGCCAATTTCTCACATTTCAGTTCAACATTTACCTTCTCTCTGAAATTTTCTTTGTTTATCTTCCTATTCCATAATTAGAGATGAACACAAGATTGATTTGTTGACATAAAATGATGTAGTGAGAGAAAAGTACAAATTACCTTAGGTTTATGATCGAATAATCTAAAGCTCCCAACAAAGAATTTCATACCCAGAAAAAAAAAAAAAAAAAAAAAATCACTATGGAATGAGAGGAAAGACACTGTGAGAAAAGAGATGAGTTCCTCCTTCATTGAAAAAAATAAAATTATTTACCTTCTTCACTGTATGTTTTGTACTATATTTTAATTTCTTGGGATGGGGCTGGGACTCAACAAGAAAAGGAAATAAGAAAATCTGAGGACGGTGAAAAAAAGAAAGAACCCTCTTCGAAGAAATTAATTGAAGTTTCAAAACCACAATTTTCGTACGATTCTAAAAAATAATCTAGGGTTTGAGTCCTCCCCATCAAGCCCATTATGTTGACGCCTATAGATGATACGGTCAAGCAAAGAAGAAAACATCAAAAAGTAATCTGACTTCTGGCAACCAATACTGGATTGATGCTCGCCTATGAAAGCGATTTTGAAGACATGAAATTGTAATGAAGATGTGAAGAGAGGTCTGGTTAAGATTGAGTATCAATCTAAGAAATGGTTGGACCCATATGCTAAGATGCGCATCTGTTACGATTTCATTAAGAAAATTTTTCATGTGATTGTGTTTAAGAATTGCTTGATAAAGAAAATTTGGAGGTTGAAGAAGAAATGCAGAACGAGAAATTGAAAAGATAAAGACAAGGTCTCGTGACTTGAGGATGGGTAAAGAAATGAAAAAGAAAGAGAGAGAAGTTCAGTATTAGAGGGACTCGTCGTTCACCCATCATTTCTAGGTAGTATACATATCACTTCCCTAAAATAAAAGCTTTTTTCATAAAATATATATATATAATAGTGATTTCATTTCACTTGTCATTAAAATATATATATACATATATATATATATATATATATATATATATAAATTTTTTTTTATTTTTGAAAAGTAATAATTTTAAAATGTTTTGTGATATGATAATTTCTATAATATTTTTAAAAATATTTATGATCATATTTATATATTCAAAAAAAAGTTAGAATAATTTAACTAATAATAATAATATATAAATTAGAATAAAATATAAATTATAAAAAAATTATAAATTTATAAGTTTTGATATAATCTAATTCAATCATATTTTGTAACTAGCCCAAGTACAAGCTAACTATAAGATACTTGATAATTAGTCTTGTGAGCTATAAACAACACAATCACACCTCTCACAATTAATTTAAGACAGTCTAATATCAGAATCCTCCCCAAGTAACATGGGTTTTCAGAGGCATCAGCCGGTACACAATTAATATAAGACAGTCTAATATAATTCACCCAAATATTTTTTTTCTTAAAGTTGCGTTTAGATCCATTAATTTTTTTTTTTTTTATCTTTTGGTTTGAAGGGAGGTCAAGGTTCGAATCTACAACCTGGGGGTGGGACAAAGCATAAGCTTTGGTATTATGCCACTTGAACTGTGTTCAAACTGATAGATCCATTGAATTAGAATTGAAAAATCAATTTCAATTCAATTCAAATTGGAATTGATTAGAACTACAATATAGTAATTTAGATCACATTAAGGATTACAAATAGAATTATACTTCCAGTACTTAGCAGTAGCTGTTATAGTTTTCAGCAGCTTTTGACTATAGTCCATCGTCATCTCCGGTGGCTACCTATTGTAGTTGTTGTCATCTCTGGTGGATTCTAACAATGACTATTAGTGTTTAGGTAGATTTTAACAGTCGTTGTCATCATATCTAAAAGGCTTGGCAATGGGTGTTTTTGTTTTGAGTTGTCTCGATAGTGGTTGACGATGGTCATCGTCATTTTTGATAGATTCTGATGATAATTGATTTTGTATTTCACAGATCAAAAGTTATAGTGGTGTTAGTGGTGATGGCCAATAACAGGTGGTTAGAAGTTGCCTGGTGGGTAATGGTTAACGATGGGTAACTATGTTTGTCGGTGGTGGTGGTGGTGGTGGCTAATTATATAGTATAATGTGTTGTCATAAGTAAGTGGTTGTCAAGAATAGTAGATGCTCAAAAATTATAAACTTGATCTCCTTAAAAGAATTGAAAATGGTGTTTCATAGTTATTTCTAGGAATTTAATTGAAAATTCTAATTTAAATTCTAAAATGTGCGCTAAAAGAAAAATTATAATTGAACTGTCCAATTCACAGTTTCAATTGTAATTCATTGCATCCAAAGGCATTATTGGGATGGAGAAAAATGAAGAGGGAAAATAAGAGAATAGAGTAACATTATTATTTTTTGATTTATTTTAATTTTTAATACTTGGAGAGAAAATAAAGTGATACATATATATCCATTACAAATCTTTCTAAACCCTAAATTTTTAGTTTTGGGGAAGATTTGGAATGAGAATATAAATAATTTATAATATTTGACTATAATATCAACTATATCTCATTATTTTCTATTAATATTCAACTAAAATATTTTAAGAGCAAAATCATAAAGATATAATATTATATTATATCCTTTTATTTTTATCCAACTCCCAAATAAGAAACGTGTATTATCATTTGGTCTCTTCTCATTTCAATTTTTTTAAGTTCACAAATGAGACAAATAATAAATATTATTTTTTCTATACTCTTCTCCTCTCCTCTTCCTTATATCTAGCCTTAATAAATAACTAAGCAAATTACACTCTCATTCTTTGAGGTTCGGTGAAATGATACTAAAATTCAAAATTAAGGGAAGTGGACACTCCTGTCACTTGGATGGATAAAAAAGCTAATGGTGTTACAAAATAATTTGGCTCAAATACTAAAAAGTCATGTTTGTGTATCCAAAATAATAAAAAGACTTATTTTTACTTTTTTTCTTTCCAAATGAGTCATAATACTAACACTTTTATACTATCCTTTATTTTTTTAAATTTATTTTCTTAATAGAAGCCTCCATTTTTTATTTCTAATAAAATAAAATTAATATACACTTATATTAATTATACATAAATTCATTAAATTTGAAAATTAAATAAAATAAGATTATTATTTTTTTCATGAATGAACTTTAAAAAATTTAAATTTATATTATATGAATTCAAATACTTTGAAGAAAATAATAATTTTTTATTTCAATTTATTGGTCGAAAATATGAAGAAAAAAAAAAGAGATGAAAAATGCCAACATTTTATTAATTGATATAAAGTTTTCTAAATTTATATATATTCACTGATTTCTTGAAAAAAAATTTACTTAATTAAATACTTTACTCCTAATAAATTTAAAAATATTATATAAATATAAGGATTAAAGTGGTAAAAATATATTTCAATTTAAACTCTTAAACATTTATTTGAGGAGAAAATGTTAAAATTAAGACTTAGTTGCCTCATAAATTTATGGCGTGAGTTATTTGTTTATAAAATATCAATAATAACTCTAATTTATTTTGTGCTAAATATTGTTTTATTAGACATAATATAGTAAAATTAAAAAAAAATTAAAATTGCTATTAAGAAAATAAAATATGATATAAAAAATTAAGTATTCATTTGAAAAGAGAAGAAAAAAATAAATAAAAATAAGACTTTTGGTATTTTAAAGATACAATGGATGCCGATGGATTGGATTGGGTCCAATATGACTGATCCACCCCTTATCCAAAACACATTAGGTCAGATCCAATCTAATTAAATTTGATCCATGGATTATGATAAATAGATCCGACTCAACCCTTTCTTTCCCATTTTTCTTTTCTTCTTAAAGATATCTTTGTTCACCCTTTTAAAATTTTACATTAGTCAAAATAGAATTTAATTGTAAACTAAAATAAACTGATTAATTTATTTTTAAAATAAAATCTTAGGTAAACTATCTAAGTTCAATATGTAATGATGGATAATAAGTGTCATATTTTTTAGTCATGTTTTTTATATAGATTAGTAACAACTATTTAAGTAAATAATTACTAACATTTCTTATTCATAAATTTGAATTTGAAAAGAAAACAAAAAACGAATCAGCTATAATTAAATGTCTTAATTTATTTGTTTTAATTTTCTTATATAGATTTATACAAACTTTTTGAGTACATTTATTAAGTAATTTTTTTTATATTATTCTTGATATTATTATAAATTATTTTTGTTTTTCATTTTTACTATTTTAACAATTCTTAATATTATTCTAAATTATATATTTATATTATATAGGGTTGTACTTATAAAAATGCACAAGTAAAATAAATGGTAGAAAAGCTTTATTAAATTCATGTGTTAAAAAAAAAAATCTTAGATAATTCGACCCAATCAACTGAGCTATGAATCATGACTCGATTCCACTTAAGTTATGAAACTAATCTAACAATTTGCATATAAATTTAATTCACTAGTAGATACAAATATAATCTTTTAATATTTTATCAAAATTATTTAACAATATCATTAGCTTTTTTATTCATTAAAAAAAAAGAAGTAAATTTATTCAAATTTTAGATGTTAATGTCATTTTCTCAAAGGAAGAGTGTAATTTACTTTAGATAATTAAAGAAAAGCCATGCATTTCACGAGGCAAAAAATTTCTCGAAAGCAAATGATTGAAGTCATCGTCAAATATAATACATGAAATGTAAAAGGAAAGGTAAGAAAGTGAACTCTTACCGGTCTAGGGTGGCGCAGATTCCTATGGACCCAGCTCTTGATAGTTGTACCCAAGAAGACAGCCTAGGGCTTGATTCCTCCATGTGGCCAGCCAGCTACCCTCTTCCTCTTCCTCTTACATGACTGGAAAAGTGTGGTCACATACAAAAATATATTTTTCTCTTTGTATTCCCCGCAACTGTCATCAGAAACATGGCAAAATTAAGGACGCAAAACATCGTGAACCATCCTTTCCTGCCCCTCTCCCTCGGTTGTGCTTTTTAATAATATAATAGTAAAATAAAAAATAAAAAAATTACTCTCTTACCAAATAAATAAATAAATTTCAATGTTAATAAATGGGAATGACTCCAAATTTTTATATGATAATAATAAATAATAACTAAAGTTAGATGAAAGACTGTAAAAAACCAGAGTCTGGACAAGCAAATACTTCCCTGGAATTGGCCTAAAGTTTGATCGAGTCTTGAAGGAGTGGAAGATGCAATACAAAAATCGATCCCACTCTTCTTTCCTTCCCTGCAAACTGCAAAAACCTCCGGATTTTGCCGTTTCTCATGATTTCCACCTCCTCAAAAAATTGAAGGATCAAATAGTCTGTTTTCTGGACGATCCCTGCTCAAGGATGACATTTTACTATGAATATATATAATAATTATAATAATAACTCAGTAATCTTTTGAAATAGAGAATTAACTTGAATTTAAACAATCCAGAGAAATAACAACACAGATTTATCACAAACATACCCATCACGTACAAAAGCAAGCTCTGAATCACATCATATCCTTCTTCTGTTTCACAGAAGCAAGAATGCTCAAGACCCTTGGAATTTTCAGAAGCTGTAATCATATAGACGAACAATAAACCATAAAATTCAAATTCTTCATCATCTTAGAAAATAAAAGACTACAAAAAAGAAAAAAAAAAACACACACACACACACAACACCCAACACCTCGAGAATTATGATCGAGTTGCCTTTCTGTTCTGTTTTGTTTCATGAAATCAAATCTAATAGACCAGCTTCCAGGACTTGAAGGCAGATCCATTATATAATTATATATTCAAACTTGTGCACAGATCGAATTTCATGGATATCGATCCAAGTAACTGATGAGAAACAGATCATAGATCGAGAAGAAGAAAACATATACATCCAACACCTACAGACAGATCTTCTTCTTCTTCTTCTAGATATAATAATTTTATATTTCCTAGCAATTGAGAAAATGGATCGAAACAAGGAAAATTCTCTTGTCCTTCTTAGCTTCTCGAAATCGAAGGGATCGGAGGCTGAAATACGAGAGAGACAGAGTAGCTGAGGGCCTAGGTGTCAAGTGAAAAACTACAGGAGCAACGTGTCATTTAATAATGACCAACTGCTTTGCATCTAAGAACCTTGAAACAATTGTTAGTAATACTAGGCAAATTGCTTTTCTCTTTTGATCCAGAAAACAAAATTAGTAATTTAAATGATTTTCTTCTCTCAACTACACTAAAAGTTAAAACATCTTTACAGTATCTTGGCTTTTAATTAACAAATTATCACCCTAACATTTATCTAATTTTCTTTCTGTTCAATTTTTATTATGTTCTAAATAGAGGGGTTCTAGAGTCATTTTCATAATTTATCCAGCACATTCATTGCATAGTTGCTCTCTGATTTTTCAATTTTCCTCTTCCTTTGCATCATGCAATGAACATAAAGGTTTTGGGTTCATAGCCCAGAAGGATAGTGGGGAGGATCTCTTTGTTCATCAAACTTCGATTCGATTGCACAATTTCTCTATGATTTTTAGATCTCCCTCTCCTTTCATACCATGAAATTCGCATAAGGTTTTTGGGTTCATAGCCCAAAGGATGAGATGGCTATATATCTTTGACTTTTAAGGATAGAAAAGAGAAGAAGAAGAAGAAAAATAACAGAGAGAATTAGAGAAAGAAAATATGCACAAAAGAATTCAACAACACAAAAATATCAAAGAGTTGATTATAAGTAGTGAGCTCTCGTGCTAGCAGATCCAGTAGTTGGACACCTCAACCATGTCAACTGTTTATAGTTGAAAACAAAACACAATGAGAAAGTCACCTTTATCCCTACTAGAACATGTAAACTTACTAGAATACCCTTAATTAATTAAAATTGCCTAACAATACTCCTCCCTTAAGAGACACTTTCCTCAAGTGTTAAGCAGAAAGTCAGGAAACTATTGCTTGAGTTACTGCAAGTCAACCCAGGTATCATCTTCTGGGAGGCAGTGAGTCCATTGTATTAACACTTGATTCTGAGGCCTGTTGTTCTTCTTAACAAATCTCCTATCAAGAATGGCATAAGGTTGGAGAATAATTAGGCCATTCTTTACAAATTCAAGTAGCTCAGTTTGAACTAGAATTGTGCCTACCTCTCTTTTAAGCTGGGAAACATGAAAAGTTGAATAGATTCTTATAGATGGGAGCAGATCCAGCTGATAAGCAACATTTCCTACTCTTTTCACAATTTGATAGGCAAAATACTTGTAAGAAAGCTTGTGAAAGGTCTATGGGCTACAAAAAGTTGCTTGTGGGGCTGTAGTTTAAGAAATACCTGACCTCCTTCATTAATCTCCTAATAGTTCTACCTTTGTCTGCCTGCATCTTCATCTTGTCTTGGGACCTTTGTAAGTGATATTTCAACAATTTAAGAGTAGCCTCCCTTGCAATCAAGTTCCTATCTATCAATTCATTAAGAGAATCCCCTGGCACGTAGGGTAAATGCAATAGCGGTGGTTGTCCATACAGAATTTCATTAGGAGTAGACTGAGCTACTGACTGAAAATTAGTATTATACAACTACTTTACCATAGGTAACCATTTAACACATTCTTGTGGCTTATCAGCTATCATGCATCTCAAGTAGGTTTCCAAATACCTATGAAGCATCTTAGTTTGCCCATCAGATTGAGGGTAGTATGCAGTAGACATGTTGAGTCTGATTCCCAACTTCTTCATTAGTTCCTCCCAAAAATGACTCACAAACACCATATCCTTGTATATACCAAGGTCTCAGGTACTCTATGTAACTTCAACATGTTATCCATGAATGCTTGGGCCACTATGGCTACTAAAAAAGGGTGAGACAATGCAATGAAGTGGCCATATTTGCTCAACCTGTCTACCACCACTAGTATATTATCCTTGGCTAGGGATTTGGGTAATCCTTCTACAAAATCCATAGCAATATCTGACCAGACTCTATTAGGAATAGGGAGGGGTTGCAATAATCTTGGTGAAGCACTTGACACATACTTCACTTTCTGAAAGACTACACACTCCCTGATGTACTCTCTTATATCTCACCTCATCCTTTTTAATAAAACACAGCCCTTATCCAGCTAAGTGAAGGCTAGTACCCTGAATGGCTTGCTAATGTACTATTGTGGAAGTAATAAAGCAAACTCCTTCTTAGTTCCAAATCCTTACCCACAACCAACTTACCATACCTCCTTAACTAGTTGTTTTCCCATAAATACTTTGAAAAACTAGTAAGATTTTGCTGCTTAGACTAAATAAAAGACTACGGTTGGGGATCAGTGTGCAAAGTTTATAGTTCTATTGTCTCTTTGGAGCTCTAGCTGAGATTTGTCAAAATCCCATAATATTTTCTTCTTAAAGGCAAACTATTGTATTCCCAAAACTATGCCACACCGTCCCAGTGGCATAGCAATGAAGTCATCCACAAACCTTTATTCTTGGACATGCCGTTTCAGGTTCAGACACTTTGATGGGAGTTGACAGTTTCTCCATTAGAAATAGAGATTTTCATTAGTGCTGTTGGTTGGAGTTTATACCCCAATTTCCTAGTTGTAACTGGATTAATAAAGTTGTATGTACTTCTTATGTCAAGTAGCAGCTTCTTGACATATCCCTTTAACTTCAATGTCTCAAAATTCTCTATACCAAATATTGCATGCAAAGATATTAGGGGTTCTTAGATGAGAACCCTTCCCTTTTTTTTACCTATGCCCTGCTATATATTCCCATCATCTAAGTTAATTAAGTTCTCTTCTTGTGTTCCCACACTGCCTTCATCATTATCAAAGTCAATCAACACTTGAAATAGTTAGGCCTTCTTAAACCTGTGGCTAGGTGTGTATTTTCCATCACACATATAGCAAAGGCCCTTCTGCCTCTTCTCATCCTATTTTTGTTGAGTTAAACTTTTAATAGGCTTAAGAGTTGCATTTAGTCTATTCGAGTTGGTTGGTGTAGGCTTTGGTAAGCTATTTGTAGGATTTGGGAGATACTGTTTATGGGTGGGCAATACTGGGGGTATTTTGGATGGAGGTAAGGGGGTTATGTGTTTTAAATTGATTTTTGTTTTTCTTGTTCAGGGCATTGAAGGTACTTTCATGGGACTTGACCATATTCATATCCTGAATCAAAGACTTAAAATCAAAGCAACATACAACATTTTCAACCTTTTTAGTTAATCTACTTAAAATAAATTGATAGTATGGGTTTTTTGTATGATTACCTAGTTTAAGAGGGTTTCAAACTGTTTCTAATACAGTTGCACATAGCTCACCTCAATATCATATCAATTACATAATGTCTACAAGGTATGTTTCCACCTGGAACACTTATGTAAGCAATGTGCCACTGCAAGGTTCTTCCCTCCATATTCCATATTGATAGATGCTAATCTGGTTTTCACGTGATATGGTATTTTATCCATTTCAAAGAATTGCTCCAATCTATATAGCCAATCTTTGAAATTGTCCTTAACAAATCTGGGTAGATCAACATGAGACAAAAGAGCAAACAGGTTGTAATCCTCACTTATATGCACCTTCTGATGATTCTTGACTTCGTCTTGCCCAGTTGTTGGTGCTACATTCTTGGCTAATGCTTGCATCTAATCACTTCTGATTGGTGGGATTGGGTTGGCATGAATGGTGGGTGGTCTGCAGCTCTAGGGAGGTTCTATTGGTGGATTACAAGCTTGAGTGAGCAGCTTATCCAACCTGGAATCGGTTATACCCTCCCAATTTCTTATTCAATCGATCCATCTACGTCTCTAGATTGGCCATCCATCCATCAATGGTGATAATCCTGCCATCCAATTGTTGTTGTTCATCTATCTATTGGTTAAGCTGTTACTGAAGGGCTTGGTTACTGGTATTCACCATGATTGCCAAGAGTTGCTCTGATACCAATTAAAAGATATGTTTGGATTTTGGTGATAAAAAAGAGAAGAAGAAGAAGAATACCAAAGATAATCAGAGTAGGAAAATATTCATAATAGAACTCAACAACATAACAATATCAAAGAGCTAACTATAAGTAGTGAGCTCTCATACTAGCAAACCCAGTAGCTAGACACATTTACCATACCAACTGTTTACAGCTGAAAACAAAAATAAAAATAGAAAGACAACTTTATCCCTACTAGAACATGTAAACTTACTAAAATACCTTTAATCAATTAAAATTGCCTAGTAGGATAGTAGGGAAGATCTATTTGTTCATCTAACTTCGATTTCATCTTAGAGGTTTCAAACCTTGTTGGAGGGTCAAATTGTTGAGTTCGTTCTTGATCAAATAAAGATTGATGCTTTGGATTGTAATTTAATTGCCTGGATGGGGTACCCTGGTCACAGGGGTAACTTCACTTTTCAAAATATGTTCACTAGAGTAGGACAATTTTCAGGTGAATTTTTTTTGAACTCAGTCAAATGACATCTATTTTTCTGACTCAGGAAAGAAAAAGAAGAAAAGTAATGTAGATGCTTTGACAACAAAAAGAAAGGAGTATGATCCAGATAATACCTTTGCATCATAATACTTTATCCTATAAATTGAGATTGTAAGCTTTATATCAGTCAGTAAGGACATTAAATTCAACAACTTGCAATTAGACCTACAATTTCTGAAATAAGCAACTTATTACCCTCCTGTTGCTATGTTTTGTAGAATTTATGAATTTTTTACATCTGAAAATAATAAAAGATAGCTTATATGATTTTTTTTTTTTTTCACCATAAAAATCGAAATCAAAGAAAACAAAAATGAAACTTGACCTTTTCAAGTATACTAATGAAAGAAAGCCAAGGAGATAATGCAGGTGAAAAGTTCAAATCCTGTTGGAAGGTCAAACTTTTGATTTCGTTCTTGATTCTGGCTAAGGTGGAAAGGTTAGATCTACTTGATTTTGCGGTAGTTGTGGTTGTGGGAGAGGGGCTTATGGTGGCAAGGGAAGAGGTTGTAAGTATGGTAGGTTTGGTGGACAACGCTTTACTGGGTAGATGATGGTTATGGTAGGTGTGAGAGGGTTGGGTAGAGAGGTGATCAGAGGTTGAAATGGATCACCATTTTTGTTGTTGTTAGTGATCATAGTGAAGCAGAGAAGTTAGGGTTTTTGATTGCATTGAAAAAAAATTTGGAGTTCTTGCAATTTGTAGGTATAATAGCTTCGAGCAAGGTGTTAGAACCGGCTGTGCAATTGAATAGAGAATGCATCTAGAGAGTTAAGTTCTCAATTTTACATTTTTTTCATGAAAAACTATTGAGATTTTCTATGTTTTATTCTTTTAACTATGAGTTTCTAATTGACTTTTACTTTTAATTTTTGGTTTGGGATGTTTGCAAGAGGTTAGCGATGATCCCAACCTTTTTTTCATGAAATATTTCTAGTTTAAGAATAATTTTCTATATTTTCAAATATGTTTGCCTATTAATGTTTTTGGAACCAATTACTAAAATGAAATTGCTCACTCATTTGTTTTACTATGACGGATTCTTATCTCTATAGGTAAAAATTTAGAAAAATAAAATAAAAATGATCAAATGAAGATTGAAGAGAATAAATAATTTTATTTTCTTTGAATTTAATTTGTATAACAGCTTGATTGCAAGTGAGTGATTTCTGAGTTGACAAACTTAAAGGAAGATGATAGGAGACTCAATGGTACAGTCTCGTGGAGAAAAAAGTCAATAATTACTTTGTATTGGCTTTAAACAAGTTGTGTTTTGAAAGTAATGCTTACTGGGGGAGAGATATTAAGTACACAGGCTCAATGTAATCAATTGGAAGAGATATTGGAAAGGCTGGGGGAGAACAAAGGAAGATTTGAATGGTGAGCAGACCACAATTGAAAATGTAGCTAAACGCCTTTGCTGGAAGAAGTTGGTGGAGAAGGGTGACACTGCCATTTGGCAGAAACCAAAAATCATTTAAGTTGTAAATTTAATTATAAGATCACTAAAAGGCCTATTTGCAAGACACTGGACTTGGTTTGTGCTTCTCTACAATATCTGACTTTATATTATATATAATGTTTGTCTATTCTTTTAATTAGAATTAAATAATTTGAACTGGTGTTAATAAAGTACATAGTTATAAAAACTTGTGTAAGCCAAAAATTTGACAATGAAGAAATTGCAGGAGGGAGATTGGAAAATTGGCCAGTCAGTAGTCTAGCTGGCTTAGTAAGGAACAGTAAAAAGGGTTTGAAAGTTTCATAAAACAAAGTACCACCGAAGGCATACACTTTGGGATATTAGAAAACTGGATTATAACACTGGTTTTTTTTTTTATGGGGTAAAGAATGAAAATAGTAATTGAGTTCTATACACTTCATAGTTGTTGGTATTACTCTATTATTTGAAAGTCAAAATCTCCTCCAGAAATTATTTTTGATTTGGTTGAATTTAGGCACACCATTTAACATTACAGACAAAAGTTATTTTTGTTTTGTTAAATCTTATTTTCAGATGGGGACGATCAAGTATATTAAAATTTTTCATTGCATACATAAAAATAACAAAAGATGGGAAATGAGTAGCTTCAACAAGTGGGTATGATCAATGTCACTGTCCTTTACTCCTCATGATAGTGTTCTCTAATTTTTAATATTAAAATTTTATAAAACAAAAAATAATAATAATAAAACAACATTTTAAGGAAAATTAAAGACATAAATAAATTTAAAAGGTTACCTACTCTTTCACCATTTATCTTTATGCAACCAAAAAAAAAAAAAAAATCATAATAACTATCCTCATCGTCTTACTATGCTATTAATTTATTGATTCTAAAACAAAGTTGAAATACCTAATGATATTTCCTAGCAATTATTATTAAAAAAATATTTTTATTTTAAAAAAAACTAGCCCCTGAAACACGCGCGTAGGAACGTACAATGGTACTAGCAAGACAAAAATGCTTACTTTATTTTTTTCCTGAGTTTTATATTTATTTTTAATATATTTTTTTGAATTCATGAATCTCTTCCTTGATTTTTCACTTAATGAATTTTGATTCAATGCTTCTTTACATTTTTTGTCATTATCTCATGCTGACGTACGTAGGCTACCTTCCTTTATTATTATTTATTTATTTTTGTATTTATTTTATTTATGGGTTTTTTGTTCATTTGATTTGAGGATATAGTAAAGATGTTTTGAACGACACAATTTGGGTAGAGACCTATTTTGTTTACTCAATATTATCCCTATCCAAAAATATTCTTTTAGAGAATATTGTTTTCATTATCTCATTTGGATTCGCTAGGAATTGGAACTGCACCTTGTTTGTAACTTGAGGGATAATACTTTTATGATTCAATTGCTTCCTTGGTTACATGATCCTCATAATTGCTGTTTCAATTTTAAAGGCCAGAAAAATAATATGTAGTAGATGCCCTTCTTCTCAATGTAAATTATGAATGGAGTAGTTAAATAAAAGCTAAAAAGAGATCACAACTAATTCAAAGCATTTGCTTTTGAATAGGCAGACTATTATAAAATGCAATTATATAGTGAACGAGTTATTAATTTTTTTAAAATATAAGTATTTTTCTATCCTGCTGTTTCTTTTTATGCTACTTTTAAATGCTTAGTTTTTGAATGGAATTAAGGAAGAAAAGGACTTTATGATTTTAGTTTGTGACAGTTAGTTTCCTGATGTTTCTCACTCTGAGATATGAATTTTTTAATTTATTTTATCATGTTTAATTTTCAAGTGATTTAAGTACTTCACTATGATAGGAAAAATATTTTCATGAAATGGATGAGAAATACTCGAAAGGTTTACATGTTGGAACCATAAAGAAAAGGCTTTTCTCATCTTTTTTTTTTTTTAATAAAAAAATTCATTTCTAGTTTCATTTTTCTTCTTCAATGAAAGTAGGAGGAGGACGTTACTATATATTCTAAAGGCGTTTTATTTTTATGGTTTTTTGTATGGTTGGTTTCAAAGTTGGTTTAAATTTTAAGTTATCTATTTATATTCAGTATTATGCTTATTTTTATTTGTAGCTGATCATGTTAGAGCAAATGGAGATTTCTTATTGACTAGTAACAGAAAGCTAATGTTATAGCGAAGGAAATGGCAGAAAAATAGATCCATATCCAGAACCTACTGCTGAATTTTTATTATTGTTTTTTATTTTTATCAAAGTTAAAAGTTTTCATTTCCTATAAGACAATGTTCAAAGCAGAGCACATGTTTGAAAATTTCAAGTTGCAGACCAAGCTGGCAGGAGTGATCTTCCTCTACTAATTGAAACAATCAAACCAACCTTTGAACAATTAGATCCATGATGTCTTCCACAACAAAAATCTTTATCTCAAATTCGTAAATAATAGGCATGTGTCCTATGATTTGTACAAACATCTATGTATAATATGTGATTATATTTTTAAATGACACGTCCAAGAAATTGTCATTTGATTGACATTGTAGTTTGGACAGTTCTGTTTCACCTATAGCGAAAACTTTTTAAAATTTTATTGGCGAAAGTGTATTTCATTGTTAACTAGCATAGTATATTATGCGAGTGTTTTTTGATGTTATCAAAACTCACTTTAGCAATAAATTCATTTGAACGCAAATAAAAGACAAACAAGAATTATAATATTTTATGCATAGATACGTGTTTAAAAACATAATAAATATATGAATATATTCATTATACATGATTGTAAGAATCTTAAAACAATAGTGTCAAAGTGAAAGTTATAGTATACTAGCATCCTTGGACGCCTTCTGACATGTGCTTAGATTTTTTTTCCTTTAAATTGTAAAGTTATTATTATTATTATTATATTAACATCCTCGCATGCATTTTCACACGTGCTCAAATATATTTTTTTTAAAAGTGTTATGTAAAGTTTTTTTTATTATATTAACACTCTCGCACACACATGCTCAAATTTTATTTTTTTTTTCCTATTTCTAGTGTATAAGGTTATTCTATCATATATGTTAGCATATTCTCGCACGTGCTCCAATGCAAGGGGAAAGCTATAAAAAAATTATGACACATATTTTTGTATTAGAATATAAAATTCTTCTCGGGACGTACTACCATATTAAGATATAAGTTTTTCACTCTCACGCGTATCCGCTATTAACATATAAAATTCTAGAGACGACAAACTCTTAATTGATCACTTTCACATATTTATTTTAAGTAATTAGACTCTCCAATAATTAAACAGATCTCTATCTGTTTAACTAATAACCAATTACCCGTAATAATAATTTGATAATTAATGAAACCTACAAAATAAATAAAAAATGGTGGATGAAACAAGAAAGAAACACCACTTATATAAGCCAAAGAAATAAGTCAATAATTATTATTTTTATTAGTAAATGTGTATGTGACATTTAGAAAGTAAGATTGGACTAACAAGAGTTAGGTGGAGTGATAAACAAGTTGCACTCTTAAGTTAAGAATACGATTCGAACATTGAAGCAGGTAATTATTGGAAGGATCATCCTAGGCGTAACAGAATCCGAGTAATTAGTCTCATAACTATGTTTGTTGGATAACTAGGGAATCCAAAAAAAGAAGGTAAGATTGAAAAAAATTACATTAACATAATAAGTAAATCTTAAATTTTTAACTCAAAAATTTTTATAGCGATAATCATTAACTAAAACATTAAATACAAAAAAAATATTATCTCAAGAAAAGTTTAAATGAATTTGAGGATTAATAATTTATTGTATTAATGATAAGTTTTTTTGAATATTACATTCTAAATCATATTCAAATTAATATTACAAGTCAATAATCATTTTTAATGTATTTAATATGCCAAATAGTTATTTATTTTAATTCTCAATTAGTGAAATAGAATGAGGGACATAATTGCTAATTTAAAAATTTTAACATTCACATTGGGAAACTAAATTGATAATTTTGAAATATTGCAGGAATTTATTCGATAAATTGAACAATAAAGATGAAATTAATAAATTAAAATTTTTTCAAGGATTTGGTTGATAAAATTAAATATTAAAGTACGAAAATGATAAGTTAAGTATCTTTGAGGACTAAAATAATAATTTAGTCATTAAATACTATGCCAGATCATACTTCAATTTAAAGTTGTTTTCTTGTTTTCTCAATTGGACCATTGTGTTTTAAAAATATGGAACTGGTCGGCTTCTATTCATGTTTTTCCATTTAAGTCGACCAATTGAAAATATCACATGCTGGCTCAGGTCGGCAGGGGTGATTTCGATACGATTTGGTTCTGTATTGAAAGATAATGTATACCGAATCAACTGAAGTTGGTATCTAAGTGGTTTGTTTTTGTCGGTTTCTTTCTTGTATTGCAACCTAAACTGCATGAAAGCTAACGGGCTACTCAGTTTCAATTCCTTTCTGTTTCTGATAGGCCTCTTGGTCCAAGTTAAAAATCACTATTTTTTCTTATGTGCCTACAAGCCCAAGTTGAAATTCATTGATTTTCCTGGACCAATATATATATATATATTTTTTGGAATAACTAATGGATTTTGTAGGCCACAAAAATATGACTCATACTTTTTTTTACCATCATAAAACCTAAAACCTACAAACTCCATAATTAAAAATCCAAAATCAAAGTAGACTAAATGCAATAGTTCATACAGCTCAATTTCTCTGCCTGCTGTGAAGACCTGAAGACAGAAGAAAGACAATTTTCTTCCAAAAATGGGGGAAGGAAGAAAACTTTGAATTTTTTAAAGTTGATATGCAAATAAAAGTAAAGACCACATGACAAATTTGATAATGAAGAAGGCATATAGGTGTAGATAGATATATATTCATCTATATAAGGCCAATATCATGGAATATACAACACTGAGCATGCAAATTTAATTTTACAAATGAAGGTTTCAGTAGATCAAACATTTTCTTTCATTGCAAATAAAGGAAAGAAAGAAAAATATTAAGTAGTCCACTTTTCCAGCAAATTAGAATATCCAGCAAGAAAAGTAGAATAAGATAGTTAAAACAAAATGTACATTTACTCATCAATTATCATAGAAGACTTCTGCTTCTTGCTGTAAGTTGAAGTTGATGCTAGAAGGAGGAAAAAACAAATATCGCACTCTTTATGAACTTAGCAAATATCACACTCTTAGATGGAGAGAACCTCATAACATTTACAACATTTCAATTGCAGCAATTGAAGACTGTAATTCCTTCAATTTATCTAACACAACTAAGTTAAAGATGTGTGCAAAACATCTCATATGCATAAACTCACCATCTAATATTGCACTCCCCGTCTAGAAACTTTCCTTTTCAAGTATTTTAATGATACCCTATTGGCACTAGCATTATCCACTGTCATAGCGAATACCCTCTCAATTCTCTAATCAAAATGGCACTTCTCAATGCCTTTACCTATGCCCACTCTTGTGTGACTACCAATCTTGCAAAAATTAAGAATTCTCTTATACAAATTCCATTCCTCATCAATAAAATGTGCAGCTAAAGCCATGTAGTTTAGGTTTTGATTAAAAGTCCATGTATCAATAGTTAAACAAACCCTTTGCTTTGATCTAATTAACAAGTCTCTTAACTTTTTCTTCTCATCAATTTAATGTTTCCAAATATTCCTAGCAACTGTCATTCTAGATTGATATTCAAGCCATGGAACTAGAACAGATAATAACCTACGAAATGCAAATGACTCCACATGTTTGAATGACAATTCACTAAGTCCAATGTACTTAACTATTGCTTTTCTAATTTCATTTGCACTATGTACTTTGCCTTTGTCCTTCTTGCATTATCAGTCATTTTCTTCCTAAGCATGTCATATACACCTAGTTGTCATTTTTCTTTAATTTTTATCAAATACTTTTGACAATTAGGTAAATGATTGTTCATTGCACTAGTACTATTGAGTCTACTATGACATTTAACAATAACTTCACAATGCATAAATTTAGCTTTAAGATTAGGTTTCACACTTTCCAATGACACATGAACAACATCCAAACTCTTCCCATATCACAGATTTCTTTGACTTCAAGAAAGCTTCAACCTTTGTAATTACAGCTCTACTATCTAGTTGATCTAATCCATTAACACACTCATCTGCATCTGCTACTTTAATTTCCTCTAGTGCTTTGATATTAAAAATGCATTATAGAAAAAAATAAAGGTAACACAATTATAAAACTTAAGACAAAACTAAACCAAATTTCATTTCAAGTAAATTAAATCACATGATAATCATTTCATTTCATTTTTAACATGTAACAGAACCAAATTTTATTTCAGTAAATTACAACACTTAATGCTTACAGTGATAGTAAAAATTGTATTTAAGGCAACAATAAAGAGATGGCTTAATGATAGTAAGTTACAGAATCTCATTTTAAGTAAATTACAACACTTACAGTATTTCAAGTAAATTTACACTCTACACTCTATTATCACTTATAAATTTGCTCCCAATATTCTTGGACAACTATTATAATTCATTCTTGACTGTTTTTCCTTAATAGAAGAATAAACTCAAAATTGACAGATAAGCTGCCCTATTACTAAAACCCTCCTGCTTGAGGCATCATCTAATAGTACACAACTTTCTTCCTCCCTTTTCAATTCATTTGATGCCTAAGATATGTTGAAATTCATTCCATCCATATAACAACAATATACATGAAATGCCTAAAAGATTGAAGCATCTTGATTTTTATTATCAAGATAATAGGCAAAGTAACTTAACACGAGGAACACTACCAGAATTTTTGAAGACAACTGGAAGCAACAAAGCAAAACAACAAAATGTAGTTGGAGGCAACATATTCATTTGAGTACTACTGCTTTGGTCAAAATACAAACCAAGCTCATAACTATTACAAAATTTGATGCGAACACCCATTATTCTAAAAAAAATTCAATAACTGGGAACCCTAGTCAATTCAGTCCAATAAATTTAAAGGGACCCGTACATTTAGTCCAAAACAATAATAGACAATTAAGGGATTTATACTTACCAAATTCTACAGTAAAATTTCATCTGAGCAAGTACTGAAAAACATTTTCCAAAGCATTACTAATCCTAACTTCCGAGAAGGAGAAGAAGAAGAGGAATATTATTATAGTTACTATTTACTAACCTTTAAAGTTGCTCAAGAATGTGAAATTTAAAACTGGCTTGAATGGCTTCAATCACTGAAATTAAGCTTCCAGATCCCTACACCAAAATTACAAAATTAAGCTTTCAAATCAGGCCTTGAACTTTGAAGACCTCAGAAAGATAGAAATCATAATAGAAAATTAAAAAATCTGAACATACCGAATTGAGTGTGAGGTCTAAGGAGAGATAAGAGTTCAAACTTCAGACTATTCAGTACTTCAGTTAATGTCATGTGAAAGCCAAAAGGGAAAAGAAAATCGAGATGAAGGAGGAGCTCATAAGTCGTGGGTGGCTGACTAGTTAGGTGCGGCAATATGTGGACTATGGAGTGAAGGCTAGAGTTCAGGTAGAGAGAGTGACTGAATCGAACATCTGTGACACTGATATAGTGAGAGGCTAGCTAGGTATTGGATGAAAGCTGGCTCTAGAACAGAAGGCTGGGTTTTAGGATTTAGCCCTTATGAATAGGATAAAGGGCTAGGATAATCTTGCTAAGCATATAAAAGTCGGTATTGGTTTTACCAAAATGTATGTTATCGAAACAGAGAAGTCGGTTTTAGAAAATTCAATATACTGAAATCAAACTGATTTTTGCATGGTATTGAAACCGAACTGAATTTTCGATTTGGATCAATTCGATTTATCGATTTTTACCATAATTAAGTGATTCTACTATCTTATGTAGTCTTAGCTAAAAATTAAATTGGTTGACCTTATTGCCATAACTAATTTTTTAAAAAAAATACAACATAATAATTACATTAAGTTTTTCTCTTTTTACTTTTTTTTTTTAATTAAATATTAAAATTCACCGTTTATTATTTCTCATTGCTATGTCTAATTTTATTAGGCTTTTTAATTTTTTTAATTTCTTTTTATTGAACTATTTTTCTAAACTCTTCCACTTTTTTTGAATTTGTCTTCAATTTACCTTAAAATTCTAATATGTTTTTTAAAATTATTTTCTTTGTACTTCACACAATTTTTTTTTTGTTCTACATTTTCTTGTAAATTATATTTTTAAATTAAAAAAATTGTTATTTTTGTTAAAATGAATATTCAGGTGTTCATTTTTCTTAGAGTAATAAATGTTGTTTATTAATTTTTTTTTAAAAAGGAATCAAGAAAAATTATTGATTTAAGAGCTTACAGGAAGAAGATTTTTGAGAGGCAACGAAAAGATGGATACATAAATATGAAAAATAGTGAAGAGTTTAGGAAATATAATCCAGTGAAAAAAATTAAATAAATAAAAAGCCTAATAAAAATCAGATATAAAAAAAATAAATAATAAATGGTGAATTTTAATATTAAATAACAAAATATAAGTCAAATATAATAAATAATGGTGTTTTAAAAAAAGCGAAATTCATACCAATTAATAGATTATGATCCTAAAAAAATTGGTTATGAAAATAAGACCACCAAAAAAAAATGTCATCTTAGTTTATTGGGATATATGTTTATATCCAATTCTAAATTATATGAAAGTCACATATGGAATCTCACATAATCCAAACATGTAAAACGTGCGTGTATTTTCTAAAAACTTTAAAGAGTATATTCTTAGGTTCTTAAAGAATATCATAAATTCTATTGGTAACAGGTTCATAAAATTCATCTACCCAATTTTTATATTAAAAAAATAAATAAAATTCTATTTTGTGAAAAGGGGAAAAAAAATCTCTATTTAAGTCTTAACTGTTATGTTCTTGTTTCGACCGGCGAAAAGAAAAGAAGAGAACGTCAGTTTGGATCTCTTTGTTCTACTGCTTCACATAGGTTTACTAAACCTTTCTTTCTTTCCTTCTTCCTCCTCTAAAAAATTATCTGATCTGAATCATAACCGTATCTCTTTGGAACTTCTTCATCTCAAGCAATCCTATACCAATGTCAAACTTCCATCTACACATTCTTGCCCAGAAAAAAAATTTAGATTTTATTCGTATAATTTTGATATTAATAATATCATGTGCATTTCAATAAAATCACATATACTCAAAGTCTGGATGTAAAAGAATCATGGGTTGATACATACTTGCCAAAAGAGGCTAGGTTTTATGCAAGGTTAGCTAGGATTAATGTGCTAATTGGGATATGGTTGGTGGGTTTGCTCACTTATCCTTTTTTATCACCTCCTTTAAAGGACTTTATTTTTTCGGTTTTGAAATTCTTTTGGGTGAAGCAATTTTACTCCAGCATTTAGTGACTGTAGTCGTCTTTTGGGGCTTCCATTTTTGTTTCTTACTTGTACTTATTTTATGAAAAGGATAACATATTGGCCTCAAACCTATCTAGGGTTAAACTTCAACTGGGAAGCTCTGTTAGGATGGGTTGCAATAAGGGAGTTTAGATTGAAAGATTGTTTCGTCATTGTACATAGGTGGTGTGTTTTGTACACTTGTTTATTATTGATGACCAATGCTGATTTTCCTCGATACCCAGCTATTCCCAGGTTGAAGGTGTTCATGTGACATTTTTATCCTGGTGACCTCTTGTTCCTACATAGCACGGACGGGAGTTGTTCCGAGAGGTGACCTCCTGAAACTCTCCGAAGCTTAAGTTAGAGAAATAGAGAGCGTTAACTAAAGAGAGCTATATAAGTGTTTTTCCCTTAAAAGTCATCATCTCTTCACAAGGGCTAAGTCTCTATTTATCGATATTGGAGTGAGAAGGGTTATTTATACAAAAAGGTAACTTTCTTGCCAAGTGTCTAGACATGAGTGGTTGACCATAAACGATACTAACATTTATGATACCATATAAGCACATCAAGATAGATGAGACATGAAAGTAGGTGTTAAATCTATAAATTTGTTATTTGGTGATTCAACTAAAAATAGTTTTGCATTAAGTGGATATATTGCTCAAATTGGATGGCCATATTATGTGTCTCTGATAGGTGCATCTAGACAACTGGGATGACAGGTATAGACAGTTGATCTTTCATTGTATACAAATATCAAGAGTAATTTCGTCTTAAATAAATGGTTTGGTGCATAATATTCAATATGATCTTAATTGGAAAACTGTTATCATAGTGTTATGTGTTGGAAAATGATTGGATAGTTTGTGATATTGAATGATGATGCTCTTCAATTAATTATAAAACCTCACATGAATGACTAATCGTATTTTTTTGTGTATTTTAAATATATGTCGATGTAATAAAGTTATAATTTGATTTATGATTTACAACAGTTGTAATTTAAATACTTAAAAAAAATGTGTTTGTTATAATTTAAATTAAACATTATGTCTTATTTGAAGGGACATGATTCAAGCAAAAAATGTCCATATGAAACAATATATTCCTTATCCTTCTCAACCTTATATATTCTCTTCTAAAAGCTCCTCAAAAACTTATGTCCGGAGAAATTGTAAATCAAAATAAGTTTGTTAGTGAATTGTGATGGGTGAGGGTTCAAGTTTTGAACCTGATTTTTTTAGGTGATCGGGTTTCAAGTCAAGTTTAAATGGGTTGATTTTAAATTTTCAAATAATTTGCTCACTAAGATCTTTTTATGCGAGAGTTTATAGGGCATGCATGGTTATTGTTATGATGACGACAATACAAAGTGTGTTTATAAAACAATATTTATTTAATTCTTTTGTATTTTTATCATGCCTTCTCATTTGTATTTTGAAATATGTATATTTCCCAATTGAAAAACGTTGAGTTATTATGTCATCATTGTTTTTTTGGTTAAATTACACATTTACTCTCTGTAGTTTAGGTCAGATTTTACTTTGGTCCTTATCATTCATTTTAATGCAATTGGGTTCTCATAATTAAAAATTTGCACCAATTGGATCCTTGCCGTAACATGCCTTCTTGTCTCTCACTGATGGAGCCGACACGCCCTAAGAACACCACGTTGGATGCCTATTATTATAACAAGTGGGCAATTTGTTTCTTTGGGCTCACTTCCAAAGCATAAAATGACATAGTTTTTCCAAAAGGAAGAGAAACTACGTCTTTTTCAAATTAATTGACCCTACTATTCCCCAGATTTTTCCAAATTAGGCCAACGAGTGAGAAAATGTGAAATTTGGAATTAAGGATTTCTTATCATTGTTAGGGATTTTGATTTCAGACTTTGATTTGATTCGTGTTTGGATTGAAAAATTTTCTTGGGGGTTCTCAAATACGAAGTTGGTGGTTGAAGAATTATGGAAGAGCAGTCAAGTTAGGGCTTTTGTTTTCTTTTTTTCTCTACTACTGCTATAGCTTCTACTTTCACATTAGTAAAATGTTTTTATGCCTTTAAATTGGATAGATGATGGTTTGAATGCATTTTATTCTTTTAAATATTCTGAAATACACAACATTGTATTATACTGGCTTTATCCGAGTTATGCATTGTGGTCTTGAAATACATCACATGCCTTCTTGTTTATGTCTTTGGATTTTATGTTGATTTGTATTTTTCTTCTTTTACTTTATTGTAAAAGGGACAATGGTGATTATAGAATCCAAGTGGAACTGCATTATAGGATACAATTTTATAAAGAGTCTGAAAATAATGTTGAGTTATATGAACGGTGTAACTGATTTATTTTATTTTCATACAGACTATTGGTTATACTTTGCAATTATTAGTAGGATTGAAAAATTGTTAAAGTATAATTGTTTCAAGACGTTGTATTGGAGAGTACCCTGGTATCTCTTTACCAATGGATTGAAAGATTTTGTTTCTGACAAGGATGCTATGGAGATGTACAAGACAACCATGCAATTTAGTAATTGAGTAGCTGAAATCTATATTGAACATCAAATTGACACTACTATAATTGTAAAACCTATTGTTAATGTTCCTGATGTTAACGAAACTGAAACTAAAATTGTAGAGGTAGAAGAGAGTGAGGGTTTAATAGATACTCATATGAGTGATGAAGGATGCTATCAAGATCAAGAAGATGGTAAGGAAGATAGTTATAATAGTTCAGAGGGATGTCACTTATCTGCTAGTGTTGAGGATAGAGACAATGATTATTCTGACAATAATATAGACATGGAAGTTGAGGACATTGATAAACTTGACATGAGTGAAACTCAGGAGGAAAAAAAAAAATAGTAAGAAGACAACTATGAAAAAGAAAGACCATGGAGGTGGAACCTTTGTTCCAATTCCACTTACTACTAATTACCATTATTTGGAAGAAGATTATGCAAGTGATAAGTTGGAGTCTCCTGTAGCTTTAGATGATTTAAGGAATATAAGACCAAGACTTTTGAGTTATAAACCTAAGGACATATGTAAGAAGTACATTTGGAGGGTTGGAATGGTCTTAAAAAACTTGAAGAAGTTTAAGGATGTAATCATTGAATGGTCTTTGCTAAATGGAAAAGCAACCAAATTTAGGAAAATTGACTTAATCAAATGTAGGATTGAATGTAGACAAGGGTGTGGTTGGTGGTTGCTTTACATCAAGGTTGGTGGTAAAAAGGATTTATGTATTGAAAACTATGGGAAAGAGCTGCACATATAACAAGGTTTTAAAATTTTTTTTGCCAATTCTGTAAAGGTTGTCGGCGCAGTTATTGATAAGGTGAAAGTGAATTATAAAATAAAGTTGTTTGTTATTGAAGATGATGTAAGGGAGAAATACAATGTTGGGATATCAATGACTGTAGCATACAGAGGTAGGTTAAAGGCAATATAGAAAATTGAAGAGACACATAGAGAGCAAAATTCAAAATTGTGGGGCTACTATGCTAAATTAAAAGAAATAGTCCTGGTACCACTTGTCAAATGAAGTTGTGGATACTACAGCTTGAAGTCAGACTAATATTTAAAAGGTTAGATATATGCATTGAGGCTTGTAAGAGGGTTTCTTAGTAGCTTGTAGGCCAATAATTAGTATTGATCGGTGCCACCTTAAAATAGGATATGGTAGATAGCTGTTGGTGGCAGTTGGGATGGACTCTAACTATCAATACTTCACCCTTGCATTTGCAGTAGTTAAGCAAGAAACTAAGGACAACTGGACTTAATTTTTGGAGAGGTTGCTTAATGACACAGGTGATATCATGAGTAATAAATGGGTATTCATCTTTAATTAACAAAGGTAAACATTAAGCACTTAGCTTTTAAGTAATTGTATGCATTAAAAGGCACTCTACGAATACATTCGTTCATTTTACAAGGTCTGGTATCTGCACTGGATGAGCTTTTAGAAAGGGGTGAACACATATTCTACCTGAAGCATTTGTATGGTAACTTTAAGATAAGATATGGTGATAGCACAGAACTTAGATGTTTAGTCCATGCTACAGTAAATGTACCCTACTACCAACTTGGGGAAAGACTCATGGGAGAAGTGAAAAAGATTAATGAACATGCATATGACTGGCTTATCGAACATCCTACTAAGCACTGATGCAGGCGCATTTTCAGTTTCTACCCAAAGTGTGATATGTTGATGAATAATATAACAGAAGCCTTCAACAAGACTATCTTGTCTACAAGGGACAAACTAACAATCAATATGTTTGAATTTATAAGGGAGTATTTGATGAATAGTTTCATTGAATTTAAGGGAAAGGCTAAAAAGTACAAGGATGATATCATGCCTAAGGTAAAGAAAAGACAAGACAAGAAAATTACTTGCTTAAACATAAGGAGAGCTAAGTGGGCTAAAAATGGGAAGTTATAAGTTTACTTTTCTTATGGATAAGTTTGTAGTGGATTTAAATTTTGCAGACATGTAGTTGCAGGGTAAATGTTTTATTTTCTTAATGTACAATTCATTTTGTTTGTTAAAATCAACTATTTAAAGCCTTTGTCAATTTTGTCATGTACGTTATAGGAGCTTACAGACTTGCCTTTTAGGCATGTAATCAGCTGCATCTACTTTAAAGGAAAAGAATCATAATTATTTGCTATGCTCTTATAATGGAGCCTATTAATAGAGAGAGCAAGTGGCCATCAGTAGAAGGTGATGACATTTAGCCACTAATGCAATTAAGAGCATTAGGAAGGCTTAAAAAGAAAAGACATATAAGTTAAGATGAACTAGAAAGACCTCGGGAAGAGAGCAACAAATGGAAGAAAGGAACACATCTTTCAATGTAGCACATGCAATCAAGATGGGTACAATAAGGGAACTTGCAAGAATCTAGTCGCAACACATGCTGCATAAATTAGACAAGCAACACATGCTACATGATCTAGCCAAGTAACACAGGGAGTGAAAAATAATCAAGCAATAACTAAGTCCTTTAGTTAAAGGATATGCTAACATTTTTTCTGTTAATATATTTAAACATAATGTCTTATTTGAAAACTCCAATCCTAAGGATATGCTAACATCAATTTTGTCTCATGTAATAAACCAACGTCATTATTGGTAAGCAAAATATCATTAACGTATAAAACCAGTATAATAAATTTGCTCCCACTGGCTTTGAGATATATGCACTGATCAATCTTGTTTTCAATAAAACCAAGAGAGGTGATTACCTCATCAAACTTCAAAAATCACTGTCGATATGCTTATTTTATACCATAGATAGACTTTGTGAGTCTACAAACAAGTTCACTCTTTTCATTTTTTTTGAAAACCTTCAACTTTAACTATATAAACCTCTTCAGCAAGATCTCTATTTAAGAAGGCTATCTTGATATCCATCTGATATAACTTAAGGTTAAAATGAGCTACCAATGCCACATAACCCTAAAGGAGTCTTTAGTTGAGACATGAGAGAAAGTCTCATTAAAATCCGCAACTTCTCTTTGAGAGAAACCTTTAGCTACAAGTCTTGTTTTAAAACACTCAATTTTTTCCTTTGAATCTTTCTTGGTCTTGTAAACCCACTAGCAACTAATAAGTCTGCAACCTTATGGAAGTGCAACCAACTCTCATACACCATTATGTACCATAGATTGCATCTTTTCTCTTATAGCTTTAATCCACATGTCTGACTGTATACTGGAGATAGCTTCTTCATATGTAGTCAGGATCAACAATATGACCAACATCGTAATCAATTTCACCCATATACATAATGAAGTCATAAAAAATAGCATGTTTTCTCTGCCTTTCAGATATTCTAACAGGTATTTGTGCAACTGGATTCTGTTGCTGAGGAGATTCATTAGGAACATGTGCAGTAGCATCAGTGGGAACATATGGTACTACTTCAAGCTTGTTCATTTAGTTCCCCCTATCACCTGTTCTCACAAAAGGCATTGAAACAGTTGCTTCTAATATATCATATAATGGAATAGTAACATCCTCATCTCGCTTTCCCTGATCTAAAGGTGAAGACTTTTCCAACTTAGCAATATCAAATTCCAAGAACTTGGCAGTTTATGATTTTTCTAACTTTGGTTCCTTGTGCGGGACAATAAAACCTGTATCCTTTAAAATGATCTGGATAACCAATAAAGTAACAGTGGGTAGATCTAAGGTTGGTTTTCTTCTCATTTAGGTTATATGTTCTCACTTCAGCTGGAGACCCCCAAACAAGAAAATGGTTTCAAGTTAGGCTTCCTCCAAATCCACAACTCAAATTGTGTTTTAGGCACTGCTTTACTGAGAACCTTATAAAGGATGTACAAGGCAGTTTGAATGGAAATAACTTTTTCATTATTTAAGGAGGAATTTAAAGATTTTTTGGAAACAACTTTTTCAGTATTTAAGGAGGAATTAATATTTAAGGGTGCTAAACTTATTATGTATAAACCATTAGATAAAACACATCCTCCAATAATTTCAGAATTTAAAAACAATTGAACTTTTGAATTACCAAAATTAAAGGAATAACCAATTTTGTCTAACAAAGAAACTGAAATAAAATTTCGCCTAAAAGACGGTACATAAAAAGTGTTTTCCAAAACAAGTTCAAAACCACTTTCTAAAATTAAAGAGACGGATTCCTATGGACTCAACTTGAACATCGACATCATTCTCGACTCTAAGCTTTGCCTCTAAATCACTTAGCTTCCTTTTGTGTTTGAACCCTTAAATAGTACAAGCAACATGAATAGAGTCACCATTGTCAAGCCCCAAAAATTTGATGGGACATTAACTAAATTGGATTCAAAACAAACGAAAGCTAATGAGTTACCTTCTTATTTAATTTTCTTTTCTAACCGGGATTTTAATTTGAAGTTGTCTGCTTTCATATGACCTCACTTTTTACAAAAGAAACATATAATGTCCTCTTTAATGGCAGCCTTAGGACCACCTAGGTTTCTGACCAGTAGCATGCCCTTTCGCATCTTGAGTTTTCTTATGATGAGTAGATTTAGATTTACCCTGACTACCCTTGGTAGAACTAGGTTTGGAATGGGAAAGCAAAAAATGCAGTTTCACTCTTTTCTTTCTTAAGCTTATCATCCTCAGCCACACATTTAGAGATAAGGTTATTGATGGTTCAGGATTCATTTTGGGTGTTATAGGCAGTTTTAATTTGGGAAAAATCAGGTGGTAATGAATTGAGAAAATGGTGAACCACAACACTATCAGGGATTGGAATTTCTTTGTTTTTAAGCTTGATTTGTACGTGAACCATTTTGAGAATAAATTCCCAAACCCCAGTTCTATTTTTGTATCTCACTCCCATTAGATTATTTATTAGCTTTCAGTCTCAGCATTATCAGATTCCATGATTAACCCATGAAACTAAAATTAGAGCATCATAACTTTTGAAAGTCTATCCCATTTGGGCAAATAAACCTTTCTAGGCCAGTATACCCAAAACCATATATTTCATGTATTTTTCAAAATTAAAGTATATAATAACTCCTTTTGGGCAGGAAATTATATACAATAATTTAATAAATATACCATACTATAGCTTTGGAAAATTCCTCAAATCTATATAGATTAACCATTTTGGTGGCAACCACCTATATAAACTTATAAGATTTTTTAAGCCTGGGAAAATTTTATTACTCCAATTTATCATTCTTAACTAAAATACTATTTAAAAATATTTCAAAGGATCACTTAATGCATGCTGCAAACTTTAAACAAAATTGAATCAAAACAAAAATTTCTACTAACACGTGTTTTAAAAACATGAGAGTACTATAATATTTATATTTAATTAGGGAGAGTACCTACTATTTTTAGTTTAAAAACATATAAAACATATAAATCCAACAAGCCTCAACAATTACATATATGCAATTATATTAGTTTTAAACATAACAAAATAGCATATACTAATACTATAATTTATGCACATAATTTTTCAAATATAATCATACCATAAAATTGAAAAATTCAAATAAAAAAACTTTATCAGAGAAGACCACCAAATAGTTGAGGGTGAATCACACTTTCCCTTGGAGAGAGTGGGCTTCGTTCAGATTAGTTGACAGCTTCTTCAACCTCTATCCAAGTCAACTTGACCTGGTCTAGATTGTATATGGGTTGAACTAATCCGTTTGAAAAAATTTGTAATTTCATCCCAATTTTATGCCATTTATCAAATATTTTGCTTGGGTTTTGTTTTAAATTGGTATTCTAACAATAAACCTATAATAATTTCACGTTTTATTAAGATTATATGTCAATTAATTGAAATTATTATGCTATGAACCCTAACTATATTTCATAAGGGTTTTAATTTGAATTTCCCAAAATCATATGATTCCACACATTCAATTAGTTTATAATAAGTATACAAATATGCTAGAGGCAAAACCTATGATCATAATAGATCAAAACAACATGAAATCATAATTTATATAATCTAAAAATTAAAATTCGATTTTATATCAAACCAAATCTTAAAATCCAAATTTCTCAACTTATAGTTGATGAAATCATACAAAATAATATGTCAAATTAAATATATTTTGAATAGGAAAAAAACCTCTAACATTAAGAATTCAATTTCATACATTTAAGGTTTCGGTTTTTGAGTTTAAAAATCTAACTTAAATGAAACCTATTATTTTAGGGTTCTAAATTCATGTAAATTAGCCCTAATACCACATGTTATAAATATACAAGATCTCATACATGAATTTAAAACAAATTAAAAATAAGATTTACGTACCTGATTGAGTCATAGCAGCAGATATATGGAATCTTAGCCAAGTACACTTCAATAAATACTCACACAGTTAGGTCTTTCTCTCCGTAGTTTTTGTATTTAGTGGTAGCTCTAAATGAGACAAGATACACATATTGAGATAGAAGAAGGGACATAGCTATTTATTATTTGATAAAACTCTAAGAGTCCTCCCATTAAATACTCCTAAAGTCACTCAGCCTACACTTACTGTTAATCCATATCTAATCAGTTAAGAAATGTGCTTAAGTCCTATCCCAAATGATCACATAAATTATATGAACTTTTACCAGCATGTCTCAAATGGACCAAAGCTTAAGCCCATTTTATTATTAAAACAAAAATACAATTAATGGCAACTTACATATGAAAATTCTTACATGGAAATGCTAATTAGATCTTTCTATTTTTGTTGGTAATACGTAGTAATAGTAGAAGTTTGAGTTGAGCATTTGGTTATTCTAATTGCATGTAAAATAGACTGTCTTGGTCGAGACTTGTGCTATAATGTGTTGACAGATGAAAGTGCTCTGAATTTCAGTGTTAATATAATTTTTCCATGTTCTCTTTTCACTTTTATTTCCAAGATAGTAATCCACTTCCTTCATATCTTTTATTTTAAAAATTGATGTAAGATACTTCTTGGTTTCAGTGATTCCAAGCATGTTTGTGTCAAAAATCAACATATCATCAACATAAAGACAAATAATGACACCATACTCCTTTGTAAACTTAGAATAAATACATTTGTCAGCATGATTGTGCATGAATCCATTTGAAAGTATAGTACTATCAAATTTCTCATGCCACTATTTTTGCACTTGTTTCAAACCATAAAAAGACTTTACCAACTTGCAAACTTTATTTTCATTTCCAAGAAAAACAAAACCTTCAGGTTGATACATTTAAATTTCTTCACTTAGGTTTCTATTAAAGAATGCTTGTTTTAACATCTATTTGATGTATAAATAAATTATTTATGGAAGCTAAAGACAAAAGCACTCTAATTGATGTCATTCGTGCTACAGGAGCATATGTGTTAAAATAATCAATGTATTCTTTTTTTGTGAAACCTTTTGCAACTAATCTTGCTTTGAAGGTTTGAATAGAACCATCTATATTATACTTGCGTGTAAATACCCATTTAAATCCTATAGGCTTTTATCCAGGAAGCAAATTAGCTAAAACCCAAGTATGATTTAACATGATTGAGTCCATCTCATCATTGACAGCTTCTTTCCAGAAAGCTGCATCTCTAAAAGACATAGCTTCTTTAAACGTTTTTGGATCATTTTCAGTGTTTAATACAATATGTATTCTATTTCCTTCAACAAGAAAAACAATAGATTATGAAGAAATAAAATTAGAACTAAGATGTTTCTCTTTCCTAATTCTTTGACTTCTTCTTGGTTCTATTTGAATATTATCATTCTTTCTTGTGTTTGTAATAATATCAGAATTTGTTATTCTGAGTGTATTAACACTGTTCTGGTTTTGTTTGCCCAAAGTCTCATAGGATAAATCATATAAAGTTTGTTTTCAATGAATTCAACATGTAAATTCTACAATAATATTAGACTCTAAGTCTAGAAGCCTATATCCCTTTAAATGTTGTGCATATCCTACCAATATGTTTTTGATACCTCTAGGCCCTAATTTTGCTTATTTGATTACCAGGAACCTTAAAAAATGAAATACACCCTCACACTTTAAAATAACTCAAATTTGATTTTCTTCCATTCCAAAGCTCATAGGGTGAGATTTTCATACTTTTTGAAAGTACCCAATTAAGTATATGACATGTAGTTGATAATGATTCACCCCATAAATTATGTGGTAAATGTGCATTTAATAACATAGCATTAACCATGTCTACTAAAGTTCTATTTTTTCTTTCAGCCAAACCATTTTGTTATGGTGTGTAAGGAGCACTCTTTTGATATATCAATTTATGCTCTTCACAAAAATTATCAAATTCATTAGGAAAATATTCTCCCCCTCTATCACTACAAAAGATTTTTATTTTCCTATATTTTTTATTTTTTACAACAGATTTATATTCTTTAAATTTCTGAAAGGCTTCATCTTTTGTTTTTAGTAAATACACCAATGTGAATCTAGAGTAATCATTAATAACGGTTATAAAATATCTTTTACCATCTTTTATTAATTCTCTATTTAATTCACATATGTTAGAATGCACAAGATCTAACAATTGTGTCTTTCTTTCAACTTTAGGAAATGATTTCTTTATCATTTATGCTTGTATGCAAATTTCACATTTACCTACATGTTTATTTATGCAAGTAATGTATTCATTTCTTGACATAAAACTTAAAAAACCAAAATTCAAGTGACCTAGTCTAGAATGCCATAAATGAGTATCAGACTCAGCAATATAAACAAAAATATTACTTATTGCATTGATAATATATAGTTTGAACATCCCATCACACAAATACCATTTTCCTACAAATACATTATTCTTAGAAACTATTACATTGTTATACTCTATGACGATCTTAAATCCTTTCTTTGAAAACAAACTTGTAGAAATCAAATTCTTTCAAATTTCTAGAACATGAAAAACATTCAGTATAGTTAACTTTTGTCCAGAAATGAACTTCAATTCCACAGTCCCTTTTCCTTGTACTTCAGTTGTACCATAGTTTCTCATACAACCTTTTCAGAGTCCATAATTTATGTATAGGTCTTGAATGAACTTCTGTTTGTAAATATGGATGGTTACACCAGAATCCAACCACAAATCATGATTTTTTGTTGTATCAGCAGTTATATTAACTTATGTTATCATACCAATTTCTAGTGTAAACATCATGGCAACCATTTCTTAGACAACACTTTTAATCATATTTGCTTTCTCAGAATTTTCAGTGTTTCCAGAATTAAATTGGAAATTCTTTCCTGCTTTTCTAAACCTGTAATGACAAAAAAAATGGCATTTCTTTCCACAATGGAAACAATTGACTTCTTTTTTCTTTTTTTTAAAAGATTCTTTGAAACTTTCGGGCCATTATTTCCACCACCAAAATTCTTTTGACAAAAATAATTAATCATAAAATTTGAAATAAAAAATTGTGCATCACATGCACGAGTTTCAGTTTCAATTTGAAGATGAGTTTGAAATTGTTCTAAAGTTAATTTATCAGATGAATGCAAAACTTTCTTTTTGTAATCATTCTATGATGGAGGACAGTTTAGAAAAAATGGCACCAATTTGCATAGCATCAAGAATTATTTCTTCAAGATCTTTTAACTTTGAGACAAACACTTGTAATTTATGAATTTCATCCATTATAGATTTATTGTTAATCATTTTGAACTCAAAATATTGTAAAGCCAAAAAAATTTCAGTACCTCGTTTTTCATTTTTGTAAGTAGTCTCCAAGGCATTCTAAATATCCTTTGGTGATTTCAGAGTAAAGTACAAATCATACAAACGATCTGTTAGGGTGTTCAAAATATGTTCTCGACATATCAATTCATCATCTTCACGTTTCTTTCTCTGCATTTTGATTTCTTCAGTATCTTTAGTAGTGGGGTTTCGTAATGCAGATAACTCAGGGCTCAGAACATAATAGATTTTTAGTGCAGTGAGTAATAATATCATCTTATCTTTCCAGCGAGTGAAGTTGGTTCCATCAAACCAATCAAGTTTGATAAAATCTTTTGGATTTGTCTCCATAAGGAATATCTCTTTAAAATTGTTAGAATAAAATAGTATGAGTAAAGAAGGCTTTAAGACGTGTACTCATTATCCTTAAAGAGATATTGCATGTGTATTTGTTAGGAAAAATAGACAAGTCTCTAACAGAATACAACAAGGCCTCTTAGAACTCTAAAACTCTTAATGATTATTAGGAATAGATGAAGAGTTTATATAGATACTGAAAAGCTATCTTCAATATATACGTATATTAAATTAATTTAACTAATATGTCTGTTGCATTTAAAAATTTATTAATAAATAAAAATCTTAAAATGTATCAATAACTAATAATACCAATTCACAAAAAAAAAAAAAAAAAAAAAAAAAAAAACAAACAAACAAATATATATATTTTTTTTTTCAATTTAAGGCTTGGCTTAAGGCTTAAGCCCAAGTCCAAGTCATTTAAATGTAATACATATATATATAAATATATATATATATATATATATATATATATATATATTTATATATTTCTATTATATGTTATTTTGACTTAGAAAATGGGTTTCCCTCTATAAATTTTTAAACAACTCTTTATCTTTTAAATGTGAAACTTTAAATCTCTATATTTATTACAAATTATCTAACATTAATTGCATCTAGTATTGTTGACAGCTTATATCTTCCAGTCTGACTTTTTCTTTCTTTTGAAGTTTATATTTTCAAACTTGCCCATTGATTAGACCAAAAATTGAGCTCTATAAATAGCGGACATCTAACACTGTAGACAATTTCTTAAACATCTATTGTTTTTTACTGTCAATACTGTTTTATTTTCATTTGCTGTTATTAATTTTCAATTGAAGCAAGATACTGCCAGAAAGTGGGTTTTCTGAAAAAATACAAGATTTCTACGATGGTGTTACCATGGGGTTTTATGATATCTTCCAAAATGCGATTTTATTTCGTGAACGTTTGAAGAAGTTTAAGCCAAAGAAATGAGTGTGGACTGTGATGACAAAGGATCGTGTAAATCAAATAACAGAAATTATAGTCTAATTAGCAAAACTAGTGCACAAATGTCCTTTGTAATTTATGAATGAACTTAACTTTGTCCACTTTCTTTGTTTAATTATGTTGAAGTCAAAAACTTGAATGTAGAAAATGTATTTGTTAGTTATATGTAGCATGTAATTTATGAATGAACTTGACTTCGAGAACCTTCATTTAGGTAGAACCTGTTAAATTATGTGATATCATGTGTTAAGGGATAATATGCTAATGTGTTATCTTTTAATTGGTTGCATTCATGCATACAAGTCATTTGTTTTGAAATATGACTAGACCTAATAGTAAGAAAGTAAAGGTGCTTTTTTCTTCTTTTCTTTATTTTGAAGATCAAACAACTAATGTGATAAAGCAATCGAAGGCCAACATAAAGAAGAGAAAATAGCAAGAACTTGTGCTTTGATATAAAAATACCATTAACTTTTTGCAAGTAGTAGAAGAATTATTCCTACAAACAACACTCATAAAAGATATTAACTCAAGCTAAGTTGTCTATATAACTAATGTCATGTGGCATCATACTTAGACTAAATTGCCCATACAACCAATATCATGTGACATCTACTCTCGCATAGACCTTTTTCAACAATAATCTTAAATAGATGATATTTATGTTTAAAAGAAAAGATTTAGGTGATAAATTAAAATTCCACTACATATATTAACTTTAATAGAATTGTCATTGATAATATTAGACGATTTACATATAAGTAATAGTTTTGGAAAAATCCGTACTACATGAATTAGAATTGATTATGTTGAAGAATATATTCATTATTTTTTAGTAGTGGACTTCCACTTGATGTCTTATAAAACCTCTTTGACTTAGCTTTGGGTTCAAATTGTTCTATAAAACATTTTGATAATAGAAATTATAATTTTTTTAATATTTTTTTTAATTTTAGAGCCCTAAAAACCACAAACAATGGCCTCTTAAGCCCATGCAACCGGCTAAGTTATCCATACAACCAATGTCATGTTATGCATAGGATCTAAAATGAGTCTTGTGTTCGAGTTAGGGGTGGCAATGAGCCGAGCTAGCTCGTGAACAGCTCGTGAGCTACTCGTTAAGAGCTCGGATCAAGCTCGTCTAAACGAGCCGATCTTGAGCTTTATTTTAAGCTCGTTTAGTAAAACGAGCCGAGCTCAATCTTTCCAAAGCTCGGCTCGTGAGCTCGTGAGCTAGCTCGTTTAATATTATTTAATATTTTTTTTATTATTATATATACATTTATAATAAATATATTTATATACAACAAAACTAACACAAATTGTTACTTGATTTAGTGGTACACTACACAAATTTTCACTAAGAGGTCTTGGGTTCGACTCTCCTTGCCTACAAATCATTTTTAGAATTTTCAAAAAAATTTCACGAGCCGAGCCGAGCTTGAATATTTGCTCGCGAGCCTAAGACGAGCTCGAGCCCACCTAAAATGAGCCGAGCCGAGCCGAGCTTTGCCAAAGCTCGACTCGAGCTCGGCTCGTTGACACCCCTAGTTCGAGTACTATATGGGTATGGATATTATTGCGGACCGGAGGAGGATCAGCCCATGTATATCCCTGACCCGAATTGCTATCCTCTGTACGGCTGTTGCCCTAAACTAATTTCCCCTTGTCTCTCCCCGCTTTGCATTGCGCTGTATCTCCGTACTCCCTCCCTCCGTCCCTCCCTCCCTCCCTCCCTCATCCCTTCTCCTCGATCCACCTCCGAGACGCTCCCTCCCTCAACCCTTCTCCTCGATCCGCCTCCGAGACGCCCCTAAGGTGACTGTATTTTTCAAGTCGGTAAATTAACTCTATTTATCTTATATAAATGTGAATGTGTGTTTGATGTGTATGGTGATTTTGTAGTTAATTGATTCCACATTTTTAATATTGTCTTCTATGTCTAAATAAATGTCAAGAAATTTTCCCTCCTCTGATCTCTTACTATTATTATGATGTATGTCTGTGGATCCTTTTTAGTTATGATGATGATCACTTACTATTATTATGAAGTATGTCTTTGTCACAACCAGCTACTTCAAATAACAGCCGTTGATCACTTCATCTTTCATATGTTGAGTTTATTTTTATTTTTTTATAGTGTTAGTAATGCAAACAGAACACTTGAATTGTTGACTTAGTAATTAGATGTTATGCATTTATATAAGTTACATTTATTCAGTTCTCAGAAGAGTTCATTATCTGGCTTATCATGGTGATTTTGTTTCATTAATAGCCAAGATGAGTGCGACTGTGGCAGACTTCGGGAGAAAGAAGGTCAAGCTGACCTGCATTGGAATGCCAGGAAGCGGGTGAGACTCTCAACAGACATATTTGTGTGTAAACCCGGGCACCACTGCAACTCTTACCATGAAAGGGTGGGTTCATGGTGGGAGTTGGGAATCACGATGCAATAAATGCATTGTGATTGAGATTTCAGTGAAATTACAACGATGCTGCTTTAACTCACCGCAGCTACTCATGCCATAAATGTTCAGTATGAACCATGCAATATCAGTGAAATGTAACAAGGAGTGCTATTTTTGACATTTCATGATCTCTCTATCCACCTGTCACCTGTTTTTCTTTTTCTTCTAAGGCCCTATAATGTGGTGAAAGAAGATATTCATCTTTTGTCTTTAATTGCAGTAGTTGCTTATACTTAACCACATTGAAGCTTGTACCTTCTTGCGCATGAATAGTTCTTCATGTTTCTTTAGGAAGATCTCATGGCATTTGATTGGCAGGTTTCTTCCCGCAGAGTCTCCATCTGCCAAGGTCGCTGATGCAACTACCGCTGATCAATGTGATAAGATGGTACTAGATTGATTTTGGTTCATGTTGTTTGCTTTTCTCTTACTTTAGCTGTCAACGAGTCCATTCGTTGACATGATGCCAGGATGTTGAAATGGTCCAGCATACTCACAAAAGAACACTTGATGTGGAAAGTGAAGCCCTTAAGGTTTTATGTCCTGTTATTTGTTCTGAACTGTTTATGATTATTATTTATTATTTAGCCTGTACCGTTATCTCCATTGCTCAACAAAGCCACCAAAAGATGTGCTAACTGCTAAGAATGAGAGAAGGAAAAACTAGCCCTTCTGTGACTACACGAGTACCATATGCCCTTGTCTTGTACAAACACTGTACTGGTGCTTGAATTGGGTTCTGTTAATATTGTTGTCAAATCTTGAACACTTAGGAAACGATTAAACTTTGGTATGTATTGGAATCTCCTTTGTTGGCGCCATATATCTTAGTTGTAGTGACGTCCTGTCCTCTATGAATGCCGAGAGATTACTGCTCATCTCATGGAGATTTCCCTGTGCCAGCTTCTTGCTTTCAGCTTTTACCTGTGATATCAGGTTTCTTTTATATGTTCTTGTTGATCACCTCTAATCCCAAAGTTACTGCTTGTGTAAAAGGTGTTATGGAGAATTCACTTTTTGTCTGCTCTCAGTTGGAAATTATCCAATATATCATCGTATAGTTTTTGTTACAAAAAGACGGTTGATATGTGAAAATCTTGACGGTGCATTATTGGAGTGGTGCTCTTGATTTTAGTGTTAAAAGAATGAATAATTACATATTCTATGTTTGTCAACTATTATGTGTTTTAACACACATATATATGGTATTATATAATTCGTTAATGTTCCGTTATGTTGCAAGTATTTTTTAGGATAATTTGGATGTCATTTAAACTTGTCTTTATTTTGCCTCGTAGGTTGCTGAGAACTTAAAAGCGACAAGCTTTGAGATGGATCTGGATGAGAAAACTCATATTGTATCGACATTAGTCTATCACAAATTTGGAACCTTTTTCAAGTATCTGAAACAACGATACAAAAGAAAAACGATGGATAGTATCTACAAGGAAAATCGAGAACGGTTTGTCAAAATCTTGACCAAGTTGTTCTTGTGTTTTTATGATATGGTATGTCCTCATTTTCCATAACAGTTTTTTTTTTTTTTTTTTTTAAAATTTCTTTTTCTTGATTTGATTCTAATGTTATATTGCATTTATTTTATTTTTTATGATATGATTCTAATGTTATATTGCTTAGGACTCCACTATAAGTATGTGGTAGAGTTTGTATACTAGTTGGTTTCACATTTTTACTTTTCCTTGTCGTATTACTTAAGAGGATTTACTCATGTTCTTCTTTTCCCTTGTAATTAGCATCCTAGTTACTGTATGACAATTACGATACTTTTTGAGGCTTCTCTTATCATTTCAATTGCTGCTTACATTTTTGCAGGATGATTTGATACGAATTAATTATGACGATGATCTCATAAAGCAGAATGCATTATTTTCATTAGAACTCATCGAACTCGTGGGACTGGAGGTATCTTCGTTTTTTCTTTTTCTTTCTATCGAACATGCCTGTATATTTATGATGGCAAGACATTTTTGTGGCTGACGTTGAGACTTGACTTTCTTTTTTGTAGAACACCCACAAACTTAATGCTACTCTTAATGCAATTGTCAGGGAGAAGATTGATTTCAGTAAATATCCACTGCTAAGGGAAGAAGATGTTCCTTATCTTGTATATGTTAGTATCCCTACTTGGCTTGTTATGTGATTCCTTTTTCCTGATGTTTATTAGTCAGTGTGAGAGTACTCTTATATGCAGTGGTACTATTGGTTATTAATGAGAGTTGTCAATATATGCAGTGTTTTTGTTCCCGTGAGCAGCAGAGAAGATATAGTCAATCCTTACAAGTGTGTGGTATGTTTCTGTCATCGATGCTAAGTCTTATTTTTAGGTTCATGCTTGTATGTAATTTCGTGTGGTGAGGCTAGGGTGATCAGGGGCCTTTTAGGTTATGGTAACTCCTCTTTTTTGGTAATAGTAGAATAAAGTCCTTTGGTTATGGAATCGACCTTATAAGCTTACTTTTCTTTTATGTTTTTATGAGCAATGATTATATTTATAATTTATACCATTGATGATGTATCTCACTTTGTGCTTGTATATTTTGGGCTCAGACTGACTTGACATTTGGTGGTGGATGCCGAGATGAGGTAATACATTTCACTATCTGTATGTAATAACGTTGTTTGTCTTATCAATTATCAATTATTTTTTTACTTGATTTTGAAAATATTTATTTGATGGGAGGGGCAGCTGATGGAAGAATCTGAACTCGAAGTTGTGAGGACTGAAGTGGCGAATTATAAACATTTGGAGGTTTGAGCTGAATTATTTTTTACCCTAGCCAAATGTTTAAGAATTTAAGAGGTTGCTAGTTAACATTACTCTGTTGTGCTCTTTCAAGCACATGCCTTTTTTTTTTTTTTCTTTTTGGTGGTTTCATACTTCACTTTTTTATTTTGCGTTTTGAAGTGTTTTCAGTTAGCATGCAACGGGTACGGCCCTTTTGCAATATACCTCACCTGAATCTGAATGAAGGCAATTTTGATCTGCATATTATAAAACATGCACTATTACAGAGCCAACAATTATTTTAGGACAACCGTAAAGGAAAGTGAAACTATCTTTGTGATGGAAAAAGTATTTCTCAAATCATTTCCATTCCATCCCAAACCTGCTGATTAACCGTGCCAGATTCTGTTTTAGAATTCAAATTAAGCATCTGAAATTAAAAAGCACTCAAAAAGATCACATTGGAAGTGTGTGGTTTTGGTGCTGGCTCGGTCTGTTGTGCATACTTTTTGGTTTTTCCATCATGAAGTTATATTCGCAAGTGTTTTATATAACTAATAGGTTGCTATAAATGGCACAATTTTCATTTGGAATTGGCTTGTCAAATTTATATAAAGCTAGATTGGTGGCATACACTGCATTCTGTTGACTGATTTATTCTTTTCCATCCAGCTAGCTGAAATCTTATCCATCTGTTATTGGTTCTTGATATGACTTTTGACAGTTCTTTATCCATTTTTTTGTTTAATTTGTGTGTCTATAGGCTAGGAATAACTCCTTACCTGGGTTATTTACTGTTTTGGATGAACAGGGCAAGAAGAAGAGGGCTATATTTGAGGACATTGATAATTGTACAAGTGACATGCTAGACGTTTTTCTTACGGAGGCTGTTCGTGAGATGAAGATTCTTGAGATGGAGAACTTATTGAAGCGATTCCAACACAGAAAATATTTTCCTCGTTTTGGTGCCTATCCTGAGCTTCCCAGAGTTGTATACACCGTATTGCAGCTTTTCATTTTGTCAAGAATCAAATTGGTTTGTCTCACTTACTTCGCCTTGCTATCTTTATTGAATTACTTGGGATGGTAGTTTGTCTTTTGTATTATCAGTAGAGCAGTTAAATCTGGGTATAGTTACACTTTTGTCATACTTTTTTTGTGTTTTGGCAGGTGGAGGAAATCCGCTATTGGGTCACCGTGCCCTTGACTTCTGGTTGGATAGGGAAATTCTCGGAAGACGTTGTTAAAGTTGTCAGTAGTGCTGATCTTCTACGTAGAATTGATTCTCATTATTTTATCAGTGTGCACCATATTCTGCAGGCTATAAGGGAGAAGACTGTTCTTGCTGCTGTCCATAAACTTGTTTCTAATGCACTGTTGAACTGTTCAAGTGGACGTGCAAAATCTCCTCCATACAACGTATACAAGTATTCATTGGAGTTGGCAAATAAACATGGTAGCTCTTTTCCATGAATATGTCTGTCTCATTTGTTCCCATTCTGGTGTTATAATCCAGCGGGAGTAGTGCTTGGCAATGCCTGGTAAAGCTAACCAGATCTTTCTATGTTTGCTGGTGACTCAGGAACAGCAGAAGTCAGAGTTGAGCATTTGGCCATTGCAGCTGTATGTCTTGGCGTGGATTTGTGCTATGATGTGTCGACAGAGGGAAGTGCCATGAAATATCTGAAATCTTTGGATGGTAAGGGCAGTGGAATAGTGTTCATTTCATTTGGTCTTGTTAACAGTTGTGTCTTCTATTCTGCCTCTTTTCTGTTGCTATTGTGATTTTCATTTGCTGTTGAGTGGTGATATGCTTATTTTTTGTTTTTTATTGGCATCATATGGAACATTTGCTTTCCTTTCCACAAGCTGATTTATTAGTTTCCAATTGCAGCAGACATCTGGGAAACTGCCACAAAGTAGCGGGCTTTGTGAAGGAGTAAAGGAAGTCGACGATGTTGGGTTTTTTCATGTCTTTTCAAATCCGAGTGAATTTTGTGAAAATCTATTGACATTTGAACAAAATAAATTATAAATTATTGTGGAGCTGTGATGACAATGGGTCATTTAAATTCGAAGAAAGTGGGTGTGTTATGATAAAAAGTGACGGGTAACTAATGCACCATATTCTGTTATTTTGGATGATCCTGAACTTGTTTGTAACTTAATTAGCTCTTGATGCCTCCGGTGTATGCACTATTAATTTATTAAAGCTTGTGGGAAATTTCTCTTGGCTTTTTCTGATCCTCCTTCCATCTTTTTTCATTCTTATTATTATTATTTAAAATAAAAAATTAGTTGAGTGCTTAATACATTATTTTGGTACGAGAAAAAGCATACCAAATTCTCCATTTATAGGTTAGATTATGAATTCTTTAAAATTATTATAAAACTGTATTTTAAAAGTTTTATGATTATTGTTAAAAAAACAGATAATTATAAAACTCAAATCATCATTGAAGTACTACTCCAATAAAGGTGAAATTTAATTAAATTTTCTACTTATTATTTAATTAAGATAGATTAAATTAGGAAGTTATAATAATAATAATTAATTATTTTATTTTTTTTGCATCCATTATTAATTATAAAAATTACTAAAACATAATGGGTGTCTTTATTATCACAGTAAAAAATTTTATGGTTACAGTTTAATAAATGTTTAATTATTTAAATAGACAATATTACTTTCAGTTAGTTTTTAATATTTTTTAAGAGTTATTATTTAAAGCATTAATATCAACACAGAACAACTATTTATTATTCTCTTTCTCCTTCTTCCCTTATCATCTCTTTACCAGTTTCTATATTGTCTAATATTCCTTCTATTATATTTTAGCGAAGAACACATTTTATTTCTTCATATGTTGGGTTAGTTTTAAGGTTTGCTAATTTTGCTTCTTCTTTTTTTCCCCTATTATCTCTAATTTCAAATAATACAAGATTTAGGTTGATTTGTTAGCCACCAAATAGCATATCAAGACAGAGCGAGAATTTTTTTTTTTGTTTTTTCAAGATAAATCATGGATCTAACATTTTTTTGTTGGATTTGATAAAAGTAAGATTATATTTTGTGTACTTAATTCAATTCAAGGTATAGTTATTTTTTTTATTTCCTTTTTTTTTTTTTTTTCCTAATGTAATTAATCAATTAATCAGTTAAATAAATAGGATTACGTTTTCTCACAATTGCTCAAATGTTTATGAGTTTTTGGTCATGAAAATTATAGAATTTTTTTGAGAGACAGATAGGGATAGTTTTTGGTCACAATTATTCGGATGTTTATCAGTTTTCTCGTATAGAGTTTATCGAAAAAACATGCTTGGCCAGATGAAGAGGAAGATCGTTAATGAATGGACTTTTGTTGAGAGACAGATAGGGATAGTAAATAAGAGAGAGAGTAATAGTTAGATTATAACTGTTGGTTCATTGTGTTGGTTTCTAACACTTATTCTCTGAGTCTACATTTAACATAAATATTTGTTAGATTGTGATTATACAGATATTGGCAACGACAATAATGCTACCCAAACATAATTTGAGTTAATTTTCCAAACATTAAATACAAGATTAGATTTCCTGTTTCATTGTTGTGTCTCGTCCTTGTCTCCTTAATCAACATCTCCTAATCAAAAAGTGATATGTAACGTCTCAATAATTTTTTCACTAATCCCAGCTTAAATATCATTTGTTAAATAAATAAAAGAAACCTACTCTACGCGTATCTGGCAGTGGAGATTTATAGTCTTTAAGCTTGTCCATGAGCCTTGGTTCTCAGTCTAGCTATGTGACGGTACCAAGGCAAATTTCACCCATTGGAACTAAGACAGTAGTGGTAGAAGTGAAAAAAGAGGGGCGAAGCAGCCTGTACCTAGGAAATCCATTGACACAGAGGTGTGAGGTTAGTTCATAGTTCTTATCACTCTTTCCTTTACTTTTTCTTCAACATGGTAACTATTTTTAACTATTTTTTTCTTTGATTTCCAGAGAAGTAAGAATGGCATATTAGAGGCAGAGAAGGAAGAATAGTGAATTGCCTCATGATCAGTAGCATAGCGTAATAGGTTCCTTTCTTTCATTTTTCTTCTTTCAAAAAACTAAAAACAAAAAACCTTACCAATAAACACCGGTAAGTTGGGATTAGTGGGAAAATTATTGAGATGTCACTTGTCACTTTTTTATTGGGGGATAGGGAGGGGGACACAAGTCACACAATAATGGGATAGGAGATCTGAATCATCAAGTATGCCAACTTCTCCGTGCATTATAATAAACGATTTTATCTGCATCTATCTAGAAAATAACATTGAAGACACAGTAACCTAAAACATTTTTCATTACAATTTGAATATGCAAACATTTTTTTCTATTGAAACAATTTGTTGTGTTTTTTTTCTTACAAAAATGAAAAATGACATCAACATTAATTGATGACTTGATTTAAACATAAATTTGCTTTAATTTTTCACCACATCTCAAATAAGCAGTGAAAGAATTAGAAATTAATATGAATTTGTTATTAATTTATTTTTTTGAAATTAACTCCTTTTTTTATTTATGTATAGAGACACATCAAATTAAATTTATTCCTATGAGACTAAATTAAGAATTTTTTGTTTAGAAATAAATTTTAAAAATACAAAAAATAGATGAGAATATAACATGAATTAAACTGATAAAGTAGAAAGTTATATTTTATATAATTAACTTAGAAAAGATGTGATTGAATTAGTGGGTTATATTGCGAAGTGATGTAATTTAAGAGAGATGAAAGAGAATTAATGAGTGATGTGTTCTAATATTAAATAGGTTCATTTGACGATGTGTCAACATTATATATTTTTTTAATTTTCAAGTATCTATCATATTACATCTTATAGATATTTCACACAAATGTGCTCTACATATATTTTAATATATAAGTTAAATGTTTAGCAAAAATATAAAAAATAAATTCGTAAATTATTATATTGTTCTCTATAAATATATTTAGGCTATCCATCTCTCAATATTAAAGCCTTAAAGGTGATCTTGAATATTGATTAATTTTCATTTATTTTAAAAATTATTTTAATCTCATGACTTTGTAAATCTTCTGTTTAAGAGTTTTTTATTTTTTATTTTTTAGTATTTATTTATTGATTAAGAAAACATTTTGTAACTACTGGTATTAATTATTCGATTGCTAAAATATCAAAATCTCAATTCTCTACCATAATTTATTGATCTTGTAATTTGATTGTGTAGAATTCTCCTCTTACTCTTGGCATTCAAATAGGTGAGCATGTTACAGATCTCTCAGAGTTCGCGAGTCATCCTTGCCTCTCAAGCTTCTAGCTTAGCCCTTTGCTGTATTTTGTTACCTTTATTGATGATGCTTCATAGAAGATGTAAGTTTATTTGCTGAAGACAAAATGCCAAGTGCTTAAACATTTTCAGAAATTTTATGTCTAGAGAAGAAAGAGACAGGAGAGACCTTAAAATGTCTCTGTACTGATAATGGTGGAGAGTACACCTCCAATGACTTTGAAGAGTATTATTCAAAGCATGACATATGATATGAGAAAACGGTTCTTGGCACCCCACAACATAATAATGTGTCTGAGAGAATGAATCGTACTATTATGAAAAAATAGTTATATGTAAGCTTAAATACCTGGATGACTGAGTTCATTCTGACCTGTTGGGTATATAGGTTGACGAAGTGTTTGAAACGGGGTGGAGGACTAAAAGGAATGGTAGAGGAAAGGGATTTGGGAGTATGAAAAATGGGGAAGACCTTGATGTAATCGATCGGCCACTATAGGGAGTGGACCAATTGGCTGAGGATGGGTCTAAAGGATCGATCGGCCAAAGGCCTCAAGGGACCGACCTGTCAGTATGGTTGAAGGTGCTTTAGTTGCTGGTTGGAGTTCGGCACGAGGTGGAAGGTTCATATTAGACGTGGGAATAAAAGAGGGGGGGGGGGAGAACAGGTATTGGAGTGGAAACAAAAGAACAGATTGGTCTAAGGAGACTGACAGGTCAATCTGTCAAGATACTTTAGTAGTGGTTGATTGGGCACGGTAGAGGTAAGGTTATCTTGTCTGAGCCTTGGAGTTGGGAGTTTTTTTTATTCAAGTCCTAATGTCTATATACTAAATGCATTCAAGTATAAACATGTGGAATTGGTGTTAAGGGTCATACCTGCGAAGTTAAGAAGGAGCTCTATTGGGCTTTTGTAGAATTACAAGTGAAATAGATGACGACCCCTTTAAATGTTGTCTTTTGCTTATGTATAAATCTTGGAACACGAGGCACGAGTCTAATCAAGCCTAGAGTAGGACGTGGGAAGCAGGTCACAGTTTTTAACAGTCCAAGTGTCGCACTCCTTGGATTTATTTTTTAGGAGACTAATGATAATACTATATTTGACATCAACCAATTACATGACAACACGTGGCACTTCAAGCACGAGTCTAATCAAGCCTAGAGTAGGACGTGGGAAGCAGGTCACAGTTTTTAACAGTCCAAGTGTTGTTGATTTTTTAGGAGACTAATGATAATACTATATTTGACATCAACCAATTACATGACAACACGTGGCACTTCAAGCACGTACAGTCAGCTTGACACATGGCATCTAGTCATTGGATGCAACATAATATATAAGTTGTTGCACAGTTCTTAAAAAGGTAACTTGACAACTTACTTTCTTTAAACTAGAGAGATTATTATCCTAATCAAACTCTAACATAAGCATCGGAGTATTTCCGAGTGTTACCTGGTCATCCTATTTACTGTTTTACAAGCTTTTACAATCAAAGAGTTGACAAATGTGTTGTCTCGTTAGTACGGTCAGATCGAGATTTACCAGAAAGTCTATTGCATTTTTACAGTCGAGTATATGACATTTATTTTATTTTAGTTTTAATTTTTCATCTGTTATTTTGTTTGTGTTATCAACCATATTTACTCAAGTAATATATTAGCAATGGTTATCAAATCCTTTGGTAGAAATAACTGTAAAACTAAAAAAAAGAAAGAAAAAGAAAACCCGATGCAAGACAATGAATCTGAAACTGTATTTATTATATAATATTATTAATCAGTATTTTAGGAGAATTAAGTAGCTTAATTTTAAGATAGTTAGAGTAATTCAAGGTAGAATTATAATTTTAAATAATTTTATGAACATTTTAGAATATGTTTCACTTGTTGATTTGAACTCTCTTTAAAGGCCCTTTTATGTAGTATTAAAGCATCAATGAATTATCAATAAATATTTTGTTTGTATTCTTAGTTCTGATGCAATATATTTCTTATTATCCTTGTGATTAAGGATATGTAAAGTATGTCGTGAATAACCCTGTTACCAACCACGCTCACATCCCATATTAGTAGCATTAGAGCCAAGATGATGATTAGAGAGTCAGCAACCATCCAATGGATGAAGGCCCTTTGGGTAGTGCGAGATGTGCAAAGGGCTAAGCTAGAAGCTTGAGAGGCAAGGATGACTCGCGAACTCTAAGAGATTTGCAACATGCTCACTTATTTGAATGCCAAGAGTAAAAGGAGAATTTTACACAATCAAATTACAAGATTAATAAATTATGGTAGAGAATTGAGATTTTGATATTTTAGCAATCGACTAATTAATACCAGTAGTTACAAAATGTTTTCTTAACCAATAAATAAATACTAAAAAAATAAAAAAACTCTTAAACAGAAGATTTACAAAGTCATGAGATTAAAATAATTTTTAGAATAAATGAAAATTAATCAATATTCAAGATCACCTTTAAGGCTTTAATATTGAGAGATGGATAGCCTACATATATTTATAGAGAATGACATAATAATTTACGAATTTATTTATTATTTTTTTGCTAAACATATAACTTATATATTAAAATATATGTAGAGCGCATTTGTGTGAAATATCTATAAGATGTAATATGATAGATACTTGAAAATTTAAAAAATATATAATGTTAAAACATCGTCAAATGAACCTATTTAATATAATAACACATCACTCATTAATTCTCTATCATCTCTCTTAAATTACATCACTTCACAACATAACCCACTAATTCAATCACATATTTTCTAAGTTAATTATATAAAATATAACTTTCTACTTTTTCAGTTTAATTCATGTTATATTCTCATCTATTTTTTTGTATTTTTAAAATTTATTTCTAAAAAAAAAATTCTTAATTTAGTCTCATAGGAATAAATTTAATTTGATGTGTCTCTATACAAAAATAAAAAAAGCGACAAGTGACATCTTAATAATTTTCTCACTAATCCCAACTTAACGGTGTTTATTGTTAAGGTTTATTGTTTTTCTTTTGTTTTGTTTTTTAAAGAAGAAAAAGAAGAAGAAAGGGAACCTATTACGCTATGCTATTGATCATGAGGCAATTCACTATTCTTCCTTCTCTGGAAATCAAAGAAATAAATAGTTACTATGTTGAAGAACAGGTAAAGGAAAGAGTGATAAGAACTATGAACTAACCTCACACCTCTACTGTGAAGTTCTTTGCTCAAATGTCTCAATGGATTTCCTATGTACAGGCTGCTTCACCCCTCTTTTTTCACTTCTACCACTACCATCGTAGTTTCAATGGGTGAAATTTGCCTTGGCACCGTCATATAGCTAGACTGAGAACCAAGGCTCCTAGACAAGCTTAAAGACTATAAATCTCCATTGCCAGATATGCGTAGAGTAGGTTTCTTTTAATTATTTAACAAACGATATTTAAGCTAGGATTAGTGGAAGAATTATTGAGACGTTACATATCACTTTTTGATTAGGAGAATTTGATTAAGGAGACAAGGACGAGACACAACAATGAAACAGGAAATCTAATCTTATATTTAATGTTTGGAAAATTAACTCAAATTATGTTTTGGTAGCATTATTGTCGTTGCCAAAATCTGTATGATCACAACCTAACAAATATTTATGTTAAATGTAGACTCAGAGAATAAGTGTTAGAAACCAACACAATGAACCAACAGTTATAATCTAACTATTACTCTCTCTCTTATTCTTTCCATTTGGAAGCTTGTTGTATGCTCAGGTTTGCACCAAACTTGATATTGCTTTTGCAGTGGGAGTTCTTGGTATATATCAGTCAAACCCAGAACTAGAACATTAGGTTACTGCGAAGAAAGCTATGAGGTATTTGCATAGGACCAAAGACTTTATGCTGCTGTATAGAAATGTTGAACACCTTAAGTTGATTGGTTACTCTGATTCTGACTTTGCTGGTTGCAAGGATAATCTGAAATCCACATCAAGATACATTTTCATGTTAGCTGAGGGAGTCGTATCTTGGAAAAGTTCTAGACAGACAATCAACTGCTTCTTCCACTATGCAGGCCGAGTTTGTTCCTTGTTATGGAGCATCAACACAGGGTATATGGTTAAAAAACATGATAACCTGTCTTGATATAGTTGATTCGATCTCTAAACCTCTTAAAATTTACTATGACAATAGTTATGTTGTATTCTTTTCAAAGAATAACAAGAACTCTAGTGCATCGAAATGTATAGATATTAAGTATCTGGCTACCAGGGATTTAGTGAAAAATAGAGACATTATGTTTGAATATATTGAAACAGGAAAAATGTTAGTATATCCTTTAACTAAAGGACTTAGGACTGGGATTTTCAAAAGTTATGTTGATAACATGAATATTGTGGTGTCCTTTGATGTTTTTGGTTAGTGAGAGTTTGCATTATTTTATTCAAACTAACTAGCATGTTATATATGCTATTTTATGTTTGTTTACATCCTTGTTGGATGGTACGTTTTATTAATGAAAATAATAGTTATTTTTATTATGATATGATTGATATTGTATGTGCATATATTCTTATATGACATGTTATTGCATTAAAATCTTAAGACTTTGTGTCTATCTTAAGTGTGATGGTTTTGTTAATTTGGAGGTATGTCTCAAATGACACTAATTGGATATCTCGATATGGTCGTTGAGACATACAAGTTTAAAATTAAGGTTAAGTGATTTCTAGTGCTTTAGAAAGCATCCAGTTTTAATGAAATCATTGGAGGATTGAAAATGAAAATAACATATGTTTATCACATTTAGATGTTATTTTCTTACTATATTACCACATCTAGATCCATTGCAGATTAGGTTTTTAGCATTTATAACCATGGATTGGTCTTGTGTCATATAACTGACATAATGATTGCCATGATTCGATGTTAACAACTTAATTGGACTGGATTGTTTGAAGTGCGTCTCAAGACCAAAATTTTTCTTTTAAAATTGTGGTCACATAAAAGTTATTCCTTGCCTAATAGTCATTTTCTAAAAATGTTTTTCAAAATTTTAAAAACCACAATTAATGTTACCCAAGTGGGAGAATGTTAGAAATTTCATATGTGGACTGCCATTAATTGTATGATTTTGTTTTAATAATAAAATAGTTTTAAGGTTTGATCTGTTTGAGACATGCTGATAAAAGCCCATATAGTTTATGTGATCATTTGAGATATGGCTTAAGCATACTTCTTATCTGATTAGATATCTTATCTAGTTAGATGTGAATTGGCAGTAAGTGTAGGTTGAGTGACTTTAGGAGTATTTAATGGGAGGACTCTTAAAATTTTATTTGACATGAAATAGCTAGGTCCCCTCTCCTCTCTATATATATGCATATTGTCCCATTGAGAGCTATCACTGGAAAAAATACAGAGAGTATGGAGAGGAAGTCTTGGCTGTGTAAAGTAATCACTAAGGTGTGCTTGGCTGAGATTCCATATATCCGCTGTTATGGCTAAATCAGGTACGCAAACTTTATTATTAATGTATTCTAAATTCATGTATGAGATCTTGTAAATTTATAACATTCTTTTGCCATACCTATTATATGGTGTGCATACATAAAGTCAACAGATCTAGAAAACAAACTTCTTTTAACATGATATGTTTATTAATCTAATTAAACTTTTGTATATTGACAATGTCATTATGTGTTTGAAGCATGAAACACACACTATGAAAAATAAGGAAATTTGGTTATACATTTGTGAAGGAAGTGCAGTTATATATAATGCGGATGACCTCAACATGTTGAAAAAATAAAATTAAGAGAAGTTTTGAATAGAAATACAATATAAATATAGATATCCATTCAGATTTTAAAATCTTGCTTCTGTACTAAATTAATTCTTATGATTTTGATTAATTACATTAAAAAAACAAAGTGTTTACTAACTATCATCTAATTAATTTATGTAGCTCTAGGAATCAATAAAATCTCGGTTTTATACAAATAATTCCTTCGAAATAAAATGGTCAAATAACATACTTTAGAAAAAATCTCCTCTAGCCATGTACTCCCACAAAAAATTTAAAACAATACTACACAATTTTTATATTATTTACATATAAGTTTATGAGCCACCCTCCTTAATATCAAAGTGGTAATTTTCAATGCATAACTTGCTTGAATATTCATCAAATTCATTGTAAGCCTGACTAAAATTATCTGAGGAATCTGCCTTTTCATAAAACAAATCATGATAGGAGGAAGGAAATCAAAATTCTCAAGGTGTTTACAAAGTTATAATACTCTTAAATTATATGATATATTTCTTGCCTATGTGTAAGCATTCGTCCTTTTATACATGAGCACTAAATTATGAAATAGTAAGGAATGGATAATATACATAAACCATCCTTAAAGGTATACAGTGAGTGGCAAACCTAGATATGTATAAACTTTTTTTGGTTTGAACAAACCTAGCTATTTAGAAGATCTAGTACTATGAATATCGCTAAAGGTTTACAAACCATTTCACCAAAATAATATATATACCATGTGAATGTATCCATTAAATTAAATTAATTAACTCAAAAATAAAATAAAAATTAAACTACCCTTATTAAAGATTATAAGTTTTTTTTTACTGTTTTTTCTTTTTCTATCTTTTTATTTTCTAGCAATTCAACAATCCATATCAATCCAATATAGCATATATATATATATATATATATATATAAATTTGGATTATAGAATATTATCATTAAGACGTCTATCGAAATAACAACTCGTTATTTTTAAGAACGAGCAAAATAATATTAACAAATGTATCGATAATTTAAATTTATTATGGAAAAATAAAGAGTTCGAATAATTTTGTGTGTGCGTGTGAGAGTCTTGCGCAGCTAAAATCGAATCAATATAAATTTTTTAAATAATAAGAAATTATGTGCCTAATTTTATAATTTATGGAGATTATTACAATGCTGGTAGAAATTCATGGGTTAAAGTGCAACTGATCTTAATTATCAATTTTATTTATTTATAATGTGACTTAAAATGTTTGTTCTTGTTTTTTGGCTATTTAGTAGGAACATAAAATCCTTATTAAAATTAACTTCTCTATTTTTCATCTTTGTTTTTTATTTTTTATTTTTGTTTTGGCAATATATAAAAATAAATAAATAAATAATTACTCATTTGGTCGTTTTAATTTTAGTTGAGTTTTACTTTAGTCCCTATCATTTACTTTGTTATAATTAGGTCCTCGTAATTAAAATTTTGCACTAATTGCGTCCCTGCCGTAACTTGTCATCTTGTCTCTCACTGACGGAACCAACATGGCCTAATAGACGCCACGATGGATGCCTATGTGTACAATAGATGGCCAATCTTTTTCTTTAGGTTCACTTACAAAACATTAAATGATGTAGTTTCTCCACCTTTTGAAGAAACTACATCATTTTGCTACGTTTGATACATGCATCATCTTTTTCCCATTGCTTGTGTTTTTCAGTATTAAGGTTTAAAGCACAAAAGTATATGGTATGGACCAAATTTCCATTGGGAAAATGGGTGGTTCTTTAACAATTTCAAGTGCTAGCAGTTTACAAGTAGACGACTCTGTCAAATTATGTAACTGTGGTAAGCTTACAGTGTTGTACATATCTTGGGACCACAATGCAGATAGAAGATTCTAGGCTTGTCCAAATATGGAGGTAAAGTATGTTATTTGGTAATTACGCGACTTTTGCTAACTAGGGTTGTTTAAATTTGAACATATACTAACATAATTTATGTATTTTCAAGGTACTTGGAAGGATGAAGAAATTTTCAAGCGTAGGAGATACCTCATAACACAGTAGAGGAAGATCATTTTTATGTTAGAATGCAAGGTTGAATGATGGAAGAGAATGACCTTATTATGTGGTTTTTTGGCTCTGTGCATGGATTCAGTTTGTTCTTCTAAGTAGTTAGGTGTCTGTTGAATGTTATGTCTGTTAATGTTTAAGGCTAGCTTTGTATGTATTACACAACTGTTCATTATTGATGAAATTCAATACTATGTAGTTCAGCATTTAAGATTTCAAGGAAAGATTGTTTATGGTTAATTTGTGTATGTTTCTATATACTGAAAGCATACTTTCAATGTTGTTTTAGGAACCAAACATGGAATATAAGTTCATAAAGTAAGTTCATGGAATCCAAACTGTATAGATATGAAAACTTGTAATCTTGACTAAAAGATTATATCCAAATATCACAACGCCAAAGGCATCATTATATTCATGAATTTTAAATAATATAGACAATAACACATGCATCTTATTGAATTCAAACAGTATAGATGGACCAAAAGCATACATTAATTGCTTGAATTCTAAATATAACAAGGCCAATAATGTATTTTTCTTGGCATACATAAATCAGTACCACTAGTAATTCATTACAAAATCAAACAAACACATTGTGTCATAAACTATTACACAAATCCCAATCCATTTCTAAAAGCCAAACACAAAAAATCAAAATTTGAAAGACTTCATGGATGAGGTGTTGGAGTTGAACTGCCTATAGTGTTGTTGACTGATGCTTGGCTAGTTTAAACTGGTTAGCTTTCTCTTGTTATGTTGGAGTTCCTTGTTCTTCCTCTTCTAACTTGCACACCACCAGAAGATGTTTTGCCTTCACCTCTGTTACTTTCCATACCACTTCATTTTCCACCTCTTGTTTTAATGACCACATGTGGAAATGCACATCTAGCTCCTTATATTGTTTGATTGGATCCTGTAGTTATTGCTTGATTAGTTTTCGCTCCCTGTGTTACTTGGCTAGATCATGTAGCATGTGTTGCTTGTCTAATTCCGACGGCATGTGTTACAACTAGATTCTTGCAGGTCCCTTTATTGTACCCATCTTGATTGCACGTGCTACATTGAAAGATGTGTTCCTTTCTTCCATTTGTTGCTCTCTTCCAGATGTCTTTCTAGTTCATCTTAACTTATAGTTCTTTTCTTTTTAGGCCTTCCTAATGCTCTTAATTGCATTGGTGGTTGAATGTCATCACCTTCTATTGATGGCCACTTGCTCTCTCCATTAATAGGCTCCATTATAGGAGCATAGCAAATAACTATGATTCTTTTCCTTTAAAGTAGATACAATTGATTACGTGCCTACAAGGCAAGTCTGTAAGTTCCTATAACGTACATGACAAAATTGACGAAGGCTTTAAATAGTTTATTTTAACAAACAAAATGAATTGTACATTAAGAAAATAAAACATTTACCCTGCAGCTACATGTTTGCAAAATTTAAATCCACTACAAACTTATCCATAAGAAAAGTAAACTTCCCATTTTTAGCCCACTAGCTCTCCTTATGTTTGAGCGAGTAATTTTCTTGTCTGGTCTTTTCTTTACCTTAGGCATGATATCATCCTTGTACTTTTTAGCCTTTCCCTTGAATTCAATGAAACTATTCATCAAATACTCGCTTATAAATTCAAACATATTGATTGTTAGCTTGTCCCTTGTAGACAAGATAGTCTTATTAAAGGCTTCTGTTATATTGTTCATCAACATATCACACTTTGGGTAGAAATTGAAACTGTGCCTGCCTCAGTGCTTAGTAGGATATTCGATAAGCCAGTCATATGCAGATTCATTAATCTTTTTCACCTCTTCCATAAGTCTTTCCCCAAGTTGGTAGTAGGGTACATTTGCTGTAGCATGGACTAAACATCTAAGTTATGTGTTATCACCATATCTTATCTTAAAGTTGCCATACAAATGCTTCAGGTAGAATATGTGTTCACCCCTTTATAAAAGCTCATCTAGTGCAGATACCAGACCCTGTAAAATGAACAAATGTATTAGTAGAGTGCCTTTTAATGCATGCAATTACTTAAAAGCTAAGTGCTTAATGTTTACCTTTGTCGATTAGAGATGAATACCCATTTATTACTCATGCTATCACCTGTGTCATTAAGTAACTTCTCCAAAAATTAAGTCCAGTTGTCCTTAGTTTCTTGCTTAACTACTGCAAATGCAAGGGTGAAGTATTTATAATTAGAGTCTACCCCAATTGCCACCAACAACTATCTACCATATTCTCTTTTAAGGTGGCACCGATCAATACTAATTATTGGCCTACAAGCTACTAAGAAACCCTTTTATAAGCCTCAATGCATATATCTAATCTTTTAAATATTAGTCTGACTTCAAGTTATAGTCTCCACAACTTCATTTAACAAGTGGTACCGGGACTATTTCTTTTAATTTAGCACAGTAACCCCACAATTTTGAATTTTGCTTTCTATGTGTCTCTTCAATATTCTATATTGCCTTCAACCTACCTTTATATGCTACAGTCATTGATATCCCAACATTGTATTTCTCCCTCACATCATCTTCAATAACAGACAACTTTATTTTCTAATTCACTTTCACCTTATTAATAACTGTGCCGACAACCTTTACAGAATTGGTAAAGGAATTTTTGAAAACCTTGTTATATGTGTAGTTCTTTCCCGTAGTTTTCAATACATAAATCCTTTTTACCACCAACCTTGTTGTAAAGCAACCACCAACCACACCCTTGTCTACATTCAATTCTGCATTTGATTGAGTCAATTTTCCTAAATTTGGTTGCTCTTCCATTCAACAAAGACCATTCAATGATTGCATCCTTAAACTTCTTCAAGTTTGTTAAGACCGTTCCAACCCTCCAAATGTACTTCTTACACATGTCCTTAGGTTATAACTCATAACTATTGGTCTTATATTCCTTTCATCAACTAAAGCTACAGGAGACTCCAACTTATCACTCACATAATCTTCTTCCAAATAATGGCAATCAGTAGTAAGTGGAACTGGAATAAAGATCTCACCACCATGGTCTTTCTTTTTCCTAGTTGTCTTCTTACTGTTTTTTTTTTCCCTGAGTTTCACTCATGTCAAGTTTATCAATGTCCTCAACTTTCATGTCTACATTATCGTCAAAATAATCATTGTCTCTATCCTCAACACTAGCAAATAAGTGACATTCCTCTAAACTATCATAACTATCTTGCTCACCATCTTCTTGATCTTGATAGCATCCTTCATCACTCATATGAGTATCTATTAAGCCCTCACTCTCTTCTACCTCTACAGTTTTGTTTTAGTTTCATTAACATTAGGAACATTAACAGCAGGTTTTACAATTATAGTAGTGTCAATTTGATGTTCAATATAGATTTCAGTTACTCTATTACTAAATTGCATGGTTGTCTTGTACATCTCTATAGCATTCTTGTCAGAAACAAAATCTTTCAATCCATTGGTAAGAAAGATATCGGGTACTCTCCAATACAACGTCTTGAAACTATTATACTTTAACAATTTTTCAATCCTACTAATAATTGCAAAGTATGACCAATAGTCTGTATGAAAACAAAATATATTAGTTACACCATTCATATAACTCAGCATTATTTTCAGACTCTTTATAAAATTATGTCCCATGATACAGTTCCACTTAGATTCTATAATCACCATTGTCCCCTTTATAGTAAAGTAAAAGAAGAAAAATACAAATCAACACAAAATCCAAAGACTTAAACAAGAAGGCATGTGATATATTTCAAGACCACAATGCATAACTCGGATAAAGCCAATATAATACAATTTTGTGTATTTCAGAATATTTAAACGAATAAAATGCATTGAAACCATAATCTATCCAATTTAAAGGCATAAAAGCATTTTACTAAAGTGAAAGTAGAAGCTATAGCAGTAACAAAGAAAAAACAAAAACAAAAACAAAAGCCCTAACCTGACTGCTCTTCTATAATTCTTTAACCACCAACTTTGTATTTGAGAACTCCCAAGAAATTTTTTCAATCCAAACACGAATCAAATCCAAGTCTGAAATCAAAATCCCTAACAATGATAAGAAATCCTTAATTCCAAATTTCACATTTTCTCACTCGTTGGCGAGATTTGGAAAAATATGGAGAACTGTAAGGTCAATTAATTCGAAAAAGACGTAGTTTCTCTTTCTTTTGGAAAAAAACTATGTCATTTTAAGCTTTGGAAGTGAGCCCAAAGAAAAATAATTGGCCACTTGTTATATACATAGGCATCCAACGTGGTGTTCTTAGGGCGTGCCGGCTCTATCAGTGAGAGACAAGAAGGCATGTTACGGCAAGGATCCAATTAGTGCAATTTTAATTATGAGAACCCAATTGCATTAAAATGAATGATAAGGACCAAAGTAAAATCTGACCTAAACTACAGGGAATAAATGTGTAATTTAACCCAAAAAACAGTAATGACATAATAACTCAACGTTGTTCAATTGGGAAATATACATTTTTCAAAATACAAATGAGAAGGCCTGATAAAAATACAAAAGAATTAAATAAATATTGTTTTATAAACACACTTTGTATTGTCGTCATCATAACAATGACCATGCATGCCCTGTAAACTCTTGCATAAAAAGATCTGAGTGAGCAAATTATTTGAAAATTTGAAATCAACCCATTTAAACTTGACTTGAAACCCGATCACCTGAAAAATCAGGTTCAAAACTTGAACCCTCACCCATCACAATTCACTAATAAACTTATTTTGATTTACAATTTCTCCGCACATAAGTTTTAAGGAGCTTTTAGAAGAGAATATATGAGGTTGAGAAGGATAAGGAATATATTGTTTCATATGGACATTGCTTGAATCACGTCCCTTCAAATAAGACATAATGTTTAATTTAAATTATACCAAACACATTTTTTTTTAAGTATTTAAATTACAACTGTTGTAAATCATAAATCAAACTATAACTTTATTATGTCGACATATATTTAAAATACAAAAAAAAAAAAAATACGATTAGTCATTCATGTGAGGTTTTATAATTAATTGAAGAGCATCATCATTCAATATCACAAACTACCCAATCATTTTCCAACACATAACACTATGATAACAGTTTTCCAATTAAGATCCTATTGAATATTATGCACCAAACCATTTATTTGAGACAAAATTACTCTTGATATTTGTACCTGATGAAAGATCAACTGTATATACCTGTCATCCCAATTGTCTAGATGCATCTATCAGAGACACATAATATGGCCATCCAATTTGAGCAATATATCCACTTAATGCAAAATTATTTTTAGTTGAATCACCAAATAACAAATCTGTAGATTTAACACCTACTTTCATGTCTCATCTATCTTGATGTGCTTATATAGTGTCATAAATGTTAGTATGGTTTATGGTCAACCACTAATATCTAGACACCTAGCAAGAAAGTTACCCTTTTGTATGAATAACCCTTCTCACTCCAATATCGATAAATAGAGACTCAGCCCTTGTGAAAAGATGATGACTTTTAAGGGAAAAACACTTATAGAGCTCTCTTTAGTTAACACTCTCTATTTCTCTAACTTAAGCTTCAGAGAGTTTCAGGAGGTCACCTCTCGAAACAACTCCCGTCTGTGCTGTGTAAGAATAGGAGATCACCAGGATAAAAAGGTTGCATGAACGCCTTTAACATAGGAACAGCTCGGTATCGAGGAAAATCAACATTGGTTATCAATAATAAACAAGTGTCCAAAACAAACCACCTATGTACAATGGTGAAACAATCTTTCAATCTAAACTCCCTGACTACAGCCCATCCTAACAGAGCTCCCCAGTTGAAGTTTAACCCTAGATAGGCTTGAGGCCAATATGTTATCCTCTTCATAAAATAAGTACAAGTAAGAAACAAAAATGGAAGCCCTAAAAGACGATTACAATAACTAAATGCTGGAAGTAAAATTTTTTCACCCAAAAGAATTTCAAAACTGAAAAAATAAAGTCCTTTAAAGGGGGTGATAAAAGAGGATAAGTGAGTAAACCCGCTAACCATATCCCAATTGGCACATTAATCCTAGCTAACCTTGCATAAGACCTAGCCTCTTCTGGCAAGTATGTATCAACCCATGATTCTTTTACATCCAGACTTTGAGTATATGTGATTTTATTGAAATGCACGTGATATTATTGATATCAAAATTATTCGAATAAAATCTAAATTTTTTTTCAAGGCAAGAATGTGTAGATGGAAGTTTGACATTGTTATAGGATTGCTTGAGATGAAGAAGTTCCAAAGAGATACTGTTATAATTCAGAGCAGATAATTTTTTGGAAGAGGAAGAAGGAAAGAAAGAAAGGTTTAGTAAACCTATGTGAAGCAGTAGAACAAAGAGATCCAAACTGACGTTCTCTTCTTTTCTTTTCGCCGGTCGAAACAAGAACATAATAGTTAAGACCTAAATAGAGATTTTTTCCCCCTTTTCACAAAATAGAATTTTATTTTTTTAATATAAAAATTGGGTAGGTGAAATTTATGAACCTCTCACCAATAGAATTTATGGTATTCTTTAAGAACCTAAGAATATACTCTTTAAAGGTTTCATAAAATACATGTACGTTTTACATGTTTGGATTATGTGAGATTTCATATGTGACTTTCATATAATTTGGAATTGGATATAAACATATATTCCGCTAAACTAAGATGACATTTGTTATTTTGGGTGGTCTTATTGTCATAACCAATTTTTTTAGGATCATAATCTATTAATTGGTATGAATTTTTCTATTTTTAAAACACCCTTATTTATTATATTTGACTTATATTTTGTTATTTAATATTAAAATTCACCATTTATTATTTATTTTTCTTATATCTGATTTTTATTAGGCTTTTTATTTATTTATTTTTATTACTGGATTATATTTCCTAAACTCTTCAATATTTTTCATATGTATGTATGCATCTTTTCATTACCTCTCAAAAATCTTCTTCCTGTAAACTCTTAAATCAATAATTTTTCTTGATTCCTTTTATAAAAAAAAAATTAATAAACAACATTTATTACTCTAAGAAAAATGTAACACCTGAATATTTATTTTAACAAAAATAATAATTTTTTAATTTAAAAATATAATTTACAAGAAAATGTAAAACAAAAAAATAAAATAAAATTGTGTGAAGCAAAAGGAAAATAATTTTAAAAAATATATTAGAATTTTAAGGTAAATTGAAGACAAATTCAAAAAAAGTGGAAGATTTTAGAAAAATAGTTCCATAAAAAGAAATTTAAAAAATTAAAAAGCCTAATAAAATTAGACATAGCAAAAAGAAATAATAAAAGGTGAATTTTAATATTTAATTAAAAAAATAAAAAGAGAAAAACTTATGGTAATTACTATGTTGTATTTTTTTTAAAAATTGGTTATGACAATAAGGTCAACCAATTTAATTTTTAGCTAAGACTACGTAAGATAGTAGAATCACTTAATTATGGTACTGGTTGGTATGGTTGCACATGGGTTGGTAAAAATCGATAATCGAATTGATCCAAATCAAAAATTGGTTTGGTTTCAATACCATGCAAAATTTGGTTTGATTTCAGTATATTGAATTTTCTAAAACCGACTTCTTTGTTTCGATAACATAAATCTTTAGTAAAACCGATACCGACTTGTATATGCCTAGCAAGATTATCCTAGCCCTTCGGCTAAATCCTAAAACCCAGCCTTCTGTTCCAGACCCAGCTTTCATCCAATACCTAGCTAGCCTCTCACTATATCAGTGTCACAAATGTTAGATTCAGTCACTGTTTCTACCTAAACCCTGGCCTTCACTCCATAGTCCATATACTGCCGCACCCAACCAGTCAGCCACCCATAACTCATGAGCTTCTCCTTCATCTCGATTTTCTTTTTCCTTTTGGCTTTTGCATGACATTAACTGAAGTATTGAATAGTCTGAAGTTTGAACTCTTATCTCTCCTTAGACCTCACACTTAACTCGGTATGGTTAGATTTTTTTAATTTTCTATTTATGATTTAAATCTTTCTGAGGTCTTCAAAGTTCAAGGCCAGTTTTAAATTTCACATTCTTGAGCAACTTTAAAGGTTAGTAAATAGTAACTATAATAATATTCCTCTTCTTCTTCTCCTTCTCGGAAGTTAGGGTTAGTAATGCTTTGGATGATGTTTTTCAGTACTTGCTAGGATGAAATTTTACTTCAGAATTTGTTGAGTATAAATCCCTTAATTGTCTTTTATTGTTTTGGATTGAATGTATGGTCCATTCTAATGTATTGGACTGAATTGACTAAGGTTCCCAGTTATTGAATTTTTTTTAGAACAATGGGTGTTCGCATCAAATTTTGTAAAAGTTATGAGCTTGGTTTGTATTTTGACCAAAGTAGTAGTACTCAAATGAATATGTTGCCTCCAACTAAATTTTTTTTGTTTTGCTTTGTTGCTTCCAGTCTTCTTTGAAAATTCTGGTAGTGTTCCTTGTGTTAAGTTACTTTGCCTATTATCTTGATAATAAAAATCAAGATGCTTCAATCTTTTAGGCATTTCATGTACATTGTTGTTATATGGATGGAATGAATGTCAACATATCTTAGGCATCAGATTAATTGAAAAGGGAGGAAGAAAGTTATGTACTATTGGATGATGCCTCAAGCAGGAGGGTTTTAATAATAGGGCAGCTTATCTGTCAATTTTGAGTTTATTCTTCTATTAAGGAAAAATAGTCAAGAATGAAGTATAATAGTTGTCCAAGAATATTGGGAGCAAATTTATAAGTGATAATAGAGTGTAGAGGGTAAATTTACTTGAAATACTGTAAGTGTTGTAATTTACTTGAAATGAGATTCTGTAACTTACTATCATTAAATCCAATTTTTATTGTTGCCTTAAATCCAATCTTTGTTGTTGCCTTAAATCCAATTTTTACTATCACTGTAAGCATTAAATGTTGTAATTTACTTGAAATGAAATTTGGTTCTGTTACATGTTAAAAATGAAACGAAATGATTATCATGTGCTATAATTTACTTGAAATGAAATTTGGTTTAGTTTTATTTGAAGTTTTATAATTGTGTGTTACCTTTATTTTTTTCTATAATGCAGTTTTAATATTGAAGCATTAGAGGACATTGAAGTAGCAGATGCAGATGAGTGTGCTGATGGATTAGATTAACTAGATAGTAAAGTTGCAATTGCAAAAGTTGAAGCTTTCTTGAAGTCAAAGAAATCGGTGATATGGGAAGAGTTTGATGTTGTTCATACGTCATTAGAAAGTGTGAAACCTGATCTTAAAGCTAAATTTATGCATTGTGGAGTTACTGTTAAATGTCATGGTAGAGTCAATTGTACTAGTGCAGTGAACAATCATTTACCTAATTGTCAAAAGTACTTGAAAAAAATTAAAGAAAAATGATAACTAGGTGTATATGACATGCTTAGGAAGAAAATGACTGATAATACGAGAAAGACAAAGGCAAAGTACATGGTGTAAATGAAATTAGAAAAGCAATAGTTAAGTACATTGGACTTAGTGAATTGTCATTCAAACATGTGGATTCATTTGCATTTCGTAGGTTGTTATCTGTTCTAGTTCCATGGTTTGAATATCAATCTAGAATGACAGTTGCTAGGAATATTTGGAAACATTAAATTGATGAGAGGAAAAAGTTAAGAAACTTGTTAATTAGATCAAAGCAAAGGGTTTGTTTAACTATTGATACATGGACTTCTAATCAAAACCTGAACTACATGGCTTTAACTGCACATTTTATTGATGAGGAACAAAATTTGTATAAGAGAATTCTTAATTTTTGTAAGATTGGTAGTCACACAGGAGTTGGCATAGGTAAAGGCATTGAGAAGTGCCATTTTGATTGGAGAATTGAGAGGGTGTTATGACAGTGGATAATGCTAGTGCCAATGGGGGTGTCATTAAAATACTTGAAAAGGAAAGTTTCTAGATGGGGAGTGCAATATTAGATGACAAGTTTATGCATATGAGATGTTGTGCACACATCTTTAACTTAGTTGTGTTAGATAAATTGAAGGAATTGCAAGCTTCAATTGCTGCAATAGAAATGTAGTAACTTTTATGAGGTTCTCTCCATCTAAGAGTGTGATATTTTCTAAGTTCATAAAGAGTGCGATATTTGTTTTTTCCTCCTTCTAGCATCAACTTCAACTTGCAACAAGAAGCAGAAGTCTTCTATGATAATTGATGAGTAATTGTACATTTTGTTTTAACTATCTTATTCTATTTTTCTTGCTGGATATTTTAATTTGCTGAAAAAGTGGACTACTTAATATTTTTCTCTCTTTCCTTTATTTGCAATGAAAGAAAATGTTTGATCTACTGAAACCTTTATTTGCAAAGTCAAATTTACATGCTCAATGTTGTATATTCCATGGTGTTGGCCTTATATAGATACTCCTATATGCCTTCTTCATTATCAAATTTGTCATATGGTCTTTACTTTTATTTGCATATCAACTTTAGAAAATTCAAAATTTTATTCCCTCCCCCATTTTTGGAAGAAAATTGTATTTCTTTTGTCTTCAAGTCTTCACAGCAGGCAGAGAAATGGAGCTGTATGAACTATTGCATTTAGTTTACTTTGATTTTGGATTTTTAATTATGGAGTTTGTAGATAGTGTGCCAACTGTTAATGTTTTATTTGGAGTTTAGTCTTTAGGCATGTAATTAAGTAATTAACTAATTTAAACTTTTTTATATGTTTACCAAACCTATATATTTTAGTATATTTATCTTTTGATTTTATGAAAAAAATGAAGTTCTAACTTTTTAGAATAGGTTTTAGGTTTTATGATGGTAAAAAAAGTATGAGCTATATTTTTGTGGCCTACAAAATCCATTAGTTATTCCAAAAAAATAAAAAATAAACAAATATTTTTGTCCAAGAAAATCAATGAATTTCAACTTGAGCTTGGAGGAACATAAGAAAAAAATAGTGATTTTTAACTTGGGCCAAGAGGTCTATGAGAAATAGAAAGGAATCGAAACTAAGCAGCCCATTAACTTTCGTGCGGTTTAGGTTGCAATACAAGAAAGGAACCGACAAAAACCAACCACTTAGATACCGACTTCAGTTGATTCGGTATACATCATCCTTCAATACTGAATCGAATCGTACCGTCACCCCTGCCGGCCAGAGCCAGCATGTGATATTTTCAATTGGTCGACTTAAATGGAAAAACATAAATAGAAGCCGACCAGTTCCATATTTTGAAAACACAATGGTCCAATTGAGAAAACAAGAAAACAACTTTAAATTAAAGTATGATTTGGCATAGTATTTAAGGACTAAATTATTATTTTAGTCCTTAAAGATACTTAACTTATCATTTTCGTACTTTAATATTTAATTTTATCAATCAAATCCTTGAAAGATTTTTAATTTATTAATTTCATCTTTATTGTTCAATTTATCAAATAAATTCCTGCAAGATTTCAAAATTATCAATTTAGTTTCCCAATGTGAATGTTAAAATTTTAAAATTATCAATTATGTCCCTCATTCTATTTCACTAATTGAGAATTAAAATAAATATCTATTTGGCATGTTAAATACATTAAAAATGATTATTGACTTGTAATATTAATATGAATATGATTTAGAATGTAATATTCAGAAAAACTTATTATTAATACAATAAATTATTAATCCTCAAATTCATTTAAACTTTTCTTGAGATAATATTTTTTTGTATTTAATGTTTTAGTTAATGATTATCGCTATGAAAATTTTTAAGTTAAAAATTTAAGATTTACTTATTATGTTAATGTAATTTTTTTCAATCTTACCTTCCTTTTTTTGGATTCCCTAGTTTTCCAACAAACATAGTTATGAGACTAATTACTCGAATGTTGCGACTAGGATGACTATTCCAATAATTACTTGCTTCAATGTTCGAATCGTATTCTTAACTTAAAAGTGCAACTTGCTTATCACTGCACCCAACTCTTGTAGTCCAATCTTACCTTCTAAATGTCACGTACACATTTGGTAATAAAAATAATAATTATTGACTTATTTCTTTGGACTGTATAAGTGGTGTTTCTTTCTTGTTTCGTCTACCAATTTTTATTTTTTTTGTAGGTTCCATTAATTATCAAATTATTATTATGGGTAATTGGTTATTTGTTAAAGGGATAGAGTTCTGTTTAATTATTGGAGAGTCTAATTACTTAAAATAAATATGTGAAAGTGATAAATTAAGAATTTGTTATCTCTAGAATTTTATATGTTAATAGAGGATACGTGTAAGTGAAAAACTTATATCTTAATATGGTAGTACATCCCGAGAAGAATTTTATATTCTAGTTAAAAAATATGTGCCGGAATTTTTTTATAACTTTCCCCTTGCATTGAAGCACGTGCGAGAATATGCTAACATATATGATAGAATAATCTTATAAACTATAGATGAAAGAAATAGGAAAACAAATATTTGAGCATGCGTGTGCGAGAGTGTTATTATAATACAAAAAACTTTACATAACACTTTTTAAAAATATAAATTTGTGCGCGGGCGCGATAATGCATGCGAGGATGCCAATATAATACTAATAAACAATAACTTCACAATTTAAAGGAAAAAAACGTATAAGCACTGGCTTGCGAGTATGCTAGTATACTAAAACTTTCACTTTGACACTATTGTTTGAAGATTCTTACAATCATGTATAATGAATATATTCATATATTTATTATGTTTTTACACTCGTATCGATGCATAAAATATTATAATTCTTGTTTGTCTTTTATTTGCGTTCAAACGAATTTAGTGCTAAAGTGAGTTTTGATAACGTCGAAAAAACACTTGCATAATATACTATGCTAGTTAACAATGAAATACACTTTCGTCAATAAAATTTTAAAAAGTTTTCGCTATAGGTGAAACAGAACTGTCCAAACTACAATGTCAATCAAATGACAATTTATTGGACACGTTATTTAAAAATATAATCACGTATTATACATAGATGTTTGTACAAATCGTAGGACACATGCCTATTATTTACCAATTTGAGATAAAGATTTTTGTTGTGGAAGACATCATGGATCTAATTGTTCAAAGGTTGGTTTGATTGTTTCAATTAGTAGAGGAAGATCACTCCTGCCAGCTTGGTTTGCAACTTGAAATTTTCAAACATGTACTCTGCTTTGAACCTTGTCTTATAGGAAATGAAAACTTTTAACTTTGATAAAAATAAAAATTCAGTAGTAGGTCTGGATATAGATCTATTTTTCTGCCATTTCCTTCCCTATAACATCAGCTCTGTTACTAGTCAATAAGAAATCCCCATGTGCTCTAACATGATCAACTACAAATAAAAATAAGCATAATACTGAATATAAATTGATAACTTAAAATTTAAACCAACTTTGAAACCAACCATACAAAAAACCTTAAAAATAAAACGCCTTTAGAATATATAGACACGTCCTCCTCCTAATTTCATTGAAGAAGAAAAATGAAACTGGAAATGAATTTTTTTATTTAAAAAAAAAAAAAAGAGAAAAGCCTTTTCTTTATGGTTCCAACATGTAAACCTTTCAAGTATTTCTTATCCGTTTCATGAAAATATGTTTCCTATCATAGTGAAGTACTTAAATCACTTGAAAATTAAACATGATAAAATAAATTAAAAAATTCATATCTCAGAGTGAGAAACATCAGGAAACTAACTGTCACAAACTAAAATCATAAAGTCCTTTTCTTCCTTAATTCCATTCAAAAACTAAGCATTTAAAAGTAGCATAAAAAGAAACAGCAGGATAGAAAAATACTTATATTTTAAAAAAATTAATAACTCGTTCACTATATAATTGCATTTTATAATAGTCTGCCTATTCAAAAGCAAATGCTTTGAATTAGTTGTGATCTCTTTTTAGCTTTTATTTAACTACTCCATTCATAATTTACATTGAGAAGAAGGGCATCTATTACATATTATTTTTCTGGCCTTTAAAATTGAAACAGCAATTATGAGGATCATGTAACCAGGGAAGCAATTGGATCATAAAAGTATTATCCCTCAAGTTACAAACAAGGTGCAGTTCCAATTCCTAGCGAATCCAAATGAGATAATGAAAACAATATTCTCTAAGAGAATATTTTTGGAGAGGGACAATATTGAGTAAACCAAATAGGTCTCTACCCGAATTGTGTCGTTCAGAATATCAACACTCCATACATATTTTATTTTTTAAAAAATAGTCTTTTGTGAATCGGTTAAAATTGAACAAAAAACATCACTTCACTTAAAAGAAGAGGAGATTGTATATTTAACCACTATGAAATAAAATTTCCTAATTATAATTGAGAATTCAATGTATAAAGCAAGGGTGTAGAAAGATAAATACCCAAGCAATGCATCAAGCATTGGAAAAAATTATTTAGATTCTTTGATTTGTATGCATACTTGTTTATATATAGAAAAAGAAAGGGAAAAAAAAAAAAGGACAATTCAAAAAATTACATCAGAAAGAGAAAATCCAAACTATTGTAAGAAATATCCCTACTATATCCTCAAATCAGATAAACAAAAACCCATAAATAAAAAAAATGCAAAAATAAATAAATAATAATAAGGGAAGGTAGCCTACGTACGTCAGCATGAGATAATGACGGAAAATGTAAAGAAGCATTGAATCAAAATTCATTAAGTGAAAAATCAAGGAAGAGATTCATGAATTCAAAAAAAAATATTAAAAAAAAATATAAAACTCAGGGAAAAAATAAAGTAAGCATTTTTGTCTTGCTAGTCCCATTGTACGTTCCTACACGCGTATTTTAGGGGCTAGTTTTATTGAAAATAAAAATATTTTTTAATAATAATTGGTAGGAAATATCATTAGGTATTTTAATTTTGTTTTAGAATCAATAAATTAATAGGATAGTAGGACGTGGGGGATATGGATAGTTATTATGATTTTTTTTTTTAAGTAATATTTTTTTTATTGTTGCATAAAGATAAATGGTGAAAGAGTAGGTAACCTTTTAAATTTATTTATGTCTTTAATTTTCCTTAAAATGTTGTTTTATTATTATTATTTTTTGTTTTATAAAATTTTAATATTAAAAATTAGAGAACACTATCATGAGGAGTAAAGGACAGTGACATTGATCATACCCACTTGTTGAAGCTACTCATTTCCCATCTTTTGTTATTTTTATGTATGCAATGAAAAATTTTAATATACTTGATCGTCCCCATCTGAAAATAAGATTTAACAAAACAAAAATAACTTTTGTCTGTAATGTTAAATGGTGTGCCTAAATTCAACCAAATCAAAAATAATTTCTGGAGGAGATTTTGACTTTCAAATAATAGAGTAATACCAACAACTATGAAGTGTATAGAACTCAATTACTATTTTCATTCTTTACCCAAATAAAAAAAACCAGTGTTTTAATCCAGTTTTCTAATATCCCAAAGTATATGCCTTCAGTGGTACTTTGTTTTAGGAAACTTTCAAACGCTTTTCACCGTTCCTTACTAATCCAGTTAGACTATTGACTGGCCAATTTTCCAATCTCCCTCCTGCAATTTCTTCGTTGTCGAATTTTTCTGCAGAAGACTTACACAGGTTTTTATATCTATGTACCTAAAAGTTATTAACACCAGTTCAAATTATTTAATTCTAATTAAAAGAATAGACAAACATTATATATAATATAAAGTTAGATATTGTAGAGAAGCACGAACGAAGTCCAGTGTCTTGCAGATAGGCCTTTTAGTGATCTTACAATTAAATTTACAACTTAAATGATTTTTAGGTTTCTGCCAAATGGCAATGTCACCCCTCTCCACCAACTTCTTCCAACAAAGGCGTTTAGCTACATTTTCAATTGTGGTCTGCTCACTATTCAAATCCTCCTTTGTTCTCCCCCAGCCTTTCCTATATCTCTTCCAATTGATTGCATTGAGCCTGTGTACTTAATATCTCTCCCCTAGTAAACATTACTTTCAAAACACAACTTGTTTAAAATACAAAGTAATTATTGACTTCTTTCTCCACGAGACTGTACCATTGAGTCTCCTGTCCTCTTCCTTTAAGTTTGTCAACTCAGAAATCACTCACTTCCAATCAAGCTGTAATACAAATTAAATCCAAAGAAAATAAGATTATTTATTCTCTTCAATCTTCATTTGATCATTTTTTTTTTCTTTTCTAAATTTTTACCTGTAGTGATAAGAATCCATCATAGTAAAACAAATGAGTGAGCAATTTCATTTTAGTAATTGGTTCCAAAAACATGAATAGGCAAACATATTTGAAAATATAGAAAATTATTCTTAAACTAAAAATATTTCATGAAAAAAAGGTTGGGATCATCGCTAACCTCTTGCAAACATCCCAAACCAAAAATTAAAAGTAAAAGTCAATTAGAAACTCATAGTTAAAAGAATAAAACATAGAAAATCTCAAAAGTTTTTCATGAAAAAAATGTAAAATTGAGAACTTAACTCTCTAGATGCATTCTCTATTCAATTGCATAACCAATTCTGACACCTTGCTCGAAGCTATTATACTTACAAATTGCAAGAACTCCAAATTTTATGATTTTTTTTTTTTCATTGCAATCACAAACCCTAACTTCTCTGCTTCACTATAATCACTAATGACGACAACAATGGTGATCCATTTCAACCTCTGATCACCTCTTTACCCAACCCTCTCCACCTACCATAACCATCGTCTACCCAGTAAAGCATTGTCCACCAAACCTACCATACTTACCACCTCTTCCCTTGCCACCATAAGCCCTCTCCCACAACCATAACCACTGCAAAATCAGGTAGGTCTAACCTTTCCACCTTAGCCATAATCAAGAACGAAATCAAAAGTTTGACCTTCCAACAAGGTTTGAACTTTTCACCTACATTATCTCCTTGGCTTTCTTTCATTGGTATACTTGAAAAGGTCAAGTTTCAATTTTGTTTTCTTTGATTTCGATTTTTGTGGTGAAAAAAAAAAAAAAAATCATATAAGCTATCTTTTATTATTTTCAGATGCAAAAAATTCATAAATTCTACCAAACATAGCAACATGAGGGTAATAAGTTGCTTATTTCAGAAATTATAGGTCTAATTGCAAGTTGTTGAATTTAATGTCCTTACTGACTGATAGAAAGCTTACAATCTCAATTTATAGGATAAAGTACTATGATGCAAAGATATTATCTGGATCATACTCCTTTCTTTTTGTTGCCAAAGCATCTACATTACTTTTCTTCTTTTTCTTTCCAGAGTCAGAAAAATAGATGTCATTTTACTGAGTTTATAAAAAAAAAATTGGCCTAAAAATTGTCCTACTCTAGTGAACATATTTTGAAAAGTGAAGTTACCCCTATGACCAGGGTAGCCCATCCAGGCGATGAAATTACAATCCAAACCATCAATCTTTATTTGATCAATAACGAACTCAACAGTTTGACCCTTCGAAATCGAAGTTTGATGAACAAATAGATCTTCCCTACTATCCTATTAGGCAATTTTAATTGATTAAGGGTATTTTAGTAAGTTTACATGTTCTAGTAGGGATAAAGTTGTCTTTCTATTTGTATTTTTGTTTTCAGCTGTAAACAGTTGGTATGGTAGATGTGTCTAGCTACTAGGTTTGCTAGTATGAGAGCTCACTACTTATAGTTAGTTCTTTGATATTGTTATGTTGTTGAGTTCTGTTATGAATATTTTCCTACTCTGATTATCTTTGTTACTCTTCTTCCTCTTCTTCTTTTTGTCACCAAAATCCAAACATATCTTTTAATTGGTATCAGAGTAACTCTTGGCAATCATGGTGAATACCAATAACCAAGCCCTTCAGCAACAGCTTAACCAATAGGTAGATGAACAACAACAATTGGATGGTACGATTACCACTATTGATGGATGGATGGCCAATCTAGAGACTTAGATGGATCGATTGAATAAGAAATTAGGAGGGTACAACCGATTCCAATGACTTTCATACTCTGAACTGTAGGCTGGATAAGCTGCTCACTCAAGCTCGTAATCCACCAATAAAACCTCTCCAGAGCTGCAGACCACCTGCCATTCATGCTAACCCAATCCTACCAGTCATAAGTGATTAAATGCAAGCATTAGCTAAGAATGTAGCACCAGCAACTGGGATAGACGAAGTCAGGAATCATCAGAAGGTGCATATAAGTGAGGATTACAACCTGTTTGCTCTTTTGCCTCATGTTGATCTACCCAGATTTCATAAGGACAATTTCAAAGATTGGCTATATAGAGTGGAGCAATTCTTTGAAATGGATAGAATACCAGATCACACGAAAACTAGATTAGCATCTATCAATATGGAATATGGAGGGAAGAACCTTGCAGTGGCACATTGCTTTCATGAGTGTTCCAAGTGGAAACATACCCTATAAACATTATGAATTGATATGATACTGGGGTTTGGTCAAGCATATGAAAGAGGCCAAATTGGCTAAGCTAAGACAGTGGAGCTCTGTGCAACTGTATCAGAAACAGTTTGAAACCCTCTTGAACTAGGTAATCATACAAAAAACCCATGCTATTAGTTTATTTTAAGTAGATTAACTGAAAAGATTGAAAATGTTGTACGTTGGTTTGATTTTAAGTCTTTGATTCAAGATATGAATATGGTCAAGTCCCATGAAAGTACTTTCAATGCCTGAACAAGAAAAACAAAAATCAATTTAAAACACAGAACCCCCTTACCTCCATCCAAACTACCCCTAGTATTGCCCACCCCTAAACAGTATCTCCCAAATCCTACAAACAGCTTACCAAAGCCTACACCAACCAACTCCAATAGACTAAATGCAACTCTTAAGGCTATTAAAAGTTTAACTCAACAAAAATGGGATGAGAAGAGGCAGAAGGGCCTTTGCTATATGTGTGATGCAAAATACACACCTAGCCACAGGGTTAAGAAGGCCCAACTATTTCAAGTGTTGATTGACTTTGATAGTGATGAAGGCAGTGTGGGAACACAAGAAGAGAACTTGATTAACTTAGATGATGGGAATATATAGCAGGGCATAGGTGAAAAAAGGGAAGGGTTCTCATCCAGGAACCCCTAATATCTTTGCATGCAATATTAAGTACAGAGAATTTTGAGACATAACTTGACACAGGAAGTACATACAACTTTTTCAATCAAGTTACAACTAGGAAATTGGGGTATAAACTCCAACCAATAGCACTAATGAAAATCTCTATTTCCAATGGAGAAACTGTCAACTCCCATACGAAGTGTCTGCACCTGGAATGGCATGTCCAAGAATAGAGGTTTGTGGATGACTTCATTGCTATGCCACTGGGACGATGTGGTATAGTTTTGGAAATACAATGGTTTGCCTTTAAGAAGAAAATATTGTGGGATTTTGACAAATCTCAGCTAGAGTTCCAAAGAGACAATAGAACTATAAACTTGTAGGCATTGCAGGAAAGCTCAAGGCAACTAGTGAAGAGCAAACACATGTCCAAACTATTGTACAATTCTCTACAAGTTGTACTTGCACAAATTATTTCTTACTAGCAGAAAGGGAACCTAAAACTCACTGACTATTTCTGCTTCAAAATAGAAGGAGATACCTAAGAATTATCTAAAGAGCAATTACAATAGCTCCATTCTTTACTAGAGAAGTAACACTGCATATTTGCATAACCAACTACCTTACCCCTTTACAAAACCCATGATCACAATATTCACCTGAAGGATGAAAGCCAAACAGTGCAACTAAGGCCTTACAGATACCTATCCATCTAAAAAGATGAAACTGAAAAGCAGATTAGTGGAATACTGACATCTGGAGTTATTAGGAATAGTACAAGTTCTTTCTCTTCACCTATTGTGATGGTCAAAAAGAAAGACGGTACATGGAGACTATGTATTGATTATAGGCAACTCAATCAATTTACTGTTAAAGAGAAGTTCCCTGAACCTATAGTAGAAGAACTATTGGATGAACTACATAGGACAATATACTTTACTAAGCTGGACTTAAAGCTGGATAACACCAAATCAGGATGCATGAACCTAACATTCATAAAAAAGCCTTCAGATCTCACAATGATCATTATGAGTTTTTTTTGATACCTTTTGGGCTCACTAATGAACCCTCTATATTTCAGAGTCTGATGAATGAAATTTTCAGGAGTCACCTAAGAAGGTTCATTTTAGTCTTTTTTGATGACATCTTGGTGTATAGATTAGATTAGCAACTCTATGTAAAGAAGAGTAAGTGTTTATTTGCAGCCAATGAAATGGAGTATCTACGGCACATTATTTTAGAAAAAGGGGTAGATGTTGATGGAAAAGATTGTGTATGAAAACTTGGCCAAGACCTCAGGCTATAAAGGAACTTAGAGTCTTTTTGGGTCAAACTGGTTACTACATGAGCTTTATAGCTGGGTATAGTACAATTGCAAAACCACTTACTGACTTGTTGTGCAAAGATGGGTTTAGATGGAGTGATGAGGCTCAACAGACATTTGAGAAGCTCAAGGAGGCCATGTGTGCAGCACATGTATTGGCCATACCTAACTTCGATCAAGTATTTATGGTGGAAACTGATGCGTTTAGTCAGGGTATTGGCACAATATTAATGCAAAACGGTAGACCTATTGCTTACATAGGCAAGGTACTATCAAGAAGGCATCAGGTTCTGTTAACTTATGAGAAAGAAATACTAAAAAATGTATTTGTAATCAAGAAATGGAATGCCTACTTGATTAGAAGGCACTTTGCAATCAAGACAGATCACAAGAGTCTGAAACACTTATTAAAGTAGAAGATAACTACATTTACTCAACATGATTGGTTAGTTAAAATGATGGGCTATGACTATGAGGTAAAGTATATAAAAAAGAGCTAACAATTAGGCTGTAGATGCCCTTTCAAGAAGAAGAGTTAGGATGTGGGATGAGGAACCTGTGTTGATGGCCATTAGTGGCATTTCCACTAACTTAATAAAACAAGTACAACTGACTTGGTACACTGATCCCCAACCGTAGTCTTTTATTCAGTCTAAGCAGCAAAATCCTACTAGTTTTTCAAAGTATTTATGGGAAAACAACTAGTTAAGGAGGTATGGTAACCTAATAAAACAAGTACAACTGACTTGGCACACTGATCCCCAACCGTAGTATTTTATTCAGTCTAAGCAGTAAAATCCTACTAGTTTTTCTAAGTATTTATGGGAAAACAACTAGTTAAGGAGTTATAGTAAGTTGGTTGTTGGTAAGGATTTGGAACTAAGAAGGAGTTTGCTTTATTACTTCCACAATAGTACATTGGCAAGTCATTCAGGGTACTAGCCTTCACTTAGCTGGATAAGGGCTGTGTTTTATTAAAAGGGATGAGGCGAGATATAAGAGAGTACATTAGGGAGTGTGTAGTCTTTTAGAAAGTGAAGTATGTGCCAAGTGCTTCACCAGGATTATTGCAACCCCTCCCTATTCCTAATAGAGTCAGGTCAGATATTGGTATGGATTTTGTGGAAGGATTACCAAAATCCCTAGCCAAGGATAATATATTAGTGGTGGTAGACAGGTTGAGCAAATATGGCCATTTCATTGCACTATCTCACCCTTTTTCAATAGCCATAGTGGCCCAAGCATTCATAGATAACATCTTGAAGTTACATAAAGTACCTGAGACCTTGGTATATACAAGGATATGGTGTTTGTGAATCATTTTTGGGATGAACTAATGAAGAAGTTGGGAATCAAACTCAACATGTCTACTGCATACCACCCTCAGTCTGATGGGCAAACTAAGGTGCTTCATAGGTGTTTGGAAACCTACTTGAGATGCATGATAGCTGATAAGCCACAAGAATGTGTTAAATGGTTACCTATGGTAGAGTAGTTGTATAATACTAATTTTTAGTTAGTAGCTCAGTCTACTCCTTATGAAATTTTGTATGGACAACCACCTCTACTGCATTTACCCTACATACTATGGGATTCTCTTAATGAATTGATAGATAGGAACTTGATTGTAAGGGAGGCTACTCTTAAATTGTTGAAATATCACTTACAAAGGGCCCAAGACAGTATGAAGATGCAGGCAGACAAAGGTAGAACTGTCAGGAGATCAGTGAAGGAGATCAAGTATTTTTTAAACCACAGCCCTACAGGCAACTTTTTGTAGCCCATAGACCTTTCATAAGCTTTCTCGCAAGTATTTTGCCTATCAAATTGTGAAAACAGTAGGAAATATTGCTTATCAGCTGGATCTGGCCCCATCTGTAAGAATCTATTCAACTTTTCATGTTTCCCAGCTTAAAAGAGAGGTAGGCACAGTTCTAGTTCAAACTGAGCTACTTGAATTTGTAAAGAATGGCCTAATTATTCTCCAACCTCATGCCATTCTTGATAGGAGATTTGTTAAGAATAACAACAGGCCTTAAACTCAAGTGTTCACTGCCTCCCAGAAGATGCTACCTGGGTTGACTTGCAGCAACTCAACCAATAGTTCCCTGACTTTCTACTTAACACTCAAGGAAAGTGTCTCTTAAGGGAGGAGTATTGTTAGCCAATTTTAATTAATTAAGGGTTTTCTAGTAAGTTTACATGTTCTAGTAGGGATAAAGGTGTCTTTCTCATTGTATTTTTGTTTTCAACTATAAACAGTTGACATGGTTGAGGTGTCCAACTACTGGATCTGCTAGCACGAGAGCTCACTGCTTATAATCAACTCTTTGATATTGTTGTGTTGTTGAATTCTTTTATGAATATTTTCCTTCTCTAATTCTCTGTTATTTTTCTTCTTCTTTTTCTCTTTTTTATTCTTAAAATTCAAAGATATATAGCTATCTCATCCCTTGGGCTATGAACCTGAAACCCTTATTCGAATTTCATGGTATGAAGGGAGAGGGAGATCTAAAAATCATAGAGAAATTGTGCAATCAAATCGAAGTTTGATGAACAAAGAGATCCACCCCACTATCCTTTCGGGCTATGAACCCAAAACCTTTATGTTCATTGCATGGTGCAAAGGAAAAGGAAAATTAAAAAATCATAGAGCAACTATGCAATGAATGTGCAGGATAAATTACGAAAATGACTCTAGAACCCTCTATTTAGAACATAATAAAATTGAACATAAAGAACATTAGACAGAATGTTAGGTGACAATTTGGTAATTAAAAGTGTAAAGGTGTTTTAACTTTTATTGTAGTTGAGAGAAAAGAAATCATTTCACTTACTAATTTTGTTTTCTTAGATCAAAGCAGAAGGTAACGCAACATTTGCGGACTGAAACAGTATTAGTGCCAAGAAAGAAAAAAGAGAAATAGGGGTACAATTGAGATTTCAAGAGTCACAACTATTACGTTTCACAGCAAAGCAATGGCATTATTTAGTATTTACTTTCACGCACAGATTTGAAATTGTTGATAACAGCAACAGATTTACTGCGGGTTTGTGAAAGCAGTTGGTGATTATTAAATGACACGTTGCTCCTGTAGTTTTTCACTTGACACCTAGGCCCTCAGCTACTCTGTCTCTCTCGTATTTCAGCCTCCGATCCCTTCGATTTCGAGAAGCTAAGAAGGACAAGAGAATTTTCCTTGTTTCGATCCATTTTCTCAATTGCTAGGAAATATAAAATTATTATATCTAGAAGAAGAAGAAGATCTGTCTGTAGGTGTTGGATGTATATGTTTTCTTCTTCTCGATCTATGATCTGTTTCTCATCAGTTACTTGGATCGATATCCATGAAATTCGATCTGTGCACAAGTTTGAATATATAATTATATGATGGATCTGCCTTCAAGTGCTGGAAGCTGGTCTATTAGATTTGATTCCATGAAACAAAACAGAACAGAAAGGCAACTCGAGCATAATTCTCGAGGTGTTGGGTGTTGTGTGTACGTGTGTGTGTGGTTTTTTTTTTTTTTTTTTTTTTTCTTGTAGTCTTTTATTTTCTAAGATGATGAAGAATTTGAATTTTATGGTTTATTGTTCGTCTATATGATTACAGCTTCTGAAAACTCCAAGGGTCTTGATCATAATTCTCGAGGTGTTGCGTGTTGTGTGTATGAAGAATTTGAATTTGGAGTCATTCCCATTTATTAACATTGAAATTTATTTATTTGGTAAGAGAGTAATTTTATTTTTTTTGTTTTACCATTATATTATTATTAAGCAGAGAGAGGGGGTGGTTCATGATGTTTTACGCCCTTAATTTTGCCATGTTTCCGATGACAGCTGCGGGGAATACAAAAAGAAAAATATATTTTTTGCATGTGACCACACTTTTTCAGTCATGTAACAGGAAGAGGAAGAGGAAGAGGGTAGCTGGCTGGCCACATGGAGGAATCAAGCCCTAGGCTGTCTTCTTTGGTACAACTATCAAGAGCTGGGTCGATAGGATTCTGCGCCACCCTAGACCAGTAAGAGTTCACTTTCTCACCTTTCCTTTTACATTTCATGTATTATATTTGACGATGACATCAATCATTTGCTTTGGAGAAATTTTTTGCCTCGTGAAGTGCATGGCTTTTCTTTATTTATTTAAAGTAAATTACACCTTCTTTTGAGAAAATGACATTAATATCTAAAATTTGAGTAAATTTATTCTTTTTTTTAATGAATGAAAAAGTTAATGGTATTGTTAAATAATTTTAATAAAATATTAAAAGATTATATTTGTATTTACTAGTGAATTAAATTTATATCCAAGTTGTTAAATTAATTTCTTAACTTAAATAGAATCAAGTCATGATTCATGGCTCAGTTGATTAAGTCGAATTATCTAAGATTTTTTTTATAAGGCATGATTTTGATAAAGCTTTTCTACAATTGTTTTTACTTGTGCATTTTTATAAGTACAACCCTATATAATATAAATATATAATTTAGAATAATATCAAGAATTGTCAAAATAGTAAAAATGAAAAACAAAAATAATTTATTATAATCTCAAGAATAATAAAAAAAAAAATTACTTAATAAATTTACTCAAAAAGTTTATATAAATCTATATAAGAAAATTAAAAACAAATAAATTAAGAAATTTAATTATAGCTGATTCGTTTTTTGTTTTCATTTCAAATTTAAATTTATGAATAAGAAATTTTATTAATTATTTACTTAAATAATTATTTAGAAAATTCTGTTAATTATTTACTTAAATAGTTGTTACTAGTTTATATAAAAAACTTGACTAAAAAATATGACATTTATTATCCATCATTACATATTAAACTTAGATAGTTTACTAAGATTTTATTTTAAAAATAAATTGATTAGTTTATTTTAGTTTACAATTAAATTCTATTTTGACTAATGTACAATTTTAAAAGCTTGAACAAAGATATTTTTTATAAGAAAAGAAAAATGGGAAAGAACGGGTTGAGTCGGGTCTATTTATCATGATCCATGGATCAAATTTAATTGGATTGGATCTGATCTAATGTGTTTTGGATAAAGAGCGGATTGAGTCAGATTAGACCCGATCCGATCCATCAGCATCCATGGTATCTTCAAAGTACCAAAAGTCTTTTTTTTTTCTTCTTTTCTTTTCAAATGAATACTTATTTTTTGATATCATATTTTCTTTTCTAATTTATTTTCTTAATAGTGATTTTAATTTTTTTTACTTTTACTATATTATGTCTAATAAAACAATATTTAACACAAAATAAATTAAGTTATTATTGATATTTTATAAAGAAATAACTCATGCCATAAATTTACAAGGCAACTAAGTCTTAATTTTAACATTTTCTCTTCAAATAAATGTCAAGAGTTTGAATTGAAATATATTTCAACCACTTTAATCCTTATATTTATATCTATATTTTTAATTTATTAGGAGTAAAGTATTTAATTTAGTAAATTTTTTTTTTTTGTCAAGAAATCAGTGAATATATATAAATTTAGAAAACTTATATTAATTAATAAAATGTTGCCATTTTTCATCTATTTTTTTTTCTTCATATTTTCAACCAATAAATTGAAATAAAAAATTATTATTTTCTTCAAAGAATTTGAATTCATATAATATAAATTAAAAAATTTTAAAGTTCATTCATGAAAAAAATAAATTAATCTTTTTTTAATTAATTTTCAAATTTAATGAATTTATATATAATTAATATAAGTGTAATTAATTTTATTTTATTAGAAATAAAAAATTGAGGCTTCTATCAAGAAAATAAATTTAAAAAAAAATAAAGAATAGTATAAAAAAGTTAGTATTATGACTCATTTGGAAAGAAAAGAGTAAAAATAAGGCTTTTTATTATTTTGAAGATACAAATATGACTTTTTAGTATTTGAGCCAAATTATTTTGTAATATCGTTAACTTTTTTATCCATCCAAGTGACAGGAGTGTCCACTTCCCTTAATTTTGAATTTTAGTATCATTTCACCAAACCTCAAAGAATGAGAGTGTAATTTGCTTAGTTATTTATTAGGGCTAGAGAGAAAGAAGAGGAGAAGAGTATAGAAAAAATAATATTTATTATTTGTCTGATTTGTGAACTTAAAAAAATTGAAATGAGAAGAGACCAAGATAAAGACACGTTTCTTATTTGGGAGTTGGATAAAAATAAAAGGATATAATATAATATTATATCTTTATGATTTTGCTCTTAAATAGTTTAGTTGAATATTAATAGAAAATAATGAGATATAGTTGACATTATAGTCAAAGATTATAAATTATTTATATTCTCATTCCAAATCTTCCCAAAAACTAAAAATTTAGGTTTTGAAAAGATTTATAGTGGATATATATGTATCCCTTTATTTTCTCTCCAAGTATTAAAAATTAAAATAAATCAAAAAATAATAATGGTACTCTATTCTCTTATTTTCCCTCTTCATTTTTCTCCATCTGAAAAATGCCTTTGGATGCAATGAATTAGAATTGAAGTTGTGAATTGGACAATTCAATTCTAATTTTCCTTTTAGCGCACATTTTAGAATTTAAATTAGAATTTTCAATGAAACACCATTTTTAATTCTTTTAGGGAGATCAGGTTTATAATTTTTGAGCATCTGTTATTCTTGACAGCCACTTACTTATGACAATACATCATACTATAAAATTGGCCACCACCACCGCCACCGACAACCATAGTTACCATCGTTAGCCATTACCTACCAGCGACTTCTACCACTCGTTATTGACCATCACCACTGCCACCACTATAACTTTTGATCTGTCAAATACAAAATCAATTATCATTAGAATCTATAAAAAATGACAATGATCATCGTCAACCACTATCGAGACAACTTCAAACAAAGACATCCATTGCCAAGCCTTTTAGATATGATGACAACTACTGTTAAAATTTGTCTGAACATTGATAGTCACTGTTAGAATCCACCAGAGATGACGACAACCACAACATGTAGCCACCGGAGATGACAACTATAGTCAAAAGCTGCTTAAAACTACAACAACTACTGCTAAGTACTCAAAGTATAATTCTATTTGTAATCCTTAATGTAATCTAAATTACTATATTGTAGTTCTAATCAATTCCATTTTGAATTGAATTGAATTGAAATTGATTTTTCAATTCTAATTCAATGGATCTGTTAGTCTTAGCACAGTTCAAGTGGCATGATACCAAATCTTATGCTCTATCCCACCCCCAGGTTGTAGGTTCAAATCTTGACCTCTCCTCAAACCAAAAGATAAAAAAATAATTAATGGATCTAAATGCAACTTTAAGAAAAACAATATTTGGGTGAATTATATTAGACTGTCTTATATTAATTGTGTACTGGCTTATGCCTCTGAAAACCCATATTACTTGAGGAGGATTCTGATATTAGAATGTCTTATATTAATTGTTGCAAAATATGATTGAATTAGATTATATCAAAACTTATAAAGTTATAATTTTTTTTATATTTTATATTTTATTCTAATTTATATATTATTATTATTCATTTAATTATTCTAACTTTTTTTTGAATATGTAAATATGATCATAATTATTTTTAAAAATATTATAGAAATTATCATATCAAAATTATTATTTTTCAAAAAAAATAAAATATTTTAATGACAAGTGAAATTAAATCACTATTATATATATATATATTTTTATGAAAAAAGCTTTTATTTTATATAATTTTGACTTTAACTTTGATTTTTTTTTTTTTTATTCGGTGACATGCACCAAATATGTAATTAAACAATATAATATAAAAATATTTTACTTATCTTATCCAACTTTTCTTGTCCAGCTAGAAAAGAAAGCTCCTTCTACATTAGTGAAGTGAAGACGGATAAAATTACACATCCTATTACTAAATGTCGGTGAATGATCTTCAGGCTAGGTCTAAACTTTCTTTCTCTAATTGATCCTGTTACGTTCACCAATCGGCAGGCAAAAAGTCTAAAAGCATTTCTGATAATCTACAAAGTATTCGTGGGTCTTCTTCCTTCGCCTTCTTGTCTCAGTTTGCCTCTTCTTCGTCTCTACCATTAATATCTTCAGGTTAGTGAAAATCTCCTTGTTGAACCATTGGGATTTTCTGAAAGATTTTTAAATTTCCCTTTGTATGCTTTTGTTCCTCCTATAGTTTCATGTAAATGTTTGCGCTTTGCACCTCTGCATCTGCTTTTACGTTTAGTTCGATTCATTTGCTTAAATGAAATTTTTATTACTCCTCTCCCCCATATGAAGTCTTATTACGTTGATTATGTTGTTCTGAACTAGAACTATTGAGTATTGAGACCTGGTTACGCAATTTACAACTTACCTAATAACGACACCTTAAGATTGTATTAAATTTGATTATGGTCCTTTTTTTTGGGTAATCTTTTTTGTTTTCTTCATTGATCCTTCTTCTCATCTACATTCTTTAAATTGGTAGTAACATTGTAGACTTTTGTAAGATTGAAATTGATTTCACCAGATTAGGTTCTAAAATGAATTTGGGTGGATTTAAGTGGTCTGTTGATAGTTGGAGTATTCCATGAAAGTGTACTATGTTTTCTGATTTTCTTAATTTCAGCTGGATATTGTTCTGAGATGGCTGGTGTTTTGTTATTTGTGACTTAAGGTAGAATGGTTTCAGGTTCTAAAGCACTAGCAGTTAATATCTTTCTCTTTGATTTTTTATTTTTATTTTATTTTTTCATACTCTTTTTATTTATTTATATAAAAATAATGATTTTATTGATAAATTTTTTTGAAGTACACAAGGTGGGTATATAACACCCTCTAAAGACAAGAAAAGCAATTACATATTGCAAACCTACCCATCTAAGAAGTTTGTAATAGACACTATTAAGGAAGAGGGTAGATGAGTAGAAACCCAAAGGAACCACAAATTAAAAAAGTCCTCTTTCGGTTGCACATAGTCGCTTCCACATTATAGAAGATGTGTTTGTTCTTTTCAAGCCAAATCGCTCACATTAAACATTGAGTGGCTGCCTGCCAAGCTATCTTACTACTTCTTCTCTTTCCTCCCTTATGCCAGCTGAACATAAGTTTCATATTAGTGCCAGGTATCACCCAGTGAACCTTTAAAAAGTACAAAAACCTAAAAAAAAAATTCGAGAACTATTTCTTATTAAGATCTGGATATGGGATAATGAATAAAAAGATGATCCACACTTTCCCTTCTGTTCTTGCACAAACTACACCAACAGGCGATACAGATACCTCTATTCACAAATTGTCTATTCTTCATATACGATTAAGAGATGAAGTCCAAATGGAGAAATTGACTTTAGAAGGCACTTTAGCCTTCCAAACATCTTTCCACATAAAAGGAAAAATATTAACCTTATTCATCTGTTTATAAAAAATTTTAACGGAGAAGGCTCATGCACTACTTTGGGGCCAACCTATAACATCTTCCCCTTCCCCATTAACCTCAGCCTTGTAGAGCAATTGATAAAAAAGCTTTCATCGAATCCATTTCCCAATCTTGCCCATTAACCTCAGCCTTATTCATCTATCTTGATCACATCCCAACAGCTTTTAAAGAAAGCCATGGTAAAGCCATCAGGGCGTGGGGTGTTGTCTCCATTGCAAGATTGCAAGGCAGCTAGTACTTCCTCCTCATCAAAATGACTCTCGACATGATTCTTGTCCGCATTAATAATAGAGTCAAAAGTTAGTCCATTTAGGGTTGGACACCATTGTTCAGGCTCGGTGTAGAAGTTCTGAAAAAACTCAGTAATGCCGTCAATCATCTTGTATGTTTGAAAGCTCAAACCATTAACACAAATGTTACTGATGTAGTTACAACTGCTTGAATTTGCCACGTGAAAAAACTTGGTATTGTTGTCTCCTTTTTTGAGCCAAAGTGTTTTAGATTTATGTCTCCAGAATATCTACCCCCTCAGGAGAAGGTTCTCCCAATCCACATCCATAAACGCTTGTCTTTGGGTCTTTTCCTCAGTTAAATAAAGAACGTCTCCCAGAGAATCCAAAACACATAGACCTCTAAAAGAAATATTTTTTGGGAGTCCACCAATCCAAAGACTTCTTTATTCCATCTTACCAAATCCCCTTTGAGCATTTTCAGTTTCTTAGCTAGCACAAAGCTAATTGCCATCCACCAAATAATTCTCCCACCAATTACTGACTAGCACACTAAAACCGTCCACTTTTAACCACATTTTCAAAATGAAACGGGTCTCCCTCTATTCAAGAGGTACTGTTTCTTGTATTTGTTCTTAAAGTTCATCTGATCATTACTGATTGATCTGATCATGTTCAACCCCTCAGAATCTGTTCAGTTTCTGGGAAATCAAATGTGGCAGGAAAATGAGATACTATTTCATACTCTCGAATTCGTTTTTTTTTTTTTTTTTTTTTGCTTTCTTTGGTTATGTAAAACTAATTTCCAATTTGATTGGAAGTCTATGGGATTAATTTCTTGAGTGTTTGATATAAGTTTACATAATAAGGGTTAAAGGGTTTGATTGTGGTTCCAGGAATATTTTAGGATTACACAACAGCAATGATAAAATTCTGCCCACTTATTCATTATGTTTGTCCATATTTCGTGTCAAATATCCATTGATAATTACCAAGTTAACTTTAGTAGTTTCATATTTTATGATGTGTTTTTTCCATGATAAGTCTGTTGTATATTTGTATGTGTGTTTTCTTTCTTTCTTTCTTTCTTTCTTTTTTTTATTTATTTATAAAAAAGTTGTATGATATTATTATGATATAGGAATAGTGATTGGCCTTTTATGACGTTAGGAGTTGAGAAGTTATGAGATCAGATGTAGATTTTTAATCTCAACTTCTTTTTCTTGAAGAAATTTTCAACTTCAAAATTTAAAAATTGAATTTGAATAACTTTACCACTCAAATTTACGGTTTTAGTTATTTTAAAGTCACTCATGTCTTCTAAAAATAAATAAGGAAAACTTCAATGATATAAGTGAGAAGTGTTAAGACTCTTCAAAAAGATATTCCAGCAATCAAAATTTGGGAGAATGTGTATTCTTAACCTTGTAACTTTATGGGATCTCTTTTCTTAACCCTATGCGTGTATTATTAGCATGGTTTTCTTTTAACATCTACTATTTTCTAGTTTCTTGTGTTTCAGTCAAAAATTTGCATATATAGGTAGGCTGTTTTTTTTTTTTTTTTTTTTTTTTTTTTTTGACTCTTTAACCCTAATCAACGTTTTCTTCCTTTCATTTCTCTATCCCTCTAGCCCTATCTATCTGTGTCTCTTTTGCTCAATTAAAAAAATATATTTTAATTGTAATGCTTTGTGTTAATCTGCAGACAAAAATATATTTTTCACTTAGAACAAATCCCACTTATTTTTGCATTTGTCTTTCAGTCACATTAGGAAACATAAGATATTAGGCTTATTGCTAAGAACAGAGACAAATTCTAGCTTGTAAATAAAATAACTTTTTTTTCCCCTTCCATAGCACATGTTAATTGTTATGCTCTTTTTATGATATCCTGCCTATGTAGGGGCTCGTTCTTCTATACATGGGCACTAAATTCTCAAACAAATGCTATCTTGTTTTGCATACCTACGAAACAAATATCAATCTATCTATCTATATATATTATACTAAATGTTTTCACTCTGTGTGTTGTACAAGTTGTGACGGCTGCATATTTTGTAGAATGGTATAATTAGGAAAGAAAACCTGGAATTTATGCTAGGAAACATCACTGGTCAAGAAATGACAATTCAAAGGGGTTGATCTTCGGGCATTTCCAATAAGTGATTGAATTGAAAATATATGAAATTTTAGTTTTAAGTTTTTTGTTATTGACTCTAAAAATCTTCTATGTTCACCAATTCTGAAAGTTATTATTCTGCATACATATGACTCACTATGTTTCTTTGACATTTTGTAAGTTGAATTGAAAGTAGATGAACTTTTAGTTTTAATCTTGATGATGTTACTCATAGAATAATTAATTTTAGTATCTCTAAATTCAATTTCTTTTTAATACATTGTGCAGCTTTGCTTCACAGGTGCTTAAAATGAACACATAAAATTGAGTTTGATGGGGAGTTTAAGAAGGTGGACGATGTTACTATTCAGTTACAAGGAAGAACATTTCATATCGAATACTACAAAGATAATCATGTGGCAGAGGACATATCCGATGCAGCAAAACGATTAAGGGGACATAATGTTGCTGTTGCATTTCCCTTGAGAGTTAAGAACTCCATTTTTTTCGAAACTATTGGACCAAGCCTAGCTACATTCTTGAGTTCATCGAGTAACAGAAAATTACTATTTGATTTTAATCAACATGGAGATGCATTCAGAGTCTCCCAATTTTATAAGAAGATTGTGAGGTAAGAATTTATTATTTTTTAAATAGAGGATATAAAAGTTTAAATTATTAACAAAGTTAAATTTATGTCTAGGGATTTGATTCAAACCGTGATAAGTTTAAAGAATGATGGTCTATATGCTGACTTGTCACTTGAAAAAATCTTAATTGATGGATTGAAGTTAATATGCCCACGCATTGAAGTGGCAAGTTTATCTTGCATTGGTATGTATTGATTTTGTTATTATTTTTGATATGATTCTGTTTTATTATCTTTCCTAAGAATGAAATCTTGTCCTCTAATTTTCTTATTTTTCTATTTTACTCTACTTTTTTTTTCATGACAGGAAATTGTAATTTCAATGACTTGAAAACTGCATTGAACAGGATGCTTGAAAATCTGGAATTCAAATATCTGGGCAACTATCCTGATGGGGCTGATCCTACAAAAGTCAAGATGAAGATCATGGATCCTGAAAATGGCAAGCTCATAAATTCTCTTCGAGATAGTAAGTAAGATTTGTAGTTTTTATTGTGGCACATCTTATATCTTAAGATCTGTAGTTTTTATTGTGTCACACCTTATATCTTACTGCTCAAACTCTAAATAATAGGGAGTTGTGGATTTACATTTGAATTTTTTCTAATTTTTTGGCTGAGAATAATACATATTGAGTTCCTTTAATAAAGTAATACTTATCTTCAAACTTCTGAAGATGAAGCAATAAAAATGTGCTATAGAAGTTTTCCCCATGGAAGTGTCATCTTGGGTTAAGCCTGTGGAGTTGAGAAAAATTCAAGACTGTAAAGAACTGGTTACTTTTCAAAATTTGATTAGAAACTCAGTTTCAAATCTTGTGCAGTAATTTATCATATTCTTTGAAAGGCATATGATACTTGTGAAACTAGAGCTTCTCTCAATAAATTCATTAGAAGAAAACAAGAGCTTAGGAGGGACTACATCAAAAACTTCCTTCATTACATTTCAATTTCGTAACATTGAAGTTACATGACGAAATAAGAACGAAGCAACAAATGCTGAGTTTTGAAAGTCAGATCCCTCTGAAACAAGTCCCAAAATAAAAATCAGAAGTTAACAGGTTGTTAACTGATTACCTCAATTTCTTTCCTTAGCTTTTCTTCCCTCCTGTTTTAATCTGCATCACAAACTCAATGCACATCTCCCCAATTATATAACAGCAAAGTGAGGTGCTTCTCTGGTATCTCACAGCATATAGCCCTACATGGTTCTCAAAACAGGTTTGGCATCCTAGCAACAACTTTTGGCTGAACACTTCCAATCAGTCTTAAATTAGTTAAAACATATAGCACAATGAGTTTGAAATACACAGTAAGTTGAACTTAAACATGTAAAAGTAAACTTTGCAATAAAGGTAATGTAAGTTGAGACTACAGTTTTAAGAATAGACTATATAATCATTTGCATAACAGTTTTTTTCACAAAATATCATAGCAGTATACAGAACTAACATGAAATTTGGCAGTGTGTAGACATACTTCACATCTTTGTGATTTCACCATTTTAGATTTCCCTTCCATGTTTAGTGCAATTCCTGGCCAGCCTATTTGGGACAATTCTCTTCTACAATATACATCCATACAAAACCAAATTCTTCCACGTTCTTGAGCGAAATAGACATTGTTTGATTTTGAAATCCATTTGCCAGACTCATGGTAAATATGCCCTTCATTCATTTTCTGAAAACTGTTCCTCAGAATTTCTATTTCGGTACAATCCTTTTCACCAAAATTCACAAGTTCATTTTAGGATCAAAACCCTGTCTTAATTTTGTAAGTATTTTGCTCAAAGGCCAATTTCTATACAGAAACCCTCATTGGCATGCAAAAAATTCAGAGGATAAAACTTTAGTTTATCTGCAATCAATAAACAAGTTTCATCTGAGTTCAATTTATGCAAGAAAATGAAATAAAACCATTAGTTTAACATCCTACCTACTTTCCTCTTTTGCTTATTGTTCTTCAGTATGGTTCACAGCTAAATACTAGCTTTCCTTTCTTCCTACCTCCTCTTTCTCAATTCCGTAGCAGTTTCAGACCAAGGAGAAATAAAATATACTTTTCTCTTCTCTGTGTGTAAGATAGTTATATGTTCTCTTTCCTAAAGTGTCTCTCCGCTGCTCTCTCTCTCTAAAAGTCAGAATTGTTTCTTTTTGGTTGCTAATTCTAATGGTGAGAACTAAGAGGTGGTAAGATGAAGTCACTGCAAGTGACACTAAGGTGGAGTGTGCGAGGTATTTCAGCTGCCAACTCCCACTAAGTTTATGAATGGACTGTTTGCCATGCATACTCAAAAGGGTTGCTTTTACAATCGAGTCCTTAGGGCAGAATTCTTTTAAGTTCTTACATTCCCAATTAAGATATGTTTGCAAGTTATAAGTACTGATTAATTGTTACTCCAATGTTTTAAGTTATTAGTTATTGATTTAAATAATTTTGTTAACCTAATTACAGCTTGATCAAGCCAACTAGGTCTTTTAGAAGAAGTAATTTGAAAATGGAAAATATTTAGAAGAAGTACAAAAGGTGGCTACAATTCTCCCACCAATGACAAAAAGTAACGATCATTTATTACATTTTAAGCTATCTTAGAAGTTTGTAAGAGATTCTAACGATCGAGAGGGTAGGTAAATTGATGTCCATTGGAACAACAATGTTACAAAACTCTTAGAATGACTAACAAATGATCCACACTTTCCCCCTAGTTTTTGCACAAGCAACACCAACTCACGATGATATCAATGTTCCTCATATTTTTTGCTGTAAGTAGGCAATTTAGAGAATAGGTCCAAACGAAAAAAGCAACTTCAGACAACACTTTAGCCTTCCAAACGGCTTTCCACAGGGAAGACATATAGCTCCAGTATTGAGCTGTTTATAATAATTTTTTTAACAGAGAAGGACCCTAAACCACTTGGTGCCTAACACATAACATCTACCCCTTCTCCAAGGACCTTAATCTTGGAGAGCAAAGGAAGCAAGTTTATCTCTCACTAAACCATATATATCGGGAAATATGTTCATTAAAGGATATTTCAAACAACACACATCCTTCAAAAACAAGACATTTTCCCCATTGCCCACCTCAAAATGAATAAATATTTAAAAGCATCCCATCATTTTTTGATCTCTATCTGCACATAGACATCATAAGAAACTCTTCCTTTTAAAGTTGACCATCCGTTCAAATCTAACCCATATTTCTGAACAATGACCTGTCTTTATAAACTATTGGGTTTGCGTGTAAACCTCCAAAGCTATTTTCTCAATAAAGCAAACTTTCCAGATTTCTAATATTCAACCCCCCCATACTCATAAGATTGACGTATGTCATCCCATTTGATTAGATGAAACTTGTGCTCACCATTTTTTCCATGCCATAAGAAATCCCTATATAGCTTTTTCAATCTACTAGCAATAGAAATCAGAATTTGGAATAAGGATAGGAAGTATGTAGAAAGGCTAGACAAAGTACTCTTGATTAAAGTAGCCTTGCCCCCTTTTGACAAATACAATCTTATTCATCCTGCGCTTCTCGGGTCTTTCAATTATAGAATCCCAAATCTAAGTTGCCTTAAAGGTAGATCGTAAGGATAACACTAAATAAGATAAAGGAAAAGAAGAGACCTTACACCCCAAAACACTAGCCAATTCTGTAACATTTTTCACTTTCCCAACTGGCACCACCTCACTCTTAGACATATTGATCTTTAGACTAGAGATTGCTTGGAAGCTGCAAAAGATAAACCTTACTGACTGTGATTGCTCGTTATTCGCTTCACAAAATAACAGAGTATCATTAACAAACAACAAATGAGAAATCCAGAGTTGTTAGATGTTTTGTTAACCGCAACATCATTCAACCAACTTAGCGGACCCTCATGATTAATCATCTACTGAAAGCCTCCACCACAATAAATAAAGAGAAAATGAGATAAGGGATCTACTTGTCGTAATCCTCTTGAGCTTCCAAAGAAACCCACTGGATGCCCATTAATAATGAAAATGCACATGTGGATCCAATTCAGTCACCTTCCTCAAACCCCATTCTTTCCAAGAGATATAAAAGGAAGCTCCAATTAACACGGTCAAATGTTTTTTTCACATCAAATTTGCACACCAAACCTGATATCGAGGATCTAAGTCTAGAATCAACATATTTGTTTGCTAAGAACACTGAATGAAGGATTTTTCTTCCATACACAAAGGCATTTTGCGATTTGGAGATGATCTTGTCTAAACCACCTTAAGTCTTTGTGCAAGAACTTTTGTCAATAACTTTTACACACTCCCAACTAAATTGATTGGGCGATATTTTTCAATGTTTGTCACAACACTTTTCTTGGAAATCAGAACTAGAAAAAAGGCATTAAGCCTCCTTTCAAAGAAAGCATTATCGTAGAAGTAATGGATTGTACCATGACATCCTCTTTTACATCATCCTAACAATTGTTATTGTAGGGCATGCATCCAAGTATGACACTTACACATGTGCATGGTGAACATGGACTGCCACTAAGTAAACAGTGGTAGCACTGATTTACTCACAAGTCTTGTTTGAGTCCTATTAAGTCTTAGCAACCAATTAGTCGCCTTGTTATGCGCTTTTAATCAAAATTGCATTTATTTAATGATACAATTTTTAAATGATACCTACATTAGCGTGCCAATATCTAATGTTTGAACTTATCAATATTTACTTGTATTTTATTATTTTTTATTCAATTAATTAATAATCTGTTGTACTTTATTATTTATCTCATTTATGCCACACTTGGAGAATTACAAATAAATTATACACATATTAAGAATATTTACATGTAGTCCTGCATAAAATTAATTTCAGTTTGTTTATTATGTTCATATCAATGAACTCATAATCGGTTTCACTACCATTTAACCTAGCGTTTTGCACACGTGTTGATCAACATTAATTAGCAATTCAACAAACAAAAAACTAGTACAGGAAGATGAGGTGTTACATATTGAAATGTGATATAAAACTTTTCCTTTGGTGCTAGGTTGTTTTATTTTATTTATTTATTTTTAATTTTTTCTAGCAAAAGAACATCACTTTTTACCTCAATTGTGTTTTGGGACTGGGCCAGAAGGGTGGAACTTATTAATGAAGTAACCCAACTTGAGAAGTCAACAAATGTCATTTCAGCAGATGTTTGACAAAAGTTTTATAGGGGTGCAGTATCCTCGAGAACCAAGAATGTTTTGGTGATGATTGGGAGACAAAAATTGAAGAAGATAAAGATCTGAAAAGTCTGAAATTGATATATGAACGACAAAAAGCACTCAGGCGGAGACAAAAAGCAGCAAGTGCAGTTTCTTCCGAATGTTCATTGACAATACCATTAAAACTGCCAAATCCGTTTTTGGGCTGTTTATTGTTTATGACTGCTGCATTTTCCCATTTTGATCTGCATCAACAAGAATACATACAACAGAATCAATTGGTAAACATTCCTTTGCTATATGTTTTCTTTTAAGAAATGTATACTCTAATGATTGCTTTTTCTCTAATTTTTATTTTGCAGCATCCGTTTGCAAGCATAAAAGAGCTGCAATGCCGTTTCGAGTCTGTCTTCCCTGGACATGTTTTCTACATTGTTGAGAGGACTACAGATCTTACATATGACCTCCCAGTATTGACGGATGATTGGAAAGTATGAGAAATGTGGCCACATCTGTAAATTTGATTGGGATTTGATGTTCAGTGTTTGCAACATGCCTTTTCAACTCTTGTTTTTGGAATAGCATTACATTTAAGTTTTATTAAATATTTCCTTTTGTGTTTGTTATGGACATATGATTTTCAATCTAAATAGAACTCTCTACATTTATCCGGTTTATCATATTACTTTTTGGTTCTTGATATATTTATTGTATGTTTCTGGTCCTTGGCAAGAAACAAGTCACGTCTCTATATATTTCTGGAAGCAACCTACTTGAAACATAGATACAGTGTACATTATTCAGGCTATTCTCTTGAGACATGTTGTACTCCATTTGAAAAAAGCTCCTTTAAATCTGACCTTTTGATATGAATTCTGAACATACCACCTTTATTGCCAGGCAGAAGCCTAGAAGCAACAAAGGGAAGGGTTGTTTTAACAACATAAGGTAATTTACTGAATACATTATGAGCAATATTATTGTTAATACCTGGGTCCCATTTGTTAATTACTTTGTTTGCCTAGTTGATTTCTGGAGGTGAAACCAGTTCAGTGATTTCAGTTTCCTTCAATTTTGGTGCAACAAAAGCAGTTGCATTTTCGTTAGGAAATTCATCGAACACTTGGTGAGTGTCTTTCCTTCTTATATTGTGAATTTCAGATCCTTTGCTTTCATATTTTAGCCGTACAACCGAAATCGTTGATTGTTGACACTTCTGATTAGTCTTTCGTTGCTCCTCCTGATCTGGTTTTGTATATCGAGTTGCTCCATTGATTCGTTGAGACAGAAGCTCATTCAATTCCTTGAATCCACAATCCCCTGCTTTGGTACCTTCTCCATTGTCCATGATGTCCATCCTCCCCCTGACAGCTATTGTATTTTCATTCGCTCATTTGGTTGCTCCTTGCAAGATAACTTCTTTTGGCTACTCAGTTAATGAAGAATCAGTTTCTATGTTATAGACATTCATCTTCGAAAGGGAACTTTCATCGACCTTAACTAAAGGCTGGGTAACTATTTCTGGAGCAGTCTTAATGGTGTTGGTATTTTTCTGTGAAGTGAGACTTTGATCGAACAGTTGGTGAGCATCCTTTGTAGATGCATCAGTGGGCTATGCAGATGGAATTTCATTGATTCCACCTATAGCCGGAGGTGATGCTGCGGGATTCACCATATGCGGCCATTGAAATTCTTTCGTAGCAATGAAGGATTTAGGAGTTAGAGGAGCTAAGTATTCTAAGCGATGGTCAAGATGTATCATGAAAGCTAGAATCTCATCAAGGGAAGTTTGAACAGCAGCCCATCTAGAATCAGGGCTTTGGATGATGGCTTCACCGGATTGTTGAATATAATCCATGGTAGAATCAGTAGAAGGTGAAAACAACGAGGGCATCATTGATAGATGTCAAATCTATCACAGGGCTTAATCTGACCAGAATTTATTCAATAAAACAAAGTAGAGTTACAATGAGTGAGAAAGAAAGGAATTACAAGGGGGAGATAATTCTTCTAACAATTGCTCAAATATGATAGTAAGTTGCTCCTTATATAATGAGTGTGAGCCTCATACACTGCCAAAAGTTGTTATCCAGCTCATTGGTCCAGCTAGAACACTTTGCCTGCTGTCAATTGACCCACTCTTCTCATCATGTGCACATTAGTGGTCTTCAACATTAAATAGTTTATAATTGAAAAGGATTGGCTTTTTGTCCATAAAAGAAAGAAGGCGATGCCTAGGAGTCTAGAGGTTGACATTTTTATAGTTGTGTTGCACTATGCTTCACGGTAAAAGCATAATGAGTAGCTGGACTGCAAAATTGAGTACCGGCAAGATATGGTTGAGAATAAGTTTGGGAGAGCAGCCATGGATATGATTAGTGATTAGCGGGATGGACCAAACATCTGGGAAATTGCGTTTCTAGGAGGATTTATTCACTTATTTTGTGTTATTTTTCTCTTGAAATTTCCTTAATCCAACTCTATAACATGTTTACACCAACCATTGAAACCTAACCTTTTGTATAGCACTGATAACACATGAAAAGAATTATCTTTTGGCACTAGTCGGCCCACATGAACATTCTGTGCAGTGTGCATTCATTAACTTAAGAAGAAAATATGCAACTAGAAAGAGAGGCAACAAGAAGAAGCTGCATGAAGTAAGAACGCTGTTTTGAATATCATCAATAATAAATTTTCATAACCCTTCTGTTTGAAAACAAAATAAAAAAATACAATTTATTTCATTTTAAACGAGTTCTACAGTTCATTTCATTTTGAATGAATTTCTTATTTGGAATGAAAATTACATTTATAGAATTTAGTCTAATTCTCTTATTTAAAACAAATGAAGAATTCATTTTAGTTTAATTATTTTTTTTATACTATTCTCAATTTTTTTTAATTAAAACTAGCATTGATCAACTAAAAATAAAAAGAAGAGGAGAATAATTGTTGTTCAATGAACAAAAGATATGTTGAGGGGAAAAATCTTTATAGATATAGTTTGATGAATATTTGAGATGAAGTGATGGTGACTCTTTATCGAATTATTTCAGTGAAAAGTATGTGTGATATCAAGAATAAAAATGTCATTTGAGGTGTACAACATAAAAATTTATTTCAAATGAATTTCACAAAATGACACCCAACCTATTTGGTGTGGAATTCATAATTAAATAAAATGTGGATTTCAAATGAACTTTATTTAAATTCTACACAATTTCATTTGTTCCAAACATAAAAAATGTATAATTTATTTGAAATGAATTGAATTATATATTTTTTAGGTATTCCAATACGTTGTAATAACTAAAAAAGATTAGCATGTACAAGGTAAAAAGACAATAATATTAAAACTCTCAAAAGTCAAGACTAAGATAAGACAAAATAAATTATTGACAAGACTGTAAGTAAATATACTTACTACATAAACATTGGTATGAGAATGAGAGGGAACTTATAGACGTCAACATTTGTAATGTCTATGCGGGAGTGGAGGAATAGAGGCCTAAAGATTTAAGAAAAATTATATTTAATTCTCAATTGGATTAAATTCGAGGGATGGAAAGTGTTAATACATGTTTGTTCTAATTCAACACATGCACTACACGTGACAAAGCAATACCTGAATACTTGTTATCATATGATTGATAGCTTACCCTCTCTCTTTATCTATATACATAAGAGCCTAAGCTTCCTTTCTATATTTAGGTTCTGAAGTCTCTCCATCTCTTTACATTTATTTATTTCTTTACAAATGTACTGACTCAAGCATTTGAATGCACACGAGGAGACCTCCTAAACTTGACAATTTTGGCATTAACACTAATGCCGTCTGTGAGAACCCATCCAATTTGGGTTCTTCGATTCTCACACAACTCTTTTAAGCTATCGAGCTCTTGATGACTAACAAGAGAGAGAGAGAGATCATAAACATAAAACAACTCAATGTCATACTCGGGTATTAACTTGGAACCTTTCAAATTGGAACCTTTCTCTTATGGTCCTTCATCTTGGGTTCACACCCATCTCGACCTTATAATGCCACAATAATCCCGCTTATGCATCAGAATCCTCCACCCAAGCACCAAACTAAGAGCCTAGCTTCACACGGGCAACAATGCAATCGAGTGCACCGCTAAACAGCTTGATAGCTTCCCATTGGTAAACCAGGAGAAGGGAGCCCGTCAAATAGGTTTCCAGCATCTTCTGGCAAATCACTGTTGAATCACTACATTGTTGCACCCGACCTATCAGTGCATCTTGTCCAAACCACACGTGAGGCTTTACACTCCCACACCCGCCCCTAGAAGTCCCTACGTATGTAGCCTTAAGATCCAAATTTGGGCTCAAATATGCTTTATTTGGGATCGACTTTGCAGCCTGCCAGCTCAGGAGCTCAATTAAGCACTAGGTAAAGTCCTAAACAAGCTCGATTCATCGACTAGCCTACCCACAATTTCGCTCAGCCCAAGCTCCATGTCTCGGGTTCTTCAGGTCGAGTAGCCAAATAAACTCAATCTTGTGATTCAGCTCGGCCTAATCACTGCCAGTCAAGCCTCGGCTCGAGCCCCAGGAGCTCAACTCAGACTTCAACTCATCCTAAACATACTAAGTATAGAAAAATTACTGTATGGTCCTATATCTTTATCCATTTACACAATCGCCCTGGATATTTACATATTTTTTACACACCAGCCCTAACATTTATAGATTTTCACAATTGGCAAAGTTTCCTAAAACTTTTACACTTCTACATGGGAGGCTTAATTTTCATTTATTTTTTTTTTGCAAAAGTGGCACTATTTTTTACATATTTACTAAATGGATCCATATCTCTAGTTTTTTTACAAGTTTGCCAGGCCTTCTGCTATCCATTAAAAAGGCCTAAAAACCTTTAATCCTTTTGCGCAATTGCCTACAGCTTTCATATTTTCAAAAAATGAGCTATTATTCTTGTATTTTCATAGCAATGGCCTAGAATACCACGCTTATCTAATTTCATATTGGCTTAAGTGCCCAAATCACATGATAATAAGAAGAACTAAGTCATGATTATTAGAAATTGGACTACATTTTGAGACCTCGAGCTTGGATTAAGATATCGTTTATTTTGTTTGTAGCCGTGGGAGTAAAGACATAAAAAAAAAAATTATGTTTAGATTTAATAATTAATTAGAATTACTCAATGTTATTATCTTTGTGCTTGGTCTCCAAGATTGTTCAAACTAGGGTCACCTAAGAACCAACACAAATTATTTCAATGTACTCATATGCACATGCTTAAAAGCACAACTAGACTACCAACCTTCCGGCTCTGGAAAATAATTTCAAATTTCTTATTGCATTTGATAATTATAACAAATAATTGTTTTTACTTATCATCTGGAAGAATGTGGAATACATGGGAAAGTACTGACATGGATTTCGTAACGCAAGCACACGTTTCATTGCAAGTAATATAATGATTGAGTAGAGTGTCGATCTCACAAGGAAATTATCACTAAAATTTAGCTAAGTATTAAAATTAACACAATCTTTATTTTATTTAAACAAACGATTTATGGTTGAAAACCTAATTTAAACTAAAACTAACTAATTACAAATTAAATTTAAGAATTCAATAGATAAAAGCCTAAAATTACAATTTCTCTCAACACTTCACTTGACTTATTATTATCTTATTATGCTTAGTTATGGTATCGAATTATTAACCTATGATTCTTAATCAATTATAAACCATATTCCTATGTCTTATAAATATATATCTCACTTAACTAATTTACTATATTCCTATGAGAATTCAGTTAAGCAAGACTCATTAAGATTAGACTTAAATTGGATACACAAGGCATATAGGTATATTCCTATCCTATATATGAATTAAATTCAAACAATCATTTCAATGAATTCAAACAAGTGCTACACCACTTAAGGCTAAACTTGTACTTTATTTTCAAGTTTGTTTAGGTTTACCACATCAATCTAATTGGCAGCTAATCTACCAGAAGCATTAAGCATAGAATGAAATAAATAAATCATATTTCAAACCCTAAGCAATTAATAAATAATAAAAATCATTAACCTACATGTTGAGTTCAATTGTAATCCTAGATAAATAATTAGTTCATGCTACCTAGTATATATGTAAACACAAATAATGTAAACATCAAAGAAATACAAGAAAAGTAAAAGTAATTAAAAATTGATAAGTTGTAAATCTTTAATCTTCAATCCTCCTAAACTCCTCTTGCCTTCTTGCATTCTTGATGGCTCAATTTTTTCCTAAAAATCTTAGCTTTTGTTGTGTCCTTTGAGTCCTTAAGTTAGTCCCATTTAAATAGGCTTCCAAATCCTCAATCTGAGTCCAATTCGGACTATTTATCTGGCCAGCACTGAGGCCTTGAAATTCTGGCGCTTAAGTAGGTGTGAAAAATCCATGAAACAGGAGTCTGGCAATGGCTCTGGTATTGGCTTCAGTGGCACCCATATCTTGGCACCTCAATACTTCCCCTGGCACCTTAGCTCTAGGGCTTCAAGCAGAAACATGCTGTTTTGCTATTTTTACACTTTTGAGCCCAAATTTACCTCCAATTGGACTTTGGATTGTCCTTCTTTAAGCATTAAACCTTTCAAATACACAAACTAAGTTAATATTAGTTAGAAATCATATAAAACACCTAATCCTAGCCTAAATCATTTGGTGTAGGCTTCATCTCACTTGGTGTAGACTCACTTATAAGTGTGAAAGGATAGGCCAACATCTCCAACAACTCATAAGCTTTAGTCCTCTTTTAGATTTAGGAAACTTCCACCAGCTAGCCTATCAATCCACTTTCCTTGTCGTTTCACTCAAACCCTAGTAAAATATTTGGAGTTGAAACCAATTTGGCAGGTCATGATTTGGACATGTGCTCAACGTAAAGTTGAATCTCTCCCAAGCCTCTTGGAATGATTCCAAGTCATAATGAGTGAAACATGTGAGGCAAAAATATTAAGTAGACATATTTAGAGTACCTCACAAAATAAACAACAAAATAAAATTAAAAAGATAAAAGAAATAAAAATAAAAATAAAATAAGATAAGAAAAAAAAAATTAGTTTGAATTAAAACTAAGACTCCTTGGTATATATTAGCTAAAATTAGTAAAACAATTCCCCAACTAGAGGCACTAAAAACTTGACTTATTATTATCTTATCATACTTAATTATGGTATCAAATTTTTAACCTAGGGTTCTTAATCAATTATAAGTCATATTCCTATGTCTTATAAATACATATCTCACTTAACCAATTCACTATATTTCTATGAGAATTCAGTTAAGCAAGACTCACTAATATTAGACCTAAATTAGATACAAAAGGCGTATAGGTATATTCATATCCTATATATGAATTAAATTTGAACAATCATGTGAATAAATTCAAACAAGTGCTATATCACTCAAAGTTAAACCTAAACTTAATTTTTCAAGTTTATTTAGGTTTACCACATCAATCTAATTGGTAGCTAATCAACTAGAAGCATTAAGCATAGAATGAAATAATTAAATCATATACCAAATCCTAAGCAATCAATAAATAATAAAAACCATTAACATATATGTTGAGTTCAATTGTAATCCTATAGAAATAATTATTTCATGATACCTAGTGTAAAAATAAACTCAAATAATGTAGAAATCAAAGAAATACAAGAAAAATAAAGAAGGAGTAGAATAATAGAAAATCGATATGTTGTCAATCTTCAATCTTCTTAAACTCCTTGTTATAACTCACACAATTTGATATTCTACGTACAGTTTTAAAATGTTCGTCTATAACTTGGTGGGGTGAGGTGAGTAAAAGTTATGCGAAAAATAATAATAATAGCAATTGAATATATTATAACTGATACATTGGTAAATTGTTTTAGCAATTTTGTGTGCTAATTTGTACATAGGTAACACAATTGTAGAATTAAAATAAATAGATAATATATATATACATATACATATATATTTATATATATATATATATATATATATATATAGTGTGTGAATATGGAAAATATACTTTCACCACACCATTGGTTGCTTGAAACTTAAAAATTAAATTGAGTAAAGTTTTTTATGTGTGCAATAATATAAATAAATAAACCAATAAACTAGAAAACAAGTATAATATAAACATATATATATATATACATAATATATCTAGAATGATTTTACACCACACATATTTTAAAGATAGACTTTGACCTTAATATTAGGCTTTGTTTTATTTTCTTCCCAGTACTGCCTTTCCTTTTTTCTGGTGTGTGTTCTGCCTCCCGACTTCAAGAAACTTCCCCTGTTTAGCTTTCTGTTTTGTTAGTCGTAGTCATCCTTCCATAGCAACCGATCTTTCGATTTGCTTGCTGTTAGTTTAGCTCACCAAAACTCCACAACTTCAGCCTCTGTTCTGCCTTATATCGAAAAGTTTGTGAATCTCCAGTTCTGATCAAGCTTGGAGCGGTCTGTCATCCTCCTTTTATTAGAGTTGGAAGAGGTTTGTTCCAGCCATGTAGGAGTAACACCCACTGTCCTTAGTCATATTATTTTCCCTGTTCTGGCCAAGTTTCCTCTTTCAATTTTTTTTTTGCCTTTATCTAATTATGAATTTCTACTCTTGTGCATGGAAGAGTTCCTTTTGGCCGTGAGTGTCTACTGCCTTGTAGAGTGAAATTCTCGTGGGAAGAATTTGCTTTTGGCTCTAAATCCTTAACGTTGATGATGGTAATAATGTTTCTTATTTCTTGGTTTTTCTAGTGCATGACATGTTTGGAATTGGAGGTTGCATTTAGTTGCTTAATTTGCTAAATTTTATTTCCTACTGGATGAAGAGTGGGACGGTAGATAAAGATCTGCCCTCCTTATGTCCCAATAATAGTAATGTATCATGAGCATTGTAGGCAGTATTACATAGTAAGGTAATATTGCCATGCTAGGGCATTCCCACTTTAGGGCATTTGTTAGGAACTTGAAATGGTTTTATATTTACTTAGGAACCATATCCAGTAAGCTAGTTAAGGATTATTTGCTAACCAAATTACTAATAAGTGTTTCTTCGTTATCTTATTTATTTTATATCGAGGTAGGTTAGTATCAATATATATTTCATACTACAGTCAGCATGTTAGATTAACACGTTGCACCTAAAAACATGAGTAGATGGAATCTATTTAACAAGTTACTTGTAAAGATGACTCTATATTTGAATTGTATGTTTCAGTTATATGGACATAAATTCAGGATAAAATAATCATGTACAAGAAAATATCATCAAAAATTAAGTTGATTTAACTGTAAAGGTTAGTACGTGTGCAAGAACTAAACTACGTAAGCTCTAATAATTAGATAATTAATTAGGGGAATCAATTGAATATAGATAAATTATGATTAAATAATAAAGAATATTGAATAGGGGAAAAAGGTAAATTTGATAAATTGAGATACGGAGAGTTAAGTATTGTGTGAACTTGTTTCCAAAGAATAAATAAATGGGGTTAAAGGATTAAGGAAAGGTAATAATGGGATGCCAGTGTATATGTAGTTATGATTATAACACTTAGGAACTAAATGTTATTTGAAAATTTGAATTTCAGTTTTGGACCATACTGTGAACCTTGATATCACGCTCGAGCGCAAGAGGAAGTGACGAACATGATTTGAAAAATGTGAGTGGTTAATTGCTACCTTTAGGGGCTAGATTAGTTTGTTTAATTATATGTTTATTTGAATATTTGTGACATGTGAAAATTAAGCAAGTAGAGTATTTCAGTAATTTATTTGAATTATATTTGTTTGATATTGATTGCTTTGATTGACATTGATTGTGTTTGATAAGGGTCAACTCGTGAACATTTTCTGAAAAATGATTTTCATTTATGAAATTGAAAATCCAAGTGCACCTAGGATACTCTCATTTGAAATCATGAGAAATCCTGATTCTGATGAATATTTTTAAAAAAAAAATTGAGTGCTCAGCCTCGGTGGGATGGATTGTGTATGGAGAATTAATTTGGTGTGCGGGAGTGTAAATGCCCGGTAGTGAGTGATACTGGTGTGCGGGGCTGGGTTACTTGTTGGCCCTTTGATTGCGTTGTGTGATGTTATTGTGTTGACTTGAATTGTGATTCTGTGTCATATGAATTGTGAATTTGTGAAACTTAAAATGTGTACGTATAATGTAAAATGTTATTTGAATCATGTTACATGATGTTAATGTGTATTGTATACGTTTGTGCTGAGTGATGCTTACGATTTTCTATTCATGGAGTTCGTAAGGCTTATCCCTTTTGTGGATAATATTTTTTTTCAGGAGTCCAATATATGGTATCGCCGAGTTTGTGACCTGTCGATAAAGTACGACAAGGTATTTTCCGAGATCTCAGACTTAAAGTTAAGGATGAAAGTTGCAGTCACACTAGAACGATGAAATGTTAAATTTTAGATGATGTAATGGTCAAAAAGTTGTCCTTGTATTGTTGTATGAAATTAGAAACACATATATGTGGTATTTTAAAACATGCTATATAACATTGCAGTAAGTTGCTAATTGTTTCAGAAAAACAAACTTTTATTGTGAACTTTTATTTTATAATAGTTATTTCTATACTTTAGTTGGGTCAAGAGTCGTGGTTATTACTTTGTTTAGAATTCAGGGTTACGGAGGTTTGGTTATCCAACCCTTCGGCCAGTCATGCCTCCGTGAGGGGTGTGACACTCCTCTTGCCTTCTTGCACTCTTAATGGCTCCATTTTCTCCCGAAAATCTTAGTTTTTGTTGTGTCCTTTGAGCCCTTAAGCTATTCCCAAATAAATAGGCTTAAAAATTCTCAATTTGAGTCCAATTTGGACTATTTATTGGGTTACGGCCCTGAAGTCCAGGCATTGCGTCATTCAAGTCAATGTGAAAAATAGACGAAATAGGAGTCTGGTAGTGGCACTGGTGCCGCGTCGCCCATTTCCTAGCACCTCAACACTTCCCTTGGCGCCTCATGGCTTATATTATGGGCGCCTCAACACAAAGGCTTTTGGCAATAACATGTTATTTTGCTATTTTTGTGATTTTGAGCTCAGATTCATCTCCAATTTGATTTCCAATAGGATTCTTTTAAGCATCAAATCCTTCAAATGCACAAACTAAGTTAATATAAGTTAGAACTTATATAAAACACCTAATCCTAGTATAAATCAACTCATACTCAACATCCTAATACGATAAGGACTTTAACTAGGATTTCTACTAAAATTAAGTAAAAAACAAACTAAAACTCTAGAACATAACTAAATTAATATGAGCAAAATGAAGTAAAATAACTCTATTTTCAAGAGTTATCAATTACTCCTAGTGGCAATTCTATCCGAAAGTATTAATCATATGAATTTTTAATATAAATATAAACATCATTTCTAAACAATTCTTGGTTTTCTATGATTTAACATGAAACATGGCTCAATATTTTGGATGAACATAACCAGTGTTAGTAGTATGTCATAAAGCCAATGACATGTGATATTGTGGCATATTATTTTATGTACAATCTTATTCATATTATTAATAAATATAAGTGGCAAACATTATCATGTATAAGAGTTATTAATTAACCATCATGAGCCCAAAGAATTAAAGTAATGGAAATAAGCATCATGATGAGATCATGCTAATGAGATATATTTCTTTTAAGCTTAATTCTTAAATGTTCCTAATCATAGGATTACTAAGTAGGGCATTAGTGAATCAGGATAGATTAGTACATATCTAGTTAGCTCAATAAGTTGAAGGTGGCTGATCTCATAGTCACTTGTGTATAAGACACTAAGATAGATATGTAGATGCTCATTGGAGAATAAGTTCACTGAACTGACTCAACTGAGAAAACCTATATGGAGTTTCTCTACATGTCAATAGGTGTTTCTTATGTTACAGTTGTGCAAATAGTCCTTTGACTTGAGACATCATAGTTATCTTGTATGTACATCATTATACTTTGATACTATTTCTGATTCTATTAATGAGTCACTTAAGAAGTAGTAATTGGGTATAATCACTTGCATATGAAGGTATGTGAATGTGCAATAAAGGATCTATCACTCTTAGTAGAAAAGAGAGAATGTCCTATGTGATCTATAAAAGATTTAACTTAAAGTTTTTATCCATAGCAGAGTGGATATTAGAATATGAGTTTTTAATTTTTTCAATGAAGTTATAATCTTAAGATTAGACACATATGGTTAAATTTAGGGTTTGATATTATTTTCCACACCCCAATAGATTTAATCGGAACATTGCATAATAGAAGGATTGAATTGCATGGTAACTGTTAACAAAAAGATTCAAAAGGTTCATAGCCATATTCATACTATTATGGGTAGTTATCATGTACTACTAGGCAATAATCTTGACTTGTAAGAAACCCTGATAATTAATTAATTATTTATAGATGATTAGTTAATTAATCTTAAGTAAAGGGTGAATTAAAAAGAGTTTTAATTTAAATAATTAGAATGTGTTCTAATTTAATTGGACAGGGTCCAGTAATAAATATATAAAAGTTACATGCCTACTGCCATCAATAAGTTTGTGTGAGACCCCAATTACCCAATGTGTACGTTAAAAAAAATTTAAATTAAATTAAATAAATAAATAATAAATAATAATAATAATTTCGTATGTAAGATATACCTACACAATATACATACATATAGGTGGGTAGGAATTGGTTTATTTTAATAAAATGAGTAATTATATATGTGTATATTCATTATCCTTGAGATATATGAACAAGTTATATATATATATATTTAATCAATAGGAATATGGGGAAAAACTAAATAATGACCACATATTATGGATGAAAGGGTGATATTTTGTATATATATATATACGAAATCGTGCCAACTTTGGAGAACCGACTTTCCCCTTCTCCATCCTTCTTTCACCTACTCTGCAGGGTGATGTAATTGTTTGCTGCCAGTCTCCAGAGACTTCCAAAAGAGTCACCTAAATTCAGAAACTCATCCCCCTTTGGTCATTCTCAAACCTGAATTTTCACAAAACATTTTCTTTCCTTCACGGTAGCTAAAGACCGCTGACGAGTTGGCCATATTTCCTCCTCTGCTTTGGCCGTGCATCTCCCCTGTTTTGGCCTGTATTCCTCCTCTGTTTTAGGGCCGTGTACCTCCCTTGTGTTGGCTGTGTTTTGACTGGGGTTTGTTAAGACTGATAGGTAGTGCACTTCTGGTTGTACTCGGGTGTGGGGGGGACTTGGCAAGGAGAAGAAATTCAGGCAGCGTTGCTGCCATCAAGTTGCACGTACTGCTTGGAAGTCAAGAGTCCATCCGGCGCAGCTCCTTGAATGGCGACTGGAAGCAGCTCTGCAGGAGCTAAGGCAGGCCGGAACGGTTGCAACGTGCTGGCGAAGTGGGCACACCTCACGGACACCGAAAATACTTGCAATAGCCATGGGTTATGGCAAGTGTTGGAAAGGTTGTGGACAGACAGTAACGGTAAGAGTAGGAATTGGGTATAAACTGGTTGTATAAAAGGTGTGAAAAGATGAAGAAGTAAGGTAGTGGAATGGTGGAAGACGTGGTACTGGATATAAAAAAAATTTAGGGCAGCAAGGAATTCTTGATTTCAAGCATTCAATAATCATTAGTGTACTTAATTGATATGTGGTTATGGTAGGAAATTTCATGGTATTAAAGAAAATTATGTAAATAATTGAATGAATGAGTTGGCAAGGGAAGTTAGTAAATAAATTCTAAGCAAACTAGGAGTGTAAATGTTAAAGATTTATGTACAAGAATTTCTGCTAACTATACATTGGAATGAAGGAATATAAAGGTTAGATGAGTATTGCAACTAAGAAAATTTAATATTTTGAATGGAATACAATAATTAATATCATTCCAATATAGTTGATTATTTCCAAATAAGATAGTAAATTAATAATTTAGATTTTTCCGAATAATTTCAAATATCAAATAAGAAATCGTCAGATTAATTTAGAAACGATTATTAATAATTTATTGATTTATGACTTATAGCTCCAGAGCGTGTCGAGGATATTCCGGCACCGTCACATATCAGGCTAATTGACGAGTCTCATTCGTGAACTTATGAGTGAATCATAGTGCTTTATGGATATCAGGTTTTGTGTGCCATTACGTGTATACTAGAATTATATGAGTTATAATAAAATCTAAGCAAATGAGTGATTTCAGCAATTTGATTGAATGATATGTGATTGACAGTGATTGTGTTTGATAAGGGCCAACTCAGTGAATATTTTCTGAAAAATAAGTTTTCATTTTTGACAATAATTTTAAAAACTATTGGAGTACTTAGCCCCGGTGGGATGGATTTATGTACGGAGATTAATTTGGTGTGCGGGCGCAGTAAATGCCCGGCAAGGGGGTGATATTGGTGTGCGGGGCTGGGTTACTCGTTGGCCCTTTGTTTGTTCAGTTCATTGTGTAGTTGTTGATTGATTTATATTAAGTTGGTTCCTATTTTGGGATTGTATTTCAAGTGAATTGTGATTATATGATTATAGTAACCATGTACGTATATTAATAAATGTGACTATGAGATGTAACTTATAATTTTGTATTGTATGATGCTGGTACCCATAGGGTACATGAATTGCTCACTGAGTCACGGTGACTCACCCTTTTCTTTGTTTTTTTTTTTTTAGTTTGTAGGAGATAGCTGTTGATCGCTATATAGGCCCACCTGCCAACTTTGCAGCGGCAAGGTATATTCGTAAATCGCACTCATGGAGCAGTAAAGGGCAATACTTGCAGTCACATAGGATGTCATGCATGGTTGTAATATATTTACATATAATGATTATTATGGTGCATTGTGTGTTGTCGGGGCGGAGCCCCTTTGTATATTCTGATGTTGTGTTTTGCTATCGACTTGAATCCAGGTTATTGGTTTTTTTTTTTTCATTATAGGGCATGTTTCTATCGTATAGGGAAACTATGTCCAAAATTCTATAAATTGTTGTGTTTATCTATTTGCATATTCAGGGTTATAGGGGTATGAATATCCATCCCTCTGGCCAGTCATACCTTCAGTTTGACGGGTGTGACAGTTTGAACCTAAGGGGTCACACACAAAATGACGATATTCAGCTAAGGATAGTTTTAGGGTAATCATGTAATTATTATAGTTTGTTAGGCATTAGATTTAATTATGATGAAATCCTACATGTTAGCATAATCTCTAATGTGTTTAAATTGTCCAATACATAAGGAGGTGACTAGTCTTTATAAATATAAGACTTAACAAACTAAAAAGACATAGTTGGATCCATTCAAACATAAAGATCCTTAGTTGGATTTGTTTGTGTGGATACACTTAGAGATGAGACACCTTGTGTCATTGCTGTGCTCTTGATGAATCAACAAAAGAGTGAATGTCGACTCAAGAATAAGACAAAATAATTGAAAGCCTCGGAGGTACACATTTTCTAACTTCTTGTTTAATTGTTAAATTAGAATTATGATATTTCATATAATCATAAGGTGATTTCGGGTTAAAGGAATAAAAAATTTTAAATTCTGCTGCGTATATGGTTACCATATTTTACACTGATTCCTAACAACCAAAACTCAAGCTGCACAACCGACCTCTCGACTCAGGAAAATATTTCCAAATTTCTTATTGCGTTTGATAATTATAACAAATTATTGTTTTTATTTATCATTGAGAAGAATGTGGAATACATGAGCGAGTACTCTAAGAGGCAATTCTAGCTGGAAATATTGATCATATGATTTTTAATATAAATATCCACGTGATTTGTGAACAATTTTTGGTTTTCTATGATTTAACATGAAACAAAAAGCTCGATATTGAACACAACCCAAAGTCAAAGACCTTTTAGATCTGTTTGAAGTAATTAATAACACAACTTGGGATACAATTCAATAAATTCAAAGGGAAAATGACAAGAAAGAAACCTATCCACTAACTTATCAATGCAGAAGTATGCAATAAGTTAATTGCACTTTGTTTACTTTATACACATATATCACGAAAACATAATTTCCTTCCGATCAAATCCAATGCACAGTTATACATAGTAACTCGGTTAAGTGACCTCACATGTCTCTCGGGCTATGTTGGTATGGTACAATTTAGTGGCTATACAATTATTGATAATCCATGATTTATTGCTCTTGTTGAAATGATGTTTTTGTGCTGAGTTTTTATTTATTATTTTGAGGTCGTATGGTCCGTTCCCGAGTTATATAGTCTCACCACACTTAATACATACACAATAGAACTATATAATATGCCATGACTTAATTATTCGGATATGATACATGAGCTTACCCAACCATTATGATTTTAAGGTGATCTAAAGTTGAACACAATCACTGATTTAATAGGATAATTCCCACTTCAATGCACAATGGGTTAATGATCCTCCTTGTTCCCTTCACAAGTTACTACTCGGGCTCAAACCATTAAATTGGACGACAACTTAATTCGATAGTTAAATTTATGATGTGTTATTTTATATTTGTGCAAGATAGAATGAGAATCTAATAAATCTTATGTTGAGATCGACTACTAGGCCAAAGTTACAGGAAAATATCGAGAACGAAAAACCTAGCTGTGGGCAGTAGGAACTTCCTTTCAATTATATAGTTCATCCCCCCAATCTATGAAGGTCCTTTTAAACTAGCACTTATAGTGCTGGTAAGCAAGGTCAGTGGGCACAATCGCAATTCCTGAATCGCCCCTAGTCAAGTTGCAGGGATTACAAGATGTTAGGATGTGTCGTTCCTTACAGGACTATACAATTTGAACCTTTATCAATAGGGAAAGATTTCAAGGAGATGGCTTGATTGACTACAAGGACCTAATCTATTATACCACACTTATATTCTAAATTGCCAAAGGTAAAGAGAGCTCAAAAGAGCCTGATCTCACGAAACCCAAGAACCTTATAATGCCTAGATAAAAGAACAAACTAAGACCAATTGTAATGAAGACAAATGGTATGATCTAGTAAATAACTCATGCTAACCTCGAATAAGGTATACAAGTTATGATTTAATACGTACAAACTACATTCAAACTCAATTGCAGGTCATTATTTAGTAACATAGGATGCCAAAGAGCTCCAATTTTGAGAAATACGATCTTGAAGAAAGTCTTCCATTTGAAACCAGATAAAGAGATTTATATTTACTTGCTTAAACAAGTCATTCATTTTAAAGATTGCATGTTATTCTTGAATTTGAGTCAATACAAATCCAAGCACATAGCTCTGCCCCACAGTAATATTATTTTGTCTATCTTAGTCATACTATATGAAAAATGTAACTTCTTAATGTTGAGAAATATGAGACAGGTGACAAGAACAAGGAACTAGCTACTAACTAGCGCTACACATAAACGATTCTAAAAGGTATAAGCTTGAACTTTTTAATTCGTGCTCGAAAGGGAGGGAGAAGGCAATATACACATATGTTCTATTATTTTACATAGATGTGTTTTGGGATTAATGAAAATTCTCACTTGGTCAAAGAAAATACAACATCAATTCTAGACTTGTTTCCTCCCAATTCAATGACATAATTAGTCTAGTTTTGCTTAATAACTTTAGCGATATCTCTATAAGATTAGCTCTAAATTTTTTGCTTTTATAAGCTTTGTATCTCCAACCTCATTCTAGTTGTTCTCATGGCATGAAGAGTTTTTAATTTTGACCTCGCCATTTTCAATACTCGATCTCTTGGCAAACCTGACCCAACTACTAAATATATCAAAGACTTTAAACTTGTCATCCTCGTGGCTCGAATTGAATCAATCTCAATCTCATCATTCCAACAAACCATTTAACCTTCATATGAAGATTGTTTTCGGAACTAGAATACCATGTTATCCTGATCTCGTTGCCATCATAAATTTAATGCTACTACACCAACCTCTGTGATCTTAATTAATCTCGATCTTATCATCTCGAATAAGGAGTTCTTCTTTCACCCCATAGCACAAGCACTAAGTAAGCAAAATCTTGACTTATAATTAAATCCCTATCCTTACAGTTTCAACACTGAAAAACACAATTTTGGCGCTTGTCGACTTCAAGTCCAATTCATAACTTTGCTTATCAAATTTGTTTTGGGCAGACTAGCGTTAATACATGATTGGTCCAATCCAATGCACACATGACGCGTAGCAAAGCAACCCCTAATAGTGCTTGTCACCACATGATTGGCATCTCCACTTTATATATGTTCTGAAATCTCTCACACACGCTCTCTACATTTACTTATCTAATGTATTGACTTAAGCATTTGAGTGCTAATAAGTCTACAAGCCATTTATAGGAGTCTACCGAAGAGAATGTTAGAAGACCTCCCGATCTCCAACAATCCTACAACAATATAAATGATTTTAGCTATATTTAGATATATTGATTCTACTATAGCATACAACATTTATATAATTATAGCTATTTGAGATCTAATATAATTCCTTTGAACAAAAAAAAATAAAATTTAATTCTTATTTAAATTTAAAGTTTACCAAAAGAAACAATACTAATAACATAATAAAACTAAAATTACTAAATTAACATTAATTATTTTGGGGTATTATCATAAGAGAGCGAGATAGGAAAAGCATCCTAAACTCGATTGTTTTGAGCGCACAAGCCTAACTTAACACCAAGAGCATCAGACCAACTAAATACATTTATTATCATAATCAAGGAATCAAACTCGAGTAATAGGAATAATATGCAACCAAACTATTCTTTAAAATATAAGTATTTTTATTATTTATAATAAATTAAATTAAATATGTCATATGAACGCAAGGTTATGATCCTATGTCCTATATTTAAAATGATTGACCTTGGTTTGTTTACCGAATTAGTTAAAAATAAAAAAAGTTCAACCCATCTAAAAAGTTAGTTGTGCTCGAACTTTATTCTAAACCTCTTTTTATAAATAAGTTGATCTCAAATTTGTTATAACCCAATATCGTAAATTCAAATTTTAGACATAATGTGCCACTTTTAGTTCTAAAAAACTACTAAACACACAAACGAATTAAATATAATAAGTGATATAATTAGACATGTGTGTATATACAAATATATATAATAAGAATACATGTAACAACACAATTTTAAATTACTTTGACTTTAACTCTATTTATTTCCATCAATTATCATTTTTATTTATTTCTCTCCTATTTCCACTTTTTTGGCAGACACGCGCCTTCTTGGAATTCTGCTTCTCTTTTTTTTTTTCTTTTCTTTTTTCTAGTTTGCTTACTTCACTGCCTTATCCCCTGTTTTCTTGAAGTTTCTTGATTCTTCTCGGCAACTCCAGCTCCATCCGAGAGCTTCAATTCCTTTTCTTGTTTTTTAGATGGACTTCAGTCCTCCTGCAGTGAATATCATTCTTCCAGCCTCTGCATAGCTTGGATTCCAGCAGCTTCAGTTCTTATTGAAGTCTCTATTTCTGCCCGACACTTTGGCCATGGACTTGCTCTCAATCTCTTCTACTTCCTTTTCACCTTAGTTTCTCTCTTGCAAACTTTCTCAGTCTCTAAAGAAACAAGCATCTCACTTCTTATTCAATCCCCAAATTTCTATCCCCTCACGTCCTCAATCTTCCAAAACAGTCAACTGGGCCAAAGTAGCTGAGTTTTAGTCTGGTCCTTAGTCCCTCACTGCTAAAGATTGATGGTAAGGCTTGGAGCTCCTAGCTTTAAATTCCAAGTTTAAGCCCGCGCACTGCATGTAGCATGGATGCTCGAGAAAAAATAAAATAAAAATGAAGAACCAAAATTTTGGAAATTATCAAGGCATAAAAATGATACCTATTGACTCATTTGGAGTTGATACTTCAGGGAGTCCAAGGATTAGAAAACTTAAGGCCTTATATGTATCTCTCAAAGCCCTTAAGTTGGCAGGTGTTCATGAAATTGCCGTTAAGGTCTGGTGGGGAATTGTGGAGCGTCTCTCTCCTTTATCCTATAACCGGTTTCTTTATGAGAAGCTTTTTAAACTTATATCTAAGGTGGGTTGAAGTTGCATGTTGGCTTGTCTTTTCACTCAAACATGCGTTCATCTTCTAATGGATGTGGGGGTATCAATCTTCCGTTGTGGATTCTGGAGGTCTGTAAGCTGATTCTTGACATTATGGTTAAACATGCAACATGTAACTTAATGATAATAGGGCAGATTCCATAGAGTGAGATTGGCCTACTCAGTTTAGAAGTTGTACTTGGTTCATATTTCAAGTTGGGTTTGATTTATATCAATGTCTTTAGATGGGTTCAATTTATAGGTTTTATATGACAATATTATAAAATTACAGGTTACCTGTTTTTGTCCTACATGCCACCCAACATAACCCTCTATTCTCAAATCTTCCTAGAGCCTGCTTCTTTTTGTTATTGCTCCATTGTATAAGCCCATTTGTCATCATTTTAATTGGGCTTTTCATCAATTTAGCTATGCTTTTATAATAGTGGTCACGGAAGATAGAAGAATTATACATATAAATTGACCTATGAATGATAAAAACATAAATCCGTTAGCAGAACCTAAATGAAAGATAATAAATATATAAGTTGGAGTGTCACGAGGGATACTAAAATGGCTTAGAAATTTAAGTAGGTTTAGAACATATACACTGTAGAAGAAGCTAGTAAAGAAGCAAGTGATTTTAGATTATTGTAGATTAGGAAGTTACCATTAAAGAAAACTAGAGATGTGATTAAATGTGTTGTTAAAAGTTGAGAAAAATAAGATATAGGGATGATGAATTATATGAATTAGGAAAGAGTAGTCTAGAATTTAATTATATTTATGATGGGGATGTATTGTTTAAACTCTTGAATAACTTTAGATAATCAATTAGTTTAATTCCATAATTGGACCATGAGTAATTTAATAAGTCATAGGATTATGTTGAGTGTAGTGAGAGGTATATATGTATATAAACTCTAAAATGATATAAGTTTTATTGGTTAATTGGTTAGATAGGAAACATGGAAATTGACTAGGTAAACATTGAATTAATAATTAGAGTATAGGCAGAATTTAATTAATAAGTCGTATGCAATTTCTTGAGTTCATGTATAATTATACAAGGTATGCATGGAGGGAAACGAAATATATTAAGATACCCGGTAAAAGGTTTAGAAGGAGTTAGTTAATAAATAACGTGTTAAGTAAATATATGAAGAAATTAAAGAATTATGAAATGACATATATATATATATATATATACATATGATTTTTAGTTTCGGATCGTGTGATGACCTTTTGACACCTTTACAAATTGGACAAACTAACGAACCATGTTCTTGAGCTAAATGAGTGAATTACATGCACTTTGGTTACCAGATTATTATATGTAACTATGTGTGTATTTGAATAGATGTGCTATATGAAAAAATAAGTAAGTACAATATTTTAGTGATTTATTTGAATTATATTTGTTTCACATTGGTTGTGGTTGATAAGGGCTAATAAAGTGAAATTTTCTGAAAAACGATTTTTATTTTCGAAAATGAAATCTAGGTGCACCTCGGATCTTCTGATTTGAATTTATGAAATATTCTAATTCTAATAAATGTTTTAAGAGTAGAGTACTCAGCTCTGGTGGGATGAATTATGTACAAAGATTAATCTGTTATGCGGTGCATATATGCCTGGTAGGGGGTGATATTGTTGTATGAGGTTGAGTTAATCGTTGGCCCTTTGCTTGTTTTGTAATGCTTTGATTACTTTGTTTAGAATTGTGAATTTTGGATATTTGTTTGATTTGTATATGTTGTGAAACATGTAAATTGTGGTTTTATAAGAATTACAAGTACATGCATGTACTATTGAATTACGACACGAATATTATTACTTGAGATTAAATGGCAGTATATGTGCTTTGATTGATGCTGGTACCCTCAGGGTACGTTATTTGCTCATTGAGTCCGTGGGACTTACCCTTCTTTGTGGATATTTTTTTTTAGTAGCAGGATTTCAGCATATAGCTTGGATGAGCTCGAGACCTACCTATAGAGTATGACAAGGTATGTTTCTAAATCTCATACTTGAAGCTAAATGATGAATTTGTAGTCACAACTAGGGTGTTGGGTTACTATGAGTTGTCTATGTAAAAGTCAATTTGTTACAGTTTATGGTATTAATATAATGGAGCTCCCTGGTTATATTGTTTTTGTTGTTATTTAATTGAATGTAATCAACAATTTATATGTTAGTATTTTTAGCATGTTCCATATCGTGGGAAATTTTTGCTGAAATTTTCAGCAAATTGTTATTTCTGTTATTAAACAAACTTTTATAGTTAATTTTTATTTTAGTAAATTTATTTATAGTCAAGATTCATATATGTTTTTTTGTTTTGGAGTCAGGGTTACAGAGGTTTGGTTATCCAATCCATCAATAAGTCATGCCTCCATGAGGGATATGAAAAAAAATTATCCAACTCGATTTGTGAACATTTGAGTTTAACTCATTTGATATATTTTAATATATAGATTATTAATATTTGATATGATAAAAAACAATCATTTATCTAATGGGACACTATTTAAAATAAAATAAAAAAGAAAGAAGCTTTCTTAATTTTAAGAGTATCAATAAATTAGGCATATGATATTCCTAACGTAAAAGATTAATAAAATAAGTATTAAAAAAATCAAATTCATTTAATTTCAATTAAAAACTTATAATTGAAATTGAGTTAACAATAAGCACTCCAACAGATTGAGAGTTCGAATCTCCTAAAAGTAAGAGGGAGAGTTCTACACAAATCAAATTACAAGATCAATGAATTATGGTCAAGAATTGAGATTTTGATATTTTATCCATCAACTAGTTAATACCAGTCATTACAAAATGTTTTCTTCAACCAATAAATAAATATTAAGGAAAAAAAGACTATTAAACACAAGATTTAAAAAGTCATGAGATTAAAATAATTTTTAGAATAAATTAAAATTAATCAATATTCAAGATCACCTTTAAGGCTTTAATATTGAGAGATGGATAGCCTACGTATGTTTATAGTGAACGATATAACAATTTATGAATTTCATTTTTAGATTTTTTCTAAACATATAACTTATCTATTAAAATATATGTAGAGCGCATTTGTGTGAAATATCTATTAAATATATATGATAAATACTTGATAATTAAAAAAATATGATGTTGACATATCATCAAATGAATCTATTTAATATTTTAACACATCACTCATTAATTCTCTATCATCTCTCTTAAATTATATCATTTCACAACATAACCCACTAATCCAATCACATCTTTTCTAAGTTAATTATATAAAATATAACTTTCTACCTTTTCAATTAATTCATGTTATCTTGTCATCTGTTTTTTGTATTTTTAAAATTTATTTCTATATTAAATTTTTAATTTACTCTCGTAGGTACATGAATAAATCTAATTTGATGTCTCTATTCATAAATAAAAAATAAAAAAGGACTTAATTTGAAGAAAGAGAATATTAAAAAATTCATATAGTGACTAATTCTTTCATCGCTTATTTGAAATGTTGTGAAAATTACAGCAAATCTATGTTTAAATTAAGTCATCAATTAATATTGATGTCTTTTTTTTTTAAGAAAAAAACACAAAACAAATTGCTTAAATAGGAAAAATATATGCATATTCAAAATTTAAATAAAAAAATCTCTTTAACAAAATATTTATTGAAATGTTAAAAATTCATAATATATAATATAATTGTAAAAAAATGCACAAAACAAAGCTTTCACAATCAAAAAGCTTGTGTATATGAAGTTAAAGGAGAGACGATCAGTAGCCGAACACTTGAGTCATTTTCAAGATCTTATAAATCAGTTGTCTACGATTCAAAAAGTGCTAGATGATGGGTTGCAAGAACTATTCCTTTTGAGCTCTTTGCCCGATAGCTAGAAATTCTTAGCGGTTACAATTAGTAACTCAACCCTAAATGGTACATTAAGTTTGAAAACTGTCAATAGCAATCTGTTCAATGAGGGAAGCCAGGTGGAAGGAATCACATGTAGATAATGAGCAAGCTTTTATCAAGGAGAACACAGGGCAAAGGCAAAAACAGAAGGCCTAAGGGATGTGGAAAATCCAAAGGCAGATCCAAATCCAGGTATAAGAGAAATGTTACCACTGTGGAAAAGTTGGTCACTTCAAAAGAAATTACAGAATCGTTAAACAGGAGATAAAAGATGGAAATACTAAAAAAGGAGCAAAGGATGATACATCAACCGCATCAGAATTAGATGATGATTCAATAATATTAGTTTATGCAAATGGTGAATGCAATCACATTGATGAGCTAGATGTGTAGTGGATAGTTGACTCAGCTGCCTTATACCACTGTGTCTTAAAAGAGGGTTCTTCATTACCTATAAAGCATGAGACTTTGGTAGTGTGAAGATGGTTAATACAAGTGTTTCTAATATTGTTGGAATTAGTGATATTTCCATACAAACTAGTGGGGGATGCTTTTACATGAACTAAAGGATGTGCGTCACATTCCTGATATGCATCTTAATTTGATATCTGTAAATGTCCTAAATAAGGAGAGATATGGGCATCAATTTAAGGATGGAAATTAGAAACTCACATAAAGAAAATTGGTGACTGCTCAGGAGAAGTTATATTGAATGATGTGGAGAATGCTGCTTCTTTAAACTTGTGGCACAAGAGGCTGACACATATTAGAGATAAAGGGTTGCAGTTATTGGCTTAAAATTCCCTTTGCCAAAGGTATACCATTGAACCGTTGTGATAATTGTCTATTTAGAAAGCATCATAGAGTTTTTTCCACAAGCATTCTAAGATGAAAGAAAATAAATTGAAATTGGTATATTCCGATGTTTATGGTCCCTTTGAGGTAGAGAGGTTAGGTGGCAACATGTATTTTGTGACCTTTAATGATGATGTTTCATGGAATATGTGGGTTTACTTGTTGAAGATAAAAAGCCAGGTGCTCTAATATTTTCAAAAGTTTTATGTCATGGTGGAAAGAGAGGGGCCTCGAAATGTCTCCATACTAATAATGGTGGAGAGTACACCTCCAATGACTTTGAACAGTATTGTTTAAAGCATGGCATAAGACATGAGAAAATAGTTCCTAGCACCCTACAACATAATGGTGTGTTTGAGAGAATGAATTGTACTATTATGGAAAAAGTTAGATGTAAGCTTAAATACCTAGATGACCGAGTTCATTCCAACCAATTAGGTGTTAAGGCCGATGGAGCATTCAAAAGGGGTGGGGTAAAGAAGGCACTTAGGCAAAGGAGTATAGGAATAACAGAGGAAAGGGGTTTAGGAGTATGAAAAATGGGGAGGACCTTGATATAACCAATCAGCCACTATAGGGAGTGGACCGATCAGCCAAGAAAGGGGTCTAAAGGACTGATCGATCAAGGCCACAAAGGATTGGCCTGTCAGTATAGGCCAAAGGTGCTTTGGTTGCAGGTTAGAGATCAGCACGGGGTGGAAGGTTTTATTTGGAGATGGGAGCAAAAGAGGGGAGGGAGAAGAGGTATTGGAGTGGAAACAAAAGGAATGATCGGTCCAAGGAGACTAACCGGTAGATAGGTCCAAGAAGACTAACCTGTTGATTGGTCAAGATTCTTCGATAGTGGTTGATCTGGCACGATAGAGGTAAGGGTACCGTGTGTGACCCTTGGAGTTAGGAGTTTTTTTATATAAGTCCTATTGTCTACATACTAAATGCATTCAAGTATAAACATGTGGAGTTGGAGTCAAGGGTCGTACCTACGGAGTTGAAAAATGAACACTATTGGGCTTGTGAAGAATTACAAGTGTAATAGCTTACGACCCTTTTAAATGTTGTCTTTTGCTTATATAAACATCTTGGAACATGAGGCATGAGTCCTATCAAGCCTAGAGTAGGACGCGTGAAGCAGGTCACAATCTTTAATAGTCTAATTGTTGCACTCCTCGAACTAATTTTTTGTAGGACTGATGATAATACTGCATTTGACATCAACCAATTACATGAAGACATGTGGCATTTCAAGCACGTACAGTCAACTTGACATGTGGCATCTAGTCATTAGATGCACATACTATCTAAGTTGTTGCACAATTCCTAAAAGGATAACTTGAAAACTTACTTTCTTTAGACTGGAGAAAGATTATTATTCTAATCAAACTCTAATATAAGCATCAGAGTGTCTCCAAGTATTACCTGATTATCCTGTTTACTGTTTTATAGGCTTTTACGATAGAAGAGTTGATAAATGTGTTACCATGTTAGTACGATCAAATTGAGATTTGCTAGAAAGCCTATTGCATTTTTACAGCCTAGTATATGACATTTATTCTATTTTAGTTTTAATTTTTCATCTGTTATTTTGTTGGTGTTATCAACCATATATACTCAACTAATATGTATAGAAAAATAATGTCTACAACAGTTAGCCATGGTTATCAAATCCTTTGGTAGAAACAACCGTAAAACTAAAAAAAGAAAGAAAATGAAAACCCGATACAAGACAATGAATTGTCAACTGTAGTTATTATAATATTATTAATCATGGTTTTAGGAGAATTAAGTAGCTTAATTTTAAGGTAGTTAAAGTAATTCAAGGTAGAATTATAATTTTAAATAATGTTATGAATATTATAGAATATGTTTCACTTGTTGACTTAAATTTATTGAACTCTCTTTAAAGGCCCTTTTATGTAGTATTAAAGCATCAATGAATTACCAATAAACCTTTTGTTTGTTTTCTTAGTTCTGAAGTGACAAATTTCTTATTATCCTTATGATCCTTATATGTACAGTATGTCGTGAATAACCCTATTACCAACCATGCTCACGTCCTATATTAGTAGCATTAGAGCCAAGATGACGATTAGAGAGTCAGCAACCATCTAATGAATGAAGGCCCTTTGGGTAGTGCGAGATGTGCTAAGGGCTCTGCTAGAAGCTCATGAGGCGAGGATGACTCGCGAACTCTGAGAGATCATAACATGCTCACCTATTTGGGTGCCAAGAGTAAGAGGGGAATTCTACACAATCAAATTACAAATCAATAAATTATGGTAGAGAATTAAGATTTTGATATTTTATCAATCGACTAATCAATACCAGTCGTTACAAAATGTTTTCTTCAAATACTTCTTTAAAAAAAAAAAAAAAACCTCTTAAACACAAGATTTACAAAATCATGAGATTAAAATAATTTTTAGAATAAATTAAAATTAATCAATATTCGAGATTACCTTTAAGGCTTTAATATTAAGAGATACATATGTTTATTGAGAACGATATAACAATTTACGAATTTATTTTTTATATTTTTGCTAAACATACAACTTATCTATTAAAATATATGTAGAGTGCATTTGTGTGAAATATCTATAAGATATAATATGATAGATAGAAAAAAAATATGATGTTGAATCATCAAATGGACCTATTTTATATTTTAACGCTTCACTCATTAATTCTCTATCATCTCTCTTAAATTCACATCATTTCGCAACATAACCCACTAATTAAACCATATCTTTTCTAAGTTAATTATTTAAAATATAACTTTCTATTTTTTTCAATTTAGTTCATGCTATCTTCTCATCTATTTTTTGAATTTTTAAAATTTATTTCTGAACAAAAAATTCTTAGTTTACTCTCATAGGTACATGAATAAATCTAATTTGATGTGTCTCTATACATAAATAAAAAAAGGACTTAATTTCAAGAAAAAAAATATTAAAAAATTCATATAATGACTAATTCTTTCACTGCTTGTTTTAGATGTTGTGAAAAATTAAAGCAAATATATGTTTAAATCAAGTCACCAATTAACATTGATGCCATTTTTGTTTTTAAGAAAAAATATCTGCATATTCATATTTAAATAAAAAAAAATATCTATGTAACACAATATTTATTGAAATGTTAAAAAAACAAATATGCTGACACAATAATACATAACAACATAAGTTGGCATATCAATTAATATTTTAATAACACATCAATTTAATTTATTCTTCCAAACTACTACCTTTAAAGTAAAATAATAAATTTACAAAATAAAAGAAAATTTATATATTTTAAAATACAATAAAATAATTTGCATATCACACAAAAACTGAATAAATCTAGTTTTTAATATACGTAGTAGTGTCTCATTTCTTTAAAACAAAATTTAAAAAAAATAAATACAAATACCTGCATTTGACCACTACAAGTTGTGTCTGCAATACATAAACATATAAGTTATGTGTTAGCTCAAACATGGATAATGATATCTGAGTAATATGATCTATGAACTAACCTTGTCACCCCTCTGTACTGTGAAGTTCTTTGCCAAATGTGTCAATGGATTCCCTATGAAATCTAATCCTATATTTGATCATTTGAAAAATTGACTCAAATTATCTTTTAGTAATTTTTATAATTAATAATGGATTAAAAAAAACTAAATAATAATTATAACTTTAAAATTTAATCTATCTTAATTAAATAATAAGTAGAAAATTTTAATTAAATTAACCTTGATTGGAGTAGTACTTCAATGAGATTTGAGTTTTATAATTATTTCTGTTTTTTTTTAATTATAATCATAAAACTTTTAAATTACAATTCAATAATAATTTTAGGGTAATGATATATAGACAAACATAAATGATAGGGAACAAAAATGAGACCTATTCTTAATAAAAAAAAATGGAAAAAGTTATTTTTAATTCTTTTTGACTTTTCATTTTCTTATCTTTCTCACAACTCATTCCTTTTCGTCTCATTCCCTTCACCTTCTCTCCCCTTATTTTCTCCTTCTTTTCTTTCTCTATATGTTATTCTCTCTAGCAATGAAAACCATTACACATCATTTTGATTCTTAATTCTAAAAACCGACCATCCATTTCTATTGCTCTACAAAATTTCAGCTATAACTTTCCAGTACATGGGAAACTAAAATTTCCTCAGCCATGGAGTTTACCACTTCATCTAGACTACCCACAACAGTATTGATCCTTCAGTAATTTCGAACCAAACCCAATCCATAGTTATCCGGGATCTCCTAACCTTTGCGTTCTGCATTCCAGAATTTCGTTCCGAGATCATGGTTCTTTTATATACTGAAATCATTATTGTTAGCAATCTAGGTCATTAAAACTAGCAACCTAAAATTTTAAGATTTTTCTCTTAAAAAAAAATGAAAAAGTATGATCACAATTTCAGCCTATATCAATTATTACTTATTTTTTTTATATATGTATGTAATTATATAATTAGTAGGTTATTATCTTTCTTGTACCATAAATTAAATATTATGTATTTTATTCATTTAGTATAATTTAATGTGAAGTACACCACTAAAATATGGTAAAGTGGCTCAAATAAGTACTTTAAGCGTACCACATCCCAAAATAGAGAACCAACTAAGCTTATCCCTATCGCACTATGATTTTAGCTAGGTAGCATATCCCGTACCCGTTCCCGTACCACGTCCCGGAACGTACCGCGATCTTGGTAACGATGACCCAATCACAAACGAAGTCCTTCTTCTTCTTCCCTGTTGTAGCGATTGCAATTTGGATGCCCACAGCTAGATCCAATCTATCTATTTTCAGTCATGGATGCTAGAATCTCGTAAAACCACAACTAAAAACTAAATTCTAGGAAACACTAAATCTCTAAAGCTGAACCCGAATCATGATTGCAAGACCAAATGAATAGAAGGCTATCCATTTGTACAAATATCTGACCCATCTCTTCAAAAACCAATTAATTGGGTGTTAACATAATAGGATCAGAGGGGCACAATGTAGATCACATAATTTGCTGCTCATCTCATCATTTGTAAGAACTAAAGTTTTGCTTGGATTTTGAGAATTTTTTTCCCTCGCCAAATTGAAACTGCGTACTTGTGTTGATTTTCTTTATTTTTGAGAGAGGAATATACAGAGAGAGAAAAGAAGGGTAGAGAATGTGAGAGGAAAGAGATAAAGAGAGATGAGTTGTCAAGAAGATAAGAAAATGAAGAGTCAAAAATATTAAAATAACTTTTACAATTTTTTCATTAATAATGGGTCTCATTTTTGTTTCCCTGTCATATTTTTATACATATCACTATCCTAATTTTAAAAGAATTTATAATCTAACCTATTAAGCTAAATGGAGAATTAGGTCTGCTTTTTCTCGTACCAAAAATAATGTATTAAGCACTCAACTATTTTATTATTATTATTATTTTTTTAAATAATAAGAATGAAAAAAAGATGGAAAGAGGATAAGAAAAAGCCCAAGAGAAATTTCGTACAAGCTTTATTAAGTTAATAGTGCACACACCGGAGGCATCAAGAGTTAAAGTTACAAACAAGCTCAGGATCATCCAAAATAACAAAAAATAGAGTGCACTAATTACCCGTCACTTTTTATCATAACAAACCCACTTTCTTCGAATTTAAATGACCCATTGTCATCACAGCTCCACAACAATTTATAATTTATTTTGCTTAAACTTCAGTAGATTTTCACAAAATTCACTCGGATTTGAAAAGACATGAAAAACCCCAACATCGTCGAGTTCCTTTATTCCTTCACAAAGCCCACTACTTTCTGGCAGTATCCCAGAGTCTGCTGCAATTGAAAACTAATAAATCAGCTTATGGAAAGGAAAGCAAATGTTCCAAATGATGCCAATAGAAAACAAAAATAGAAAGATCTAGTTAGCTTTAAAAGGCATTGCCAAGCACTATTTCCACTTCCCTTAATCACTCAACAGCAAATGAAAATCACAACAACAATAGAAAGAAAAAAAAGGCAGAATAGAAGACACAACTGTCAACAAGACCAAATGAAATGAACACTATTTCCACTGCTCTTACCATCCAAAGATTTCAAATATTTCATTGCACTTCCCTCTGTCGACACATCATAGCACAAATCCACGCCAAGACATACAGCTGCAATGGCCAAATGCTTCAACTCTGACTTCTGCTGCTCCTGAGTCACCAACAAAAATAGAAGGATCTAGTTAGCTTTACCAGGCATTGCCAAGCACTACTCCCGCTGGATTATAACACCAGAATGGGAACAAATGAGACAAACATCTTCACGGAAAAGAGCTACCATGTTTATTTGCTAACTTCAATGAATACATGTATATGTTGTATGGAGGAGATTTTGCACGTTCACTTGAACAGGTCAACAGTGCATCAGAAACAAGTTTATGGACAGAAACAAGAACAGTCTTCCCCCTTATAGCCTGCAGAATATGGTGCACAATGATGAAATAATGAGAATCAGTTCTATGTAGAAGATCAGCACTACTGAAAACTTCAACAACGTCTTCCGAGAATTATCCAACCTGAAATCAAGGGCACGGTGACCCAATAGCGGATTTTCTCCACCTGCTGAAACAGAAAAAAAGGATGACCCAAGTGTAATGATACCCAGAATTAACTGCTCTACTGATAATACAAAAAACACAAACTACCATCCCAAGTAATTCAAAAAGGTAAGAAGGTGAAGCAAGTGAGACAAACCAGTTTGATTCTTGACAAAATGAAAAGCTGCAGTACAGTGTATACAACTCTAGGAAGCTCAGGTTCAGCACCAAAAGTAGGAAAAAAAAATTTGTGTTGGAAGCGCGTCAATAAGTTCTCCATCTCAAGAATCTTCATCTCTTGAACAGCCTCTGAAAGTAAACGTCTAGCATGTCACTTGTACAATTATCAATGTCCTCAAATATAGCCCTTTTCTTCTTGCCCTGTTCATCCAAAACAGTAAATAACCCAGGTAAGGACCTAGCCTATAGACACACAAATTAATTAAAGAAATGGATAAAGAACCATCAAAAGTCACATCAAGAACCGATAACAGATGGATGCGATTTCAGCTAGCTGGATGGAAAAGAATAAATCAGTCAACAGAATGCAGTGTATGCCACCTATCTAGCTTTATATAAATTTGACAAGCCAATAGTAAGACCCATTTATTAATCCTATTAGATCATAAGTTAACTGCCACCCATTTCTCGGCATATTAGTTATATAAACACTCATAAATATAACTTCATGATGGAAAAACCAAAAAGTATGCACAACAGACCGAGCCAGCACCGGCTACACACACACTTCCAATGCGATTTTTTTGAGTTCTTTTTAATTTCAGATGCTTCGATTCAATTCTAAGACAGAATCTGGCACAGTTAATCAGCAGGTTGGGATGGAATGGAAATGAATTGAGAAATACTCCATCCATCACAAAATTAATTTCACTTTCCTTTACGGTTGTCCTAAAATAATTGTTGCCTCTCTAATAGTGCAAGTTTGATAATATGCAGATCAAAATTGCCCTCATTCAGATTCAGGTGAGGTATATTGCAAAAAGGCCGTACCCGTTGATGCTAACTGAAAACATACTTCAAAACGCAAACTTAAAAAGTGAAGTATGAAACAACCAAAAAAAAAAAAAAAAAGAGCTTGGAAGAGCACAACAGAGTAATGTTAACTAGCAACCTCTTAAATTCTTAAACATTTGGCCAATTGTTTATAATTCGCCACTTCAGTCCTCACAAATTCGAGTTCAGATTCTTCCATCAGCTGCCCCTCCCATCAAATACATAATTTCAAAATCAAGAAAAACTAAATGATAATTGATAAGACAAACAACGTCCTCACATACAGATAGTGAAATGTATTACCTCATCTCGGCATCCACCACCAAATGTCAAGTCAGTCTAAGCCAAAATATACAAGTACAAAGTGAGATACATCAATAGTATAAAATATAAATATAATCAATGCTAAGAAAAACAAAGAAAAGTAAGCTGATAAGGTCGATTCAATTACCAAAGGACTTTATTATAACTCAGCACTACTATTACAAAAAAATTGAGTTACCATAACCTAAAAGGCCCCTGATCACTCTAGATATGACAAAAGTACAAAGTTAACTACATACAACATATAAAAAGAAATACAATAGAACATATAACGTGGTTTGGCACCTCTTGCCTACTTTCACAAATGAGAGGAGAAATTTCCACTAATATTCTAAGAAAGATTACATAAAAAGAGTAATCTCACATGTAATGTTCTTACCACTTTTCCTATATCTCTACCAATATCTTGCACCCTACCCTTAAGAGTCTCACAAATATTAGATTTCTATCTTTCACTCTCATACTCACAAATTTACACAATCAAAATACTCCAAATGGAAGAAATAAAAACCTCACATCAACGACAAGAGCACGCCTCCTTTGTTGCTTTGGCTCTCGCACACCTCACATCATTACTCCTTTCTGCAGCTCTCCCCAATGCTTCTCTTCTCTCTTGAGCTACACTTTGCTGTCCTCTCTACCCCTGTATTTATAGGAGAAACTCACCTACCAAAATCATTTAAGAGCAAGTCTTCATTTGCTGCGCCTACATCATTATACCTCCGAAAGTACACCAAAGTGACCCAAAGACACTAAAGTCTTTGGCACCACAAAAGTCCAATATATGGGCTCGACACCCACAACAATTTCTGCCTGTAAGGCCGCAGGAAGTTTTTCAGCTTCTAATACCTCCAAATCTTTATAATTCGTCACTTCAGTCTTTGCTGCTTCGATATCAAAATCATCAATCAGCTTCCCCTGGCATTGGAGACAACAATTTCAACATAAGACCCAAAACAAGGATAAGACACACATACTGGCTTACATACAGATAGAGAAACCATATAACCTCAAGAGGTACTCCGTCAGAAAATGAAACGTAAGCCTAAACCAAAATATACAAGCACCAAGTCAGATACATCAAGAGTATAGACAAAATCATGACTCATCAAACAACAGAGACACTAAGAACAGTAAGCTGATGAGTTCACTTCAATAACCAATGGACGTACACTACAATTCAGCACTTCAACTAAAAAGAAGGACTTACAACAACTTAAAAGGCCCATGATTGGGCCCCTCCACATAGAATCACAAACAAGAATGAACTCAGAAATAAGATTTATCATTGATGACAGATACATGTGGAACAATAATAGCAGATTGCAATTCTTTTACCGAGGACAAATTGCGCACATATCATTGCATATAATGACTACTCTCATTAATCACCAACAGAACCACAGAATACAAGAGTACTCTCACCAATAAACAACTGGAAAAAGGAATCACAATGCAAACCAAGTAGGATTCCAGCCTCTAAAAAATAACCACATCTTGTTCCTTTAGCAGCAGATACTTGCTCAAATCAATCTTCTCATTGACAGTTGCACTAGTAATATCATTAAGATTGTCATTGCACTAAACAAAAAATGGAGTCTTAATGTCAACCACAAAAATGGCTTGTCATCATAATATATAGGCGGATTAAATAGAAAGAAAAAAAAAAATCAAGGACACCTTAAGTCCCACGAATTCTTGGAGTAATAATTAGACTGCTTTTTGAGAACTTTGTAATAATGAATTCGTATCAAATTGTCCTACAAAAAAAGTAAGGAGTAAGTGAAAAGAGAAAAGAAACCGCAAAAAATACCCTGAATTAACCAAATATTCTTCTGGCTAGACAATAACTAGGACGCCAATTACAAGGGAAAAGAACATGTGGGAATCATCTGCAGTAATACAACAATGACAAGGAAAAGTAAAAGTAAAAAACGTTAAATCAACAAGCAAAATACAGAATCTACTGCCTACATTGGTGTTCTAAGCAATCTCAGGATAACAAGAAACAAAATCAAATCAATTACAAGAGATCCACTAAAGCATCAGAATCAAAATCAATAAAAACTTTCTGAGCAGTTGAGGACTTACCAAATCAACAACAGCCAAGATCAACTTGCTGATGATTCTAATAAACCTTTCACGGAAGTGCATATACATCTCTTTATCCACAGCAAGTTTTTGGACAATTTCTTCCAATAAAGCGAAAAAAGAATCGATGTCTTCAAAATTATTATGACACAACAAAATCTTTCTGATCCTTCTCCAGCTTGAGTTTTGTTGCATTTACATTCTCACTGACCTATAAGGAAAAATAAGATACTGAAAATAACAGAGCCAAATGATCCTGAAAAGAAGACTCACTACATCTTGAATCTCAAGGTAAATTCACTAAATTTACCATACTACATATATGTCTTAAGATGCACATAATAGTTGACAGAACACAGAATGTGGATTATTCATTCTTTTAACACCAAAATAGCAAACACCATTTCAAGAATCAAGATTTTCAGATATCTTATTGTTGAATATAAGAAGAATGTATATTCAGATGATTTTTAATATACAAGAGGGAGCCTCTATTTATAGGACTAAAGTGTTTAACCTAACATAGTGAACCTAGACTAAATATCAACCAAATACGTAATAGAAATTACACAGAAACAAAGAAACTATAAATAAGGAAATTTGACCCACTAATTAAGCTGCCTATATTTACACTCTAACACTCCCTCTCAAGCTGGAGTATAAAGATTATATGTTCCAAGCTTGTTGCATAGATATCGCAATCGATTTTCTGTCAAAGATTTTATGAATAAGTCTGCTAACTGATCTTCTGATTTTGTATATGTAGTCTTGATTGTATTATCCATAAGCTTCTTATGAACTAAATGACAGTCAAGTTTCTTATGAACTGGATTTGATGCAATATGTAATGCAGCTTGATTATCACATACTAACTCCATAGGCTGTGAGTGCTAAAATCCAAGTTCATCTAATAGATTTTCCTAGCCAAACTAACTCAGCAGTCGGTATGAGTCATGGCCTTATATTCAGATTTAGCACTGGATCTTACAACAATAGTCTGCTTTTTACTTTTCCATGAAACAAGATTTCTACCCAGAAATATACAGTATCTTGTAGTAGATCTTCTGTCAAATTAAGAGACTGCCCAATCAGCATTGCTATAACCTTGAACAGGAGTAGAATTATGTTTATGGACTAATGTATGACCACGACCATGTCCTCGAACTAGAGTGTGCTCATGATTCTTATATAATAATCCCTTTCCGGGTGCAGTTTTAAGGTATCTTAGGATACGAATAACAGCATTCCAATGAGATGTTCGAGGCTGAGAAAGAAATTGGCTAACTATACTAGTTGCAAAAGCAATATTTGGTCTAGTGACTGTAAGATAATTTAGCTTATCAACAAGACGTCTATATTGCTCAAGATTAGTTAGTAGCTTCCCCCTTCATCTGGTACAAGTTTAGTGTTTGGATTCATAGGAGTATCTACAGGTTAGGAATCTAACATACCTATATCACTCAAGACATCCAGACAATACTTTCTTTGAGAAAGGCAAATACCCAATTGTGATCTTGCAACCTCAATGCCCAATAAAGTATTTTAGCTGTCCTAAGTCTTTAGTTTGAAACTTAGACTTGTAGGAATGATTTCAATTGCTTGAATCCCATGATTATCATCACCTGTAATCACAATATCATCCACATATACAATTAAAAGAATTCTGCCATTAGGTGTATGTTTATAGAAAACTGAGTGATCAACAGTACACCTCTGAAGGCCAAAACTAAGAACAACTTCATTGAATCTACCAAACCAAGCTCTAGAAGATTGCTTTAAGCCATATAGAGACTTTTTCAATCGACACACCATACCGGACTCCCTATGAGCAACAAAACCAGGTGGTTGCTCCATAAAGACTTCTTCGTCAAGGTCACCATGTAAGAAAGTATTTTTGATGTCCAATTGATAGAGTGTCCAATCAAAAATAGCAGCTAGAGATATAAATATCCTGACAGATGTAATTTTAGCTACGGGAGAGAAAATTTCTAAATAATCCACACCATAGACCTGAATGTAGCCTTTTGCTACCAATCTAGCCTTTAAGCGATCAACAGAACCATCAAGATGAACTTTTACTGTGTATACTCATTTATAGCCAACAGTGGATTTTCCAAAAGGTAAAGCGACCAGTTCTCAAGTACTATTAGTATGTAAGGCATTCATTTCATCAATCATGGCCTGCCGCCACTTGGAATGAGCAAGAGATCACTGGTAGAATTTGGAACAGAAATACAAGACAAAGAGGAGACAAATGCATAATAGGGTGAAGATAAACGATGATAACTCAAAAAAGTATAAATAGGATAAGGATTACGAGTTGAATGAGTACCTCTTTATAAAATAGGTGGTGAAGAAGATCCAAGGCACGGGAAGGTGTTGGGACAAAAGGTGAGTCATCAGGTACATCAACAGTGTTTGCTGAAAGATCAGGTAGTGGTGCAGATGATACATAGTCATTTGGTCTAAGATAAGGAACCGGAAAAGCCTCAGAGATAGAAGGTGACTCGGGAATAGTCGACGGAAAGAATAAAGATTCCTCAAAAAATATAACATTAGCGAAGATAAAGTAACGATTCTTATCTGGACAGTAACATTTATACCCTTTTTGAAAGGCGAGAATAACCCAAGAAGATGTACTTAAATGATTTGGAAGAGAGTTTATCCTGTCCAGGTGTTAGATCATGAACAAAATAAATGCAACTAAAGATACGAAACGGAAGTGAATATAAGGGATGATTAGGAAAGATGATAGAATATGGAATTTTGTTATGCAATGTAGAAGATGGCATGTGATTAATAAAGTAGCATGTAGTAAGTACAGCATCACCCCAAAACCAAAGTGGAACATGACCATGAAGAAATAGAGTGCAAGCTGTTTCAATTCAAATGTCTATTTTTGCGATCAGCAACTCCATTTTGTTGAGGGGTGTGAGAACAAGATAATTGATGGAGCATACCTTGAGATGTCATAAAGTGATGAAATAATGTAGAAAAAATATTCACGTGCATTATCACTATGCAAAATATGAATAGAAACACCAAATTGTGTTTTAATTTCAACACAAAATTGTTGAAATATAGAAAATAACTCAAAATGATTTTTCATTAAAAATAACCTCGTGCAATGAGAATAGTCATCAATAAAGGTTACGAAATACTGAAATCTCAAAGATGAACTAACACGACTAGAACCCTAAACAACAGTATGAACAAGATGAAAAGGTGACTCTGCTCTAAAACGACTATGCTTTGGAAATGAAGCACGTGTGTGCTTTCCAAGCTGACACGATTCACAATTTAAAGATGACAGAAATGACAAACGAGGAATCATCTTCTGAAGCTTAGATAGACTAGGATGACCCAATCAATTGTGAATGAGAATAGGTGATACATCTGTAGAGCAAGCCATTGAAGATGTAAGTAGTGTAGTAAGATGGTAGAGGCCTTGTGACTCACTCCCTGTGCCAATCGTTCGTCCCGTACGTCGGTCCTGTATAGTAAAAGAATCATCAATGAAAGTGACAGAACAATTGAGAGAACAAGTCAATTGACTAATAGAAATCAGACTGAATGAACATTCAGGAACATAAAGCACAGATTCTAAAGGCAAATAAGATAATGGTGTAGCTTGACCTATACCTTTAGCAATGGTTGTGGAGCCATTAGCTATAATGATAGTGGAAAGTGATGATGGATTACTAATACTAGAAAAAAGTTTGGGATTACCAGATATATGATCAGAGGCACCAGAATCAAGAATCCAAGTGTCATAAGGGGTCTGAGAGAGGCAAGCAATAGAATTATCATGAGAAGATTGCTAGGTAGCTTGATACTGTAGGAACTTATCATATTTATTAGATGATAATGAGATATTAATAGGCTTGTCTTTAGATGGTGAAACTTCAAGTGAATTGCCTGATTGAACAATGTTAGCTGTAGTAATAACAGGGGATCCAGAAAACACAGAGATAAAAGTACTAGGTTTTGACATACCGATTTCAGATTTTTCAGAGGTAGACATACCGATGAACAGTACCCCGAGGAACAATAATCATACTGCTAGAATGAAACGCAACAATAGAGAAACACGCTAGAATGAAACATAGCAGAAAATAAAAATTAGGGTTTTTTTCAGAGAAAAATAAAAATTAGGGTTTTTTCTCCCTAAGCTCTGATACCATGTTGAATATAAGAAGAATGTATATTCAGATAATTTTCAATATACAAGAGGGAGCCTCTATTTATAGGTTTAAGTGTTTAACCTAACATAATGAACCTAGACTAAATATCAACCAAATACGTAATAGAAATTACACAGAAATAAGGAAACTATAAATAAAGAAATTTGACCCACTAATTAAGCTGCCTATATTTACACTCTAACACTTATAATGTTTAATCTTTGGATATAGGAGGGAGTGCACTATACTTTTCAGAAAAATTATCTCCAGAAATATTGGATTGTTTCCAACTAAGAACAAACAATAATTGACGTTTACACAGAATCATTGCTGCAAGCAATAAGAAAGCAATCTCTTGTAAATATAAGAAAGCAAACAATCACAGGTAAAACTTGTAACAAGCAAAAAGAAGACAACACAAGGAAACTCCAACGAAATGAGAAGAGTAATCTCTTGTATTCTTATAAAATGGGACGGTAACAACAATAACCTATATGCTTCCAGCAAAGGAGGCATTAAGACATACCAATGTGTAATTATTTTCCTATATGTGTTGACAATTAGTAACCAATATTTCCGGGACTCAATTCAAACTGATAATTGTTTTGTTACAAACTCAAGAAACAATATTTTTGCACCAGAGAAGGGCATACAGTACCTGTATAATGGACCAGGACCTTAAGTATTCACAAAATGGGGTAGATTTCATTCTCGCTTATTCTCAGCATATATTTGTGTTGACAATTTGAGCACTATGTGTTTTGGAGAAATATAATAAATATCACTTGCAAACTGTTCAAAACATAACATGAATTAGACCTTTGCAATTTCAATTTTGACATCAAGTCTACTATTCTATTTTCTCAAGTAAGCTGGCCCATTTGAACATCCTGGCATCAGTGAACAAAAAAGTGAATGACAGACAACTAAAAGATGAAGGGAAAATAATAACCAGTAACAAAAGTCAATCTAGGACCATCTTATCGTATTTATTGTCAGTAACTGCATCAGCAACCTTTGTGAAGGGAAACTCTGTAGGAACAAACCTGTCAACCAAAGGCAATGAGAACTTACAAAATAAACATGACAAACTATGTATCTGCATGAAGGGACAAGAGTCAATGTGGTTAGGTATATAAACCACCGCAATTAAAAACAACAGATTAATATCTTCTTTACAAATAAGATATGGTCGTATAAATTTATTTATTTTTCTTTGGGAGAGAGTTGGTGACAGGTTGCCTTGATTTAAATGCAAGACCTCCCACCAACCCAAATTTGCTTATCAAGCTATAAAAAAGTGACAACTGTTAGTGAAAGAGACACGAAAAATGTATAGAACCTCACTCCATATTACAGTTCACTTGTATTCCGTGGTTCGCACTAGAAAATTTATACCATGAATGGCTGCAGTGAGGTAAAGCCCAACCCCACATCACATGCATGCATTGTTTTGGGATTCCCAATTGTCAACCCTTTCATGGTGGGAATTATAGTGGTACCCAACACATAACCATGGGTTAACTACCTGGGTTTACACACAAATATGGTTTTACAGAGTCTAATCCACACTTGGCATTGCAGCCCAAAACTGCTTGACCTTCGCTCTCTCGATGTCCGCTACACTTTCCCTCATCTTGCTATCAATGAAGCAAAAAAAGCTTGATGAGCCCAACAATCAACTTTTCTAAGAATGAAATAAATATGACTTCAGTAAATCAACCATACTAATTACAGACCCATATATGCCCTTTTTTATGGTCACTAATTCACAGTCTGAACAATCGACATTACCAGATGGGTACTCAATAAAATCATATACTTGAGCTGAGTGGTGATTACCCATTTACCACAGAAATTACAAAAATATATTGAACAGAGAAAGCTATAAAATTCATCACAAGCTAAACACGCCACTATCCCAACACCTAGTCCTCTGTCTTCTTCCTTACTTGGTTTTGTACATCATATATCGAGCAAAATGCTTTCGGTAATAAAATTCAAAATAAGATGTCACATAACAAAATTATAAAACCTGGCAAGTTTATCCCCTAATTTATTGTTCACCAACTTGATTAATAATGTCCAATTGCAGTAAAAAAGTATTTCTTTTTTTCATAAGATAAATTTGTATATTAACTTACGTTATCTCTGTAGATAATCAAAACATAGTTAAACTACCTTTGTCAAACTATCCGTAAAGCCAAAGAAACTTCAATCATCTATATACCAAGTCCGCCACGGCTTGGACCCCCCAACAAGCGCGCGCGCGCGCACACGCACACACACATGAAGACAAGCACTCCAGATGCAATCCAAAATAAAGATTGCAAGTGTTTCGGCTTGTTAACGCTTGGAGGATCGATGTTAAAAGGGCAAACATGTTCCATTTATTAATGAGAAAAAAAAATTCACAATGCAAAGTGAGCTAAAATAGGAGAAAAATAAAGGCTGAAATCTGAATGCACAGACGCCTGTCACTTGTCGCCTGCAAATAAGTAGGCTTTGGTATACAAACATTTAAGTGGCCTTCAACATTAAGTAGTTTATAATTGAAAAGGATTGGCTTTTTGTCCATAAAAGAAAGAAGGCAATGCTCACCTGGAGTCTAAAGGTTAACATTTCTATAGTTGTGTCGCACTATGCTTCACGGTAGAAGCATAATGAGTAAGTGGATTGCAAAAATGAGTACCGGCAAGATATGTTTGAAAAAGGGTTTAGAGGGAGAGTGGCCATGGATGAGATTAATGATCAACGGAATAACAATTAGATGGGACTCAGGTGTAGTAGAGATATATAAATCAGCATATTTATAGACTGAGCAATTCCAAATTCATTTATTTGCTTACTCACACGAAAAACAAAAGAAACAAAAAAAAAATATTTGTTTTAACCCAAGCTTGGGAGCTCAGGACATATGCATAAAATGATTTTAATCAGAGGCGACTTGTATGTACATATAAAGTTAATAAGCATGTTTACAAAATTATGGAAGTTTGCAAGTAATTTACATAAAATTTATAAAGTTTTAGGCTATTTAAAGAATTTAAGGGCCTATATGTAATTTTCTAGAATTATTTAGGTAATATGAAAGCATAGGGGCTTATTGTACAATTATTCCGAAGAATTTAGGCAAATAATATAACCTTTTTGGGCATAATTGAAAAATATGAAAGCATTTGTGGTAATTATGTAATTTACTAAAGTTTAGGGATACTTATGTAATTATCTAAAGATATAGGCCGAATATGAAAATATATAACATATTAGGCCATAATTTAAAATATGTAAAATTTGGGAAACTAATGTAAATATTTAAAATATTTGGGCACATTTGAATAATACATGAAAGTTTAGGAACTAAAATATAATATAGAAAACTATAGGCGAGTTGACAAGCTGGTAGAGCTACTTGAAATTTGAGAAATCTAAATGATAAGAGTTCCCATGAATAGTGCCACTGTTATGAGCTCGTTTGGTCCAAGCTGGAGACTTGTTGACGTGGAGATCTTAATGCCTTTCAATGGTTATGCTCTTCGATAGACTTGTAGTAGTGGTTTTATAGGCCTGTTAGCACTCTAAAGCTTAATTCAGTATAAAAAGATAAGCAAATATATGTAGAGAGAAAGAACGAAGAAGAAAAGTCCGTTACCTTGGAGCTTAAGCTCCTATATATAGAGTTTCATGCCTAGTAAGATGGTAACACGTGTCAGGAAGCCTCCTGTTGCACTGGTATTGGTTTATGTTAAATCCTATACTAACAGGTTTAATTCAATACTTGCACCACACATGGCAAAGCAATACTTGAATACTTGTTACCACAATTGACAGCATACCTATATATATATATATATATATATTAGCCTAAGCCTCCTTTCTATATTTAGCTTCTGAAGTCTCTCCATCTCTATATATTTACTTATCTTTTTACAAATGTATTGGCTTAAGCATTTGAATGCACACCAAGAAACCTTTCGAACTCAGAAAACTTTTGCATTAACGCTGATGCTGTCTATGAGAGCCCATCCAATTTGAGTACTTCAATTCTCACAAAGCTTTCTTGAGCAACCGAGCTCTTGATGACTAACAAGAGAGAGAGATCATGGACATAAAACAACTCAATGTCATACTCATAAGACAGGGTATCAACTATGGTCCTCCATCTTAGGTTCACACCCATCCTGACCTTATAATGCCACGGTAATCCCTCTTATGCATTAGAATCCTCTACCCAAGCATCGAACTAAGAGCCTAGCTTCATAAGACAATGATGCAATCCCATGCATTGCTAAATAGCCTGATAGCTTTCCATTGGTAACTTGAGAGTAGGGAGTCCTTCAAATCGGTTTCGAGCATCTTCCGGAAAATCATTGTCCCCATCGCTGCACATGATCTGTCGATGCATCCAATCCTAGCCGAACGACCAGCCAAGGCTTCACCCTCCCACACCCACGCTTAGAAGTCTCTGCGTATTAAACCTTGAGATCCAAATATGGGCTTATATCTGCTTTATTTGGGAGCAACTATTCAGCCTGCCAGCTTGGGAGCTCAACTGAGCACTAGGCCCAGTCCTAAACGAGCTTAATTCATCAACCCAGCCCACTTACAATTTTGCTCGACCCAAGTTCTGTGTCCTTAGTTCTTCAGGTTGGCTAGCCAAATCATTTTGATCTTATGATTCATCTCGGCTTAATCATGCATAAGCCTCGGCACGAGCCCCAAGAGTTTGGCTTAGGCTTTAACTTATCCTAAACATACCAGGTATGGAAAAATTACTATATGGTCATATATCTTTATCCATTTACACAATCGCCTAAGATACTTACATATTTTTTTATAGACCAGCCTAACATTTATAGATTTTCACACTTGGAAAATTTTCCTAAAACTTTTACACTTTTACATGGGAGGCCTAATTTTCATTTGTTTGCAAAAGTGACCCTATTTTTTTACATATTTACTTAATGGACCCACATCTCTGGTTTTTTCACAAGTTTCCCAGGCTTTCTGCTATCTATCAAGAGGCACATAAATCTTCAGTCCTTTTGCACAATTGCCTATGACTTTCAAATTTTCATAAATGAACTATTATTCATGTATTTTCATATCAATGGTCTAGAATACCATGCTTATCTAATTTTATACCGGCTTAAGTGCCCAAATCACATGATAATAAGAAAAAACTAAGTCATAATTATTAGAAATTGGACTATATTTTAAGACCTCGAGATTGGATTGAGATATCCCTTATTTTGTTTGTCACCGTGGGAAAGCACATAAATATATTTAAGTTTAATAATTAATTGAAATTACTCAATGTTATTATATTTGTGCTTGGTCTTCTAGATTGTTCAAACTTAAGTCACCTAATTGCCAAATTGCGCAAATTATTTCAATGTACTAATATGGTGTGCTAAAAGCACAATTGGATGGCTGGCCTTTCGGCTTGGGAAAATAATTTCAAATTTCTTATTGCATTTAATTGTTTTGTTACTTATCACCTATAACCCACATTATTGATTTCATTATTTGATATTTTTTTTTTAATGATTTCAATATGTGTTCTGTTTGATTAGATTATAAATTTTAAAAGAATTTTTTTTCATTGGTGTTTCTTATAATATGTGAATAATAAAAAAAAATTATTTTTATTTTTAATTTGAAAATAAAAAATTAATATAATATAATTTGATAGAGTAAAATTTAGTTAAAATTTTAGTGTAATATTATACTGTGATAATTACTATGCTAATAAATTGGAGTAATAAACTATAAAAATGGAGAAAAATAAGTACAAATTGTTTTATGGAGCCAATGATGATTGAATCTAAATTTAGCTATCTGGCTCATCAATAAAGGACATCTTCAATGGATGAGAAAATAATTGAAATCATTAACTGAAAAATTGAGTAGTATGTGGACAAATGACTGAAATCTTCTCTTGAATAACAATAATCCCATCATACAATAATAATTACTATACTAATGAATTGGAATACTAAACTATAAAAATGAAAAAAAAAAATGAAAAAATTATCTTAAACCTTTTACTAAAATATCTCCTTTTTTTTTTTTTTTTCTCTTTCATAATTAATTTTTATTAACTATTGTAATTAATTTAAAAAATTACTACAAAAAGAACTCACTTTGAGAAGTATGTGGATGAATAACAAAATCTTCTCCTGAATAACAATAATCCCATCAAATATTTTTTTTTTTTTTAGCTGCTTCAAGGCATTAAAGTTTGTTCTTCTTCAATATCAGATTACTAGCAAACATCATAGTTAATCAAATTAGTAATCTCATGAAAGCGTTTATTAGAGTTAAAGAAAATCTAAAACATATCTACAAAAAGATAGAGGATGGTCAAGAGAGAGGCTAGCCAAGATATTTATAGTTCCTTGATTCCTTCTTCTCTAATTATCATATTTAAAACCTTTTAATTTCCGTTGAATTCATGAAGACATGCAAATAGTCAAGAATGGAAAAAATCAATTAAGCTAAGTAAAGGAAGAAGAGAACGTGTGAATAAGAAAAGGTGTAAGTTTTTTCCTTAACTATGCCAATAAATTGAAATACTGAACTATGAAAATGGAGAAAAATAAGGAGGAATAAATGATCTTTAACCATATACTAAAATATCTCATATTTTTTTCTCTTTCATAATTATTTTTCATTAATTACTATAATTAATTAAAAAAATTACTGCCAAAAGAATCACCTCCCCAAATACCTCCCATAACAAAATCAACATTTTCAAAAATAACAAAAGTTGATGTATCAATATTTTAGGAGATGATGTGACAACCTATAATGCTTCAGGATCAATTTTATTATATACTATAGATATATCGGAGCTTCACTTTACAAGATCAAAAAATAAAAACAGTTGAACAGTATGTAAAAAATAATATTTTTCTAACATATTTCCTTAGAATACTTGTTAAAATACAACATATATATTTTTAAAATTTAAAACATTCCAAAAATAACATTTCACTAATTGTATCACAATAAATATTATAAAAATTTTAAATTTATTGTCGTATCATGGGTTACACCGGCAAGACTCTTGATTGAAGAAGGACAAGATCTGGTATTAAGACCAGCAGCGTCCCTACCCCTTTCTTCAAGGGGTAGGTTACAAGGAATGTGGTCCAATTCAAATTAATTGGCCTGTTTATGGAATTAAACCGAAGAATATTAATTTTTTTTTTTAAATCTCTATTTAAGCTCCTAATTGTGATATTTGGAATTCAAGTGTTGAAAATCCATAAAGAGGATAATCAAATTTATTCTTTTTGAAAAGAATAATAAAAGAGAGAATGGCAGCTGCTTGGATTTCCTCTAGTGCTTCATATAGGCCTTGCAAACCTTTCCTCTCTTCCTCCTCTAGGGTATTCTCTAATATGAACCATAACAGTACTTCTTTGAATCTTTCTCCACTGCAACCACACCAATGCCAAACTTCCATCTTCACATCTTTTCCTAGGAAAAATTCTAGATTTCATTGGAATAATTTCGATTCAATCGCGTGCATTTCAGAATATTCACAATCTTCTCAAAGTGTGGATGTAAAGAAATCATGGGTTGATACATACTTGCCAGAGGAGGCTCGGCCTTATGCAAGGTTAGCTAGGGTTGATATGCCAATTGGGATATGGTTGGTGGGTTTGCTCACTTATCCTCTTCTATGGTCTATAGCCTTAGCAGCCCCACAAGGCCACCTTCCTAATTTTAAGACATTGATTCTGTTTGCAGTAGGTGCAATTCCTTTTAGGTGTGCTGCATGTACAATAAACGAAATTCTTGATAGCGACATTGACAGATTGATTGAACGTACAAAGTCTAGACCAATTGCATGTGGCGCTGTCACACCCTTTCAAGGACTTTGTTTTTTTGGTTTGGAAATTCTTTTGGGTCTAGCAATTTTACTTCCAGCATTGAATACTTGTAGTCGTCTTTTGGGGATTCCATTTTTGTTCCTTACTTGTACTTATCCTTTGATGAAGAGGATAACATATTGGCCTCAAGCCTATCTAGGGTTAAACTTCAATTGGGGAGCTTTGTTAGGATGGGCTGCTGTAAAAGGAAGTTTAGATTTGAAGATTGTTTTGCCATTGTACATAGGTGGAGTGTTTTGGACACTTGTTTATGACACCATATATGCACATCAAGACAGGGAAGAAGACATGCAAGTGGGTGTTAAATCTACAGCTTTGTTATTTGGCAATTCGACTAAGACATGGACTACTGGGTTTGCAATTGCATGCATTGCTAGTCTTGCATTAAGTGGATATAATGCTCGAATTGGATGGCCATTTTATGTGTCTCTGATAGCTGCATCTGGACAACTGGGATGGCAAATATGGACAGTTGATCTTTCATCTGGTGATGATTGTAAGAGCAAGTTTGTCTCAAACAAATGGTTTGCAGGTATTGTATTCAGTGGGATCTTAATTGGAAGACTTCTACCATAATGTTACGTTTTTATATGCAGTAATTTACTTTGTAAGCAAATCTTTCTCTAAGAGAGCCGATAGGGGTGTAGGCCCAGGCCATTGTTGTGATGTGTGTTTCTAAAATATGATTTATTTCACTTGTATCTTGTCATGACTTCTCAGTTTGTATTTTGAAAAAATAATAATGTTTCCCAATTGATAAAATATTGTGTTAATATATTGTTATTTTTCTTCTTAAAATTTAAAAAAAAAAAAAAAAAAACATTAATTGAAAAAGATGGCTTTGTTAGAAGTATAATTTAGTTTGACGTGGAAATAAATTTTGTCTTGCAAAAGCTTGTGAGATTCAAGTTCTGTGTTCTTAAAGGTTAATTTTTTTTTGCTGATTCTTTGGGAAAATTTTAATCTAAGAGAAGTGGAAAATCATAATGAGGAGTTTCTCACTTGCCAAAAACAGTTACACCAAGCAAAGTGGAATATTGAATCCAACCAGAGAGTCTGAAAAGAATCAAAGATTCCTTGTAGTGTTATACAGATAATGAAATATTCGGAAAAAAAAAAAAACTCTCTTTGATAATAATAATTATTTACAGTAACAAACCATAATTATATTGATGTTGAATTTATATTCTTTCTTTTTTTCATTATATTAAAGAGAAAACCACTAATCTGATAAAGCAATAGCATGACTGCATGCATAAAGAAGGGAAAATTGCAAGACCTTGTGTTTTGATATAAAACATTTTATTATATGTATAATTAGACTTTCACAATTAAATTGTGATTGTGCAATTGTTTTATTTCGAATGATGAATTTGAGTATGTTTTTAGTTAATTTTAGAAAATTTAGAAAAAAAATAAAATTAAACAAGTAAAATACTTATTATCATTAACTGATTTGAAAGTTGACCAACATGCAAAACAAATATCTGATAAGAGGATGTTTGTAATTACTTATAATCAAGTAAACCAATGACATGTGTAATGATGGTATCCACCTTATCACGTTAAATGTCGACTTATAAAATCTCCAAAATCTAGAGACAAACCTAAGCTCATATAAAAAAATTAGCTTTTTTGTGGCACATGTGTTGCGTGTGATAATTAGTTTTTTCGTGGCACACACGTTGCATGTGAATCTTGTTTATGATATATCTTATTAATATTAAAAAGAATTAAGACCAAAAAAAAATAAAAAAACAAATCATAATCCTATTAATATTAAAATAGAGAATAATTAGAAAAGAAATTAAAAAATAAAATAAAGTCTATTTTAAGTAAAATAACAACTAAAAGTATTTATGTTATGGTAAAAATTTATAAGTCTATTTAAGAAAATAAAAATTTTGTACTAAACCACTTTTATATCATAAACAAATATATATATATATTAATTCTTAAGATGGGAGATGAATTAAAAGTTAAAACGATAATATTCATAATCATAGAAACTATATTCTTAATATTTTTTAAATTTATAGTATTTAAAAAATAATTCATAAATTTGAGAATAACTAAAAATATTATTATTAGAAACTTATTTAATGAAAAAAAAAAAATTCAATCTTAACTACTATTGACATATAACAATAATATTATAATCATAACAACACACTTAATATTTCTTTTAATTCATAATAATTTTTAAAATTTTAATTCATAAATTTGAGAAAAACTTAAAAAATTACGATTATTATAAAAAAAAATGAGAAAGTCAATCTTAATTGATATATAATTATAGAAAATTTTTTAAATTTATTAAAATTAAAAAGAAACTAATAGGACTAAAACAATTACAATCCTATTGATATTAAAATTAATGAGCAAAATTAGGGGAAAAAAGGAAAAAAAAAATTTTATTTGTAGTAAAATAACAACTAAATATAGCTATGTAATTATAAAAGTTCATAAAGGTATTTAAGATAATCAAAAGATTTTCCACTTAAGCCGCATTTATATATAATATAGATATAGATAAATAAACAACTTCATCGAGCTCTATGTAGTACAAAAGAGAGGATGCTAGAATCGTTCTAGTAGACGCCTTTATAAAATAAGGGAACTAACGTTCTTGCACACTAGAATAAATAATAAAAGAGATAAACTCTGATTTGATTTGATAAGTTGAAATATTTGATGATTTTACACCTCTATTTATATAAGTTATGTGTACTAACCAACTCACATCTTAACGATGAGGGACTAAAATAAACTACCATATTTAAGCTATTCTAAATAACTAAATATTACTTTTCAGACTTAAAAAAATAACATAAAATAAACCTAAATTAATTCTTACATCAAAATTATGAAAATGCAAAGATTAATATTTCTTAACCCCCATTCTTGTCCTACATCAATGGTGATTTCTGATACAAAATTAGAGGGTTAGGATTGCACAGAAATGGGTTTGGATCGAAAGCAGGCGACACGATTATAACACAATCCGTTTTTGTTATATCATTGGTTGTTGACTCGTGAATTTACGATTAAGCTTGATAAATAAGTAGCTATAGATCAAAGCATACCCAAGACGACCCACTTAATTATTAACTTATTTGATTTGTTAATTTTATGTTTGAATTTCAATTTGGGATGTTATAATGAATTGCAATATTATTTGGACAATAGACTTTTGTTGTTGTAATATCTTCAAACGTTTTTTTTGTTTTTTTTGTTTTTTTTTTTTTTGACTTCATTGTACTTAGCTAGATTGTAAACTTTACTTTAATTCTATTGGTTTTCAAGGCATGTCTGATTGTATCCATCACGATCTGCATCGATGACAAAATACTTGCTATGCTTGGTTTTTAAATTCAACCATCTTGAATTTGAGAGGTGAGTCAGAATAAATTAAGCCATAATTATTGCCCACAATTTAGTCATTAATTTGTTTTGTGATTATTATGTGATTAGTTAGCATGTAGTCTATATATGCATTTTCTCATTTAACAAACAGTGAATCTTTGGACTATATTGTTAGCAAGAAATGGGGTAGTGTTTCGATAGTAACCCATATCAGTAGAGTCAATTTTAGAAACAACTAGGGTAAGGGTTGCATGGTGGTGCAAAAATAAATGGCCTCTTATTATGGACTCTATCAATAATTTAGCTAGAAACATAAATTTGGTGGAGGATGGCATCAAAAAAAAAAGAAACCAGGAAAGCAAATGGTATGGGAACCTCCAGAATTTGGGTGGCTCAAGTTGAATGTGGATGGGTTAACGTTGGGAAAGCCAGGTCCAGCAAGAATTGGGGGAGTTCTAAGAGATCAGGAAGGAAACGTGAAAGCCATGTTTTCTAATAGTATTGGAATTGCTGATTCTAACTCTGCAAAACTCAAAGCAATTTGTGGTGCAAGGAACTTGGTTGCCTCAAATGTTATTGGGATGGACATGAAAGTTATAGTGGAAAGTGATTCAACAATTGCTACCAACTGGGTTAAAAATGTTGGTAGTAGGCCTTGGAAATATGATCAACTGTTCACAAGGATTGAGAAAGGAATTGGCAAAATTAAAAGAGTGAAATTCAAACATGTAGGAAGAAGTGCTAATAATATGGAAAATTCTTTGGCTAAATTAGGGGTGGCAAGAAAAGACCCTTTCAGTGCTTGGTTCTAAAAAAGTTGTTAGTAAGGTATAGATAATCAATTTTTGCAAGAGATGGGAGTTTTGTTTGTGGCTTTAATCAAAAGGTATTTATTAGGGGCTTGTGTTTCCAGTGTTTGGGGTTTAGAGTATTTGTTTCAAAGTGGTGGTAATACAATTTTTTGGGATTTTGGTTTCTTGCAAGGATGATGGATGCTAGGTTCTTTTGGTTTTGTATTGTGAGAGTTTCTTTGAACAATTGTGCAACTCTTGATAGAGTGGGTTAGTGTTTCAGAAATTGTACTTTGTTTTGTAGTGATTTATGAATCATAATAAAATTGCTTTTAAAAAAAAAAAAACAATGAATCTTAATCAAATCAATATATACTTTTGATTCAACTTAAGTAAGCGCATATTTTGGAGTAGCTTGCTCATCAAGGGAGGAGCGTTTAAGAGACCAGAGGGGGCCATGGACTAGAGGATATTTATTTTTGTCTTTTAACAAATTTTTATTATGTCTTGTGAACCATTAAGTTGCTTATAATTTTTTTTTTCAATTAAAATGATTGAATACGTTTATATAATATTTTAGTCGGCCCCCCAAAGAATAAATGTCTAGCTCCGTCACTGGTCATCATGGAATTCCAAACTTATGTGATGAATTTTTTTAATTATATCATTCTACTTATCAAAATTCTCTTTAATTTTTCCATTCTACTATACTTATCAAAATTCTATAACAAATACAAAGTAATTAATATTTAAAATAGCACCCTTTAACCAAAATCAAGATTTTGCGAACCCTCTTAATATATTACAACAATATATTATATATTGTATCAAAACATGTCGACGTGACAACATCGCTAGTCACATATATATCACTCCCAATATATATGTTGTCTTATTGCTCAAACTCCACATCATGGTCATGGGGTAGGTTTTTTTTTATTTTTTTTAAATGTCTATCTATTAGTGTTTTACAATTAATAGATAGTAACTTTTAAAATAATTCAAAAAATAAAAGACAACATACAAAAAAAGTGAGTACTTAGAATTCATTTAAAAATTAATGCTTAATTGTTATTTGAAAAATATGACAAGGCTTTTTAGTAATTTTGATATAAAACTGAACCATTTTCATAATTTCATAAACATATTTACTAACGGTTAGTTTTCTATTCAATTTGAGGAGAGGAGTACTATTTTTTTTAAATTTTAGATTTTAGTATTTTTTTCACTAAACTTAATTTTATAACATAATAAGGCTTGATTTGGTAATGCTTTTTGGGAGGGTGTTTATGTTTATAAAGAGCATAAGTTAATTTTTTATGTTTAATAAAATAAAAGTTGAAGGGCTTTTGCTTTATGCTTTTAAAAGCCAATGATAACTTTTAAAAATTAGTTTCTGCTCCAAAAATTTTTAAAAACTTATATAACTTAAATTTTAATAAAAAAATGTCACAGTATTACTATGGCTTGGTTTGGTAATGCTGTTTTGGAAAGTACTTATGCTTATCAAGAGCATAAGTCAATTTTTTATGTTTGATAAAAAAAAAAAAGTAGGTTACTTATACTCTCAACTTTTAAAATTTAGAGATGCTTTTAAAAACACCTTAAAGAGTACTTTTAAAAGCTTGGCTTCTGCTCTCAAAAGTTTAAAAGAATAATATAACATCAACTTTTAATGAGTCGTATTTATCATTTATTAATTAATACAGTAAGTTAATTATCTCTCTTTTTATTTTTAATATCTATTTCAGTCAATTTAAATATTTAGAGCAGCTTTACAATGAATTTATCAAACAATAATTTGCAGCTTTTACTTATTGAGAGCAGCTTTTGTATTATTTTGCCAAATATTACTGCTATAACTTTTTAAAAGTAGCTCTATGAAAGCACATCACCTCTCAAAAAATCACAGCATTACCAAACCAAGCCTAATTTTGTAGCTTCTACATATTGAAAGTTGTTTTTAGCTTGGTTTGGTAATGATTTTTAGATGCTGTTTATGCTTATGAAGAGCATAAGTCAAATGTTTTATGTTTGGAAAAATATATATATATATATGGGGTTCTACTGCTATAGGCTTCTAAAAGTAAGTTTCTACTCTCAAAAATTAAAAAAACTAATATAACTTCAACTTTTAATGAAATTTTGTATTTATCATTTTATTAATTAATATAATAGGTTAATTATCTCTCTTTTTATTATCAAAATCTATTATTGTCAATTTAAATATTTAGAGCAACTTTATAATGAATTTATCAAACACTAATTTGTGACTTTTATTTATTGAGAGAAGTTTTTATATTATTTTACCAAACATTATTTTTGTAACATTTTAAAAGGAGCTCTTAGAGAGTCATGAGAGCACAACACTTTTTAAAAAGCAACAACATTAACAAACCAAGCCTTTATATTATTCTATCAAATATTTCTATTGTAACTTTTTTAAAACAACTCTAAGAGAGTCAAATAATACAATACCTCTCAAAAAGCCACAATATTATCAAAGTAAGCCTTAATGATCTTCAACTATTTTCACAAGCTAGCATTATATCTATTGGTATATATTATATAAAAAATAAAAGTAAATAGTTAAAACATAATAATTGTGCGCATAGAGCAAACTGTTTGTAAAAAGCATACTAATTGGTGGATTTGTGAAAACAAAATAAAAAAAATTTGGCAATCTGCCAACTTAGACCAACCCAAATCCATTCGAAATTCAATTGACAATCCATTAAGAATTGGTTTTATGATTGGATCAAGTGTCTAAGTTTAGATTTTTTGAAATACGGGTTAACCTGACACAACTATTATTGTGTTTTAATATTTATTAAATTATTTTTATATGCAAATATTAAGTTTAAAAATAAAATCTCACTCTGTAAATATAAAATTTTGTATTTTTCTCATATATATATATATTATTTTATTTTTTAATTTTATTTTGTGATATTAAATATATTTCGTTGATTTAAATAAAAAAATTATAATAAGTATTTTTTATTATAATTTTCAACCATTACCCGGTCATCTAACGAGTAGCTTCAACTAAGTTCTTGGCACCCAAGTTCCATTTGAAACAGTACTGTTGAGATTCTATTATTTTACAAAAGATTCTTTTTTAATGTGTCTGTAAATTTAATTTACACAAGATAACTTTTTTTTAACGTGTTGGTAATGCATTTAGAATATTTCAATTGTTGACTTAGTAATTAGATGTTATGCATTTGGATATGGTTCTTGCTACAGTTTCTATGTATCTTTGACACCTTCAAGAGTCTTCAAAAAGATTTAAGTGTTTGGGCGAAAGGGAAAAGATTATAAGGAAATTCCAATAGAATAAGAACACAATTTAATTGAATAAGACCTCCTAGAAATGCTATTTCACTCCCTTAACTTAGTGCCTTTCCTGTGTTCATACACAACACTAGCTAGTCTTAATCCTACCTATTTATTCTTTCGCTAATCACACATTATATCCATGGCTACACTCCCTTCTCTCTTTTTTCTCAACCATATCTTTCTTGGACTCATCTTTTGTGATCCACGTACTCCTGTTTCCTACCCCTGCCCAACCCCAAGTACAATGTCCAGCTCCAAACCATCTCAAAAATTCTTTCTCATGTTATTCTAATTGATATGTTCCTTACACCATTGGCTGACTATGTTCTTTTAGTTTTTGTATCTTTCTTCATATTATTGCACACCGTGGAAGATCTGTGCAACACTTTCTTAAATATTCACTTGACTCTCAATGCCATCATTCTTCATCCATGCAATTATTAAACTGATGCTTATGTACATTAGTGGGAAATGCCAACCTCCAGATCCCAGTGTTGGAGGCAATCATTGTCCTCTTTCTTTCTATGATTAATAGCACAGGCTGGTTTAATTTTGGTGAACCATATGATTAATTTCCCTCGCATGTTCTCTTCATATTTTTCCGTTGAAGGGGAAGTCCTGTTATTGATTAATAGCAAAGGCTGCTTTAATTTCGGTTTACAGCATGTTTGTTGCATCTGAGGTAAATGGGTAACCACCGCTAAACCCGTGCATATAATTGTATGTAGTGCCAATCTAGTAGTACAGGTGGTTGTTCCTTTGAATTTGGTACCATAGAAGAGCCATGTATTTTTGCTTTACCTAAGTTATATTAATTTAATTCTCAGAAGAGTCAATTATCGGGCTTATCATGATTATTTTGTTTCAGCAATAGCCAAGATGAGCACAACTGTGATAGACATCCAGGGAAAGAAGGCCAAGTGGATCCGTACTGATATGCCAACAGATATAAATAGTAGTAACAATAATGCTTCTTTGAACGGTGAATATGTGGGAAGCGGGTGAGACTCTTGAAAGTCATATTTGTGTGTAAACCCAAGTAATTGGTAAAATATTTGATCGTATCATCTATACGTGGTATTTATCTGTTAGGCACCACTACAATTCCTATCATGAAAGGGTGGGAGTTGGGAATCCCAAGGGGATGCATGCATGTGGTATTGGGATTTTAGTGAAATTACAACAACGGCTGCTTTACCTGACTGCAGCCATTCATGGGATAAATTTTCAGTACGAACCATGGAATACGAGTGAACTTTTAAACATTTCTTGATGTCTCTTTCACCTCTCTTCTTTTTTAGCTTGATAAGCGAATTTGGGTAGGTGAGAGGTCTTGCATTTAAATTAAGGCAACTCCTCACCAACTCTCTCCCAAATAAAAAAAGGAGTCTAATGCACTATCATGTGCAGAAAGAATATTCATCTCTTTTCTTTAATTACAGTAGTTTCATATACTTGACCATATTTAAGCTTGTACCTTCATGCACACGAATATTTCTTCATGTTTCTTTATGATGTTCTCATGGCATTTGGTGTACAGGTTTGTTGCCACGGAGTCTCCATCTACACAGGTCTCTGATGCAACTATCAACGATCAACATGATAAGATGGTTCAGATTGATTTTGGTTCATTATGTTTGTTTTCCCCTTCTTTTTTTAATTTCTATCACTCTCTTATTCATTGAAATGGTGCCAGGATGTTGAATGCTCCAGCTAACTCACGTAAACACAATTGATGTGGAAAGTGAAGCCCTTAAGGTTCTATGTCATGTTTTTTGCTTTGAATTGTTTTGAGTGGTGTTGATTATATATATCCTGAGGCATCATCTCTAGTGGTCAACAAAGAAACAATGAGAGAATGAAAACAGTGCATAGGGTCCTGCTCTACTACATGAGTGCCACACGCCCTTGTCTGGGACAGACACTTTATTCGTGCTTAAATTGAGTTTTGGGAATAGTGGTGTCAAATTGTCAACACATATAGGAAAAGATTAAGACTTTGGTATTTTTTTAGAACCTCCTTTGTAGGCTGGAGCTTATTATGTCCTGTCATAGAAGATTGCCGAGCAATTACTGCTTATTTTTTTTGGAGATTTCCAGCACTATAATCTTGCTTGCAGATTTTACATGAGATAATCAGTTTTTTTATACGTCTGAGCATGCATGTGCTGACCCTTGTTTATCCTCTCTAAGCCCAAAGTTACTGCTTGCATAAAAGCTGTTACGGAGAATTCATTTTTTCTTTGCTCTTAGTAGGAAATTATCCAATATATCAATGAAAGTTTTTTGCTAAACATATAATTAGCTACCTCTTCAATCCTAGATTGTACATTATCTGATATATGAAAATCTTGATGATGTGTTCTTGGAATGGGGCTCCTGATTTTGGTGTTAAAAGAATGAATAATGTCACAATCTATGTTTGTCAACTATTATGTGTTCTACTAGATATTTGTCTGATATGGTATATTTGGTAAACGTGGCCTGCGGGTCAAGATGTTGCAAGTATTCTTCTTGGGATCATTTGGCTTTCATTTTCAGTATCTTTGTTTTGGCTCATAGGTCACAGTGAACTTAGAAGCGATAAACTACAATCTGGAGATGGGTCAGAAAACAAGTATTGTATCATCATTAGTTTTTCAAACATTTGGTTCTTTTTTCAGTTTTCTGAGAAGAGAATTCAAAAAACAATATAAGGATTATGAGATTTATAAGCGATATCGAGAAAGGTTTGTCAAAAGCATTGCCAAGTTGGTCTTGGGTGTTTATGATTTGGTATGTCCTCATTTTCCGTGACAGCTTTTTATTGATTTCGATTATGATGTTTTAGTGAGTCTATTGGAATTGATATATCATTTTCTTCTTAGTTGAGACTGCTTAGTGAGTCACCAACTTTACATGTTTTGCAGGATGATTTGATACGGATACATTATGAATTTGAACTTGAAAGGCAGACTGAGTTATTAGCATGCGACTCGCGCAATTGAAGGTGCCCTATTTTTTTTATTTTTTTTTTTCCTTTATGTTCCTTTTGAACCCCGTATATATATTTATGATGGCAAGCCATTTTTGTGGTTGACGTTGTGACTCGATTTTTTTGTAGAGCACGGACAATGTTAATGCTATTATTAGCGCAATTGCCAATGAGAAGATTGATTTGCGTAATTATCCACTGCTAAAGGAACAAGATGTCGGTTATATTCTATTTGTGAGTATCCCTACTTGGTTTGCTTTGTGATTCCTTTTTCTGGATGTTTACTAGTAAGAGTACTTTTATGCCATGGTACTATTGGTTATTAACAGGAGTAGTCATTATATGCAGCAATGTAATGGTTGTTCGACCATAGAAAGCACGGTCAATTGCGGCTGTTGTACGTTATGCCTCTGTCAACAATGCTAAATCTTGTTTTGAGTTTGTGCTTTTATTTAATTCTGTGGTTGGAGCCGGGGCTATTAGATTATGATAACTCCTCTTTTTCGGTGATTGTATTGCAGAGTTTCAATACAAGTCCTTTGGTTATTGAATCAAACTTATCAGTTTACTATTCTTGGTTTTTCTGAGTAATGATTATATTTAAACACTTGATGTATCTCACTCGGTGCTTGTATATTGTGGTTTAGACTGACATTATATTGTATCCTGGAAACCCAAATGAGGTAATTCATTTTCAATCTGTATGTAAGCAAGTTGTGTGTCTAATCAGTTACATTATTTTTTGTCTTGAGTTGAATTCTGTATTTGATTTGCTGTGAGGGGCAGCCGATGGAGAAATCTGATATCGAATAGTGAAGACTGAAGTGGAGAATTGTAAAGATTTCGACGTATGAACTGAATTTACCTTAGCCAAATGTTTACTAATTTAAGGGATTGCTAGTTAACATTACACCGGTGCTCTTCCATGCTTATGCCTTCTTTTTTTCTCCCTCCAATTTTTGTGATTTCATATTTCAATTTTTGATTTTGCATATTGATGTCCATTTCAAGTTGGCATGCAACGGGCATATTATAATAATTGCAATATTAGGGAAACGACACTAATTTTAGGGCAATAGTATAGGAAAATGAAACTAATTTTGTGATGGAGGGAGTATTTCTTAAATATGTTCTACACAAAACCTGCTAACTAACTTGCCAGACACTATCTCCTTATTAAGAATGATAGGTGAGCAATGGGTCGCGAGTACCATACGATCTAATCTCGAAGATTCCTCAAATAACAAGGGTTCCTATTTAAAATATAAAGTCCTATTAATAAAAGGCTAGCTAAACTTGAAAATTTGCTATAGTTGTCACAAATTTCTTTTAGATTTGGAGTATTTGGCTTGTCAAATTTATATAAAGCTTGATGGCAAACAGCCTTCTGTTGACCGATTGATTCTTTTCCATCCGGCTAGCTGAAATCTCATTCATCTGTTATAGGTTCTTGAATGTGCCTTTTGGTGGTTCTCTTATCTATTTCTTTGATTACTTTGTGTCGTTCTGTAGGCTAGGAATAATTCCTTACCAGGTTATACTGTTTTGGAAGAACAGGGCAAGAAGAAAAGTAATATACTTGAGGAGTAGGAGCAAAAACAAGAAGGCATATTAGATGTTTCATTTTCAGAGGCTGTTCGTGATCTTGAGATGGAGAACTTCTTGCAGTATTACAAACGGAAAAAAATTGATGGTCCTAATTGGTGTGCTGCCACCGACCTTACTGATCTTGTGGACAACAATCTATTTTTACTCACTGTGCCAAGAATTAAATTGGTGTGTGCACTGGCTTCACTTGTGATTATTGTCGAATTACTGGGGATGCTAGTCTGATTTTTGTTACTCAGTGCCCCCTTCCTCCTTTCCCTCTTAAAAAATTGTTTTTTCTCACTAGTTACTTAACATTTTGTTATTAATAATCTTTCTATATATCGATATAGTTCTTATTTGTGTAGGACAGGCAGCTCAACACTTAGTCCCGTTCTATCCAATCCAACTTCTCAATTTGTTTAAGCATTGTTTTTACTTCTGGTACATCCTATAGAATGCGGGCATATAAGGTCACAAACGTAGTCATGTAAGCATGAACGCTCTTATTTATTGAGGGAATAGTGAATAAGGATTAGTGGGTGTCTATCTTACTGGATTGCCGGAATTGTATTTCTGCATGTATTGATGGCCCCCCATTCATCTGAATGTTGTTTCTTAATTTTTATTGATTTAGATACATTTCTGATGTTGCTTGGATGTGGTAATAGATTTGAGGGTCAATTCAATACGGATGTATAAGTTGGATTTATTGCTTTTGGAATTTTGTGGGTCATTTGAGTAATTAGTTATATCATGCCAATGGTATTTTTTTATTTTTTTTAAATTATCAGCTGAGCCTGTTAAATCTGGGTATAATTACACTTCCATCATCTTCTTTTTTCTTTTTTTTTCTTTTTTTTTTTGTTGTGTTTCAGCAGATGGAGGAAATTCGCTATTGGGTTACCTTGCCCTTGACTTCTGGCTGGATGGGGAAATTCTCAGAAGAGGTTGTTGAAGTGATCAGTGGCACTGATCTTCTACGTAGACTTGATGCTTATTCTTATATCAGTGCGCACCATATTCTGCGGGCTTTAGGGGAGAAGCCAGTTGTGGACCTGTGGTTGCTGTCCAAAAACTTGCTTCTGATGCATTGTTGACCTGTTCAATTGAACCTGCAAAGTTTCCACCATACAACATATACAAGTATTCTTTGGAGTAGGCAAATAAACAGGGTAGCTCTTTTCCTTCAAATGTTTCTCTCTTTTGTTTCCATTCTGGTGTTATAATCCAGTGGGAGCAGTGCTTGGAGATGTCTGGTAATGCTAATTAGATCTTTCTATTTTTTGTTGGTAATACTCAGGAACAGCAGAAGTCAGAGTTGAGCATTTGGCTGTTGCAGCTGCATGTAAAGAAGCCTGTCTTGGTCAGGACTTGTGCCATAATGTGTGGACGGAGGAAAATGCTCTGAATTTTCTGAATCTTGTGGATGGTAAGGGGGCAGTGGATATGGTGTTAATTTCATCTAGTGTTTTTCACTCAGTATTGTTTTTTTTTTTTTCTTTTTTTTTCATTTGCTGCTGTATGCTTATGTTTGCTTTTCTGTTAGTAGCCATTTGGAACGTTTGCTTTCCTTTTGCTGATTTATTAATTTTCAATTGCAGCAAACTCTGAGATACTGCCAGAAAGTGGGTTTTCTGAAAGAATACAGGAAGTCTATGATGGTGTTACCACGGGGTTTTGCTGATATATTCGAAAATTCAAGTTTATTCCGCGAACGTCTATTGGAGTGTGTGCAAAAGAAATGGGTGCGCAGCTGTGATGATAATGGATCTTTGTAAATTGGAAGAACGGGAGTTGAATAGTATGGTAAAAAATTGACTAATTAGCAAAACTAGTGCACAAACATCCTTTGTAATTTTCGAATGAACTTTGACTTTGCCAACTTTCTCTGTTTAATTCTGTTAAAGTAAAACATGAATGTGGAAAAGGTATTTGTTAGTTAAATGTAGAGCATGTAGTTCTGCTAATTTAATTAGAGCAGTTGGTTCAATCAAATTGTGTAGCAGGGAAAATCATAAGGAGTTTCTTCTCATTTGCCAAAGATTCCTTGGTGTACACATATAAGTAGATAAGGAAATATTTTAAAAAAATTTGATAATAATAACTATTTTCCAGTGACAAACCAGTATTGATGTTGAACGAATTTGTATTTTTTTTTTTTTTCTGTTCTTTTCTTTTCTTTATATTGAAGAGGAAACAACTAATGTGATAAAGCAATGGCATGCCAACATAAAGAAGTGAAAATAACAGGATTGTGTTTTGATATAATAAACATTTTATTATTATGTATAGAATTTCACAATAAAATTATGATTGTGCAATTGTTTATTTGGAAGGATAGATTTGAGTATGTTTTTAATCAATTTACAAAATATTAATTTTTTTTTTATTATTGTCTTATTATTTTTGTCTTCACTGTATATACTACCGACCAATATAAGGAAATTCGACTGTATGTTATACAAGAATCAATTAAATAGTCATATATTATCATATTATCCTTATAAGATGTACCAAACGAGCACTCTAACAAATATTAAATATATAAAATAATAAAAATACAAAAATAAATGAGATTAGTACTTTTGAATAGGGTTGAAATTCAAATCAGACAATTTGATATTTGAATTTGAATTCTATTTAATTATTTGAATTTGAATATGAATTCAAATCAAATAAAAATATTTTTAGAGTTTGAATTTCAATTCAAATGATGTAGTATTTGATTTGATATTTAATCAAATTATTTGATTATGTATTCCCGTAACAATTTAATTAAGTATTCGAATTAACTATTTGATGTATATTAAAAAAATTACATATAATTATAAATTTTATATAATTATTTATATTTATTTAAATTTAATATATATATATATATATATATATATATATATATTATCTTTCTTATTTTTACTTGAGATTTGAATTCTTTAGAATTTCCTGAATAAATAGAATTCTCTTAAATTTTGTTAACAATAATTTTTTAAAATATATTTTAATAAAATTAGAATTACAATTAGAGTTAGGATTAGAATTACAATTACTTAGTTTTATTTTACATATTTATATTTTTAAAATTTAAACATAAAATTTTTAGACAAATATTATTTTATGGAATAAAAATTCAAATATTTGAATATTCTTCAAATTTAAATATTATTTAAATTTAAATTTAATAATTAAATTCAAATATAAATATAAGTAATATAATATTCGAAACTATTATAATCAAAATTCCAGCCAGTTTTGAAAACGCAAATTACATTACATCATTAAAATTAGTTTTAAAACAGCCCATTTACTTTTGGCCCGTTACATATAAAAGCACCATGATTTGGCTACCCTAGGTGGTATGGAGTATGTGCTCCCCTATAATCGTTGGCTTCCTCGTTTACTCCTCCTCCTTGCTCCACCTCCCAGACGCCCCTAAGGTGAATTCATTTTTCGGAGTCGGAAAACTCTCTCTCTTTATCTCACATACATATGAATGTGTGTTGGATGTGTATAGTGATTTTGTAGTTAATTGATTCCACCCTTTTAATATTGTCTAAATAAATGTCACGAAATTTTCTCTCCTCTGGTCTCTTACTAATGTATGTCTGTGGATCCTTTTTAGTTATGATGATGATCTCTTACTATTATTTTGAAGTCTTTTTTTTTGTCACAACCAGATACTTCAAATAATACTGTTCATCACTTCATCTTTCATATGTTCGAGTTTTTTTTTTTTTTTTTTTTGTGTTAGTAATGCTTACAGTAGACTTGAATTGTTGACTTGGTAATTATATGTTATGAATTTGGATATGGTCCTTATTACAGTTTCTGTGTATCTTTTGACATTCATCAAAAAGATTATTGTTTTATGTAAGTTACATTTATTCAATTCTCAGAAGAGTTGATTATCTGGCTTATCATGGTGATTTCGTTTCAGTTATAGCCAAGATGAGTGCAACTGTGGCAGACTTCAGGAGAAAGAAGGCCAAGCTGACCTGCACTGGAATGCCAACAGAGATAAATGGGAGTAACACTAATCCCTCTTTCAAAATTGATTATATAGGAAGCGGTTGAGACTCTCTACAGACATATTTGTGTGTAAACCTAGGCACCACTACAACTCCCACCATGGTGCGGGTTCATGGTGGGAGTTGGGAATCACGAGGCAAAAAATGCATTGTGATTGGGATTTTAGTGAAATTACAACAATGCTGCTTTAACTCACTGCAGCCACTCATGACATAAATGTTCAGTATGAACCATGCAATACCAATGAAATGTAACAAGGAGTGCTATTTTTGACATTTCTTGATGTCTCTTTCAGCAGTCACTTTTTTTTCTTTCTTTCTTCTAAGGCCCTATAATGTGGTGAAATTCATCTTTTGTCTTTAATTGCAGTAGTTGCTTATACTTAACCACATTGAAGCTTGTACCTTCTTGCACATTAATAGTCCTTCATGTTTCTTTAGGAAGATCTCATGGCATTTGATTGGCAGGTTTCTTCCCACAGAGTCTCCATCTGCAAATGTCGCTGATACAACCCGACAATCAATACAATAAGATGGTACTTGATTGATTTTGGTTCATGGCGTTTGCTTTTCTCTTCTTTTAGTTGTCAATGAGTCTCATTCGTTGACATGATGCCAGGATGTTGAAATGGTCCAGTGTACTCACAAAAGAACACTTGATGTGGAAAGTGAAGCCCTTAAGGTTATATGTCCTGTTATTTGTTCTGAACTGTTTATGATTATTATTTATTATGTTTATCCTGTACCATTATCTCTATTGCTCAACAAAGCCACCGAAAGATGTGCTAACTGCTAAGAATGAGAGAAGGAAAAACCACCCATTCTGTGACTACCTAGTGTCATGCTGTACTACACAAGTACCATATGCCCTTGTCTTGTACAGACACCGTACCGTTGCTTGAATGGGTTCTGTTAATATTGTTGTCAAATCTTCAACACATAAGAAAAGATTAAAACTTTGGTATGTATTGGAACCTCCTTTGTTGGCACCATATATCTCAGTTGTAGTGACGTCCTGTCCTATATGAATGCTGAGAGATAACTGCTCATTTCATGTAGATTTCCCCGTGCTAGCTTCTTGTTTTCAGCTTTTATCTGTGATATCAGGTTTCTTTTATATGTTCTTGTTGATCTCTTCTAATCCCAAAGTTACTGCTTGCGCAAAAGGTGTTATGGAGAATTCACTTTTTGCTTTCTTTCAGTTGGAAATTATCCAGTATATCATTGTATAGTTTTTGTTTAAAAGACCTGAGATGTGAAAATCTTGATGGTGCATTATTGGAATGGTGCCCTTGATTTTGGTGTTAAAAGAATGAATAATTTAATATTCTATGTTTGGTAACTATTATGTGTTTTACTACATTTATATATATATATATATGGTATTATATATTTCGTGAATGTTCCATTCCAGTCAAGATTTTGCAAGTATTTTCTTTAGTATCATTTGGTTGTCAGTTAAACTTGTCTTTATTTTGCCTCGTAGTTCGCTGAGAACTTAAAAGTGACAAGCTTTGAGATGGACTTGGATAAGAAAACTCATATTGTATCAACATTAGTCTATTACAAATTTGGAACCTTTTTAAAGTATCTGAAAAAACGATACAAAAGAAAAACTAATAATAGTCTCTACAAGGAAAATCGAGAACGGTTTGTCAAAATCTTCACCAAGTTGTTCTTGTGTGTTTATGATATGGTATGTCCTCATTTTCCGTAACAGGTTTTTTTTTTTTTTTTTTTTTCTTGATTTGAATCTAATGTCATATTGCATTTATTTGATTTTTTACTTCTTATCCTGAGCTTGCTTAGGACTCCACTATAGGTAGGTGGTAGAGTTTGTATACTAGTTGTTGGTTTCACATTTTTACTTTTCCTTGTCGTACTACTTCAGAGGATTTAGTCATGTTCTTCTTTTCCCTTGTAGTTAGCATCCTAGTTGCTGTATGACAATTACAATACTTTTTCAGGTTTCTCTTCTCATTTCAATTGCTGCTTACATTTTTGCAGGATGATTTGATACGAATTAATTATGATGATGATCTCATAAAGCAGAATGCACTATTTTCAGTAGAACTCATGGAACTCGTGGGACTGAAGGCATCTTCGTTTTTTCTTTTCTTTCTATCGAACATGCCTGTATATTTATGATGGAAAGACATTTTTGTGGCTGATGTTGAGACTTGACTTTCTTTTTTGTAGAACACCGACAAACTTAATGCTACTCTTAGTGCAATTGTCAGTGAGAAGATTGATTTCAGTAAATATTCCACTGCTAAGGGAACAAGATGTTCCTTATCTTGTATATGTTAGTACCCCTACTTGGCTTGTTATGTGATTCCTTTTTCCTGATGTTTATTAGTCAGAGTGAGAGTACACTTATATGCAGTGGTACTATTGGTTATTAATGAGAGTAGTCAATATATGCAGCATTTTTGTTCCTGTGAGAGAAGAGAAGCTATAGTCGATCCCTACAAGTGTGTGGTATGTTTCTTTCATCGATGCTAAGTCTTAGTTTTAGGTTCACCGTTCATGCTTGTATGAAATTTCGTGTGGTCGGGCTAGGGTGATTAGGGACCTTTTAGGTTATGGTAACTCCTCTTTTTTGGTGATAGTAGTGCTGAGTTATAATAAAGTCTTTTGGTTATGGAATCGACCTTATCAGCTTACTTTTCTTTTTTGTTTTTCTGAGCAATGATTTTATTTATACCATTGATGTATCTCACTTTGTTCTTGTATATTTTGGCTTAGACTGACTTGACATTTGGAGGTGGATGCAGAGATGAGGTAATATCATTTCACTATCTGTATGTAAGCATGTTGTTTGTCTTATCAATTATCATTTATTTTCTTTCTTGAATTTGAAATTAAGTATCTGATGGGAGGGGCAGCTGATGGAAGAATCTGAACTCGAAGTAGTGAGGACTGAAGTGGCGAATTATAAACATTTGGAGGTATGAGCTGAATTTATTTTTTACCCTAGCCAAATGTCTAAGATTTTAAGAGGTTGCTAGTTAACATTCTTCTGTTGTGCTGTTCCTAGCTCATGCTTTTTTTAATCTTTTTTGGTGGTTTCATACCTCACTTTTTTAGTTTTGGTATTGAAGTATGTTTTTAGTTAGCATACAACAGGTACTGGCCTTTTTGCAGTATACCTCACCTGAATCTGAATGAGGGCAATTTTGATACTGCATATTATCAAACTTGCACTAGTAGGGAGACAACAATTATTTTAGGACAACCGTAAAGGAAAGTGAAACTAACTTTGTGATGGAGATTTCTCAAATCATTTCCCATTCCATCCCAAACCTGCTGATTAACTGTGCCAGATTCTGTTTTAGAATTTAATCTAAGCATCTGAAATTAAAAAGCACTAAAAAAAAAAAAAAATTACATTGGAAGTGTGTGTGTGTAGGAGGTGCTGGCTCAGTCAGTTGTGCATACTTCTTGGTTTTTTCCATCATGAAGTTGTATTTAGAAGTGTTTTATATAACTAACTGGCCGAGAAATGGGTGGCAGTTACCTTATGATCTAATCGGATTAATAAATGGGTCTTAATCGGGTTTCAGTAGGTTAAGTACCCAGCTGGACCTCACTTTGCTAAACTTTGTCATTTTTTTCGTTTGGATTTGGCTTGTCAAATTTATATAAAGCTAGATAGGTGGCATACACTGCATTCTGTTGACTGATTTATTCTTTTCCATCTATCTAGCCGAAATCTCATCCATCTGTTATTGGTTCTTGATGTGACTTTTGACGGTTCTTCATCCATTTCTTTGATTAATTTGTGTGTGTCTATAGGCTGGGAATAAATCCTTACCTGGGTTATTTACTGTTTTGGATGAACAGGGCAAGAAGAAAAGGGCTATTTTTGAGGACATTGATAATTGTACAAGTGACATGCTAGACGCTTTCCTTTCAGAGGCTGTTCATGAGATGAAGATTCTTGAGATGGAGAACTTATTGAAGCGTTTCCAACACAGAAAATATTTTCCTAGGTTTGGTGCCTATCCTGAGCTTCTCAGAGTTGTATACACGTATTGCACTTTTCATTTTGTCAAGAATCAAATTGGTTCGTCTCACTTACTTCGCCTTGCTATCTTTATTGAATTACTTGGGATGGTAGTTTGTCTTTTGTATTATCAGTAGAGCAGTTAAATCTGGGTATAGTTACACTTTCGTCATACTTTTTTTGTGTTTCGGCAGGTGGAGGAAATCCGCTATTGGGTCACTGTGCCCTTGATTTCTGGGTGGATAGGGAAATTCTCGGAAGGCGTTGCTTGAAGTTGTCAGTAATGCTGATCTTCTACGTAGAATTGATTCTCATTATTTTATCAGCGTGCACCATATTCTGCAGGCTATAAGGGGGAAGACTGTTCTTGTTGCTGTCCATAAACTTGTTTCTGATGCACTGTTGACCTGTTCAAGTGCACGTGCAAAATCTCCTCCATACAACATATACATGTATTCATTGGAGTTGGCAAATAAACATGGTAGCTCTTTTCTGTGAATTTGTTTAACTCATTTGTTCCCATTCTGGTGTTATAATCCAGTGGGAAGTCGTGCTTGGCAATGCATGGTAAAGCTAATTCGATCTTTCTATTTTTGTTGGTAATACTCAGGAGCAGCAGAAGTCAGAGTTGAGCATTTGGCCATTGCAGCTGTATGTCTTGGTGTGGATATGTGCTATGAAGTGTCGACAGAGGGAAGTGCAATGAAATTTCTGAAATCTTTGGATGGTAAGGAGCAGTGCAAACGGTGTTAATTTCATTTGGTCTTGTTGACAGATTTATGTCTTCTATTCTGCCTTTTTCTTTCTGTTGCTATTAGTATCCTTTGGTACATTAGCTTTCCGTTCAATATGCTATTTATTAGTTTTCGGTTGCAGCAAACTCTAGGATACTGCCAGAAAGTAGTGGGCTTTCTGAAGGAATACAGGAAGTCTGCGATGTTGGGGTTTTTCATGTCTTTTCAAATCCGAATGAATTTTATGAAAATCTATTGAAGTTTGAGCAAAATAAATTATAAATTGTAGTGGTCCTGTGAAGGTGTGAAGACAACGGGCCATTTAAATTCCAAAATAAATTGTCTCATTTCTTCTAGCTTTTGTTTTTTTTGGATGATCATCCTGAACTTGTTTGTAACTTATCAAGTCATGATGCCTGCAGTGTATGCACTATTAGCTTTTAGGAAATTTTTCTTGTGCTTTTTCTTATCCTCCATCCATCTTTTTCATTCTTATTATTATTATTATTATTTTAAATAGTTGAATGCTTAATACATTATTTTGGTACAAGAAAAAGCATACATAAACTCTCCATTTAGCATAGAGGTTAGATTACAATTTTTTTTTTAAATTACTATCAAATTGTATTTTAAAAATTTTACCATTATAATTAAAAAAAAAAAAAAGATTTAAAAATTACTCCAATCAAGGTAAATTTAACTAAATTTTTTATTTAATTTAATTAAGATAAATTAAATTAGAAAGTTCTAATTATTATTTAGTTTTTTATCTATTATTCATTAAAAAATTACTAAAACATGATATGAGTCAATCTTCCAAACAGATCAATTATACCCACTTCTTCATTCTTCAATAGCAATATAACAAACCAAAAAAAGAAGAAAAAGAATAGCAATATAACAGCTAACAAAATCCTTATGACACTTTCAATGAAGCCATGGCTAGCTTCATAGCTTATTCATGTTTCATGTTTGATAGACACAGCAAACAAGCAGCATATGTAAATTAAACATAGTGAATCCCATGTGTAAAAATCTTCTTTTTGACCAAAATATAAATCAATAATATCAAAGTAGCATAGAAACTCATGAAAATTTACAACCCAATCACAGAAGCCCCCGAATGAGAATCTTAATTCTTCGCTTTGAAATGACACAAGCTGAGGAGACCTCACAAGTTGCATATGAGTGCTTCATCAATAATAAATAACACAAGTTGTAACACTAAACCAAGTGTTAGAAAATCTATAAAAAAATTCTTTGTTAAAACATCGCCTTAGAGAGAGCAACAATAACAATGACCCCAAGCTCTCCTTTGAGATAATGACAGCAGTGACATTGCGGGCAGGACTGAGCAAACAACTTGAAAAAATTGATTAACCAACCTAAACCGATTGAAATAGGCCGACATCTAACCCAAACCGCTATCAGTGATTAACAGGCGGTTAACTGAGTTTTTTTATAACATGTGTCATTAATATATTGGTTGATGTATGGAGTGGTGTAGTACTTCACCGCACTGAATCGTCACTTCGAATACAACCCTACATCTGAAATCAAAACATCCCACAGTGAGTGAATGACTTTCGTTCCAAGTTCCACCTTCGCGAATCTACCTCTTCTTCTTACCTCACACTGTGATTCTTTTTTATCCTCCTCCTTGGCTTGTATCTGCTGTTAAGGGAACAAGATGCTCCTTATCTTGTATGCTAAAGAATTAAATGGGTTGAAAGTCCAGTAAACTGTATCGAAAAAATAATAATTAGAAACTTATAAGGATAATAAATAAATATCAAAAAAACAAAATTGGGAGACAAGATAACATACATAAAAACCCTTTCAATTTATTTCAAAATCTATCGAAGTGCTTTAATATATCCCTAATACATGTAATGGGCACATTTCATTTTATGCTCATTCTTATGGGAAGTCAAGTCAGCATCATCTATTGGCCGATAACATGTTACGTCTTTGTTATTTAGTTTGAAATCTCTGACATATACAACTCTGAATATAAATCTCGGTTGGTTGTTTTTCACCATTCTATACCGAAAAGATATTGAGTTCTACGATTGTAGATACTAAAGTGTGTGTTTTCAAGAAAATCATACAAATGACGTATGAAGCATCTGTGTCTGCTTCTTTAACTGCTACTTCAGCGGGGGTTCTTCTACTCCTAAGAAGATAAAATTAATGTTTGATGATGTCGTACTTGAAATTAAGAAGAAAGAACTAATACTAAAAGAAAAGGGAGAAACTTTAAATTTCAGGATGCACAAGTACGAAGAACACAACAAGGCCCTTGAGATGTATAATGATCTTTCTTCAAGAGTTTCAGACTAGCACCACGTCTTGTCATCATTTCAATTAAATAACGACAAGTCAAACTGATTTTTGGCCATTAAAATTGAAGAAAAAGTTTTTAATAGAGTGGCTAGAAAATTTTCTTTGATAGCAATCAGAAATATTATGATTTCTATATATCCAAGTTCTATAAATACATACTTTGGTTAGTATATATATTTTTTCTTTTTCTTTATCTATTATATTTATGTTTTAATATTTAATTAATTTTTTTTTGAATTTTGAAATATATTTTTAAGATCATTTGTGTTCTAATGCAAAAGAAATTAAATATTGGTTGTAGTTTAAGAATGAAAGATATCAATGTGTAGGGAACAAGGCAACCATTACAAAATTTGTGCAAGGAGGTATACATATGTCTGTTTTATGATCCATTTATAATTTTTCTCCACTAAAATTGCTGGTAAAAAGAAATTCATCCCATTGCAGCTTACCAATAGACAACTGTCTTGAAGAAGGATTTGGAAAAACTTTTTGAAGAAATGAATATCCAATTGAAGACTTCAAGATCAATTAGGAATGGATTTAACTAATTGTGTACTTGGCTGGAAACTTGCACATATCAGTAAGTAAATTAATCCATCACTAGCTTTTTTATTTCTTAAATAAAAAAACGTTTCTCACCTCTCAGACCTCAAACACAAATTTACCGAAACGTTTGCTTTTGATACCTCCCATTGATATGATAATGTAGAACCCAGTGTTCTGAAACCGACCCAAGGGTTGACCCGAACAAGTGCCAGGGTCCCAGGGTCCCAGGTCAACCCAAATTAAAAAAATATTTTTTTCTTATTTTTAATATATATATCATGTACATATAATAATTTAATGTCAAAAAAGACATAAAAAACAATAAATAAGAAAAGTATAAATGAAAACTAAATACAAAATAAAAATATTCTATTATTAGCATCTTTTATTTAATTTTTTTGTTTATTTATTTTTTATTTTTCAAAAATTTAGGCCGGGTCTTAAAATTATGTCAGGGTTGTCCGGGTCATCCGAGTCAGCCTAGTCAATTTGGGTTAAGCTGGGTCAACCGCTATTCCTAGTTTTTGGCCTAATCGTCCTCGAGATAGTGCTTAGGTCACACGATCTGACCGCTTAGACCTGCTAGGCCGATTCATGTCTCAAAACATTGGGAAAACCCACAAATGCTTTATTTGCTTTCTAATATTGCTCAAATTTATAAAGAAAAGCAGTTGTGGGTTTTACATAATCATATAAATGGGGAGAATTAAAAATAAAAGTTTTTAGTGAATATTTGTTTGAGGTCCTGGAGGTGAGAAGCATGTTTTATTTAAGAAATAAAAACAGTAATGAATTGATTTACTTACCAAATTGATGATTAAGTCTTCAAGTGGATGTTCATTTATTCAAAAAGTTTTTCCAAATCCTTTTTCAAGACAGTTATGTTTTTGTGAGCTGCAATGAGATTAATTTCTTGTGACCAGTAATATTAGTCCAACAAATTATAAATAATTCATAAAACAGACATACGTATACCTCCTTGCACAAATTTTGTAATGGTGGTCTTGTTCCCTACCTCTTTGATATCTTTCATTCTTAAACTATAATAAATATTTAATTTGTTTTGCATCAAAGCACAAACCGCCTTTAAAATGCATCTAGAAATTCAAAAAAAAAAAATCAATTAAATATTAAAAGACAATTATAAGATAAATATAATAAAGACAAAGAAGAAAATATACATTAACCAAAGTATGTTATTATAGAACTTTAATATATAGAAACCAGAATAATTCTAATTGCTATCAAAGAAGCATTTTATGGTCACTCTATTAAAAACTTTCTTTTCGGCCTCAATGTCCAAATACCAATCAGACTTGTCGTTATCTAATTGAAATAATTACAAGACGTGAGGTTAGTCTGAAGCTCTTGAAGAAAGAGCATTACATATCTCAAGGGCCTCGTTATGGTTTGCATACTTGTGCACCCTGAAATTTAAAGCTTCTCCTTTTCTTTTAGTATTAGTTCTTTCTTCTTAATTTCATGTACGACATCATCAAACCTTAATTTTATGTTCTCAAGAGTAGAAAAACCTCTCGTTGAAGTAGTAGCTGAAGAAGCGGACACTAATGTTTCATACGTCGTTTGTATGATTTTCTTGAAGACACACACTTAAGCATCTACAGTCGTAGAACTCAAGATCCTTTCAGTATAGAATGGTGGAAGACAATCAATCGGGATTTATACTTAAAAGATTTCAGGGGTGTATATGTCAGATATTGCAAACTAAAGAACAAAGACGTAACAAGTTATTGGCCAATGATGCTGACTTGGCTTCCCATACGAATAAGCATAAAATGAAATTCATCATCACATGTATTAGGGATATGTTGAGGCATTTCGATAGATTTCGAAATAAATTGACAGGGATTTATGCATGCTATCTTTTCTCCCTATTTTTTTTTTTTTATCTTTGTAAGTTTCTAATTATTATTTTTCCGACCCAACGTACTGGACTTTTAACCCATTTAGTTCTTTAACATAGGTTGCAGCATCTATTTCAAAACACATAATGGTGTTAACTGCATAAAGTAAGATGCTCTCAGGAGTAGAAGAACCTTCCGCTGAAGTAGCAGTTGAAGAAACAGTCACATAAGAAGAAAGAAGAAATAGCAGCTGTAGAAGTTCTTGCTGAAGAAGTCCCCTTTGAAGAAACAGCTACTAAAGAAGTACCCGCATAATAAGTCTTCAAGACAAAACCCCCAAACTGGAATTGGTAAGGATCCATCACATAAACTAATACCTCTATTGTTCAAAATATTTTCAGATAATTCTAGTTAAATGCAAAGTGATATGAACCTGAAATTTTCATAATAAGAAAACATTGAAGAAAAATAGTTGAAATTTATTTTGTATTTTCCAGGTGAAATTCATTATTGTGTAAAACTCAAATACTTCATTTGCTTTCTAATACTGCTCAAATTTATGAAGAAAAACAGTTGTGGGTTTTGCATAATCATATAAATGGGGAGGATCAAAAGCAAAAGTTTTCAGTGACTATTTGTTTTGAGGTCCAGGAGGTGATAAGTGTTTTTTATTTAAAAAAATAAAATAAAATAGTAATGGATTAATTTACTTATTGATATGTGTAAGTCTCCAGACAAGTACACAAGTAGTTAAATTCATTCCTAATTGATGATGAAGTCATTAACTGAATGTTTAATTCTTCAAAAAGTCTTTTCAACGGTTGCGTTTTGATAAGCTATAACGAGATGAATTTCTTGTGACTAACAATACCATTCCAACAAATTATAATGGATTATAAAACAGACATACGTATACTTCTTTACACAAATTTTGTAATAGTTGCCTTGTTCTCTACCACATTGATGTCTTTCACGCTTAAACTACTATAAATATTTAATTTTTTTTAACATTACACAAATTTTGTAATAGTTGCCTTGTTCTCTACCACATTGATATCTTTCATCATTAAACTACAACAAATAATTAATTTTTTTAGCATTAGAATACAAACGGTTTTAAAAATATATCTAAAAACTCGGAAAAAAAAATGAAATATTAAAACTCAATTATAATATAAATATAATATATTAAGCAAAAAGAAAATATATACTAATCAAAGTATGTTCTTATAGAACTTGGATATATATAAACCATAATATTTCTAATTACTATCAGAAAAGCATTTTCTGGCCACTCTATTAAAACTTTCACTTTCGGCCTTCATGTACAAATACCAATTAGACTTGTCACTATCTAATTAAAATAATGACAAGACGTGAGGTTAGTTTGAAGCACTTGAAGAACGAGCATTATATATCTCAAGGCTTGTTGTGGTCTGCATACGTGTGCACCCTAAAATTTAAAGCTTTCCTCATTTCTTTTAGTATTAGTTCTTTCCTTTTAATTTTAAGTATGAAATCATCAAAAATTAATTTTATCTACTCGAGAGTAGAAGAACCACTCGTTGAAGTAACATATAAAAAAGCAGACACAGATGTTTCATACGTCATTTGTATGATTTTCTTGAAGACACACTCTAGCCTCTACAGTCATAGAACTCAAGATGCTTTCGGTATAAAATGGTGAAAGATAATCAACCGTGAATTATACTTGTAAGAGTTCAGATGTATACGTCAAAGATTGCAAACTAAAAAACAAATAGATGATGCTGACTTGGCTCCCCATATGAATGAGCATAAAATGAAATGCGCCATTACATGTATTAGGGATATGTTGAGGCACTTCGATAGATTTCGAAATAAATTGAAAGGGTTTTATGCATGTTATCTTGTCTCCCTATTTTACTTTTTGATATTATTTTTTATCGTTATAAGTTTCTAATTATTATTTTTTTGATGCAGCGTACAGAACTTTCAACACATTAAGTTATTCAGCATAGGTTGCAACGTCTTTTTTGAAACACATAATGGTGTAAGCTGCATAAAGTAAGAAGCTCTCAGGAGTAAAAGAACCTTCCAAAGCGGTCACAGAAGAAGAAGTAGCAGCCGTAGAAGTTACTGTTGAAGAAGTGGTCACAGAAGAAGTCCCTTTGAAGAAACAGCTACTAAAGAAGTACCTACAGAAGAAGTTCCCAAAAACAAAACTCCCAAACTGGAATTGGTATGGATCCATCACATAAACTAATACCTTTATTGTTCAAAACATTTTCCGATAATTCTAGTTAAATGCAAAGTGATAATTTTGAACTTGAAATTCCATAATAAGAAAACATTGAAGAAAAATAAATTGAAATTCATTTTGAATTTTCTAGTTGATATATATATATATATATATAATTTGTTAGAATTTGGTGGCTTAAGCCTCAAAGGGATGGAGAGTGAGGACCCAACTGGAAATGGTAAGAATGGGTGAAACGAAGTCTGGGATTTCTGTTCACTTAATTGGCAGAGACATTATTTATGAAAAAAACCTAATATGGAATGCTTGCTAATTTAAAACTCTTTTTTATCTTTAAGCTGAAAGTGGGAATGTTCCCTGCATGTAGGAAAGGAATACCAAATAAGATTAGCTTAAGTTTTTACTAAAGTAATTAATAGATACAGTCACGTGAATCGACACTCTTTAAGTAACAAGAGTACTTAAATAGAAAACAAGAGAACAAAGTCTAGATTTTGTGTGGCAGAATGATCAATCTTAAAAAAACTTTGAGTTGAATAATAATGGTTGTTACCCTGCCATTACTCATTAGTATATATACAAGGACAATTTTGTAGTGGGCACAAATTGAAAAAAAAAAAAAAAAAAAAAATTAAGGGTGAGCACTTTTAGAAAATTTTGAATTCATAAAAACATAGTGGGATCAATAAAACAATAAAAGGCCAACATTGAAATACAACCAGTAGCATCTGTTTCATTTATGATGATAGTTAAGTTAAGTTAATTGAAATAATCATCATTAAAATTTTGATGTGATTTTTAGCTGTAAAAGCAACCGGAAAAAGTCACAAATCAAATTTTAAAAATATTTCTAAAGCACTCCTAAAAATTTACATATCAAAGAGTTTTTGTGTTATAACTTTCCAAAAGCCCAATAGCCTTCTTGAGAATCATTACAAAACTGGCATGGCCGAAGTGGCCCCTCTCCCTCCTTTCAATCTGACTGTCTCGCTCAACTTCTCTTTCTCTCTCACTCTCGCACGATTTTACTTGTCTATTCTTGCCACAAAATGGGAGACGCTCCCCAAGGTAATTGGGCAAATTCTGTCATGGCAGCATTATTTTTATATAAGTATGACGTATGGAATGATATATGATATGAATTTGTCGTTCCCACTCTGATTTTTTTATTTTTTTTTTCATCTTCTCGGTTTGATGTGTGTAGTAATTTTGTAGTTAATTAATTCTTCGCTGATCTATCATACTATCATGATGTATGTCTATGACTCCTTTAGTTATCTTATACTATGACAACTTATGTATGATGATATCCATTAGGTTTTCTAAAGACAATTACCTAGTAATATTTTCTCACACCTTCAACTAAGTTCTTGGCACCCAAGTTCCATTTGAAACAGTACTGTTGAGATTCTATTATTTTACAAAATATGCTTTTTTTAATGTGTCTGTAAATTTAATTTACACAAGATACTTTTTTTTATTTTTTTTTAACGTGTTGGTAATGCATTTAGAATATTTCAATTGTTCACTTAGTAATTAGATGTTATGCAATTGGATATGGTTCTTACTACAGTTTCTGTGTATATTACACCTTCAAGAGTCTTCAAAAAGATTTAAGTGTTTGGGCCAAAGTGAAAAGATTATAATGAAATTCCAATAGAATAAGAACACAATTTAATTGAATAAGACCTCCGAGAAATGCTATTTCACTCCCTTAACTCAGTGCCTTCCCTGTGTACATACACAAAAAGAGCTATAGTCTTAATCCCAGCTACTTATTCTTTCACTAATCACACATTATATCCATGGCTATGTTGAAAATAATAAACTTTATTTTCTTATGATAAATTGTTAGTGGAAGTTAGAAAGATTGACTTCTGTAAGATGGATACCTCCGGAACGTAATTGGATTAAAATTATATTTTTTTAATAGGGAGAAGAGGGGAGAATAAACCCTATAAAATAGGCTTTTCAAGAGAGTCGACCCTTAGATCTTCTAGATAGGTCAGGATAGCAGGTGCCGCTAGATTGTCCAGACAATAGGTTTAAACTTAACATGTATCGTGTTTCAAAAAATAATTCTAACAATGAGAGAGGCTCAGAGCTTCTTTATCTTTTAGGGAGTCTGAGGGTCTTTGGATCAAAAGTCTAATTGATTTAAACTTAACACATATTGTGCTTCAAAAAATAATCCTGATAATGTCAAAGACTTAGAGTTGATTTTTTTAGGGACTTGAGGGTCTTTGATCAAAGATTTTGCCAAAAGAATAGGGGTTCCCACTAGTGATATGGCTTAATGTTGAGTTCTTAGAGATTGTTTGAGGCTAGCTAATGACTTAAATATTCAAAATCTTGAAATTGAACTTAATTCCCAAAATGTGGTGGGATTGTTTAGTGGCTCTGATTGTAATAACTGTATGTTATATGTCATTATTTGTGACAGCAATCCCTTCTAATGAGCTTCAGTCAGAGGATAATTAAGCACAAACAATTGTTCATATGCTTTAGCTAACTTAGGATATAGTTTGGATTGTAATCTTTCTTCCTATATTTGTTATTTTGGATGATGGATGAACTTGTTTGTAGGAAATTTCTCTGGGCTTTTTCTTATCCTCCTTCCATCTTTTATATTCTTATTATTTTTTTAAAAAAATAGTTGAATGCTTAATACATTATTTTGGTTCAAGAAAAAGCATACCTAAATTCTCCATTTAGCATACAGGTTAGATTATAATTTTTTTTTTTTTAAATTACTATCAAATTGTATTTTAAAATTTTTATGATTATAATAATTAAAAAAAATAGGGATTTACAAATCTAATTATAAAACTCGAATCATCATGAAAAACTACTCCAACCAAGGTAAAGTTAACTAAAATTTTAATTAATTATTTAATTAAGATAAATAAAGTTAGAAAGTTCTAATTATTATTTAGTTTTTTTTATCCATTAATTAAAAAATTACTAAAATATGATTTGAGTCAATTTTCCAAACATATCAAATAAACCCACTTCTTCATGCTTCAATAGCAATGTAACAAACCAAAAAAAGGAGAAAAAGAATAGCAATATAACAGCTAACAAAATCCTTATTGACACTTACAAGCAATGAAGCACCATGGCTAGCTTCCTAGCTTATTAGTCATGTTTCATGTTTGATAGACACAGGAAACAAGCAGCATATGTAAATTAAACATAGTGAATCCCATGAGTAAAAAACTTCCTTTTTACCAAAATATAAATCAGTAATATCATAGTAGTAGCATAGTAGTAGCATAGAAACTCATGAAAATTTACACCCAATCACAGAAACCCCAAATGTTTGCATTGAAGTGACACAAGCTGAGGAGACCTCACAAGTTGCATCCGAGTGCTTCAATAATAATAACACAAGTTGTAACACTAAACCAAGTGTTAGAAAATCTTTGATAAAACTTTAAAAAAAAAAAAATTCTTTGTTAAAACACCGCCTTGGAGAGAGCAACAGTAACAATGACCCGTAGCTCTCCTCGGGATAATGAGAGCAGCGACATTGCGGAGGACTGAGCAAACAACTCAGAAAAAATTGCTAAACCTAATGCATAGACCTATTGATAAGATGACAGAATTAAATTTGCTAGCGGTTAATCACATAATTGAGTTAATCGAGGTGAACCGATGCTAAACTCAAAACCCGATTCACAACTAGTTTAATAAAACCCAACATGTTAACCCAGGCTTTGATACCAAATGACGCACTTAGGGAAACAAATTGTGGCGAGGCTTATAACCCCACTATGATTTCCTATGTAGCCAAATCATCACTTAGGATGGCTAATGCTAAGATACAGAATAATTCTACTCTAAGCACACGAGAGGAGCAAATGCTCTAACTCACGAAATATATTTCTACAAAATTGACTGATTTATTCTTAAATATGAAAGTGAAAATAATTTTGTGATGGAGGGAGTATTTCTTAAATATGTTCCATTCAAAACCTGCTAACTAACTTGCCGGACACGATCTTTCTTCTTATTAAGAATGATAGGCTGAGCAATGGGTCGTGAGTACAATATGATCTAATTTCAAAGATTTCTCAAATAAAAAGGGTTCCTATTTAAAATATAAAATCCTATTAATAAACAGGTCACAATTTTCATTTGGTTTTGCAAATAGTTGACTCCAACTAATTTGGAATTTAAGACTTAATTAAGTTAAGTATTTGGCTTGTCAAATCTATATACGGAACTCTTTTTTGTTTAATTGAGGCAGGTTAAATAGAAAGAGTTTAGATTCTAGAATTCTAGTTTTTATGTAATTTAATTTAATGCTTTAAATTTTGAGGAATCCTTTTTAGAAATAAATTTATTATGTTGCATAATAAATCAACAATCTTATGTTATTGTTAGATAAAGCTAATTACAATATGCACTTTGATGGTCTACTTTCTTCATGAAACCTCATCGTGCTTTCTTACTTTTTTCTTTTCTTTTTTTTTTCCTAGGTTGGAGTTTGATTTGGTTGTTGATAGTTAACACTTCTATAATTTTTTTAAGCATGTCTATGTAGTTTTGAAAACTTATAAGAATAAAATGATGAGTGCCGAAAACTTAATTCTCATTGATTGCTGAATTTTCCTCTAATAATATGAAGGGATACATTTATATGGTTTTACTAATTGCTAATGACTTTAGTATAGTAGAGATGTATCATGTATTACATTAGATTCAAAGTGTTGTAGAATTAAGAATTATCACTAAATTGAATTACTCAATTAAGTCAAGAAATGATGAAATGTTTTGTTGGAAAACTGAGAGCTAGAATCCTAAATTTTACAATTCCATTTCAAATAAAGTGGTTTTCGAACATTGACTCTGTTTGGTTAAGCTGTGTGTATTAGAGTGGTGTATAAAAATACTTTTCAAGTAGAACTGTTTAAAAAGTGTTGTATAAAAAGATAAAAAAAATGTTTCGATGAGTTAACGTAAAAGTATTGTGAGATATAAAAAATTGGTTGATTTTATTTTTTCAAAAAGGTATTGAATATTAAAATTACTAAAAGACCATTTTGATAAATTTTAAGGTTATATTTTTCTAAATAAAATAATTATTGAAATTCATTCAAGATTCCATTATTTTTTAATTGAAAAAACCTTTTTTTTTTAAACTTCAACTTTAAGAAGCTTTTAGGACTTTAGCCCAAAAATACTTTTTCGTAAAGCTTAAAAAATAAAATATCTATTACCAAACAGTTGTTGTAGAAAAGATTAAACCCAAAAAGTATTTTAAAAGCTAAACCAAATAGGACATTATAAAATGTTTTTTCATAAATTTTAAACATATAAAGATATGACAAGTGGAAAATGCTAAAAGGTATTTATTAAAAAAAAATTCTAAATATATATATATATATATATATATATGATTTTGAGCTTAATTGAATATTTGATCAAAAATATATATATATATATTATAAAATGTATATGAATATTGTTAAGTTAGGGACTACAATACTTTTCAGTGTCCCTAACTTATACATTTCATATTGTTAAGGTATTAACAATTGTCTATAACTTATATTACTAATTCAATTTCATTTAATTTTATGAACTTGCGATTATCTAATTTTATATTGAGAAATTTTATTCTCTGCTCCTCCAATATTAAATTGTTTTTAATTGAATCCCTGATCAATTAGTGTACATTAAATCAAAATAGGACAGAAAAAAATTATCCGACATTTTTGTTTTAGTGAGGATGAAAAAATGTCAATGTATATAAGTAAAATAACTCGATGGGAAAAAAAAATTGATATGCTCTATCTTAAACTTTAAATTTTATTCTACTCGAAAATGAAAAGAGTTTCTCCAATAATATTTGAACTACAAGTCATGCCAAGTGTTTTAAGCCAAATCCATTAGTTTTGTTAAATTTCATGCATCTCAATCTATCAAGGTGTAAGTTATTCACACTTGCGCGAGTCTTCAATTTGTGATAAGTTGACATGGTTATGTATAATATTTTGGTGCAATGGTTTGTATACCTTTTAACGATTCATACATAGTACTCTTCTACAATAGCTAGGTTCACCATTGGCTACATACCTCTGGGATGAGGCAAACTTTTCAATGAGATAAAATCAAAAGATTTTATTATTTCTTGGAACGTACTACTTTAGCAGGGTGTTAGTATTTACACTCACACGTGTCTTCTATTTGTGACAAGTTGACAAGATTTTTGTATATTATTTTGGTAAAATGGTTTATATATATTTAACAATTTATAGTACTATTATAAAATATACAGGTTCACTACTTGCTACGTAGTTCTGGGATGAGGCAAACTTTCAATGAGATAAAATCCAAAGATTGTATTATTTCTTGAAACGTACTACTCTAGTAGGGTGTTAGTTAATCACACTCGTACGTGTCTTCCATTATGACAAGTTGACAAGATTTATGCATATTATTTTGGTGAAATGGTTTATGTATATTTAACAATTTATAGTACTATTCTAAAATATATGGGTTCACTAGAGGCAAACTTTTCAATGAGATAAAATCAAAAAGATTTTATTATTTTCATGTAAGGAGTATAAATTTAGAGTTTGTATCACTCATTTACAAATATAATCAAATTGTTATATTTGTGCATATTTTCTTATCTATCAATTTCTGACATAAATTTTTTATTTACATTATATATAAATATATATATATTTATTTATTTATTTATTTATTTATTTATTTATACTCTCATCATCAACCTTAAAGCTTCTATAGCTCTCTCTAAGTCTAATTTTCTGAAATTAAATATCTAAGTGTTTTATTTAGTTTTTAATTTTATTATGTAATATGGGATATTTTGTTATTGGCTGAACCCATTTTTCGCTGACACCGAATAATATCATTTATTTTCGACGCGTAAGGTAAAACGATTTGGGAATTTGGGCTCCGACGTCACCTGCACTCGCCGCGCTTTACATTGCGCTTCCTCTCTTCCTCTGTTCATCCTCTTTTCAATCTGACTGTCTCGCTGCACTTCACTTTCTCTCTCACTCTCGCACGATTTTACTTATCTATTCTTGCCACAAAATGGGAGACGCTCCCCAAGGTAATTGCGCAAATTCTGTCATGGCAGCATTATTTTTGGAATGATATATGATATGAATGTGTCGTTCCCACTCTCTGATTTTTTTAATTTTTTTTATTTTTTCGTCTTCTCCGTTTGGTGTGTATAGTAATTTTGTTGAAACAGTACTGTTGAGATTCTATTATTTTACAAAAGATTCTTTTTTAATGTGTCTGTAAATTTAATTTACACAAGATAACTTTTTTTTAACGTGTTGGTAATGCATTTAGAATATTTAAATTGTTGACTTAGTAATTAGATGTTATGCATTTGGATATGGTTCTTGCCACAGTTTCTGTGTATCTTTTGACACCTTCAAGATTCATCAAAAAGATTTTAAGTGTTTGGGCGAAAGGGAAAAGATTATAAGGAAATTGCAATAGAATAAGAACACAATTTAATTGAATAAGACCTCCTAGAAATGCTATTTCACTCCCTTAACTTAGTGCCTTCCGTGTGTACATATACAGCAATGGCTAGTCTTAATCCCAACTAATTATTCTTTCGCTAATCACACATTATATCCATGGCTACACTCCCTTCTCTCTTTTTTCTCAACCATATCTTTCTTGGACTCATCTTTTGTGATCCACGTACTCCTGTTTCCTACCCCTCCCCAACCCCAAGTACAATGTCCAGCTCCAAACCATCTCAAAAATTCTTTCTCTTGTTATTCTAATTGATATGTTCCTTACACCATTGGCTGACTATGTTCTTTTCGTTTTTGTATCTTTCTTCATATTACTGCACACCGTGGAAGATCTGTGCAACACTTACTTAGATTTTTACTTGATTCTCATGTTTGTTGCATCTGATTTTTTTTTTTTTTTTTTTGTCTTCTCCGTTTGATGTGTATAGTAATTTTGTAGTTAATTAATTCTCCGCTGATCTATCTTTGACTATTATGATGTACGTCTATGACTCCTTTAGTTATTTTATATTATGAAAACTTATGAATGATGATATCCACTACGTTTTCTAAAGACAATTACCTATTAATTATTTCTCACAACCAGTTTTTCCTATGGCTGGGACCCAAGTTCCATTTGAAACAGTACTCTTGAGATTAAATAAATTTTTTTTTTTTTCTTTTTCTTTTTTTATTGTGCCTGTAAATTTAATTTACACAAGATACTTTTTTCTAACGTGTTAGCAATGCATTCTGAATATTTCAATTGTTGACTTAGTAATTAGATGTTATGCATTTGGATATGGTTCTTATTATAGTTTCTGTGTATCTTTTGACACCTTCAAGAGTCTTCAAAAAGATTTAAGTGTTTGGGTGAAAGGGAAAAGATTATTAGGAAATTCCAATAGAATAAGAACACAATTTAATTGAATAAGACCTCCCTTAACTTAGTGCCTTCGCTGTGTACATACACAACAATAGCTAGTCTTAATCCCAACTAATTATTCTTTCGCTAATCACACATTATATCCATGGCTACACTCCCCTCTCTCTTTTTTCTCAACCATATCTTTCTCGGACTCATCTTTTGTGATCCACGTACTCCTGTTTCCTTTCCCTCCCGAACCCCAAGTACAATGTCCAGCTCCAAACCATCTCAAAAATTCTTTCTCATGTTATACTAATTGATATGTTCCTTACACCATTTTGGCTGACTATGTTCTTTTAGTTTTTGTATCTTTCTTCATATTACTGCACACCGTGGAAGATCTGTGCAACACTTACTTAAAGATTTACTTGATTCTCAATGCCATCATTCTTCATCCATGCAATTACTAAACTGATGCTTATATACTTTAGTGGTAAATGCCAACCTCATCACAGTGTTGGAGGTAATCATTGTCCTCTTTCTTTCTGATTAATAGCACAGGCTGGTTTAATTTCGGTGAACCATATGATTAATTTCCCACGAATTCTCTTCATATTTTTCTGTTGAAGGGGAAGTCCTATTATTGATTAATAGCACAGGCTGCTTTAATTTCAGTTTACAGCATGTTTGTTGCATCTGAGGTAAATGGGTAACCATAGCTAAACCCGCGCATATAATTGTAAGTAGTGCCAATCTGGTAATAGAGTTGGTTGTTCCTTTGAATTTGGTACCATAGAAGAGCCATGTATTTTTGGTTGTTCCTTTGAATTTGGTACCATAGAAGAGCCATGTATTTTTGCTTTACCTAAGTTATATTAATTTAATTCTCAGAAGAGTTGAGTATCGGGCTTATCATGATTATTTTGTTTCAGCAATAGCCAAGATGAGCACAACTGTGATAGACATCCAGGGAAAGAAGGCCAAGTGGATCTGTACTGATATGCCAACAGATATAAATAGCAGTAACAATAATGCTTCTTTGAACAGTGAATATGTGGGAAGCGGGTGAGACTCTCGAAAGTCATATTTGTGTGTAAACCCAAGTAATTGGTAAAATATTTGATCTTATCATCTATACGTGGTATTTATCTGTCAGGCACCACTACAATTCCTACCATGAAAGGGTGGGAGTTGGGAATCCCAAGGGGATGCATGCATGTGGTATTGGGATTTTAGTGAAATTACAACAACGGCTGCTTTACCTTACTGCAGCCATTCATGGGATAAATTTTCAGTACGAACCATGGAATACGAGTGAACTTTTAAACGTTTCTTGATGTCTCTTTCACCTCTCACTTCTTTTTTAGCTTGATAAGCGAATTTGGGTAGGTGAAAGGTCTTGCATTTAAATTGAGGCAACCCCTCACAAACTCTCTCCCAAATAAAAAAAGGAGTCTAATGCACTATCATGTGCAGAAAGAATATTCATCTCTTTTCTTTAATTACAGTAGTTTCATATACTTGACCACATTTAAGCTTGTACCTTCATGCACACAAATATTTCTTTGTTAAATAAAATAGAATAAGGAAAGGATTGTGGCTTTGATTGATATTTCAAAACCTACACCCATAAACTTTATTTATAGTAAATAATAAACATAGACTTCTACATTTAAATAATGTGGGACTACACAATACAATAATATTATATTCCTAATACTCCTTCTCAAGATGGAGCATATAATGCTCAATCTTGTACAAATAAAACCCAATTACCAATCTCAACACTCTCCTTTACTTACAACAATCTAGGTGAAGTTTTAATCCGTTTGATGAACATACTGGTACCCATGAATAGTACTCGTGTTGGTTGGAAAGAGACACAACCGAATTTGCCAGAAAAATAAAAAGAGCACCGTTGGAAAAACGCACAACCGGATTTTCTGGAAAAATAAAAGGAGCACCGCTGGAAAGAGACACAACGGAAAGTTCATGAAGGTACTGTTGAACTGTCAAACTCTTTGAGCCGTCAAACCCTAAATAGGCTTGAAAAGAAAAGGGGAGTGAGCCGTCTTTTAGATGAAAGAGATAATTAGGGATAGAAAAGAGGAAATAATGAGACTTGAATGGAAGAAATAACTAGGTTTAATGATAGCTGGCGGCAAAACCCCCTTTTTTTCTTCATGTGGTGGCCAGATAAAAGAAAGAGAAGATTAGGGTTCTTTTCAAAATCTGGCCAAGATCGGGCTTGGGTTACAAACTCGCTCTGATACCATGTTAAATAAAATAGAATAAGGAAAGGATTGTGGCTTTGATTAATATCTCAAAGCCTACACCCATAAGCTTTATTTATAGAAAATAATAAACATATACTTCCACATTTAAACAATGTGGGACTACACAATACAATAATATTATATTCCTAATATTCTTCATGTTTCTTTATGATGTTCTCATGGCATTTGGTTTACAGGTTTGTTGCCACAGAGTCTCCATCTACAAAGGTCTCTAATGCAACTATCGACGATCAACATGATAAGATGGTTCAGATTGATTTTGGTTCATGATGTTTGATTTTCCCTTCTTTTAATTTCTATCACTCTCTTATTCGTTGAGATGGTGCCAGGATGTTGAAATGCTCCAGCTAACTTGCGTAAACACAATTGACGTGGAAAGTGAAGCCTTTAAGGTTCTATGTCATGTTTTTGTTTTGAATTGTTTTGAGTGATATTGATTATATTTATCCCGAGGCATCATCGCTAGTGGTCAACAAAGAAACAATGAGAGAATGAAAACCGTGGATAGGATCTTGCTATACTACATGAGTGCCACATGGCCTTGTCTTGGACAGACACTGTATTCGCGCTTGAATTGAGTTTTGGGAATATTGGTGTCAAATTGTCAACACATATAGGAAAAGATTAAGACTTTGGTATTTTTTAGAACCTCCTTTGTAGGCTGGAGCTTATTATGTCCTGTCATATAAGATTGCCGAGCAATTACTGCTTTTTTTTTTTTTGTGGAGATTTTCAGTGCTATCTTCTTGCTTGCTTGCAGGGTTTCCATGAGATAATCAGTTTTTTTATACGTCTGAGCATGCATGTGCTGACCCTCATTTATCCTCTCTAAGCCCAAAGTTACTGCTTGCATAAAAGATGTTATGGAGAATTCATTTTTTCTTTGCTCTTAGTAGGAAATTATCTAATATATCAACGAAGATTTTTTGCTAAGCATATATTTAGCTACCTCTTCAATCCTAGATTGTACATTATCTGATTTATGAAATCTTGATGATGTCACAAACTTGGAATGGGGCTCCTGATTTTGGTGTTAAAAGAATGAACAATGTCACAATTTATGTTTGTCAACGATTATGTGTTCTACAAGATATTTGTCTGATATGGTATTATTTGGTAAACGTGGCCTGCGGGTCAAGATGTTGCAAGTATTCTTTTTGGGATCATTTGGCTTTCATTTTCAGAATCTTTGTTTTGGCTCTAGGTCACAGTGAACTTAAAAGCAATAAACTTCAATCTGGAGATGGGTCAGAAAGCAAGTGTTGTATCATCATTAGTTTTTCAAATATTTGGTTCTTTTTTCAGTTTTCTGAAAAGAGAATTCAAAAAACAATGTAAGGATTGTGAGATTTATAAGCGATATCGAGAAAGGATTGTCAAAAGCATTGCCAAGTTGATCTTGGGTGTTTATGATTTGGTATGTCCTCATTTTCCGTGACAGCTTTTTATTGATTTCGATTATGATGTTTTAGTGAGTCTATTGGAATTGATATATCATTTTCTTCTTAGTTGAGACTGCTTAGTGAGTCATCAAGTTTACATGTTTTGCAGGATGATTTGATACGGATACATTATGAATTTGAACTTGAAAGGCAGACTAAGTTATTAGCATGCAAACTCGTGCAACTGAAGGTGTCCTTTTTTTTTTTTTTTCATTTATGTTTCTTTTGAACCCCGTATATATATTTATGATGGCAAGCCATTTTTGTGGTTGACGTTGTGATTCAATTTTTTTGTAGAGCACGGACAATGTTAATGCTATTATTAGTGCAATTGCCAGTAAGAAGATTGATTTGAGTAATTATCCACTGCAAAGGGAACAAGATGTTGGTTATGTTCTATTTGTGAGTATCCCTACTTGGTTTGCTATGTGATTCCTTTTTCTGGATGTTTACTAATAAGAGTACTTATATGCCGTGGTGCTATTGGTTATTAACAAGAGTAGTCATTATATGCAGCAATGTAATGGCTGTTCGACCATAGAAAGCATGGTCAATTGCCGCTGTTGTCCAGTATGCTTCTGTCAACAATGCTAAATCTTGTTTTGAGTTTGTGCTTTTTTTTAATTCTGTGGTTGGAGCCGGGGGTATCAGGGGCTATTAGATTATGATAACTCCTCTTTTTTGGTGATTGTAGTGCAGAGTTTCAATACAAGTCCTTTGGTTATTGAGTCAAACTTATCAGTTTACTGTTCTTCTTGGTTTTTCTGAGCAATGATTACATTTAAACACTTGATGTATCTCCCTCGGTGCTTGTATATTTTGGTTTAGATTGACATTATATTGTTTCCTGGAAACCCAATTGAGGTAATTCATTTTCAATCTGTATGTAAGCAAGTTGTGTGTCTTATCAGTTATATTTTTTTTTTTGTCTTGAGTTGAATTCTGTATTTGATTTGCTGTGAGGGGCAGCTGATGGAGAAATCTGATATCGAAGTAGTGAAGACTGAAGTGGAGAATTTTAAAGATTTTGAGGTATGAACTGAATTTACTAGCCAAATATGTTTACTAATTTAAGGGATTGCTAGTTAACATTACTCAGGTGCTCTTCCATGCTTATGCCTTTTTTTTCCCCTCCTATTTTTGTGGTTTCTTGTTTCAATTTTTGATTTTGAATATTGATGTCCATTTCAAGTTGGCATGCAACGGGCATATTATAAAAATTGCAATATTAGAGAGACGACACTAATTTTAGGGCAATAATATAGGAAAATGAAACTAATTTTGTGATGGAGGGAGTATTTCTTAAATATGTTCTACCCAAAACCTGCTAACTAACTTGCCAGATACAATCTTCTTATTAAGAATGATGAGTGAGCAATGGGTCGCGAGTACCATACGATCTAATCTCAAAGATTTCTCAAATAACAAGGGTTCCTATTTAAAATATAAAGTCCTATTAATAAACGGCTCTCAATTTTCTATTAATACAGTAAGTTAGGTACCAGCTAAACTTGAAAATTTGCTATATGTCACAATTTTCTTTTGGATTTGGCTTGTCAAATAACTGACCCCAACTAGTTTAGAATTTACACTTAGTTAAGTCAAGTATTTGGCTTGTCCAATTTATATAAAGCTTGATGGCAAACACAGCCTTCTGTTGACCGGTTGATTCTTTTCCATCCGGCTAGCTGAAATCTCATTCATCTGTTATAGGTTCATGATGTGCCTTTTGGCGGTTCTTTTATCTATTTCTTTGATTACTTTGTGTCTGTCAATAGGCTAGGAATAATTCCTTACCAGGTTATACTGTTTTGGAAGAACAGGGCAAGAAGAAAAGGAATATACTTGAGGAGTTGGAGCAAAAACAAAAAGGCATGTTAGATGTTTTATTTTCAGAGGCTGTTCGTGAGATGAAGATTTTTGAGATGGAGAACTTCTTGCAGTATTACAAACGGAAAAAATTTGACAGTCCTAATTGGTGTGCTGCCACCGACCTTACTGATCTTGTGGACAGCAGTCTATTTTTATTCACTGTGTCAAGAATTAAAATGGTGTGTGCACTTGCTTCACTTGTGATTATTGTTGAATTACTTGGGATGCTAGTTTGATTTTTGTTACTCAGTGCCCCCTTCCTCCTCTCCCTCTCAAAAAATTGTTTTTTCTCACAAGTTACTTAACATTTTGTTATTAATAATCTTTCTATATATCAGTACTCGATATAGTTTTTATTTGTGTACGACAGGAAGCTCAACACTTAGTCCCATTCTATCCAATCCAACTTCTCAATTTGTTTAAGCATTGTTTTTACTTCTGGTACATCCAGTAGACTGCGGGCATAAAAGATTGCAAACGTAGTCATGTGAGCGTGAATGCTCTTATATATTGAGGGAATAGTTATTAAGGATTAGTGGGTATCTATCTTACTGGATTGCTGGAATTGTAATTCTGCCTGTATTGATGGCCCCCACTCGTCTGAGTGTTGTTTCTTAATTTTTATTGATTTAGATACATTTCTGATGTTGCATGGATGTGTTAATTCAATACGGATGTATAAGTTGGTTTATTGATTTTGGAATTTTGTGGGTCATTTGAGTAATTAGTTATATCATGCCAGTGGTGTTTTTTGTTTAAATTAACAGTTGAGCCTGTTCAATTCCATCATCTTCTTTTCTTTTCTTTTTTTTCTTTTCTTTTTTTTTTTGGTTGTGTTTCGGCAGATGGAGGAAATTCGCTATTGGGTCACCTTGCCCTTGACTTCTGGTTGGATGGGGAAATTCTCAGAAGAGGTTGTTGAAGTGATCAGTGGCGCTGATCTTCTACGTAGACTTGATGCTCATTCTTATATCAGTGCGCACCATGTTCTGCAGGCTTTAGGGGAGAAGCCAGTTGTGGTTGCTGTCCAAAAACTTGTTTCTGATGCATTGTTGACCTGTTCAATTGAACCTGCAAAGTTTCCACCATACAACATATACAAGTATTCTTTGGAGTTGGCAAATAAACATGGTAGATCTTTTCCTTCAAATGTTTCTCTCATTTGTTTCCATTCTGGTGTTATAATCTAGTGGAAGCCATGCTTGGAGATGTCTGGTACTGCTAATTAGATCTTTTTGTTGGTACTACTCAGGAGCAGCAGAAGTCAGAGTTGAGCATTTGGCTGTTGCAGCTGCATGTAAAGGAGCCTGTCTTGGTCAGGACTTGTGCCATAATGTGTGGACGGAGGAAAATGCTCTGAATTTTCTGAATCTTGTGGATGGTAAGGGGGCAGTGGATATGGTGTTAATTTCATCTAGTGTTTTTCACTCTCAATATTGTTTTTTTCATTTGCTGCTGTTATGCTCATGTATAAGCATGTTTGCTTTTCTGTTAGTACCATTTGGAACATTTGCTTTCCTTTTGCTGATTTATTAATTTTCAATTGCAGCAAACTCTGAGATACTGCCAGTAAGTGGGTTTTCTGAAAGAATACAGGAAGCCTGTGATGGTGTTACCATGGGGTTTTATGATATATTTGAAGATTCGAGTTTATTCCGTGAACGTCTATTGGAGTGTGAGCAAAAGAAATGGGTGCGCAGCTGTGAAGATAATGGATCTTTGTAAATTCGAAGAACGGGAGTTGAATGGTATGGTAAAAAATCGACTATTTAGCAAAACTAGTGCACAAACATCGTTTGAAATTTTTGAATGTACTCGACTTTGCCCACTTTCTCTATTTAATTCTGTTAAAGTGAAACTTGATTGTAGAAAAGGTGTTTATCAGTTACATGTAGCATGTAATTCATGGATGAACTTGACTTCGAGAGCGGGTACTTACTCAGCAAGGGCTTCTTCTGCTAGTACTTTTTCTTCAATGGAAACTTTTTCAGCGGGTAGGGACTTCTTCTGCCAGTATTTCTTTTTCAATGGGAACTTCTTGAGGGGTTGCATTTTGTCTGACGGGGATTTCTGTATCAGCTCAGTCAGATCCTACACCATTAAATTTTAAAGATATTTTACTTGAGACTAGAAATAATGGAAGGCATATTTTAAAATAGAAGGGAAGATTTCTAAAATAACGAGTGCACAAGTACCCAAATTATAGTGATGCCTTACAAGAATATGATGCACTTTCAATAGACTCCTTGCCCCATATACTGCCACTGTTTCAATTTGCTGGCGACTTCATCAGCAGCAGCGGGTACCTCCTCATCAGGCACTTCTTCTTCTGGTAGATCTTCTTCAGTGGCATCCCACGACTTCCAATTTGGGACTTTTGTGCCCGATACTTCATCAGCGGGTATTTCATCAGCAGCGGGTACTTCATCAGCAGCAGCAGGTACCTCCTCGTCAGGCACTTTTTCTTCTGGTACTTCTTCAGTGGCACCCCATGACTTCCAATTTGGGACTTTTGTGCCCGGTACTTCATCAGCAGGTATTTCATCAACAGATCTTATAGCTAATGGATTAACTGTTCAAAACATGAAGTTGTGACGTGTGAGAATATTAAAAACAAAATAGTTGTTGCCAGGTATAGTTAAAACAAGAATTTAAATTCCCCTCAAAACCATTATAGCTATAAATACTATCAAAACATGAAGTTGTGACTCGTGAGAATATTAAAAACAAAATAGTTGTTGCCAAGTATAGTTAAACAAGAATTTACATTCCCCTCAAAACCACTGTAGCTATAAATACTATGTAATACAATCTCAAAAGAAAGAGGAGGGGAGGGATTTGTAGCTGTAAATAGATGCAATTTTTTTTTTTCAATGCATTAGGAGTGTTAAACTCGGCAGTGGAGTGGGGAATAAGTACCAACCACTTAAGGTAAGTTCTCCGTGATGATGAATTCAAATAATAACATATATGTAAATTAGTAATTTGTGACTTTTATCACCCATTAAGATGAGGATCAAAAGTAATGATCAAAATAATATATAGCATTCATCAGTAATGAAGGTGATGAGAAAAATAATACATTAAGAAAAAAGAATATGGCATTTTTAATCGCTCATAAATGTAAAGATCCAAATGAGAAAACAAACATATAAGAATTTTTCTAACATCCAGTAAAATGTTAATAACAAAGTAAGATGCAAATATAGTTGATGCTTGTAAGTTATTTGTTAAGAGATCCACTCGAGTTCGTTTTGTATTCTAACAAGTTTGAGTTTTATTTTAGAATTTGCTTATTGAAATAATCGATGTCAAATTTTATAAAACTCAATTTAAATGCTTGCGAGCTATAAAGGTTTTATATGAAATAAATAAAATGTAATATGTTATATTTCATATATACTTTTAATATCTTATGTACTATTTTATAAGATAAAAAATAATAATTTGGTTTAGTGATAATTAACTTATTTTGTTTTCGATATTACTAGATGCTATTGTTGTGTTTTTCTTGTTTGTCTTTAGGTATGGAACTTATTTGTACCAGCCCAGCAACAGTCAGCATCTGTTGAACCATAAGTTGGACCATAATTAAGCCCGCCATGGGTATAAGTAAATCCCAATATTTTCTCTACAAAAACTTGGAACACGATACTTATTGAAAGAGATTTAGGAATTATAGTAATTGAGGCCCCACTAAGCCTACAAATTAACTTTTTCAACAAATTCTAGCCCGGGCCAGGCTGTGGCTGGCCTGGCCCGTGGGTCTGCCATTGTGGGATCAAGAAAAACAATGAGGCAACATTGAAATATAAGAACTAGCAAGTCTTTCATTTATGGTGACAGTTAAGTTAATTATCATAATCATCATTTATGAGTATCATGCAAATAAAAAAAGAAATAATTCATGTCATGATATAAAAAGGAATAACAACAATATTTATTATTAAATCTAAAATTAGATGTAGAAACAAATATAAAATTAGATAAATATATTCTATAAAATATATTTATAGTATATATTTACATGAAACTACGTTATTACTTGATTAAGTAAAACAAAATTAATTTATTTCCTCTTTCAAAGCATGTTTTGTTTATTATACCATCAATCAGACGATCTAGAAAGGAGTAAAAAGATCCACCATCTATCATCAATGCTTTCTTGCTCTTTCCACTCATCTCCTTCACCTGCTTCCTTATCTCACTATCCGATTCCATGCCACACCTCATTTCTCTCTCTATAGTTGCTCTGCATTCACAAACATTTCACTCTCACAATTAAAATCCATCTTAATTTCCATAGCTAATCCCAATTCCTTCACCAACTCGAATGCATTTAATTGTTGGTCCGCATAAACAGGCCATATGGCACTGCGCAAAGATACGCTCTCCAATGTATAGTTCCTTTCCACCATGGAACACAAACCCTCCTATTACCCATGCTCCCAGAACACAAGAACACAACCGAAGATGAAGGTTGCTCATGAAGCCACTTGATGATGTCGGTTCAAACATCATCAGTTTCTCTCCCAAAAAATTGTTTTCTCATTCTGTCTATGCCCAAACATCATCAGTTTTTTCTTCTTACACATGTAGAACCCTAGATCTAGTGGAATTGTGATATTTCTCATGTAAACCTGAAATTCTTAAAAGGATAAAAAGAGTGTACCTGTTTCGGTGAGTTGTGGTGGTGGCTGTGACCGGAGTTCTAGTCAATTTGGAGGCTCAAAGAGGTGGAGATCGAAGAAATCGCATTCCATTTGGGTTTTGGTTTGTTTTCATTTTTGTTGCCTATATCTGTATGCTTTCGCTTTTGGGTGGCTAGGTTAAAACCAAAAGTGGTTTGTATTCTTTTTTTTGTTTTTTGAGCTGAAAATGGAAATGTACAGTTTGACTACAAGATTGTTGTAATTAGGTTAGTAAATGAATGTTTATACAGTTGGTCTAGGCGGTTAAGTAAAATTGTTGAGACTTTTTTTGTAATTATATATATAGCAAGTCTTTCATATAAATGGGCAAAACTTGAATTCATCGTTATAACTTAGCTTTTCATTAAACAACTTCATCAAACATGGGTGAATAATATTTCTGTTTTGTCAAATTTAAAAAAAGATCACTGTAATTCACTCACATTTATATATATATATATATTATATAGATAAAATACTTACATTTATTAAATGTCTCCTAGTCTTAGAGGGATGGATGCAACTAGAATAATGTATAATTTTAGCTTATAACTCTAATAATTAACAAAATGTTATTTCACTATTTTAGGGTAAACGGTGAAAATTGAGTCTCAAGTGGTGTTTAAAGATGTAATACTAACTTTAGTATTATTTTCTAACTCATAATTAACTAGCTATTTGATTTGAAGGCTAAAGTTTGTTTGACATCAACTGTTTTAAAATATTATTATATTTTAGTTGAAACCAAATTGATAACTCAGAATATCATCTCCTAGCTAGCTAATGGTAGACACCAATTTTTTCGTTTACTCTAAACAATAAAAATGCTACAATTTAATTTTTCTAATTTGTTTCAAAGTATACTCGTCCAAAAAATTGCCTAATCCAAAATTACAGGATTCCAAAACTCTCAAAATTGAACAAAATAATTATAAAAAAAAATAAAATAAAAGAAATGCAATTTTGATTTTCAGGCCCTCTTGTATTAAAATGAGAAACTATATTTTTTGCAACACCAGGTGGTCAAATACCATTCTAGTGTAAGTGAAATAAATGTCCAAATATGACTGTACAGGGTGTTAAAAGAGAAAGCCACAGAGTGGCGGATTTAACTTTGCGCTTCTGAGCTGGTATTTGCTTCAGAAAAATAAAAACTTTTAAAAATTTTATTTTGAGAAAAAAAAAAAAAAAAAGTTTCTCCTTAGTTTAGAAAACTTTATAATATCATTAAATTAGAAATTCATTTAAAAAATTGTCGCTTTTTATTGTTGTGACCATAACCTTTCTTACAAAATTTCTCTTTTGTTCTCTAATGCAAAGAATAAATTGTATTGGTGCCTGAATTTAGACAAAAGAAAAATGTGATTTCTCTTTAACTTACTGCATGATCAGTTATGCAGGTACAACAAATATTTTAAATGTTTTTATTATTAAGTCCATCTCAGTCTCCTATATATGAAGTATAAAGTATATGTTTATAATCAAAACAAGTTGTAAATCTATAAAACCCAATAATTTAACATAGATAATCCAAAAACAACCAATTTTCATAGATAATAGCTAATAATTCATAATCAATGGTGTACTCTTTTTTTCAATCAATCAATTGTTATTAATAATAAATTAAAAATTAACTGTTATTTTTAAACACGTGTAGAAATAAAATTATGATTAAAAAAAAAACTAATTAAATTATTGTGAGTTATTATATACTTCTTTCACATTTAGCTTCATAATTTAAGCTACAAAACATGCAACACTGTAACCTGATTAGATATGATATGAGAAACGTATGTTGATATAACATATCCCCATCACTTGGGTATAGTGCCTCCTTCATTCATGGCTCTAGTAACATAGTCACGTAGATAGGACCGACTGACAGAGAGAGAAACCAAGGATTTTATAAAAGTTTGATGGGAAAGGCTATTGAAAATAGAACTGATTAGAGGTAGTGATGTCGGATATGCATGTGGTTCGTTGGGATTCTCACAAATTTTAATTCTTAATAAATGATAAATTCAAAATAAGTTGGTACAGGATGAAACTGTCTTTCCACCTAAGTATTACAGCTAAGGTCGAAAAAGGCAAAATAATATTAAGCATTATGTGTCAAACTCACTTCATTTTCTTACATATCCATGAATCTTTCAGCAAAAATTGTATGCAACAAATTCAAAAAAATAAATTAGAAATCATAAAGGGCCGACATTATGCTACTTCATATATAGTTGTACTTATGTTCCATATATGTAACTTGAGGTAAAATATTTTTTGTACTAAAAGGAAAGAAATCAGGAAGAAAATTGTCTCAAAAGTAAACAAATAAATTAATTTAAAGGAAAGGTGGTTTGAAATGGAAAGAATTCAAATTGTTTTCTAACCTTCATCCTTATATTTAGATAAAACTTATCAATAAATATTACTATATAATTCTTTTGATATAAATATTATTATATACTTTATATAGAAAAATAATAGATCTAGACAATGTATTTTTTTATTTCATCCAAAAAAAAAAAAATACTAAATACACATATTAATGAATAAGGAGTATGTCCTTCATATATTCTCGGCTTTAGAGACTATTATTGTAGGTGATCTCGGGAATTTTAATACTTTTTTTTATTTTTTAAAACTTTATAAAATATTAAGTCACATCAATTTTTAACTATTAGCCATGCAAGACAATGATATTAATCATTTTGGACAAAAGATGATACTAGTCTTATCATATTTAGAAGCTTTTTTTCTATTTTTTACATATATCAGTTATTTTAATTAGAAAGCACCCATTTGAAGAAGTTATTAAAAATGAATGAGTATCTAATTAGTTACTTTTTTAGATATTTTAATTTGTTATGAAAAAATGTAAATTTCTATTTTTTTTAAAAAAAATTAAATAAGAACTAAAAAAATAAATAAGAATTAAGAAGTTACTAAAAGAGATTTGTTTAAATTAGTTTTATTTTTTTAAAATATACTAAATTGAAAAAAATTAAAATACTCTACAATTTAAATATAAAAAATTATAAATATAGGGTATTAATAAGAAAGTTTATGAAAAAATTAATATTTAAAACTAAATGACAGTACCATAAGAGTGTCCTGGCTTTTCAAAGTGTCCTGGCTTTTCAAATAGTATAGATACATAGAAGTATAGATATTTATATAACTAGCTAGCCAGTAATCAAGTGAATTTTAATAATATTATTTTAGTTTAAAATAAAATGTCTAATACTTTTTAAAGGTGCACTTCTTTAATTACATGTAAAATTATAGTAATCACAATCTCTTTAAGTAAATTGCATTATTATTTGAATAGCAAAAAAATTATTATTTGTAGAATTTTATACACTATTAGAAAATTATATTATAAAAGATATTGACATCGTTTTAAAAAAAAATAATGAAAAATAATAATTAAGGACACACATAAACATTTAATATTGCAAGTATATATTTCTTTTATACCTGTAATTATATTTTACACAATACGTTTTTAAAATAAATATAAAAATTTCATATATAGTTGCACTTATGTTCCATATATGTAACTTGAGAAAAAAGATTTTTTGTCCTAAAAGGAAAGAAATCAGGAAGAACATTGTCTCAAAAGTAAACAAATAAAATAATTTAAAGGAAAACTGATTTGAAATGTAAAGAAGTCAAATTATTTTCTAACCTTCATCCTTATATTTAGATAAAACTTATCAATAAATATTACTATATAATTCTTTGATAGAAATATTATTATATACTTTATATAGAAAAATAATAGATCTAGACAATGTATTTTTTTATTTGGTGCAAAAAAAAAAAAAATACTAAGTACACATATTAATGAATAAGGAGTATGTCATTCACATATTCTCGGCTTTAGAGACTATTATTGTAGGTGATCTCAGGAATTTTAATACTTTTTTTTTGTTTTTTAAAACTTTATAAAATATTAAGTCACATCAATTTTTAACTATTAGCCATGCAAGACAATGATATTATCAATTTGGACATAAGATGATACTAGTCTCATCATATTTACAGGCTTTTTTTCTATTTTCTACATATATCAGTTATTTTAATTAGAAGGTAACCATTTGAAGAAGTTATTAAATATGAATGAGTATCTAATTAGTAACTTTTTCAGATATTTTAATTTTTTATGGATAAATGAAATTTCTATTATTTTTTTTAAAAATGAAATAAGAACTAAATAAATAAATAAGAATTAAGAAGTTACAAAGAGATTTTTTTAAAATTAGTTTTATTTTTTTTAAATATACTAAATTGAAAAAAAAAATACTCTACAATTTAAATATAAAAAAATTATAAATATAAGGTATTAATAAGAAAGTTTATCAAAAAATTAATATTTAAAACTAGATGACAGTACCATAAGAGTGTCGTGTCTTTTCAAATAATATAGATACATAGAAGTATAGATATTTATATAACTAGCTAGCGAGTATTCAAGTGGTTTTCATAATATTATTTTATTTTAAAATAAAATGTGTAATACTTTTTAAAGGTGCACTTCTTTAATTACGTGTAAAATTATAGTAATGACAATCACTTTAAGTAAATTGCATTATTATTTGAATAGCAAAAAAATTATTATTTGTAAAATTTTATACACTATTAGAAAAATATATTTTAAAAGATATTTACATAGTTTTTAAAATAATAATGAAGGACGCACATAAACATTTAATATTGCTAGTATATATTTCTTTTATACCTGTAATTATATTTTACACAATACGTTTTTAAAATAAAAATAAAAATAAAGATAAAAATTTCATATATAGTTGCACTTATGTTCCATATATGTAACTTGAGATAAAAGATTTTGTGTCCTAAAAGGAAAAAAATCAGGAAGAACATTGTCACAAAAGTAAACAAATAAAATAATTTAAAGGAAAGCTGGTTTGAAATGGAAAGAATTCAAATTGTTTTCTGACCTTCATCCTTATATTTAGATAAAACTTATCAATAAATATTACTATATAATTCTTTTGATATAAATATTATTATATACTTTATATAGAAAAATAATAGATCTAGACAATGTATTTTTTTATTTCATCCAAAAAAATACTAAATACACATATTAATGAATAAGGAGTATGTCATTCACATATTCTCGGCTTTAGAGACTATTATTGTAGGTGATTTCGGGAATTTTAATACTTTTTTTTGTTTTTTATAACTTTAAAAAATATTAAGTCACATCAATTTTTAACTATTTTCCATGCAAGACAATGATATTATCAGTTTGGACATAAGATGATACTAATCTCATCATAGTTAGAGGCTTTTTTTCTATTTTCTACATATATAAGTTATTTTAATTAGAAAGCACCCATTTGAAGAAGTTATTAAAAATTAATAAGTATCTAATTAGTTACTTTTTTAGATATTTTAATTTGTTATGGATAAATGTAAATTTCTATTTTTTTTAAAATAAAATTAAATAAGAACTAAATAAATAAATAAGAATTAAGAAGTTACTAAAAGAGATTTGTTTGAATTAGTTTTATTTTTTTTAAATGTACTAAATTGAAAAAAAAAATTCTCTACAATTTAAATATAAAAAAATTATAAATATAGGGTATTAATAAGAAAGTTTATGAAAAAATTAATATTTAAAACTAGAGGACAGTACCATAAGAGTGTCCTGGCTTTTGAAATAGTATAGATACATAGAAGTATAGATATTTATATAACTAGCTAGCGAGTATTCAAGTGGATTTTCATAATATTATTTTATTTTAACATAAAATGTGTAATACTTTTTAAAGGTGCACTTCTTTAATTACATGTAAAATTATAGTGATAACAATCTCTTTAAGTAAATTGCATTATTATTTGAAGAGAAAAAAAAAATTATTATTTGTAGAATTTTATACACTATTAGAAAAATATATTTTAAAAGATATTTACATGGTTTTAAAAAAAATAATGAAAATTAATAATTAAGGACGCACATAAACATTTAATATTGCTAGTATATATTTCTTTTCAACAATACTACATGCACACAACATCCTCACACTATCTACTCACACAATATGCCACATCAGCTTTTTAAACTTGTATCCAAACATTCCAAAATCTTTTTTTTCAACGTCAGCCACAATTCTTTTTTATTTTCCCTAATTTCTCTTTTCCTTCTTTTTTTTCCTCACTACGGCCATATGGCCATACAGAGCTCTGATTCTCTCTCAGTCTCTCCCTTTGGACGGTAAATCTCAAAACCTTCATTCTCCACGAATCAAACTTCTGTTGTAATCTTCTCCAGGTAATGACTCGATTTCTATTTAGTCTTCAATCCTCAATTTGTTTGATTTTTACTTAGGGTATTTTAAAAATCTGAAGTTGAGCCTCTGACAATGACGATCTCGATGATGATAGAGCCAATGACCACCATTTCAACTTCTCCAACCCCACGCTACTGATAACGTCAATGGCCACCACCCAAACTATTTTTCCAACCCCCTATTATAAGACAATAAAATCCTTAGTATTTTTAAGTTTTAGTTTATTGTATAAATTGGGGATTTACTGTCAACTGATTGTGGGGTCTAATTTAATATTTCTATACAGTTATGTGGGCAGATTTATGGCTAATAATATAGCTATGTTGGTTAGTTGGTTTTCTTATGATTCCTTATTTCTTTGATTTTGATTTTGAAGGATGAGTTCGTTATTAAGTTTGAGAGTATAGATAAGAAAGAGAATATGGTTCTTTGGAGCTGTGCAATGTTTGCTGTGATTTAACATATTCATTAGAAAAAAATTCTAGGATTTTCAGCTCATATAAATATATATTAATATTTCAACTTCTTAGGATAGAAGTAGTCTTCTTTGAAATTCATTTGGTGTTTTACTTTAGTAATTTTGAAATAGTTTTCTTTAATTAACACATGGAGAGAGCCCTTCGGCATCAGCTTATATATCAACTTTGTTTTGTTTATCCTTATAAACTCCTAAAAAAGCTTCAGAATTTATTTTAGGTTTGAAACTTCAAAGATGTGCTTAAAGGTGTCAAGCTTATCATTATTATTTTCTAATCTAGTGCTTGCTTTAAGTGAAGATCAGCAATAAGACATCTTTGAGGAAACACGCCGGCAATATTTTCATGGATAAAACATTAGTCTCCACAAGCCTACCCCATAAGGAGACATAGTAATTGATTCTTTCCATCAATATTCAAGTGTTAAGTGGCTATGGGTTTTGAAGTTGGAGGATGCTCAGTGGCTTCTAATTCAAAAGGCTGAAGAAGAAGAGAAGCTTTTGCCTGATAGTATATATCCTTATTGAGTTGAAAAGTGTTTGCCCTGATGTTTATTTTTCTTGTGGTCACTTTGCCTGAAAAATATGTTTTGGCATGAAAGTTTCTCTTTTCAGATTGGAAACCTTTGCAGTACCATTGTATTTAATACCAATTAGTTATTCTGTTGTTTCAACGTACAAGACAATTGATTTACAAAATTGTAATATAGAAGGCATTACTATTTTCTAGATTTCTTTTGGCATATGCTTTGATCTTGTTCAAGATTTCCACAAGTTTCTAGCATATCCCAAATGTGGAATAACTTAACAACATTTATTGAACATTAAGGGGAATTAATTTGACTTTTCATTTTTTTTTTTTTTTTTCGAATTACATTTTCCTTCATTTCTTATATGATGGAAAATACAGAACGATAATGATTATAACATAAGAAGAACTTGCAATACCATAAAAGTAGAGAAAGAACATTGACTTAAAAGTAGAAATTTGGCTCTCAGTGGGGATGATGTATTTCTCCATTAATATCTTTCTCATATGATGAAAGATTTGGAAAGTGAGAAACATCAAATCCCACTCCTAATTTTTTTATTTTTTTTTGTCCCATGGAATTCATCATTTACTATTTCATATAATTAATTGATTGATAAGTTGTTATTCTATTATTGTATTACTAGCATGATGTTCAATTTTTTGTTATAAGTTACTAGGACGAGGATGCTTGGATAATAGACATAGAGTTGAAGGCATGATTTTACATCACATATGTTTGAAAAGAACAATGTAAATAAAGAGATGCTTGGATGATACAAAGTTAAAGACATGACTTTATAATTTTTTTTTAAATTTTAATATTTTACTTTTTAAGAAACGAAATTCCTCATATCCTCATATGGGATCATGGTGGTGATCTGAATCTTACAGTTAAATTACTTATATCACAAAAAATTTCTTGTATTATATCTTTGATGTTCAACATGTGCTCCTATCTACTCTTATGTCATGTACTTGTCCAAGAAGTTTAAGCTTAGTTGAAAAATTGCACATAATTATATAATTTATTAACAGTAACACTACTTATGCAAGAGAATTGAATAAAAAATCAAAGATTAAAAGAAGGTTAAAGAAGAGAAAAGATAAGAGTTAGTGTACACCACATGTTCTAATTAAGGTGGTTGATATTTTTCTAATCTTAGAAATTTCTATTCAAACTATGGAACCAAAACCAACAAAACTTGGTTCATATCATCAAGCACCTTTATTTATGAGCTAGCAAAAGAGCCTAACGATAATAAATATATGTTGTTGCTAAACTCAAAACTTGCCATTTTTTGAAATTATTTTGTCAGTAGCATTATGCCTAATTGTAGAAAATGATTTAAAATCTACTAAAGTTTCCTTTTCAACCTTGTCACGTAAAGCATTATCATATTGGTCAACAAATTCCTTCAATTTTGTAGTAGAATTCACATATCCATCAAAGAAAGCATTCATGTTTTCACTGCGCTGTGTAGTTGACATTCCATGCTAAAAGTATTGTTTCACATATGCCGGTGCCCAACGATATCGCTCATCATACAAGTTTCCTAATGAATCATTTTTTTTCTAGATCATATCTCTTAATCATAGCAATCCATAACTCCTCAAATTCCACATTTGTCATAGTATCATACACAATACCTTGCAAACATGCTTTGATGTTTTCGTAATTTTTATATTTCCCAATCTTCTCAGGAATTTTTTTCATTATATGCCACAAACACCACCTTTGTCGAGCTTCAGGGAAGACTTTCCCAATTGCCCTTTGCATAGCTTTACATTGGTCAATAATAATTGCTTTTGGTAGAACACCAGACATGCATTGTAACCATACCTCTAACAACCACACGAAAGATTCTGTATTCTCACTTGACAACAAACCACAACCTAATAGTATAGACTATCCATGATGATTAACTCCAACAATTGGAGCAAAAGGCATATCATATTTATTAGTAAGATCTGTTGTGTCAAATGTGATTACCTCCCCAAATGATTCATATAATGCCCAGCTCCTTGCATCGGCCCAAAAGACATTCCTCATACGAATATCCTCATCCAAATCCATTAAGTAATAGAAGTTTGAATTTTTATCTTGCATTCTAGCAAAATATTTTCGAAGGGCTTCACCATCACCTTCTTGAAGTTCGAGTTTTCTTTCTTTCTCAATGTAGTTTCGGCAATCTTTTTCAGTGTAATTCAAATTTTCATATCCACCAGCTTCAATTACAAGAGAATGAAAATTTTTGTTCAACCTTACACCAGATCGGTCATTTAGTTGAAGAACTCTCTTTGTGTGTGCATTCAGTTGTCTGTGACTTCTAAAAAGTCGTGCTTTATGTGGACTCACATTATGGTTATGGTCGAGCGAAACAGTAAGCAGTTTAAACTTTCCATCTGAAAATAAAGATGCACTAATATGAGCTAGACAAAGCATTTTTCCAGTTGGCTTAAAATATGAATGAGTGCAAAGTAGCAATCCCCAACAAAATTATAAATATAAGGTATTAATAAGAAAGTTTATCAAAAAATTAATATTTAAAACTAGATGACAGTACCATAAGAGTGTCGTGGCTTTTCAAATAATATAGATACATAGAAGTATAGATATTTATATAACTAGCTAGCCAGTATTCAAGTGGATTTTCATAATATTATTTTATTTTAAAATAAAATGTGTAATACTTTTTAAAGGTGCACTTCTTTAATTACGTGTAAAATTATAGTAATCACAATCTCTTTAAGTAAATTGCATTATTATTTGAATAGCAAAAAAATTATTATTTGTAAAATTTTATACACTATTAGAAAGTTATATTTTAAAAGATATTTACATAGTTTTTAAAAAAAATAATGAAAAATAATAATGAAGGACGCACATAAACATTTAATATTGCTAGTATATATTTCTTTTATACCTGTAAGTATATTTTACACAATACGTTTTTAAAATAAAAATAAAAATAAAGATAAAAATTTCATATATAGATGCACTTATGTTCTAAATATGTAACTTGAGGTAGTGATATCGGATATGCATGAGGTTCGTTGGGATTCTCATAAATTTTAACTTTTAGTAGATGATAAATTCAAAACAAGTTGATACAGGATGAAACTGTCTTTCCACCTGAGTATTACAGCTAGGTCGGAAAGGGCAGAATAACATTAAGCATTCTGCGTCAAACTCATTTCATTTTCCTACATATCCATGAATCTTTCAGCAAAAACTGTAAGCAACAAATTCAAAAAATAAATTAGAAATCATAAAGGGCCGACATTATACTGCTTCATATATAGTTGCACTTATGTTCCATATATGTAACTTGTGGTAAAAGATTTTTTGTACTAAAAGCAAAGAAATCAGAAAGAAAATTGTCTCAAAAGTAAACAAATAAAATAATTTAAAGGAAAGTTGGTTTGAAATGGAAAGAAGTCAAATTGTTTTATGACCTTCATCCTTATATTTAGATAAAACTTATCAATAAATATTACTATATAATTCTTTTGATAGAAATATTATTATATACTTTATATAGAAAAATAATAGATCTAGACAATGTATTTTTTTATTTCATCCAAAATAAATAAATACTAAATACACATATTAATGAATAAGGAGTATGTCCTTCACATATTCTCGGCTTTAGAGACTTTTATTGTAGGTGATCTCGGGAATTTAAATACTTTTTTTTTTTTTTTAAACTTTAAAAAATATTAAGTCACGTCAATTTTTAACTATTAGCCATGCAAGACAATGATATTATCAATTTGTACATAAGATAATACTAGTCTCATCATATTTAGAGGCTTTTTTTCTATTTTCTACATATATCAGTTATTTTAATTAGAAAGTACCCATTTGAAGAAGTTATTAAAAATGAATGAGTATCTAATTAGTTGCTTTTTCAGATATTTTAATTTTTTATGGATAAATGAAATTTCTTTTCTTTCTTTTTAAATAAAAGGAACTAAAAAAATAAATAAGAATTAAGAAGTTACTTAAAGAGATTTGTTTAAATTAGTGTTATTTTTTTAAAATATACTAAATTGAAAAAAAAAAAACTCTACAATTTAAATATAAAAAATTATAAATATAGGGTATTAATAAGAAAGTTTATGAAAAAATTAATATTTAAAGCTAGAGGACAGCATCATAAAAGTGTCCTAGCTTTTCAAATGGTATAGATACATAGAAGTATAGATATTTATATAACTAGCTAGCCAGTATTCAAGTGGATTTTCATAATATTATTTTATTTTAAAATAAAATGTGTAATACTTTTTAAAGGTGCACTTCTTTAATTACGTATAAAATTATGGTAATCACAATCTCTTTAAGTAAATTGCATTATTATTTGAATAGCAAAAAAATTATTATTTGTAGAATTTTATACACTATTAGAAAATATATTTTAAAAGATATTTACATAGTTTTTAAAATAATAATGAAGGACGCACATAAACATTTAATATTGCTAGTATATATTTCTTTTATACCTGTAAGTATATTTTACACAATACGTTTTTAAAATAAAAATAAAAATAAAGATAAAAATTTCATATATAGTTGCACTTATGTTCCAAATATGTAACTTGAGGTAGTGATATCGGATATGCATGTGGTTCGTTGGGATTCTCATAAATTTTAACTCTTAGTAGATGATAAATTCAAAACAAGTTGATACAGGATGAAACTGTCTTTCCACTTGAGTATTACAGCTAAGGTCGGAAAGGGCAGAATAACATTAAGCATTCTGCGTCAAACTCATTTCATTTTCTTACATATCCATGAATCTTTCAGCAAAAACTGTAAGCAACAAATTCAAAAAATAAATTAGAAATCATAAAGGGCTGACATTATACTGCTTCATATATAGTTGCACTTATGTTCCATATATGTAACTTGTGGTAAAAGATTTTTTGTACTAAAAGCAAAGAAATCAGAAAGAAAATTGTCTCAAAAGTAAACAAATAAAATAATGTAAAGGAAAGTTGGTTTGAAATAGAAATAAGTCAAATTGTTTTATGACCTTCATCCTTATATTTAGATAAAACTTATCAATAAATATTACTATATAATTCTTTTGATAGAAATATTATTATATACTTTATATAGAAAAATAATAGATCTAGACAATGTATTTTTTTTATTTCATCCAAAAAAAAAAATACTAAATACACATATTAATGAATAAGGAGTATGTCCTTCACATATTCTCGGCTTTAGAGACTTTTATTGTAGGTGATCTCGGGAATTTAAATACTTTTCTTTTTTTTTAAAAACTTTAAAAAATATTAAGTCACATCAATTTTTAACTATTAGCCATGCAAGACAATGATATTATCGATTTGTACATAAGATAATACTAGTCTCATCATATTTAGAGGTGTTTTTTCTATTTTTTACATATATCAGTTATTTTAATTAGAAAGTACCCATTTGAAGAAGTTATTAAAAATGAATGAGTATCTAATTAGTGGCTTTTTCAGATATTTTAATTTTTTTATGGATAAATGAAATTTCTTTTCTTTTTTTTTAAATAAAAGGAACTAAAAAAATAAATAAGAATTAAGAAGTTACTAAAAGAGATTTGTTTAAATTAGTGTTATTTTTTTAAAATATACTAAATTGAAAAACAAAATACTCTACAATTTAAATATAAAAAAATTATAAATATAGGGTATTAATAAGCAAGTTTATCAAAAAATTAATATTTAAAGCTAGAGGACAGTATCATAAGAGTGTCCTAGCTTTTCAAATGGTATAGATACATAGAAGTATAGATATTTATATAACTAGCTAGCCAGTGTTCAAGTGGATTTTCATAATATTATTTTATTTTAAAATAAAATGTGTAATACTTTTTAAAGGTGCACTTCTTTAATTACGTGTAAAATTATAGTAATCACAATCTCTTTAAGTAAATTGCATTATTATTTGAATAGCAAAAAAATTATTATTTGTAGAATTTTATACACTATTAGAAAATATATTTTAAAAGAAATTTACATAGTTTTTAAAAAATTAATAAAAATTAATAATTAAGGACGCATATAAACATTTAATATTGCTAGTATATATTTCTTTTATACCTGTAAGTATATTTTACACAATACGTTTTTAAAATAAAAATAAAAATAAAGATAAAAATTTCATATATAGTTGCACTTATGTTCCATATATGTAACTTGAGGTAGTGATATCGGATATGCATGTGGTTCGTTGGGATTCTCATAAATTTTAACTCTTAGTAGATGATAAATTCAAAACAAGTTGATACAGGATGAAACTGTCTTTCCACTTGAGTATTACAGCTAAGGTCGGAAAAGGCAGAATAATATTAAGCATTCTGCGTCAAACTCACTTCATTTTTTACATATCCATGAATCTTTCAGCAAAAATTGTAAGCAACAAATTCAAAATATAAATTAGAAATCAGAAAGGGTCGACATTATGCTGCTTCATATATAGTTGCACTTATGTTCCATATATGTAACTTGAGGTAAAAGATTTTTTGTACTAAAAGCAAAAAAATCCGGAAGAAAATTGTCTCAAAAGTAAACAAATAAAATAATTTAAAGGAAAGTTGGTTTGAAATGGAAAGAAGTCAAATTGTTTTATAACCTTCATCCTTATATTTAGATAAAACTTATCAATAAATATTACTATATAATTCTTTTGATATAAATATTATTATATACTTTATATAGAAAAATAATAGATCTAGACAATGTATTTTTTTATTTCATCCAAAATAAATAAATACTAAATACACATATTAATGAACAAGGAGTATGTCCTTCACATATTCTCGGCTTTAGAGACTATTATTGTAGGTGATCTCGGGAATTTTAATACTGTTTTTTGTTTTTTAAAACTATAAAAAATATTAAGTCACATTAATTTTTAACTATTAGCCATGCAAGACAATGATATTATCAATTTGGACATAAGATGATACTAGTCTTATCATATTTAGAAGCTTTTTTTCTATTTTTTACATATATCAGTTATTTTAATTAGAAAGCACCCATTTGAAGAAGTTATTAAAAATGAATGAGTATCTAATTAGTTACTTTTTCAAATATTTTAATTTGTTATGGATAAATGAAATTTCTATTTTTTTTTAAAAAAAAATTAAATAAGAATTAAGAAGTTACTAAAAGAGATTTGTTTAAATTAGTTTTATTTTTTTAAAGTATACTAAATTGAAAAAAAAAAATACTCTACAATTTAAATATAAAAGATTGTAAATATAGGGTATTAATAAGAAAGTTTATGAAAAAATTAATATTTAAAACTAGAGAACAGTACTATAAGAGTGTCCTAGCTTTTCAAATAGTATAGATACATAGAAGTATAGATATTTATATAACTAGCTAGCCAGTATTCAAGTGGATTTTCATAATATTATTTTATTTTAAAATAAAGTGTGTAATACTTTTCAAAGGTGCACTTCTTTAATTACGTGTAAAATTATAGTAATCACAATCTCTTTAAGTAAATTGTATTATTATTTGAATGGCATAAAAATTATTATTTGTAGAATTTTATACACTATTAGAAAAATATATTTTAAAAGATATTGACATAGTTTTAAAAAAAAATAATGAAAAATAATAATTAAGGACACACATAAACATTTAATATTGCTAGTATATATTTCTTTTATACCTGTAAGTATATTTTACACAATACATTTTTTAAATAAATATAAATATAAATATATAGTTGCACTTATGTTCCATATATGCAACTTGATATAAAAGATTTTTTGTCCAAAAAGGAAAGAAATCAGGAAGAACATTGTCTCAAAAGTAAACAAATAAAATAATTTAAAGGAAAACTGGTTTGAAATGGAAAGAAGTCAAATTATTTTCTAACCTTCATCCTTATATTTAGATAAAACTTATCAATAAATATTACTATATAATTCTTTTGATAGAAATATTATTATATACTTTATATAGAAAAATAATAGATCTAGACAATGTATTTTTTTATTTCATCCAAAAAAAAAAAAATACTAAATACACATATTAATGAATAAGGAGTATGTCATTCACATATTCTTGGCTTTAGAGACTATTATTGTAGGTGATCTCGGGAATTTTTTTTTTTTTAAAACTTTAAAAAATATTAAGTCACATCAATTTTTAACTATTAGCCATGCAAGACAATGATATTATCAATTTGGACATAAGATGATACTAGTCTCATCATATTTACAGGCTTTTTTTCTATTTTTTACATATATCAGTTATTTTAATTAGAAAGTAACCATTTGAAGAAGTTATTAAAAATAATGAGTATCTAATTAGTTACTTTTTCAGATATTTTAATTTGTTATGGATAAATGAAAATTTCTATTTATTTTTTAAAATTAAATAAGAACTAAAAAAATAAATAAGAATTAAGAAGTTACTAAAAGAGATTTGTTTAAATTAGTTTTATTTTTTTTAAATATACTAAATTGAAAAAAAAAATACTCTACAATTTAAATATAAAAAATTGTAAATATAGGGTATTAATAAGAAAGTTTATGAACAAATTAATATTTAAAACTAGAGGACAGTACCATAAGGGTGTCCTAGCTTTTCAAATAGTATAGATACATCGAAGTATAGATATTTATATAACTAGCTAGCCAGTATTCAAGTGAATTTTCATAATATTATTTTATTTTAAAATAAAATGTCTAATACTTTTTAAAGGTACACTTCTTTAATTACATGTAAAATTATAGTAATCACAATCTCTTTAAGTAAATTGCATTATTATTTGAATAGCATAAAAATTATTATTTGTAGAATTTTATACACTATTAGAAAAATATATTTTAAAAGATATTGACATAGTTTATAAAAAAAATGAAAAATAATAATTAAGGACACACATAAACATGTAATATTGCTAGTATATATTTCTTTTATACCTGTAAGTATATTTTACACAATACATTTTTAAATTAAAATAAATATAAATATAAAAATTTCATATATAGTTGCACTTAAGTTTTATCTAAATATAAAGATGAAGGTTAGAAAACAATTTGACTTCTTTCCATTTCAAACCAGCTTTCCTTTAAATTATTTTATTTGTTTACTTTTGAGACCATGTTCTTCCTAATTTCTTTCATTTTAGGACAAAAAATCTTTTATCTCAAGTTACATATATAGAACATAAGTGCAACTATATATGAAATTTTATCTTTATTTTTATTTTTATTTTTAAAACGTATTGTGTAAAATATACTTACAGGTATAAAAGAAATATATACTAGCAATATTAAATGTTTATGTGTGTCTTTAATTATTATTTTTCATTATTTTTTTTTAAACAATGTAAATATCTTTTAAAATATATTTTTCTAATAGTGTATAAAATTCTACAAATAATAATTTTTTTGCTATTCAAATAATAATGCAATTTACTTAAAGAGATTGTGATTACTATAATTTTACATGTAATCAAAAAAAATATTCATCAGTGGCATCCCACGACTTCCAATTTGGGACTTTTGTGCCCGATGCATCATCAGCGGTTAATTCATCAGCAACAGCTTCTTCTGCTAGTACTTTTTCTTCAATGGGAACTTTTTCAGCAGGTAGGGATTTCTTCTGCTAGTATTTCTTTTTCAATGGGAACTTCTTCAGGGGTTCCATCTTCTTCGGCGAGGATTTCTGTCTCAGCTCAGTCAGATCCTATACCATTAAATTTTTAAGATATTTTACTTGAGACTATAAATAATGGACGGCATATTTTAAAACATAAGGGAAGATTTCTAAAATATCGAGTGCACAAGTACCCAAATTATAGTGATGCCTTACAAGAATATGACGCACTTTCAATAGACTTCTTGTCTCATATACTGCCACTGTTTCAAGTTGCTAGCGATGAATTAGCGGGTACTTCATCAGCAGCAGCGGGTACCTCCTCATCAGGCACTTCTTCTTCTGGTACTTCTTCAGTGGCATCCCACGACTTCCAATTTGGGACTTTTGTGCCCGGTACTTCATCAGCGGGTATTTCATCAACAGATCTTATAGCTAATGGATTAACTGTTCAAAACATGAAGTTGTGACTTGTGAGAATATTAAAAACAAAATAGTTGTTGCCAAGTATAGTTAAAACAAGAATTTTAATTCCCCTCAAAACCATTATAGCTATAATTACTATCAAAACATGAAGTTATGACTCGTGAGAATATTAAAAACAAAATAGTTGTTGCCAAGTATAGTTAAACAAGAATTTAAATTCCCCTCAAAACCACTGTAGCTATAAATACTATGTAATACAATCTCAAAAGAAAGAGAAGGGGAGGGATTTGTAGCTGTAAATAGATGCAATTTTTTTTTTTTAATGCATTAGGAGTGTCAAACTCGACAGTGGGGTGGGGAATAAGTACCAACCACTTGAGGTAAGTTCTCCGTGATAAGAATTCAAATAATAACATATATAAACTAGTAATTTGTGACCCATTAAGATGAAGATCAAAATAATATATAGCATTCATCAGTAATGAAGGTGAGGAGAAAAAATATAAGCAAAAGATATGCATGAGAAAAAAAATACATTAAGCAAAAAGAATATGGCATTTTTAATCACTCAAAAATGTAAAGATCCAAATGAGAAAACAAACAAATAAGAATTTTTCTAACATCCAGTAAAATGTTAATAACAAAGTAAGATGCAAACATAGTTGATGCTTGTAAGTTATTTGTTAAGAGATCCACTCGAGTTTGTTTTGTATTCTAACAACTTTGAGTTTTATTTTAGAATTCGCTTATTGAAATAACCGGTCTCAAATTTTATAAAACTCAATTTATATGCTTGCGAGCTATAAAGGTTTTATATGAAATAAATAAAATGTAATATGTTATATTTCATATATACTTTTAATATCTTATGTACTACTTTATAAGATAAAAAATAATAATTTGGTTTAGTGATAATTAACTTAGTTTGTTTTCGATATTACTAGATGCTATTGTTGTGTTTTTCTTGTTTGTCTTTAGGTATGGAACTTATTCATACCAGCCCCAGCAACAGTCAGCATCTGTTGAACCATAAGTTGGACCATAATTAAGCCCGCCATGGGTATAAGTAAACCCCAATATTTTCTCTACAAAAACTTGGAACACGATACTTATTGAAAGAGATTTAGGAATTATAGTAATTGAGGCCCCACTAAGCCTACAAATTAACTTTTTCAACAAATTCTAGCCCGGGCCAGACTGTGGCTGGCCTGGCCCGTGGGTCTGCCATTGTGGGATCAAGAAAAACAATGAGGCAACATTGAAATATAAGAACTAGCAAGTCTTTCATTTATGGTGACAGTTAAGTTAATTATCATAATCATCATTTATGAGTATCATGCAAATAAAAAAAGAAATAATTCATGTCATGATATAAAAAGGAATAACAACAATATTTATTATTAAATCTAAAATTAGATGTAGAAACAAATATAAAATTAGATAAATATATTCTATAAAATATATTTATAGTATATATTTAAATGAAACTACGTTATTACTTGATTAGTAAAACAAAATTAATTTATTTCCTCTTTCAAAGCATGTTTGTTTATTATACCATCAATCAGACGGTCTAGAAAGGAGTAAAAAGATCCACCATCCATCATCAATGCTTTCTTGCTCTTTCCACTCATCTCCTTCACCTGCTTCCTTATCTCACTATCCTATTCCATGCCACACCTTATTTCTCTCTCTATAGTTGCTCTGCATTCACAAACATTTCACTCTCACAATTAAAATCCATCTTAATTTCCCTAGCTAATCCCAATTCCTTCACCAACTCGAATGCATTTAATTGTTGGTCCGCATAAACAGGCCATATGGCACTGCGCAATACGCTTCCATAGTTCCTTTCCACCATGGAACACAAACCTCCTATTACCCATGCTCCCAGAACACAAGAACACAACCGAAGATGAAGGTTGCTCATGAAGCCACTTGATGATGTCAGTTCAAACATCATCAGTTTCTCTCCCAAAAAATTGTTTTCTCATTCTGTCTATGCCCAAACATCATCAGTTTTTTCTTCTTACACATGTAGAACCCTAGATCTAGTGGAATTGTGATATTTCTCATGTAAACCTGAAATTCTTAAAAGGATAAAAAGAGTGTACCTGTTTCGGTGGGTTATGGTGGTGGCTGTGACCGGAGTTCTTGTCAATTTGGAGGCTCAAAGAGGTGGAGATCGAATAAATCGCATTCCCTTTGGGTTTTGGTTTGTTTTCAGTTTTGTTGCCTATATCTATATGCTTTCGCTTTTGGGTGGCTAGGTCAAAACTAAAAGTGGTTTGTATTCTTTTTTTGTTTTTTGAGCTGAAAATGGAAATGTACATTTTGACTACAAGATTGTTGTAATTAGGTTAGTAAATGAATGTTTATACAGTTGGTCTGGGCGGTTAAGTAAAATTGTTGAGACTTTTTTTGTAATTATATATATAGCAAGTCTTTCATATAAATGGGCAAAACTTGAATTCATCTTTATAACTTAGCTTTTCATTAAACAATTTCATCAAGCATGGGTGAATAATATTTCTGTTTTGTCAAATTTAAAAAAAGATCATTGTAATTCACTCACATTTATTTATATATATATAGATATTATATAGATAAAATACTTGTGTTTAGTAAGTAAATCTAAATTCATATATTTACATTTATTAAATGTCTCCTAGTAGAGGGAAGGATGCAACTAGAATACTGTATAATTTTAGCTTATAACTCTATTAATTAACAAAATGTTATTTCACTATTTTAGGGTAAACGGTGAAAATTGAGTCTCAAGTGGTGTTTAAAGATGAACTACTAACTTTAGTATTATTTTCTAACTCATAATTAACTAGCTATTTGATTTGAAGGCTAAAGTTTGTTTAAACATCAACTGTTTTTAAATATTATTATTTTTTAGTTGAAACCAAATTGATAACTCAGAATATCATCTCCTAGCTATCTAATGGTAGACACCAATTTTTGAGTTTACTCTAAACAATAAAAATGCTACAATTTAATTTTTCTAATTTGTTTCAAAGTATACTCGTCCAAAAAATTGCCTAATCCAAAATTACAGGATTCCAAAACTCTCAAAATTGAACAAAATAATTATAAAAAAATAAAATAAAAGAAGTGCAATTTTGATTTTCGGGCCCTCTTGTATTAAAATGAGAAACCATCTTTTTTGCAACACCAGGTAGTCAAATACCATTCTAGTGTAAGTGAAATAAATGTCCAAATATGACTGTACAGGGTGTAAAAAGAGAAAGCCAGGGAGTGGCGGATTTAACTCTGCGCTTTTATGCTGGTATTTGCTTCAGAAAATGTACATAAACTGTTAAAATTTTATTTTGAGAAAAAAAAAATCTCCTTAATTTAGAAAACTTTATAATATCATTAAATTAGAAATTCATCTAAAAAATTGTCACTTTTTATTGGTGTGACCGTAACCTTACATACAAAATTTCTCTTATGTTCTCTAATGCAAAGAATAAATTGTATTGCTTCAAAAAAAAGAAAAAAAAAAAGAATAAATTGTATTGGTGCCTGAATTTGGACAAAAGAAAAAAGTGATTTCTCTTTAACTTACTGCATAATCAGTTATGCAGGTACAACAAATATTTTAAATATTTTTATTATTAAGTCCATCTCAGTCTCCTATAAATAAAGTATAAAGTATAAAGTATATGTTTATAATAAAAACAAGTTGTAAATCTATAAAACCCCATAATTTAACATAGATAATCCAAAAACAACCAATTTTCATAGATAATAGCTAATAATTCATAATCAATGGTGTACTCTTTTTTTCAATCAATCAATTGTTATTAATAATAAATTAAAAATTAACTGTTATTTTTAAACACGTGTAGAAATAAAATTATGATTAAAAAAAAAGCTAATTAAATTGTTGTGAGTTATTATATACTTCTTTTAAATTTAGCTTAATAATTTAAGCTACAAAACATGCAACATTGTAACCTGGTATTGAACTTGGTGGACTAGTCTGGTTAGATATGCTGAGAAACATATCCCCATCACTTGGGTATGGTGCCTCCTTCATCCATGGCTCTAGTAACATATTCACGTAGATAGGACCGGCTGACAGAGAGAGAAACCAAGGATTTTATAAAAGTTTGATGGGAAAGGCTATTGAAAATAGAGCTGATGTACGAGGTAGTGATGTCGAACATGCATGTGGTTCGTTGGGATTCTCATAAATTTTAACTCTTAATAGATGATAAATTCAAAATAAGTTGATACAGGATGAAATTGTCTTTCCACCTGAGTATTACAACTAGGGTCGAAAAAGACAGAATAATATTAAGCATTTTGCGTCAAACCCACTTCATTTTTTACATATCCATGAATCTTTCAGCAAAAACTGTAAGCAACAAATTCAAAAAATAAATTAGAAATCAAAAAGGGCCGACATTATGCTTCATATATAGTTGCACTTATGTTTCATATATGTAACTTGAGATAAAAGATTTTTTGTCCTAAAAGGAAAGAAATCTGGGAGAACATTGTCTTAAAAGTAAACAAATAAAATAATTTAAAAAAAAAAAAAAAAAAAAAAAAAAAAAACCAAAGTTAAAGGAAAGCTGGTTTGAAATGGAAAGAAGTCAAATTGTTTTCTGACCTTCATTCTTATATTTAGATAAAACTTATCAATAAATATTACTATATAATTCTTTTGATAGAAATATTATTATATACTTTATATAGAAAAATAATGGATCTAGACAGGGTATTTTTTATTTTTTTATGTCATTCAAAAAAAAAATTACTAAGTACACATATTAATGAATAAGGAATATGTCTTTCACATATTCTCAACTTTAGATACTTTTATCGTAGGTGATCTCGAGAATTTTAATATTTTCTTTTTCTAAAGACTTCAAAAAATATTGTGTCACATCAATTTTTAACTGTTAGTCATGCAAGACAATGATACTATCAGTGTGGACATAAGATGATACTAGTCTCATCATATTTAGAGGCTTTTTTTCTATTTTCTACATATATCAATTATTTTAATTAGAAAGTAACCATCTCAAGAAGTTATTAAGAATGAATGAATATCTAATTAGTTAATTTTTAAGATATTTTAATTTGTTGTGGATAAATGTAAATTTTTGTTTTGTTTTATTTTTAAATAAAAACTAAAAAATAAATAACAATTAAGAAGTTACTAAAAGAGATTTGTTTAAATTAGTTTTTTTTTTTAAATATATTAAATTGAAAAAAAAATTCTCTGCAATTTAAATATAAAAAAATTATAAATATAGGGTATTAATAAGAAAGTTTATGAAAAATTGAATATTTAAAGCTAGAGGACAATACCATAAGAGTATCCGGTTTCAAATAGTATACATACATAGAAGTATAGATATTTATATAACTAGCTAGCGAGTATTCAAGTAGATTTTCATAATATTATTTTATTTTAAAATAAAATGTGTAATACTTTTTAAAGGTGCACTCCTTTAATTACGTATAAAATTATAGTAATCACAATCTCTTTAAGTAAATTGCATTATTATTTGAATAGCAAAAAATTATTAATTGTAGAATTTTATACGCGGTTAGAAAAATATATTTTAAAAGATATTTACATAGTTTTAAGAAAAAATAATAATTAAGGACGCACATAAACATTTAATATTGCTATAATATATTTCTTTTATATCTGTAACTATATTTTACACAATACGTTTTAAAAATAAAGATAAAAATTTCTCGTGTGTACATGTGCTTGCAGTGATGAGGGTGGTAAGTTCGATTTTTGTCTCCTACATGAAGCTTCTCTCTTCCAGCTTGCAATTTTGCTTTTTGAGTCCTCTTCTGTTAAAATGGCAAACTGTCTTTTTGTAACACTAGGTGGTCAGAGACCTTCTAGTGTAAGTGAAATAAATGCCCAAATATATAGGACTAACATACAGACATGCTAAGGCTTTTGAAAAAATTATAAAATCTAAAGCAAAAGAAATAAAAATAAAATCTAAATCTTCATAATTTTAGACATTGGATTATGGAAATTAGAACGTAGGCCTGCTAAAACTCTTTGATCATAGAATGAATCGATTAATGAGTGTAAGTTTTGATGCTCCCCAGATTTAATCTTAGATTATAAAAAAATAGTTTTGTGCTTTAATTAATTTGATTTGATTATTGGGTTTATACAGTACTTCTAAAATATATAAAAATTAAATCATCATTTTTTAAAAAAAATTTGCCAACTAAATAATAACAAAAATGCTAAAAATAATCATTGTTTTCTATGAGTTAATAAATGTACTAGTATATAGATGTTGTATAAAATTTCCTTGAATTGATTCATTCTCATTCTCGTTTCTATTTTGTTTTAAAAACTTTTCAGAATTAGCACCCAATTTATAATGTATATTATTTTCTATTAATTTAAGCACATTAAATATTTTAGTTGAACACAATTAGCTCCAATCACAAAATTCATAGTTAATTTTCTAGACATTGAGAAAAAAAAAAAAAAAAAAAGGATTGAACTCTGATTAAATTTCTCATGTGAAAACACCAAAGTTGGAATTGAGATTTGTTATAAGTTTGAAATCCGTGAACAACACCTATTAATAAAAAAAAGATAAACTTCATATAATACGATTCATATAATACAATCTATAACTGATAATGTGTGTTCGTATACGAAGAGAATTTTCTCAATGCATGTATTTAATTTCTGTATGATTATGGAAACACAAACAGAGAACTTGGGTTTGTTGTTTTCACCTTAAAAGTTAAAATAGCGTATAATACAGAGTAAGTCATTAGTACAATTAATAGCATGCACCATCAAACACCCATAAGTTGATATTAACTACCTATTTGTTATAAACTTGACCAGTATTTTGTTTAATGAAAGTGACAACTTCTTTCTATCAAGGATATTTGTTGTATGAATGAATGTTTTGTTTAGTACATGAAAAAAAAAAAAAAAAATTATTGAGTATATGATGTTAGTGCAAATTGCCCATCTTTATTTTGTTGTTCATATGCTTGTGCTTAGGCATTAGATGGGGGTTGAGGGCTTTGATAGGTTAATTTGGGTTTTTCTTCATCTGGTTTTATTTCATTTCTGGGCGAAAGTAGAAAAAAGAAAGAAACTTGCTGGGCTCTAATTACCTTGACATTTGTAGATTTTTTTTTTTTTGTCAATGTCTTAACTCTTAATGAGGCTGATTAGGTAGTATTACTTAAAAAGAGAAGAGGCTTATTATGTAGTCCAGGACAGGGCAAAATGTAAATTGACTCTGTACGCTGTCTCTCCTAGTCTAGGAGAGATGAATAATATTTCTGAAATATGAGAGCTTAACTGTAATTATATCAAGATGAAGGTCTTATTTGTAATCATGCAAAAATTAAAGGGTTTATTTGTCATTTAAGAATTTCCTTGGGCTAATTTGTTTCACACTTTTTCCAGATTTCCATAGGAAAGATAAAATCCCTTGCATTTCGTCTGCTATACTTTCTCTCCTTCCAAACAGCCGAGTATCAGACCTTAAGAAGAAAAAGTCGGTGAAAGAATGGCGACGATAAGCCTCCGTAAAGGAAACACAAGACTACCACCGGAGGTGAACCGTGTTCTCTACGTCCGGAACCTTCCGTTCAACATCTCAAGCGAGGAGATGTATGACATATTTGGCAAATACGGTGCAATAAGGCAGATACGTATTGGTACGAGCAAGGAAACGCGTGGTACAGCCTTTGTCGTCTACGAGGATATCTACGACGCCAAGACCGCCGTCGATCATCTTTCGGGATTCAACGTTGCCAATCGCTATCTGATTGTGCTGTATTACCAGCAAGCTAAGATGAGTAAGAAGTTTGATCAGAAGAAGAAGGAGGATGAGATTGCTAGGATGCAGGAAAAGTATGGGGTCTCCACCAAAGATAAGTAGGCTAATTTAATAGAAATTGTATGCTTAAATTCTAGAGTTTGTTTGTGGGGTTCTGTAGAGATTTGGGAATTTTCAGTTTTTGGAAATTCTAATTGTTGAATTCGAGTGTTGCTTGAAAGTATGGTATTCAATATATGACTTTTTTTAATTATATTCTTGGCCTTGTATTGTTATGATTATATGGTGTGACCTTATACCGTTACATAATTGCAATTTCTGTCACTCTTATGTGTGAGTGGGATGAATTCAAGAGATGTATATGTATGTTGATTTTCATTTGCTTTCTACTTTCTGGGGCTTTTCATGCTCTAAGGAAGATTAGAAATTAGGTTAGCAGCTGATTAGTGTTATTTTGTTTGCATGGTGATTACTGGTTAGGTATTGTTTAGGTTGGTTTCTTTTTTTTTTCCTATTCACTAAGAAATTAAGGAAATCTAATGGAAGTGTAAGGTTATAGCGTTTGGCGTGTAATCATGGGGTAACCCTTTGTCTTTTGACTCTAGCCCATGTGAACTATGACATCGGACTATTGGAACTCTAGGAGTATTGTGGTTTTAAAATCCTAAGATCTATGAGAATATCGATATGAATGGGTGTAGGTATTTTGTCCTTTTCTAGAATGTAGTTCAGGAAAAAAGTTGACTGGAATACATGTTCCTAATTAGAAAGGAAGACTGAAATTGCTGCAAATCACAAGATTTTAGGTTCTCTTGAAGGATGTAACTACTTGGCCAACATCAGGGATGGATTTAGAGAGACAGGACAGTTGTTGGAGGACTGCATCTCCTTGGCCAGGTCCGAAAATAGTAGACCATGAACAACAAAGGTGCAGAAGCTAAGAAGTTGCGGATACAAAGTTTTAGAAGCAATAGAAGAGGTAGACTAGGAGCATCTAAGTCTAAACCTGGGGCAATGCGAAGCTGTTAATTTGGGGGAAACTATAATATTAATTAATTTTAAGTATATTGAGTGCCTTTCATTTCTCTATTTATGAGTTATTAGAGTTTAGTCAAGGATTGTTGATCGCTCTACTTTAGTTTGAGCACGGTAATATTCTTATTTAGTTATGGCATGCTCTTCATGTCTGTTCTTCGTTACTTCTAACTGCTGAGATTAGGGTTAGTTTAAGAGTCTCAAATTGTTTTGGCCTCTATTTGGGTTCTAGTAGCTGGTGCTTTGAAGGGACTTCTTTATTGATCTAGAGCGCAGTTGGCATTCTTATTTTCTCACTTTTGTATTTTTTCCCTGAGGAGGACTGCTTTTCCTCCACTCACTTTTTATTTTTCTTATAAAATATGATTCAGGGTTGATTCTTTAATAAATGCCTGAGAGATACTCGGATTAATTTTATAGGGAAAAAAGAAAAGGAGATTTTCTTCTATAGGCCCTACTTTCTCTTCTCTATTCTTTATGCTGAAGGAGGACTCCAGGTCCCTCTTTTGATGCACTTCTTCCTCTTAAAAACCATTTTTTCCATTCTACTGGACTTGACTTCGAGGGTTTCTTCTACATCAGGAGGTTAAAAGTAATGTTTCTTTGACTATCTCTAATTGAAAGTACCTTACAGTAGATTATAGGGCATGAAAGATAGGAACAAACTAAGCCACTGGAATTGGTTTTGAAATATGTTATGGGTTCAGTAATCATGTGGAAAGAGTTGGAGAAGCAAAACAAACGAAAACTAAAGATATGCAGGGAACTATACATCCCTTTTGCCCAAGGCACCAAGTCGGTCAAAAAAATTCCTTTTTTACTCTGATATTTCAATGAGTCAAGTTTCTCCAAGTTGTAGGCTTTGAATGATTCAATCCAGAATATCTTGGAGGAACTGTACAGAATGGTTTCTGCAGGAATATTAAATGTTCTTGTTGGTTGCTGACCTGTGTGTTCATCATATTATTCAGGAAATTAAGGTAACATCCAGGACCATGTGTTGCATGTGTGTGTTTATGTTCTTATAGTCTCTGACTATTTTAGGGATCCCAAATCAGTCCAATTTTTTATTTGACAATGATTATGAAATCTTTTCTGAAAGGGGACGGCAGTGCTATAAGTTGGTTCTGCCAAGGTAAAATAGACTTCAGGATGACTTTAGATATTATAAAGGAACTAGGCTTGGCATGACATCCTAACATTCGCTTAAAGGCCAATCTAGTTAAGGAAAACGTTGTTTATGGTTTTGTGCCTCTTATTGTGCCCTGTTTGTTCTATTTCTTTTCAATTTCTTGTAGTTTTCTTCAATGCTACTTTCAGAGTTCAATTTTTTTGCCAAGACATAACTTATCTGATGCTTGCACTCTGCAGAATACTTCTTTAGAGAAAAAATAGTAAGGAACATGTTTCTCTTGTTAGTGGGGACAAAAAGAAAACTTCCAATTAATGTACCTTCTATTATGCCTTAACTAATATTGCTTAAGATGTTCATAGATAAGAAATTAGAAGATGTTGTACAAACGATATCAAGTTTCTACTCATCAAATCAAGGGGGTAATAATATAAATTATATTTAAACCTAATAATGAACAAGAATTAATACATTCAGAAACACCCATTGATCCTAAGCTTTCACATAGAGAATGAATAAACCCAACCAAACACCTAACAATTTTATATAATTTTTTTTCACCTTGACCCATTCCTCTCCCATTTCCCCTATCAAATTAACGGACAATGTACGTGGAGTACATGAACAATCAATTTTTCACCCATCAGCTTCTAAATCCAACGAAGTTTGCAGGGGTGAGTCGGGTGACACAGATGATGGTCCCTTTTTGCCATTTCTAGTCCACATACTACCAATTCAAATATCAAACGAAGTCACGTCTCTTTTTGGGTTGCCCTTCTGGGTTTCCTTTTCTCATCATTGCCACAAATTCATCGTAGTTTATCCGGCCATCCTGCAGATGCAAAAATTTATTTCCATCATTGGAATTCAACTATCTAATCGATAGTGAAAAGAAATCTTAGTCCTTTGCAGGGTAACTTTTGCTAATTAACCATCAAAATGTTCAACTACTAAAAACATATGCAGGTCATTTGTTGTCTATGGTATTAGTGAATTTTATTGTGGCACTTACATTATCTGCATCAACTTCTGAAAGGATTTCCTTGATGTCTCTGCCATCATGCATTCCAAATTCGTGGAGGGCTTGCTCTAGCTCTTCAGTTGTGATGTACCTGAGTATGGCAAAACATTGAGATAAGCAACCTTGTTTCAGAACCAACAAGGGATTATTATGTCAATTGTCTTCTTGACTTATTTTCTCCCATAAAATATGAAAATAACCCTGTTACTGGAATGTTTGATGTCGTGATCTTGTTGAACAGAATGATAACTAGTTTGATTATATTTACCCGCTATTGTCTTTATCAAAGTATTGGAATGCAGTGTAGAGATGTTCTTCTCTGTCCATTCGATTCATGTGCATTGTTGCTGTTATGAACTCATCATAATCTATAGTGCCATTTCCATCAGCATCAGCCTGTTTTGGTGTCATAGACAAAAGGAGAAGGAAAAGAAATGCACATGTTAATGTTTGCAGCAAAGTGCATGAAATTGTCTTTGTAGCAGTAATTGCAAAATGAAAGAAGGAATAGAACAACATACAGCTTCCATCAATTGTTTGACTTCATATTCAGGTAGTCTTGTCCCCTGCTTGGAAAGACCTTGCTTGAGCTCTTCAAGTGTTATAGTCCCACTGTTGTCAGTGTCCATACCCCTGAACATCTCTTTCAATCCCCTGATTTCTTCCTCTGATAGGCACCCAGCAATAACCTGCGCATATAATGCATGTTAAAACTACCTTCCAGACATTTATACTTCTTTATTATGTACATTCAATAGAGAAAGATTGAACCTTAAAACTTTACTACTGCTATGATTTAAGGAAGAAAATAATATAAATGGTTTCTGCTTCGATACCCTGAGAGCAACTTTCTTGAACTTATTCATTGCTCTGAACTGTTTGAGCCTATTCAGCACTGCATTATCAAGTGGTGTATCTGGTGCTTCTCCATCCTCCTTAATCCAAGGATGATCTGAGTAAAACCGAAATGGATTGGTTAAAAACATGTTTAACATCTTTGTACTGGCTGACTTGGAATTTGCAATACATATACTTACTGAGAACTTGGAAGGCTGTCAACCTCTGCTTGGGATCTGAATTCAACATTTTCCTGACAAGATCTTTTGCTGCAGGTGAAATGGAGGGCCATGGGTCGCTTGTAAAATCAATGTGACCTTTTAAGATTGCATTGAATATCCCGTGTTCAGATTCTGCCAAAACCCAGTTTCTCTCACAGTTTCAAACTATATATTACCTTTAATTTCAATCCATGGATAAAACCAGTAATGTAACTGAAAAAATTGATCATACCAGCCCAAAATGGAGGAACACCACAAAGAAGAATATATAACATAACCCCAACACTCCATATATCAACTTCTGGACCATATTTCCTCTTTAAGACCTCTGGTGCAATGTAATATGCACTACCAACAATATCTTTAAACAATTCACCTGTAAAAAGGTGAAAAATATTATTAACCCATGCTGCATGTAGCTGCACATGAACCTATTTGTTCATCATGGAAATGAACTTTGTGCATATTTCTGCTATGGCCTTTATTATATTCACCAAAAACAGAATTTTAAAGCACCCAGAAAACTCATTTTAATCAAACATTTGGAAGACAGAAAAGAAGTACCTTGCTTGAAAAAAACGGAAAGACCAAAATCTGTGGCCTTGAGTGGAGAATTCTCATCCTTGTTCAACAAAAGGAAATTTTCAGGCTTAAGATCTCTATGAATGACACCCATTGAATGGCATGTATGGACGATCTCCACTATTGTCCTTAACAATGAAGCTGCAGCACGTTCTGTATAATGACCCTTCGCGATAATTCGATCAAAAAGCTCTCCTCCTGCACACAATTCCATCACCAAATGAACAGAATGTTTGTCCTCATAAGCACCTTTGAGTTCCACAATATTAGGCTGCCCCGTCAAATGGTGCATAATTTGGACCTCTCTCCTAACATCCTCTATGTCCTCCTTATTCACAAGCTTTCTCTTGGCTATAGTCTTGCAAGCAAATTGCTGGCCTGTGGCCTTGTGAGTACACAAATGGGTAACTCCAAATTGTCCCCTGCCAAGCTCTTTTCCAATACTATATGTGCTTTTCACATCCTCCATTGGCCGGCCTAATACAGGGCCAATTGGGCCAGGCTTTGAACCTTTAGAAGGAGGTGGGGATGCCGGTGGGGCGGTGGAATTGCTTGGTGGGTTGGCATTGCCACCAGCATTGTTTGAGTCATTGATGTTTTCTGGGGTGGGTTCTCCCTTGTCGGCATTGGCCGGGGCATCGTTGGAGTTGCCTTGAGAGCAACAGTTGCCCATATTGGAAGGGAGAAAAGTGGCCAAAGGCAAACAGAGAATGAAAGAGAGAGAAATAGGATTGGGGGGATGGCCAAAGGCAGAGAATGCTGGTTTTTTGGGGAATGAATGAGAATTTGTTTGGAGAGAGAAATTGTACAAGGAAAATTTTAGTTGAAAAACAATTTATTTATTTATTATTTAAAAAAAAAAAAAAAAAAAAGAAGTAGAAAATGTATAGGGATTTGGGTATGTACAGCTTGGAAGGAATGTTGATGCAATTACAAAGAGGTATATTGAGGGATTGTAGGGAGATTTGTGGGTGTGTTAGAATGGTTTTGAAAGAGTCTTTGGCGTGTCGCTGCGACGTGGGGGGGCTAAATGTTATTCAGACAAAGGTGAAGAGGATTTTTCGGAGGGATTGAGAATAAAAACAGTATCTTGTTGATCTTTTGAGGGTATTACTTGTAAGCAACTAATGGCAAAAACAACTCATTTGAAGACAATTTTTGTTTTAAGAATTTTTAAGTAACTAAGGACAAAAAAATACTCTTTTGAAAAAGGATGTACACTATTGGACTAAATTGGTTTACAAGAAAGAAAAAAAAATGCATTTTTCCTTTTAGTGGAAGCTTATGCTAAAATTATGCCATAACTAAAACAAATTTTTGATTCATAATGCAAAATTATGAGTTATGCTATTGTTATTTCCACAATGTACAATTGATTTGCCTCACATCTCCATTATAGCTATTGTCATAATGCATTTTCTCAACAAACTCTATCAATTTTATTTTATTAATCAAAAACCTTAGTATTTTTATATGATATATATGTATCTTTCTCTCTTCTCAATCTTATTTTTGAGATTCTATTTAAATTCGAGCATGAAATTTCTTATTCTCTAACTTAACAAGTCTTATGTTTTAACTATGTGGATGTGTTTGAAAATGAGTTAGAAAATATACAATGGAATTTAGAAATGAGTTTTAATTTCTTACAAAGAGAGGAAAAGACTAGAAGAAAAAGAAAGATGCATATAGGAAGTTTCTTGGCCCTCTTGGGAAGATGGAATGCTAGGGATGGCATTGTCATAATTATATGTGTATGTGAGTCTAAGAATGTGCATGTATAGAGAAACTCCCTAGATTTGATCGATCATAAATTTCTCAGATAATAAGGTAAAGTTCACATTCCAAGTTCATAATCTTTTTTCAGCACAATCTTTTTTATACAATTCACATTGACAATCCCCTATATGAAAACCTCTCTTTTGATGAGAGAGACCGAGACTGGGATTAGAAAAGAAAGATGGAGGTTGTTTGGGAAGGTATGGCATTAGTATCATAAGACTTCCTTGAAAGAAAACAAGAAGAATGTATTAAATTGTGAAGATATTAAGAAATAAATTTGATATTCTATATTGATTGCCCTTAATTAGGCTCTTTTCATTTCTTTCTATACTCTGTTCTCAGCATCCAATTTCTTTATACAAGCTATCAGCATTAGCCAATTTTCTTTGAAGAACTCTATTATTAGTTAAAACTTACTTTACTTTAAGAGATACTTTCTGGATTTTGTCTTATTTATAGGTGTACTGTCACGAGAGGGAGGGGAAGAAAGTGTGTGTTTCAAAACCTTTAACAAGAAAATAAAAAGAAACACATAACTGGTTACAGAGGCACAAATATGTTGTTAACCTGATGTAAATTAGCAGGCTTTCCTCCAGTTTTCTTATTCCAATCAGAAACATTATAACAAAATAATGAAAATCACAAGAATGAGATTTTCTGGGAAGGATTACATTTCCTGTTTCTTTTACTGTCATAGGCGATGCAGAAAACTGATAGAACTCCACAAGATATCTGAACCCCCTACACTCATTTGGTGTAAGTAGGGACTGATGGATCGACCTTTGCATACGCATCAATTCCCCCAGAAATATTGTATACTCTCTTAAAACCCTGAAATTTTTGAAACCAAAACAATTAAACAGTGCTTTTCCAAAACATGAGAAAGCTCAACAATGCAATATTTGATATGTATGTCTAGTAGTGTTTTTGTGAGTTTAGTTTGCAGGTACACCAGGTTTATATATCAAAACAGGAAATGAAAGGAAAAAGAGATTATTTCAAATCATCATCAGTCTAGGATCATGATTGGTGGCTATAATTCATGTTCATTCAGCAATAAGTTCAAAAATCATCCGGTTACTTGTGATAGATAATCCTTGACAATATTAAAGTTGACTCCTAATGTAACAAGGAACTGTTTTGAAGCGACGAAGACCACTAACATAGCTGATAGAATTTTTTCCCATATACATGTGTCTTTCTTCAAAGTGCTTTCAATCATGTGAAATTAATGTGTTGTCTACAGCATTTTCTACCTCAAACAAGAGAGAACTTTGTATAATCAAAACCTTGCTTGAATTTAGGAGATTGAGTAAAATGATGTAAACAACCCTAAAAGTTGTCATTACAGCCAATGACTATTGAGAAAGGGTTTGTACCTGTTTTTGCAACCATTTAGCAACCTTCAATGACCGCACACCATGGTGGCACTGCATTTGCATTAAAATTTAATTTACTAAGGATATATCGTGTAATAGCAAAGCAAAGTTGAACAAAAGATTTCCAAGACACAAACAGCTTTATCAGTCTTATCACCAAAAACAAGGAATAGGGTGAAATTTATATAGAGTAAAAACACAGCAGTAAACTTCAAAAGTACAACAAGAAAGTCTCTGCTGGATTGTCAACTAAAGTTCCCTGGCTTGGTACTGAGTATAAAAAGAAAGCCTTGGATGTTCAAGTTCAGAAAACCTCAACATATTATATCTCTTCCAAAAAGAATTTCATCTTTCCTTTTAATCAACAGAGTACTTGTGGAGAGGAGCCAGATGAAGGGGAGGCAGAAAAGGAGTTTCAAATATTAAATGTAGCCCCATTGGAGTTTTAACACTGGAAGCAATTCATAAAGCAGACTGATGTTTGTAAATTAGGAGAACATATAAATCAAAAAAGAAAAAAAAAAAGGAAATGTTATTATCCTCCACAAGGATTCTCTTTTGCCGTCCAGCTTATTAATTGCTAAAATCTCTGTCAGTCCGTATGATTCAAACTAATAAAACAAAAAAAGAAAGGAGAAATCTAACATTTCATAATTTTACTAATGTCAACATGGAAAGACACATACAAGAGGAAAATGGCTGACTTTGAACTAAAATCTTGTATGGAAGAAAAGCTACTCTTCAGTAAGTGTGAATTCGTACTCACCATAACGTAAGTGTCCTTTTGAGGGTCAAATTTGGTAGTAATTTCTGGTCCCCAGCTATCTAATTGTTTGAGAGGAAGAACCTTAAAACCTGGCAAAGAAGCCCGTGCCCTGTAAAGTAAAGGCAAGAATATGAACACTGGAAATAAAACAGGAACAGATATAGTACACTAAATAGCTCAAAAGGAGAACACTTCAGGAAGCAATAGAAACTGAAAAAGATGCACTCAAGGATAAGAGTTATTCATGAATAAACTGTCAAGTTCAAACAGGATTAGATCCACCTAGTTGTTCAGATATGAAAAAATTGCACGGGTATTTCTATAACTGCAATGCTCTCAATTGTTTTTAATTGAAAATCAATTCAATGTCCTATACAATTTTTGTAGCTTTAGCATCACTATGTTTTGGTTTCTTTGCAAATTAGTTACTAAAATCAATCATAAAACAGCATGAAATCTATATTATTGCCTTCCAAAACAGTTACAAGAGAATTAGATATGAGAGCTTACACTTCTTCAGGTTCTCGGACATCAATTAACTGTGCCTCTTTTAAGAAACTTTGATCTTGCATTTTCACATGAAACTCGTTAGCTTGAATGTCTTCAACTAATGATTCTTCCCTGACAGGAAAATTGGCAAAGTCATAACAGATAAAACTGCACTGGTTGAGAGTCCACAGTCCTATTTTATTATCATGTCGAAAATTGAATTTGCAGATCTATTATGTAGATGTACCTTTCAGATATAACTTGCAATAAGTGCCATCCAAATTTTGTTTTGCACCTTACAACTTTGTTTAATGGTGAATTAAATGCAGCCTCTTCAAATTCAAGGTACCTATCATATTTTATGGTCAAAGATCTGTCAAATCATATTGATCACAAAAATTGAAATTTAATGTAACATATTAATAGGGGTAAGGAAAAAAAAAGAATGACTATCCAACTAAGCCCCTAACTGTATGATGTAGTTAAATGTCCATTTTTGTTCTCATGATTAACGGAAATTTAAATAGCACGAATGTTGCTATTTCACATCATTTTATAACACTCACATCATATATAAACAAACTAAAATCCACATATTATTCAAACAAACTAAGAAAATCTTAAATGCATAACAAAGTAATTTGTTATGATATTATATGTACCAGTACCATAATGCTTAAGAAAAGTTCTGAAAAAACAAATAGTAGTGAAACCAGCATACCATTTGCCCCTTTCTCACCCACCCAAGCATTCCACCCTCTTCTTTGGAAGGACAAATTGAGTATTCCACAGCCAGATCACTCAAATTTTCACCTGTAAGTAACATCAAAGAACAGCATTGGTTCTCAAATTGGGATTTTCCTATTTTCAACAAGTCCATTTTCTGGATGTTTCAGAACAGCTTTAGTAACCATTCATCATTCATCAGACAGTAATTTAGTATTGAGATATATACGTCAATGAAGGAAAGCTTACCTTCTGAAATTCTCTGCTGTAGATCCAACAAAAGCTTCACATTGTCTCCTTTAACAAGCAAATGCTGCACCTGTATTTCCCTACCAGCTCCTCCGGAGCTACTTCTTCTGCTACATGAGGCTGAAAAAGAGTAGAACTTGAGATTCTTTGTAGAAAAATATAGTATACAAAATCTGAAAAAGAGCAAGAGAAGGAGGGGAGGGAAAGAGACAATTTAACATAGTACCTCGTGTCTAATTTGCAAGAGAGTAAATATCATTATGGGTGATGTAACAAGCGTAAACACATGATTACCAACAGAAAAATGAGTGATGCTAAAGGTATTAAGTGTCTAAGCAAAACAAAAGGAAGAACTTACAGACTGACCTGGCAAGTCTACATGGAGGTGCTAATATGTAGAGCACATTGAGATGTTACCATTAATAATTACAATATGTCAATCCACAATATGTTTCCCATATCTTCTCAACCAAACAAAGCTAAGATAATAGGACTGGAATAATTGTACCAAGAAAAGAAAAAAGACCCAAATCCTCAAGTTTGAACAGAAAGAGGAACAAGATTTGGAGATAGGAGTAAGAATGCCCTACTAGACCGAGTACTTCTGCAATGGTCGGTTAACACTATAGGATTGCAGATTCTTAGCACTAATTAATACAGTCCTAGAATTCAACTATCCATCCACTCAACAAAATATTCAAAGATCCACATTATAATACCCTTGTTTCACATACAATTGCTTCTTAACTTCCTCTTCTTTAATTTGTAAATTTAAGATGGTCTATTACATTATATCTTACAGGCTTCAATTCAAACGACAAAATTCCATTTGCACACAATTGAGGAGTTGAAATATATATGTATGGAATCAAAATATCAAAATTTCAGACTGAGAAACTAAAATTTCACTAATGCCAGCCCCATTAGGACGCATATATCAGTTCAGGTAATCTTTCTCTAATTCCAGCGATCAATCCACACGTCATACTCCTAATTACTTTTCTCAAATGCCAAACATAATTTATGTACCAGAGAGAAAATTAAACCTATAAAAGGGGAAAAGGACATATCCAATTCATACTCGGCAATAATGAAAGAATTCTGGGTTTTGATACAATCAACACCTGTTCCATGTGAACAGTGGAGGACTCATCATTGATAGGAACCGCTTGAAGTTGTAGGAAGAAACATTGGGAAAATCGGGGTTGATGGTTTTGGGAAAGAGCCAATGGCATGGAGCAAATGTAAAGAACCCATGAAGTTCTGAAGGCTGTAGAGAGGTTGAGAGTAGGAATCAAAGATAGCCTCAGAGCTCGAAAAGCTGGACATGGTATTGATGAGAGACGAGAAGCTCTTAACATTGCTTCAGTAGAAGTTCAAATATCGTGATAAGGCAGGGATTCAGTGTCAGTGTCACTGTGTCACTAGTCTTCAAGAATTGTGCTCTCTATAAATTGATTAGAAAAATCACATAAGGAAAATGTTGTGCTTTGCAAGGAAATGCAATTTTGGGAAAATGATATGCTTTACAAGGAAATTCATTTTTTCAATTTGAATATTATTTATTATATATTTAAGATAAACATAAAATTATGTGCATTGAGTAAATTACACCTTCTCCAATAAGGAGTGAATAAAGGACACCGTGTCATTTTATTCATTAGTCACACTTGTCTTTCGTGTCCTACAAGTAACACTAGATGGTCAAAACAGTATTAGGACTTCGGAGGGAGATTGGTGTCAGACTTGGAAATCTTGAAGAAATTTGTATTTGAATCTCAAGGGTAAGCAATTGAAAATCATAGACCAATAGTTTTCCTTAGAGAATATTTTACATAACACAAGGTGCATTAGTTATGAAAATGTAGTCAATTTTTATCATGCTAAAGTTCTAACAATTTACAGGATCCGCTGTGAACCACTTCCGAATCTCAAGCCACTACCAATTTACAGGATCCATTGTCTTCATATCTCCAGGACCACTCCCCAAGCTCATGCTTCTTTACACATTCACAGAATGATTCAACTCCGTTGCAGACATTAGAAAACCAAACACCAGCATTGATTTCCTGCTCCTGTTCCCCTTCGGAACACTCACTTTCTGGTAATATCACACAGAATTCTGCAATTGAAAACTAATAAATCAGTACAACAACAAAAAATGCTTCTAATGGTAATAATAGAAAACCAAACAGAAGAAATGAAAATCACAATTGTGACAGTCCGAAACAATAGATTCTAAAAAGCAGTATGTAATGGGAAGAGGAAGAAAGGGGCAGATTGGCAGATATGAAATGTCAAAAAGAACAAAAGACATTAACACCAATTAAACTGCCAACTTACCTTTCAAAAATTTCAGAGCACTTTCCTCTGTCGACACATAATAGCACAACTCCCCAAAAAGACTGGCTCCTTTACTTATTGCTGCAACAGCCAAATGCTCAATTCTGACTTCTGCTGCTCCTGAGTATTGTCAACAAAATTAGGAAGATATAATTTGCTTTCCCAACAACTGGCATCACCAAACAGGCTCCCACTATATTATTGTTAATACAAATATTAACAAAGCCTAATAAGTCCAGGCCCATCAAAGGTCCTACAAATACAAACTCTCACACTATGAAAGAAGGTTAACACTCTCTACACTTGAACTCTCCCTTTATCTATCTAAAGTCTGACTTGAGCTTCGGAGTGCTGACACTGCAGGTCTCCAGCTCGGATAAATCCAACATTAACATTGGTGCCGTCTGTGAAAAATTCATATGATTTGAATTTCCTAACCTCCACGCAGCTCTCCAGGTCTCCATCTCGCCAAATCAATGTACCAAGTTTCCTGGTCGCTAGATTGGGTGCATGGGCGAGCTGCTCTACCAATCAATTTTCATTCCAATTCCGACAACCTGACAACTCGGGCGACCACTCAAATCGAAGCTGCTGACCTCATGGGTCGTCCAGTCCAAACCTCCAGCTCGCCGGAGTCTTCACAAGCGGTATCATGCTGCAGCACTCCGCCAGGTCGCTAGTTTTTAGTGCATGGCGAGCTGCTGTTCAGGTCCATTTCAGGCCAATTTCGGCGACCGAGAACTCGGGCGACCACTCAAATTAAAGCTGCCGACCTCACGGGTCGTCCCGTCCAAACCTCTAGCTCGCCGGAGTCTGTACGCTCTTCCACACGCGGCATCAAGCTGCGAAACTCCACCAGGTCGCCAGATTTTGTGCATGGCGAGCTGTTGTTCAAGTCCATTTTCAGGCCAATTTGGGCGACTTGAGAACTCGGGTGACCACCCAAATTGAAGTTACCGACCTCACGGGTCGTCCCGTCCAAAGTTCCAGCTCGCCGGAGTCTGCACCCTCTCCCACGCACGGCCTCAAGTGGCAGAACTTCGCCAGGTCGCCAGATTTTGGTGCATGGCGAGCTGCTGTTCAGGTTTATTTTCAGGCCAATTCTGTCAACCTAAGAACTCAAGCGACCACCTGAATTGAAGCTTCCGACCTCACGGGTCATCCCGTCTAAACCGAAAGCTCGCCGGATCATGCACGAGCCCCCACGCGCGGCTACAAGCCACGGCACTCCGTCAGGTCGCCAACTTTGTGAAAGACACATGTCTCTCCCAACTTAGCCCACCAAGAGCCCAGCCTAATAAAAGTGCAGATCTCCAACTCGGGTTGACAAACAAAGCCCACCATGTCGACCCTAATCCAAACAAAGCCCAGGTTATCTATTTTGCTATTCGGTCTTATACTTTATAAATATTATGGTAATGACCTATATAGTTTACATATTTACATAATTGGCTCAAAACTTTAAATAATTATAATTTTGACCTATTAATTTAACTATATTTAACATTAGGTCCACATATATTTTTAATTACATAAATAGGCCCAAATTTTTATAAATTCACATAATTACCACATATCTTTTCATACTTATCAAATATGCCCCTATCATTTATATTTTTTACCTAAATGATTCAAACTATTTGCACAATAGTCCACAGGCTTTTATATTATCATATAATTGATCGAAGTAATTCTAGAAAATTACATATAGGCCCTAAAATTCTTTAAATGGCCTAAAAAATTTATAAATTTTACACAAATTATTTGCAAACTTCTATATTCTTATAGAAACTCTTGTCAATTTTATATCTTCATGCAAATCTGCTAGAATCGAATGCTCAACTTAATTTATGTCTACTTAATTGTTAGGATTACATATTCATCAACAACAAAAATATTCCAAGTCTTGAAAATATTATAAGGCCGGGTCGCCTAAAAACATCATAATTATAAGGCCATCACAAAAATGATCCGGTCACTCACTTGACAAAATAATGGGCGCTCTTAAGGTATAGTGGACCAATAATTCACCTCGCCTACATCTTGCACTTATAGCAGGATAAAAATGATAACTACAATGCAACTTATATCTTTGACATATTATTGTATATTTAGAAAGCATATTATTACATGTTCACCATCACATGTGGCTAATGAATTTTTCTATTGAGATCGGTCGTTTAGTCACAGTTACAAGAAATTTCTGCAGGTGAAGTTGAAAGGGAGAGGCATAGCCTCCCCAAAACCAATCAAAAAGAAGATCTCCAAACCCGGAGTGCGGTTGAGGTTCACGTGAGGCTGCCAGGTTTTCACCCTGCCGTCCGAAGCCTCCGCCGAGTCCCCAAGATCTCCAAAACCCGGGTCGGAAACAGGTTGAGATTCACCTGGTCGATCCAACGGCCCTGACAGGGAATTGAACCTCCCCGGTGCTCGCGATCCAGGCACGCGAAGACCCCAGCAGGTCTGAGCCTCCGCCGAGTTTCGCCCGCAAAAGGTCCGCACTCAGATATTTAACTCTCTAAATGTGGACTCTATTACTGCACGACCTTTTAATCATAAAGCATATTATTTTACCCTTATATGTGCCTAACAAATTTTCTTTTGAGATCAACTGTTTAACCGTAGTTGCAGGGAAATTTCACAGCCCAAGATAAAAGAAGTTAGAGCTGCAAGCTCACCCCAACGTTGCAAGGCTTAGAGTCAAAAGCTCATCCGCTAAGAAAAAGCTCAATTAGTACTGGTATTGCCCTTAGTTGACTTCAAGTCCTGAGTCACTTCATTTCTCGAACTTGTTTTTAAGGAGGACTTGTGTTAATACAAACATTAACATAAGCCCAATAAGCCCAAGGCCCACCAAAGGCCCTACAAATACAAGCTCTCACACTATGAAAGAAGGTTAACACTCTCTATACTTAAACTCTCCATTTATCTATCTAAAGTCTAACTTGAGCTTCGGAGTGCTAACACTGCAGGTCTCCAGCTCGACCTCTCCAGCTCTCCAGCTCGGACAAATCCAACATTAACAATTATAATATCAGTATCGGAACAAATGAGACAAACATTTACAAAGGAAAATTTCTACCATGGTTATTTGCCAACTCCCATGAATACAGGTATATGTCATATGGAGGAAATTTTGCAGGTTCACTTGAACAGATCAACAGTGCATCAGAAACAAGTTTTTGGACAGGACCGACAGCAGGCTTCTCCCTTACAGCCAGTAGAATGTGGTGCACACTGATATAATAATGAGCATCAAGTCTTCGTAGAATATCAGCCTTATAGACCACTTCAACAGCCTCATTCGAGAATTTCCCTTATCCAACCATGAACCAAAGGCAAGCTGGCCCAGCAGCAGCAATTCCTTATCTGCCGAAATACATAATAAGGGAAGTGATGGAAAAACAAGGATACGGACAACTAACAGGGTCATTGATAATACAAATAAAATATCACCACTGGCGTTACACCAAAGGCTACACTTATCTATAGAGCACAGAGAGAGTAACACTTCAAATGACCCACAAAATTCCACATAAATAAACCAACTTATGCAAACTTATTGAGCAGACCCGCAAATCTCTTACCACACAACTTCCAAAAGTAAGAGTAAATATACCACACATCAAACGAAGATGTAACCTCAAAGAAATTGAAAAATTGAATAGGATAGCACCGGAATAGGTGCAAAAGTGACTTCCCCTACATACAACAGCACTTTGAAAGAAGAGACCAAATATGTACGAAATATCGGTAACGAATATAAAAAACAAACTACAATCTAAAGTAATTCAATAACAATCAAGGTGAAGCAAGACTCACCTCTTTGGCTTTTGCCATAATAAAAAGAAATAGTCCAGCATATATAGCACAACTAAGAACATCTTCTTCCTTTGAAGAACCATAAAATTCCACTCTGAAAGGCCGCAGGAAGTTATTCAGCTCAGAAATCTTCATCTCACTAACAGCCTTTGCAAGTAAAAAATCTACAATGCTACACTTATTTCCTATCAACCCCATAAGTATATCCTTTTTCAGCTTGACCTGTTCTCCAAAACAGCATATTCTAGGGTCAGGAATTATTCATACCTTACAAACAAAATGTACTAATCTCTCGGACTAAAGTATAGCAAGTAACAGATAGATGACAGTACTCAGATAGCTGGCTGGATTATAATCAATCAGTCAGCAGCACGCTATGTTGGTATCTAGCATCATAGAAATCTGACATGCAAATTCAAAGAAGATTGTGACAAGTATAGCAAATTTCCACGTTTAGCTGGGTGCTATACTCTAAACCTAGTTAAATCCATTCATTAATAGAATTTGACTCATTTGATATTTGAAATTGGAAATCTAATTTATTTGATAAAGCTCTGACAATGACCTCAAATGGTACCAGCCACCCGATTCTCAGCCTACTTGTTATATATAAACATAAAACTATATAATATATATAACTTCATGATGGAAAAAAGTATGTTCATTTCCCTAAAAATTAAATAACCATGATCTCCATTTAGCCATCATAAGGTAAGAAGAAAGATGGTGTTCGGAGGAAATGAAATCACAGAACGAAGTGGACAGATGACAGACCAAGCCAGTGATGCGGCATGCACACACACAAGTGTATTAAACATTGACTACATTTTAGTATACTATTTTTTTCTTTTTGATTTCTAATGCTTATTTTGAATTCTAAGATAAACAATCTTGCACAGTTGGTCAGGTTTGGGATGGGACAAATTTGGGAAATACTCCTCCCTTCATCCCAAAGTTTCTTTAATCTTGTTGTCCTGAAATTAGTCTCACTCTTCAGTAGTATAAGTTTTATAATGTGTACTATAGAAAATGTCCTCATTCAAATTTGGGTTGTGACAAAAGGAGTCTACCCATTACATGCTAGGTGTAAGCATTCTTCATGATGAAAAATCAAAGAATGAAGTGTGGAACCACAAAAAATAAATAAATTCAGCTCATACCTCCATATCTTTATAATTTACCACTCCAGTCTTCACTGCTTTGATATAAAAATCGTCAATCATCTGCCCCTCGCATCAAATACATCATTTTAACATAAGACAAAAAACAAGGATAGGAGACACATACTTGCTTACATACAGATAGAGAAATGTATTACCTCAAGTGGTACTCCATCAGAAAATGAAACGAAAGTCTAAACCAAAATATACAAGCACAATGTTAGATGCATCAAGAGTATAAATAGAATCATCACTCAAAAGAAAACAAAGACATGGATCAGTGAGCAGATAAGTTCACTTCAATAACCAAGGGACTTGTACTACAATTCTGCACTGCTATAAACAAAAAGGACTTACAACAATTTAAAAGGCCCATGACTGCTCCCCTCCACACAGAAATTACATACCAGCATGAACTCAAAAATAAGATTTATTATTAATGAGAGATACATACCAAACAAAAACGGCAAAATTGGAATTCTTCAGCCCGTGACAAATTAGCCACATAAAACTGCATACAATGACTACTCTTGTTAATAACCAACAGCACTGCTGCATACAAGATTACTCGAGTAAAAAACAACAGGAAAAAAGAAGCACATTGCTAGCCAAGTAGGGATTCCAACCTCTAGAATATAACTAACATCTTGTTCCCTTAGCAGTGGATATTTATTCAATTTGATCTTCTCATTGACGATTGCACTAAAAATAGCATTTAAATTATCCCTGCACAACACAAAATTGGAGGCTTAACGTCAACCAAAAAAATGGCTTGCCATTATAAACATATAGACAGGTTAAATAGAAAGACATAGAAAAAACCAAACATATACCTTAAGTTCCATGAATTGTTTGAGTAATAAATTAGACTGCTTTTCAATATCCTCAGAATAATGAACTCGTAAATAACCGTCCTGCAAAACAAGTAGTAAGGGAAATGAGAATAGAAATTGCTGGAAGTATCCGGATTCAACCAATTACAATTTTGGCAACCCAATAACTAGGAAGACAATGACACTGGAAAAGAAGAGCTTGTGGAAATCATCTGCAGTTATAAAACAATGACAAATAAAAGAAAAAAAATGTGAAGTCAACAAGCAATATAGAAATTCTAACCTACAGTAAATTCCTTGGCAATCTCAGGCTAATAAAAAAAGTCACGTCAACTCATAGAGACTCAGTAAAATACAAGAAACAAAATAAAATTGTTAAAAACAGATGAGAACTGACCAAATCATCAACATCCAAGACCAACTTGGCGATGCATTTAATAAATCTTTCATGAAATTGTATATAGATCGAGTTGCCCTCTGTGAGATCATCGAAATCTCTTTTCAGGTTAGTGAAAAAAGAATTGAAGTGTTTAAGCATTATATATGATACAGCATGAGCTTTCTGATCCTCCCCCAGTTTGAAGTTTGCTGCATATTCATTCCCGGTGACCTATAAGGAAAAATAAGATACTGAATAACAGAGCCAAATGATCCTGAAAAGAATTAATACTCGCAACATCTTAACTCACAAAGCACATTCACTAAATTTACCATACCTTATAAATATCTAATGATGCATATAATAGTTGATAAACATTGTATACACGATTATTCATTTTTTGACACCAAATTCAAGGACATCATTGCATGAATGCATCATCATGATTTTCATATATAAGATATGGTTCAATCATTGGATTGAAGAGGGAGCGTATGGTATTTTTAAGAAATTCTTTCCAAAAATAATAGATGGTTTCCAATTATGGGCAAACAAATGCTGAAGTTTTGAGGATCATCTGATACAGGCGCTTATAAAAATAAACAGGGAAACTAATATCTCAGGTAAATCCTGCAAGCAAGAAGATGATGGAACAGGGAAAATTCGAATGAGAGCAGTAATCTCTCGAATTCTATAGAATATATTAGTAACAACAACTCCCCTATTTGCCGCCAACAAAGGAGGCGCTATTCACTAATACATACCAAAGTCTTATCTTTTTCCTATATGCAATTGTCAACTTGTCACCCAAATGTACAGGAATCAATTTTTTTAGTACAAACTCCAAACTCAAACAACAATACGGTTTTTTCAGTAGAGAATGGCATACAGTATCCATATAATGGAGAAGGACCCTAAGCGATCACAGAATGGGTAGATTACATTTTTGCTTAGAGGAGAAAATAATATAAATATATAATAAAAGTCACTAGTAAACAGTTGAAAACATAATAGGAATTAGAACCTTCCTGACTTCACTTTTGACATCAACTCTATCTTTGGGAGTAAGGTCGCCCATTTCAACATCCTGGCGTCATCAGGTCAACAAATGAGTGAGTGACAGAAAACTATAGAAGGGAAAATAAAAACCAGGTACAAAAGTCAATCTAGGACCATCTTGTCGTATTGATCATCGTCAATAAATATTGCATCAGCAACCTTTGTAGATGGAGACTCTTCCGGAACAAACCTGTCCACCAAAAGTCATGATAACTTCAATTTATGTGCATGAAGGTGAAAGAGAATTAAATATGGATTTTCTGGGTTCGCACACAAACATGAAATATGGCTTTACAGAGTCTCACCTGATTCCTGCATATTCACTGCTGAAACAGACATTATTGCTACTCCTATTTATCTCTTTTCTCCCCATGTCTGGCACTGGCACACTTTCTCTCGTCCTGGCTATCACTGAAACCTAATCATCAAGACAAGCATTCGTTTCAACTTGGGAGATCTTTTTGGAAAAGAATTCTACTTCACTTGTACTTGGATTCCTACATATATATATATATGTATGTATATAGTAGCTCCTCTTTATGTAAATGGGCTAGTGTAAATTACTATCATGGCCCAACAGAACTTGTAACTCCCTTGGGGTTGAGCATGCATGACTTCTGATTTGTTGGTTAATCTGAGATAATTTTTTAGTAAAAAAACTAAATAACTAAATAATTGTGATGTGCTTTACAAGGAAATGCATTTCATAACCAAATAAATTATTTACTCAATTTTTTATTCAAATTTTATTTTTCTTTTAATGTGTTTACAATTTATAAAATTTAATTTTTAAGTTTTGGCAAAATGATATTCACCATCTCTCAAGTGTCATACTTTTATTAATTTCGTCTAAAAAAGAAGGTTCAATTTCAACCCCAAATTTTCAAAACAGTTACAATGTCTTCTCCAAACCTAACACTTAATATTCTGGACATAAAATGCTCATGTGGCATAAAATATTTTATAGTTGCCAAATGTATGTTGAGTTGACAAAAATATATTTAAATATTTGTCCATAAAGTATCACTTTTTGATCAATTTAATCATAAAATTAATTTTTTTTTGTCAACTTTATCATAAGAATATCAATTTTATTTTTTTTACCAAAAATATTAAAATATTTATGACATTAGATTTAGGAAAGACATTGCAAATTAATGTTCTGAAAATTATGGGATGAAATTGATCAAATGCAATACTTTAAGGACAACAAATGTCATTTTATCCAAAATTTATTATTAAATTATCTTCTATGCTGAGGATGTGTATTTTTCTATTAAAATGTCTCACTCAGTTTGTTTTGCTTTATTCAACTTTTAAAGAAATATTGTGAGGGTGTTGTTTCTTTTTTGTTTGCTTTAGCAATTGTTTCAAGATGATTAATTGCTGCTCATTTTTCTTCTATCATTTTACTAGTTGAACTTATATGTTGATTGCTTCGATTGTCATAACTTAAATTTTCCATTTCAAGTCACATTCTATTCCAGATTCTTAGAAGAACACCATAAGGCATTGCCAATTGAGTCAACTAATTAATTATATCATTAAGTTTGTGATTTTTCATTTTTTTTACTGACAACTTATACACACATCGATTATCTGATTTAATCAAATACAGACCATTCACTTATGTATTAAAGAATTTACAAGGATTTTATTCTCCACAATCTCTACTAATATAATTTGAAGTTAAAAAATCAATGAAAAGAATGTGTGTTCCATTATACCTTTTCTTTTTACATTGATGGTGAGTGGAGTGGCACAATCTCACACAAGAAAAAGAATGGATGCACAAGGCCAACCCCTTAGATGTACATAAACATTTTGATTCAAAGATCAAAAGCATCCAATAAATAAATAAAAAATCTCATAAAAATTATATACCATAATTAGTCTAAATTATTAATTTTTTTTTTTTTACAACAATTGCCTTATAAGACTCGTGTAAAATAAAAATTATAAATAAAATATATTAAAAAAATTTAAACTAAAAATTAAATAAGAAATAAAGCACAGTATTTTATTTCCAAAAAATATTGATGGTTATCAAGTATGTATAAATAGTTGTTGATAATAATTATCAATATTGAATAAAAATACATGTCTTAAAAACATAAGATAACATCCATACTTAGAACAGTAAATTATACTTTTCCTAAATTAACTAAAACTACAATATTCTGGCAGGAGCCATAATCTACGGGCTCTTAGCCTAATTCTTTGCTGTATTAACAGACGTGGCTTGTTTTAATTGGAAGCTTATTGGACAAGACTCGACCTTGGACTGTAGATGATGACCCAAAACTTATTCGCTACTCTTCTCTAACCTCTCCTTCCCTTGTTTACTTACAGGCCTAAGGTAGGTGAAAAGCAAACACTCCAGATTTTCATATTACTACGACAACCACTATTGCTCTCTCAACCTAATCCAATCAGAAATTCCGAGAAAATCAATGGGAAAGTGAGGGAAAAACTAATTTACTGGAAGAAGCCTCTTTTGTGTGGATTCTGTTAGCTAATCTACTCAGAAAGTGAAAGAAAATGAGAGGAAATTAAGAAGTGAGTGCCAGGAAAAGTTAATGTTTCAGTCGGGTTCCTTAATTATTGAAGTTTGTAACTTTTGGGTCAGATCTCAGCGATTCGTCGCTGTTATTCCTGTCAATCGGAGCTCACTTTACGATCTTTGATGGTTTGACACAATAGGGTTCTGGGAAGATTTCGTTGGAGTTGAAATGCTAAGAATTTTGGGTGATGGTATTGCTTTGATTTGAGCTCAGTAACAATGCTGTAGCTTCAGTGATTGTTTGTGGAAATGTCTGCTTCTTTAGCACCATTTGAGCGCCCTCGACCTGGGGCTTCGAATACGGTATGTTCTCTGTTTCAATTTGAACAAAATGAAAACAGCTGAAAAGACATTGCTGGGGTTAATAGAATCTCGTATGTAATCTTTTATGATAGTCTGAGATTATAGTATAGAACTAGAATAACTTGCAACTTTGATGTGTTGCCTTTTTGTGTTTGGTCGCTTGGAAAATGCAGTAAAAGAAACGAAAGTTAAGTGAAGTTGCTATTTCTTTTTCCTTGTTAAGTGTTATGTTTAATTGAGGAACTGTGCACATAACTTTGTTCGGGTCAGTTTGAGTGGCGGTTGTACTGCTTTCTTAGAACTTGAAGTATATGCCATTATGTATAGTAAAAGATGGAGCTTAGGCTTACTTATAAAAAAAAATGGAACTTAGTTTTATATTATTCAAAGTGAAACTGCTGTCTCCCAAGTTTGTAGAAGTAAGTTGTGAAATTTTGCTATGGGACTCGAAACAATGTCTGTAGCAAAAGTAGAAAATTGAATAATGTTGTGTTGTTTTCATGAGAATTTAAATTACTACAAAACTACCTTTTATAATCTTTTGTTGGTGTAAGTTATTTGTGTTAACGTTTTAATTGTTCATGGTAGCAATATCATATATCGCATTTGATGGTTGGAATCAGCATTATATGATTGGCATTTGAGGCTCATGACCTAATATACGTTCAAAGATGCAGGCCATCTTAGTTGGTGATACAATGAGGGAAAGCCATCTAGAATACAACCATTTAGTTATTTAGAATGTTGTAACATAAATGTTATATCCTTTTTTTTTTTTTTTTTTTTTTGTGATATACATAATAAAGATAACAATTTGATGAGGCCAAGAATAATGTGGGTGCAAGTAAGAGGGCGTATCGATCGAATGGTATTGAATTCATACTTCATAGGGAAATAAATTAATACGTGTCTCAATATGCAGATTGTAAGTGTTTTAAGATTACTTTGGAACATGTGCTTACCTTTTAATAATAATTTTTATTGTCTGAAATTATTTAAGATGCATGGGGAGTTTTGATCTTAGGAAAAATAGGTTGCTATTGGATGATATTATTATCTAACATTTCATGGATCATATTATTGTTTAATACACGTGTTATTTTTTCTTATAAGTATTACTAGCCATGGGGACCACGATAATACTTTTGCATGAAAAACAGAAAAGCAATCTAAATATCTAACTGAACAAGGAGTTTAGTTATTTTAAAGGGTAAATTTTATTTAGACTGAAATGTAAGGCGGGGATAGGGAAGTGATATGCAGTACATACGTAAAAGCAGGAAAATTGGATAGGAAATTTTAATGACGTAGCTCGCTTCTTTTTGGGTGTGAACCAGTGGCAAACCAAAATACCTAACTTATTAATTTGTTTCATTTTAAGTTGAAATTACATTTGTTGCCATGTATATTTTTGTTTACTCATGTACTTAATTGAAATGTAAGGATGATATTTTTGCTAAGATGTTGATGGGAAATCAACTAAATGTTTTTTTTTATTATTATTAAACATTATATAATTTATATGTATAATCTCTATATATAGAACTTTAGCTATTACTATAAGAAACATTTGTTACCCTCAGGAGAACAACTAGATATAGTAAATATAGTATTTCAGTTAAATATAGCAATAGTTAGTAACATTCTTATTTTCACTTAAGTTAATGATGTTGTTGGACAGCTGTTATGCTTTACTATGCTTTCCCATTCGGGTGTTCATCTGTGAATTTGTTTCAAGTGAGCAATTGGCAAGCAGTAGTTTTTCCTGGTTTCTAATGTGAAATGATGTGACAGGTTTTCAAAAGTGGCCCACTTTTCATATCTTCTAAAGGTTGGTTGGCATATCCTCTTCATTGTTTAGTTTTCCTTCTTTCTGTTTTTTGGGAGGATGGTCCAATGGGCAGGAGTGCGGTGTGGAAAGTTCAGGATTCTGAGATTATACTTATCGAAATAAACGCTATTGAGATTATACTTATGCTAATCTGTCTTGAACTTTTATAGGTATAGGCTGGAAGTCTTGGAAGAAGCGGTGGTTTATCCTCACTCGAACATCATTAGTTTTCTTCAAAAATGATCCTGTTAGTACTATATCATGCTATCCCATTACTTCTTATTTGTTTATACAGATTCATTTTGTTTCCATGTATTAAGTTTTGCACTATTGGAGGATCCTAATACTGGTACTATGTCAGAAATTATGATATTGAAGGATGGTTCGGTGGTTGGCAATATTATATAAGGCAGCCACATTGTTGATATATTATTCATTGGTTATGTGTTCTTAGTTTTGAAAAGTAATTAATATGTTAGGATTTGTTTTGACCTAAAAGTTTTAAAACGTCATTTTAGACATATTAGTAACCTATATAATTTCAGTGAGATGTGCATTTTATGTTCTGGCTAGGTCTGTTGGTAAGAAATTGTATATTATTAAAATATTTTGAGATTTAAGTTATTTAACCATTCCATTGGTTAAGCACATAGCACAAAGTCACAAACCGATGAGCCAGGTTTTCTGAAAATCATATTTCAGATGCATAATGCTGTATTATCTCAGCAGAGAACCTTGTAGGGGATAAGGTCACCAATAGAACCTGCTTATTGGTTTCCCTCCCTTTAAAAGGCAGCATATGAAAAGAACTCCTTCCTCATTCTTATTATTCTCCTTATCGAATTAAGATATGGAAGGTTACTTATGTTAGCAAATAACTTTAAAGAGGATGCAGAATGTGTTTATGTTTTTCTGGTAATAATAGTCATTGGTTTACAAACACTGACACACACATATCAGATTTAAGACTCATGATGCCTCTGGACTTGGAGTTCGATATCTTGGTGATGAATTGTCCATTGTTGATATGGAATTTCCCTTCTTTCACCTAAATGTTTGCAAATTGAAATTTCATTATTCTTTGATGTCTGGAATTTGTTATTCATGTTTGGCACATCATGTAGAGTGCACTGCCGCAGAGAGGTGGTGAAGTAAATCTGACATTGGGGGGTATTGACTTAAACAATTCAGGGAGGTATGTATAATCATAAAATTTCTTTGGTGTAAACTCCTGATGGAGCTGGCTTGTAATTGCACACTTCATCTTCCAGTGTCGTCGTTAGAGAAGATAAAAAGTTGCTGACAGTACTCTTTCCAGATGGACGTGATGGTCGAGCATTCACCCTTAAGGTGCTTCATTTTTCTACTCCATGTTTGGTTTAAATTTTTGGAGTATTATGTAGGGTAATGCAGATACCATCAATAACTACTTTTGATGGTCATGTGAAATTTTTTGCTTGTTTAACTTTTTCTTTTTTTCTCAATTATCAGTCTGAGACATCAGAAGAATTGTATGAATGGAAGACAGCCCTTGAACTTGCCTTGGCACAGGCACCAAGTGCTGCCCTTGTCATGGGACACAATGGGATTTTCCGGAATGACACAAATGATTCTATTGAAGGGTCTTTCCATCAATGTGTGTTCTTATTCATCCTTATATCTTAGTATTTTGGTTAAACATCTTTATTCATGTCGGTTTTATTTATATGCTCATGCACTTTTTGTAGGCTATATTATATATTTCAGGCATGCTCTGGATATCTGTCAACCTAATTATCAATTTCTCTATGTCATCCAGGGAGGGACAAGCGACCTGTTAAGTCGTTGGTTGTTGGAAGACCTATTTTGCTTGCACTAGAAGATATTGATGGAGGTCCATCCTTTCTTGAGAAAGCACTTCGGTTTCTGGAGAAGTTTGGTAAGTCATGATCTTGAAACCTGGCAGCAGTTGCTAAGTCTGCAGTGTGGCTGAATTCCATTGGCTTTGTAATGGTTCATTTCAGCAATCTTGAAGGTTTCCATTGTCTTTGTGATCACTTACAACTGCACATTGATGTTAAGTTATAAATTGATCCACAAGCTTAAGGCATCAGCTAGTTGACCCATAACTGTATATGAACATCTACTGATATTATTAATCAAATTTAAGTAGTACTTTTTATTAATTCTCCACTTTAGTTCTAGATTTCTGCTAATTCACACCATTTTTTCCACAGGTATTAATGTTGAAGGAATTTTGCGACAGTCTGCAGATGTGGAGGAGGTAGATCAGAGGGTTCATGAATATGAACAAGGTACATATCTGTTACCAATTACTTTGATGGTCTTGTCCTCTGACTGGACAGGGAAACATCAAAGACATTATTATAGTTTAGTTGCATCTGTATTTCTATTAACGGATGGAACTTGATTTTGTGCCTGCCATCTACATGGAGGTTACTTACTGATGTACTTTTTGCTGAATTACTTTAGGCCAGACTGAATTTGGTTCCAATGAGGATGCTCATGTTGTTGGTGACTGTGTTAAGGTATTTTTACTTGCAATTACTTGTTTTATAACTTACTTGTTTAGAAATATTAGAAAATGTATAAAACAAAGTTTACATGGAATAAACTATAGAAGGAAACAAAATGTACAAAAAGTTTACATGGAATAAACTAGAGAAGGAAACAAAGTTACAATTCAATATCCAACATGGCAATGACCTCAAAAAGAGAAAGTTACAATTCAACAAAATGTATAAAAAGTGACATGATCCAAGCCGCACATTGCTTCATGCACCAACATAAGAAAGAACGAGCTGAATCTTCTGCAAAGGAAGTTCTGAACTTACTTCACTTTCCTATTCTTTCCCCTCCTACCCTGCCACTTAGAAGAAATTCAAACTTCCAAGTCTAGAAGCCTAAACTTCATTTAACTTTCTGCTCTATATCTCTAAAGCTCTAATCTTCTCGAGCCCCAAACTCCAAAGCTATCCAAACAGGAGATAATAGAAAACCATATAGTCGATGTATCTAGTTTTTGATGAAAAATGTCTCGCTATTGGATTAAAGCATTTGTCTTTCAGTATTCACAAATAGTATATGTTTACAGCATGTTCTGAGGGAGCTACCGTCATCTCCAGTTCCAGCTTCCTGCTGCACTGCTCTGTTGGAGGCTTATAGTAAGTTCTGCTCTATCCACTCTTTCCTTTTCTTGATCTTCAACAACCAGTTTCACATATCTATATACATATTATATGATTGCGACCTCAGAATATGCTTTTGAATGCTGTGCTTCTTTTGTTTGCCATTCTGCTGGAACACATGTTAGGGGAACGATTGAGCTAAGTACATGTAATGTTAGGGTGTAGAATACAATTAAAGCGGAAAATGTTTTACCATTTTATAAGTAGACAACATCCCTATGCAACTTGATGGATTTATCTGGATGGATACTAGGGCTGTTTTATTTGCTTACTGAGTTTATATTGCCATTAGGTGAATAATATTTCTTTGGTTTTTCTCCTTTACTTTTTAAATAGCCTCCACTGCAGTTTTCCTTTACAGTACACTGCACAAGAAATCCATTAGGTGCTAACTAGTGTAGCGTTATGGACATTGGAATCTAAATTGGAGTTTTTCTCCCTTTGGTACCATTTTGTGATTTTATAAGTGAACTAGGCTCTATCTCTAGCTAATTACACAATAGCATTTAGTCAAGCTATATGCTCAAAGCAACTTGGATCAAGCCCTAGAAACTATAGTTGGATTTGTCAAATCCTTAACTGAAGTGGATTTTGATCTACATTATGCTGTTTTGTGGTAGTCATATATTTGTTTTATTCTCTAGTATATCATATGCTCATCAAATCTTCAGTGTTATGCTCGATCTGTGTTTAATACTCATGGATTCTGTCCATTTGCTTCTCTAGGTGTTTTTTTTTTTTTGGGTTTTATGAGCACATCTCTAGGTCGTATATGATCCAAAATTCTTAGTGTACAAGGAATTCCTCACCACTTGTTGTGTTGAAGAAATAAGATATTAAGCATGGAAAGTCTTTCAAAATACCTAGTTTTGGCATTTGTCTCCCAAAAAAAAAGGTCTTAATATAAATATAGTTTTAGAAAATTTGATTTTGAGGGAGAGTACATGGGTGTCCTATTTTCAAAATACCTCTAGTGCCACATTTCATATTATACAATGCTGATTACTGAAGATCCTAAGTAACTCCTCTCATTCTCCTCATTATGTTGTTCATTGAAAGTCAAATTTACATGGGAAAGACTAGTTTTCTTCTAACGTAATCATTTGAATATAGATAATGGCAGTTTGGAATGCTGAACTTTGAGTTTATATCTATTCCCAGTAAAACAAACTTCTCCCTTTCCATTCTTGGAATTTTCTGTTTGTACATCACATATATTTAAGCACATGCAGCATCTCTTTGTATAGAAAAGTTTGACCTTTGTTGCTTGTCTAGTTAGCAGCATATTTTATGGTCCACTTAAAATGTTACTGGGACTGTAGGTTGCTTCTGCATTTCTGTATCATTTTGTTGCTAGTTCTTTCCTTTGAAGTTTCAATAGTCATTAAACTTCTATGCATAATTTAGTCGTTTATTGTTGCATCTGTGATAGAAGTTGATATTATTTGTTATTGTTTTCATTGGATAAGAAATTGATCGAAAGGAAGCTCGGATTAATGCAATGCGGTCCGCTATGTTGGAGACCTTTCCTGAACCAAATAGGCGTTTGTTGCAAAGGTACTCTCTCCCTTGCTCTCTTTTTCCATATTTATCTCTATTTCTCTTGATCCCTCTCTATTGCATGAGATGATTGGCTTTTCACACAAGGTTGTAATATGCATTGACAATGTTACTTTATTTCAAGTCCTTGCGATATCAGCTCAATATGGAAATCTGTTGCAAGAGATATGATGAGTTGAGGCTTGTAGGAGATCAGGTTCAGGGTTTCTGTGATTTTTTTGTTTCAAACTTTGTTAGGATAATAAATTGAAGAAATTTTTTTGAAAACAAAGATGATATAGGCTCAGCTTTGGCATAAAAAGCAGGACCACCACTGTTTTGGTCATAGGCTTGCAGTTGTCATTTTCGAAGAACAAAAGGAGTGAACAACATCTCCTAGCTTCTTTATCTTTAGTTTTCTTAGAAATATGAAGAGTTTGAAATATGAATTCATCAAATAGGTTATGAGTATACTGTAGAATATAGATACTAATACTCAACCCAACTAAACCTTAAATATCATACTAGTTAGGGTTAGCTATATGAATCTTTTTATGTCATTCGCATCAATTCAATTCATCATTTCAATAATGCCTAGAGCAATGATTTCCTTCTCAATTATTGCTTTCAGTGTAATTCTTAGTTTCCCTCTACTGGTCTAACGCTTTCCACCCCTATCAAGTAACATCTCTTAACTACGGCGTCTACTGGCCTATGTTGGATATGTCCAAATTATCGTAAGTAGTTTTTTCTTATTTTCTCTTCAATAGATGTTACCTCAACCTTCTTATGTATCTCCTCATTTTGTATTCTATCTTTTCTTTCATGTTCGTCTTCCATCTCAACATTCATATTTCTGCTACTCTCATCTTATGCGAGTGTTGTTTCTTAACTGTCCAATATTCGGAACCATACAATATAGCAAATCTCACTATCATCCTATATAATTTTTCCTCAACCTATTTGAGATTTTAGGATCACATAAAACTCACGAAACACATCGTCACTTCATCAATCCTATCTTCATTATATAGTTTACATCATGCTCAATTGCGCAATCTTTTTATATAAAAGAGCCTAGATACTCAAACACGTCATTCGTTAGGATTGCATGGCCATCCAAAATTATTTCAGTTGAGCCTCTTCTAGTGTGACTAAAATCGCACTTCATATACTTGGTTTTCGTTTGAATTAACCTAAAACTTTTATATTCTAACGTGTTCCTCTATTATTCTCACTTAACCATCTCTAGTCTTGTCCACCATTATGATGTCATTGGCAAATAACATGCACTACAGAACCCTATCCTGAATGATATAGGTAAGTTCGTTTGTGACTAAAGCAAATAGGTAGGGACTTAAGATAATCCTTTATGTTACTTATTGTGATTGGAAACTCTCTAGTTATATCATCTACGATCCGCACACTAATCATTACTCCATCACACATATCCTTAATAACTTCTACATATTTAGTTGAGATTTTATTCTTCTCAAGAGCCTACCATGAAGGTTGTCTCAAAAACTTGTCATACGTTTTTTCTATATCAATAAAGGTCATATGAAAATCATTTTTCTTTTCTCTATATTTCTACACTAATCTCCTAAGTAAGAAAATAGTCTTGTTGATCTTTCCGGCATAAACCCAAATTAATTCTCAGAAACTAAAGTCTCGTTCCTAAGTCTACACTTAATCACACTCATACACAATTTCATTATAGGACTCATAAGTTTTATCTATCGATAATTATTACAATTTTGTATGTTCTCTTTGTTCCTACAAAAAGGAATCAATATATTCTTCCACTACTTATTAGACATTTTATTGGTCATAAAATCTTGTTAAAAAGATTTGTGAGCCAAGTTACTCTAAAATCCCTAGGCATCTCCAAATATCTATAGATATCATCCAATCCTATTCCCTTACCACCATTCATCTTTTGCATAGCTTTTTTAATCTCTTGTGCTCTAATCTAATGAACAAATCTACGATTCATATCATTGAAAGCGTCATCTAGTTCTCTGACTAATAACATTTGAATCTCCATTGAATAATGTATCGAAGTAAGCTTGTCATCTCTTATTATCTCATCTTCATTAACTAAAACCATTTCCCCTTCATCCTTAATGAACTTAATATGAGTCAAATCCCTAATTCTTAACTTTTGGTAAAGTCCTTCACAAGCTCTCCCTAACCGCTTTCTCAGCTTTTAACTTTTCTAAAGCTCTCGTAATTATTCTCATTTCTACACTCGTGTAATCTTTTATAATACTATTTTTTAGTTTTAATAGCTCGTTGGGCTTTCTCATTCCACCATTATGTCTCCTTAATTGGTGGTTCATGTCCCTATTTTCTTCTAACACCTTTTTACCCGTATTCCTAATACGACTCGCTGTCTCATCCTAAACCTTGTTAGGCTTGGCCTCTACAATAAACAAGTCACCATTTCTTTAAAAAGAGCAATTTTTTCTTCATTAAAATTCTACCATCTAATTCTATTACTCTTATTACACTTAATGCTTTTTCTTCCATTGCCTAGCACAAATATCTACCACCAAAAATTTGTGTTGTATGAATAAACACTCAGCGTGTAAAACTTCACAATCCTTACAAGATATTCCATCAACCTTCCTAGTAAGAACAAAATTTATTTACCTTTTATTAGGTCCGTTAATAGAGGGCTAGCCTTGGCGCAACGGTAAGTTGTTCCTTTGGTGACCTGTAGGTCACGGGTTCGAGGCGTGGAAACAGTCTCTTTGCAAAAATGTAAGGGAAAGGCTGCGTATATGTGCGCCCACTCTCCCCCTACCCCACAATAGCCGGGGAGCACTTTGTGTACCGGGTGAGGCCTTTTTTTTTTTTTTTATTAGGTCCGTTAATAAAGGTGACTAAGTGTGATTCTTGGTACTCCTTGAACTATTTCATTTAAGCCTTCCCAAAATGCCTTTTTTGTAGTCCTATTTAGAGGGCATAGGCACTAATGACGTTAAAAGCCTCCACGCCTATCATCATTTTCACTAAAAAATTTCTATCGCCTTTCTCTTAATTCCACAACCTCATCCTTGAGATTTTCATGAACAATAAACGCACCTCCATTCCGATTACTGTACTTACTCGTAAACCCTTTTCTCTCTATATCTCTAGCATTTTCTCCTATATTAACTCTCATCTAATTAATGGTATCTACTAACTCCTTTAATTTACCTATGTACCAAGTAGCTAAGTGATTCCTCTATTAGACTAACTTCTATACCTGCACCCTCCATTGATGCGAGAACCCTTACTTATTTTTCACCACATTTCGGGTGCTAATATGGCGTGCTATTAAGGACGTGACGACCCAATTCTTGCTCATTTTCCACTACACCCAGGATTCAATGCAGCACTTCGCTAAGAGGGTTAAGCCCCAATGAATATTTGTTAGGATTCATCTCATAGGGTTTGACTAGTTTTATGCTGGCCGTCAAACTTTCAACTTTCCTTCTTTACCTAGGCTTGGGACCGGCAGAGTAAACTCAAGCAGAGTTATACTGTAGATGCTAATGCCTTAATTATTTCTATATCTTATTGGTTGAAGATGTAAAGTTGGCTATACAAATTTTTGAAATGTTTTCTTTCTAGGTTACTGTCTAGGATCTCCAAACAATCCAGTCTATATATGAGTGGTATTTGCATTTAGAAGAATCTCCATTTAAAATATGTTGTGTGATGCTTCGTGAGAACATATTCTGGTCAAGCATGTGGGAAGTTCTAATTTTCGTGATTTCTGTTATTAACTTTGTCAGTTTGGTTGCAGAATTCTGAAGATGATGCATACAATCTCTTCTCATGCTCACGAGAACCGGATGAACCCATCTGCTGTTGCTGCTTGCATGGCTCCTTTGCTTTTACGACCTCTACTAGCTGGAGAATGTGAACTGGAAGACGAATTTGATAGCAATGGTGATAATTCTGCTCAGCTTCTTGCTGCTGCCAATGCTGCTAATAATGCTCAAGCAATTATCACGACGTTGTTGGAGGAGTATGATAATATATTTGATGTAAGAAACACATAATTAACTGTTTCATTTTGTGATAAGCAATGTGTGCTAAATTTGTTTGTGTTGCTGCTGCTTAATGCACATGACATGACTTCTAGGTTTCTTCCTTTTTACATGAATTTGACAGTCTAACTAAAATTATATTTCGTACTTTCAGTCTCTCCTATTTCTTTTTTTTTTACCTTTATATGGAGCTTTTTTCTTGGGTTTATACATGTGAACTTAAAGTTTGTAAGGGTTTCCTAGAAAGAGTGACACCATTGGGAATTTGTGAATTTATTGTAAAATAAGTTAGAAGCTTTGCCCACTCATAAATGGTGCTTGAGTATGCGTGCCTCTCGGTCTATCCAGTTTTAGATTCTTTTAGTAAATTCTCATGTCAAAGGTATATCCGTCAGCTAGCAAGGCATCTAGGCATCCTACAGCCGACACAACCTTGTACCCGACTGCATGTAGTGCATGTTATTCAACTTAAAACTCACATCGACCACGATGCAGCCTATTTGTACCTAATTGGAGTTGTTGAGTCTCCGGATTTGAATCTAGACTTTTGATCTTCATATATTATTATGGAAGCTTATTTCCCATATTACACCAATTGATGTTCTTTATTTGTTTAATTTAATTGTGTTTTTGATTTTGTTGTTTCAGGATGAAAATCTACAAAGATGCTCTATTTCAGCCGATTCTCGGAATGGACACAGTGGGACTGAAGATTCAACTGATGATGAGAAGCTGGATGTGAAAGACAATGGTTACCATGGCTTGGAAAATGAAGGTCGTCAGGATTCAGATGATGATAATGAACGTGTCCACAGTGGAAAACTGAGCGAAAGTAGTGGTTCTGCTGGGAGTGATCTTTATGATTACAAGGTTTTCTCTCAGCCAGTGCACTTTTATGACCCCTATTTCTCTAATTCACAAAATTACACATTCATTGTTTGTGCAAGTATATTCTTATGTATAAGTATAAAAAAGTTACATAACATTCAATTATACCCATGCAGGCATTTGGAGGTGATGGTTCAGATGTAGAATCCCCTAAAAATAACCGTGCTAAGGCTGAGAGTACAAATCCAAATGCTGATCCTAATGTCCAACAATCTGAGGATCAAGAGAATAAGAAGAAAAGAAATGATAGCACAATGGAGGAGAAGGATGGTCCAAGTGTATCACCTTCTTCTGAACCATACCGTTCGATGGGTGACATTTTATCTTCAATGGATCCAGGGAATCATTTAGCTGTTCCTGGGATTGAATCAGGTTCTGGAAAGCAAACGGGTAAAGCTACAGGCTCAAACTTCAGTGTGAAACGATCAACATTTTGGGGAAGAAACAATGTGAGTTCTTTTGTTTTACCTTTTTCTGGTGTACAAAGCCTCCATCTTTTTTGTCCTTTATGCTGCCTTCTATTATGTTCTCCAGGATTTTATTGTTTGTTAGGAACTTTTCTTCATCTAATATCAAGAATGATCTATATAGCAAAGATCTGATCTGTCTATTACAAAGTTCTATGTGTGACATATTATAGCATGTAACCAACATTATAAATCATCTTAATAAAATTCATCTTACAGAAGCAGAAGCTTAATTAAATGAAAATATACTTTCTATTTGTAAAATTTTATGGAATGCGAGTGTTTGACTGTTGTGTGACTGATATACCCATTTCAAAATGTTTTGGCAACTAAAATCTGTTTACTTAATATTGTGCTCAAATGCATGTACTCATTTTCACAACAGAACAAGCAGGTAACTGAAATCATTTGTCATGTTTCAGTTACTTTGTATCTTCAAATGTGATGTTAGGCATCTGATAACATTTACTGATTTGAACAGGCAAGAAAGACGCCATCAGTGGAATCAGTTGATTCTTCCGGGGAAGAAGAGTAAGAATTTGTGTTTTCTAATATGCACTCTATAACAGTACTTGTCCATGTAGTTCAGCCACCTGAGTTTTACCACTGCATTGACTACCTAATTCACAGTATGTTCCATGTAACTGGAGACTTGTTTACTGAACATCTAATGGAAATGTTTGTATAATTCTTAGCACTATTTTGGAGTTTCTGGATGTTGTTGCTGCTTTTATGCAGTTAATCTCGCCCACTCTCTGTATGCTCTCTCTCTCTCTGTATGTGTCATAGTTAGCCTTCAAGTTTCTAAGTGAAGCATCTACATATGACTATAATAATTGTGAGTTCTCATTATATTTCTTATTGTAATTCGGGTAGATTCTACATCTTGAATAAGTTTAGGTTGCTCATTTATTAGGACTGCTAAAACGTTCTTGAATTTTTCTGTTTGGCCCCTCATATTGTGCAGCAACAGTTCAAAATGCTAACAAATCTCTTTATTCATGATTTTATAAATTTCAAGAGTGGTTTTTTCCCATGTACTAATTGTCCTATCTTTGTTGTTTTAGCAGCAATCTATGTGTACCTCTGTGTTATGCTATTCTCTTCTTGCAGATTGTCTCATATCTTTGAAATTTTAATATGGTTACATTACGTTTAGGCTTGCTATTCAGAGGCTCGAGACTGCGAAAAATGAGTTGCAACATAGGATTGCAAAGGAGGTAACATTACTTTTTCTGGATCATTATGCTAAATCAGAGAATATTGATGTTATAATCTTAACAAAGTTGACCATCTTTAATTGTAGGCTAGAGGAAATGCAATTTTACAAGCGAGTTTAGAAAGAAGGAAGCAAGCTTTGCATGAGCGGCGATTGGCACTGGAACAAGATGTACTCTCCTTACTCTATAATGTGCCATATTTGTTAACGTCAGTATCAGCAAACCGATTAGTACTAAGAAAAGCTTATAACTGATTATAAATCTGTCTGGAATTGTTATGAATCTTTCCAGTATACGATGGTTCTTTTGTTTATTCTTTACTATCAGACTAATATCTTATAATCATATTCTTTTTCTTTGCCACCTACTATTTTGGTTACCTGTAACACTTTGTATATGAATCTGATTTGTTGAGGACTATAGGTTTCTAGATTGCAAGAGCAGTAAATACAATGGTTCTTTTGTTTATGCTTTACTATCAGACTAATATCTTATATTCATATTCTTTTTCTTTGCCACCTACTGTTTTGGTTACCTGTAACACTTTGCATATGAATCTGATTTGTTGAGGACTATAGGTTTCTAGATTGCAAGAGCAGTTGCAAGCTGAAAGGGATCTAAGAGCTGCACTGGAGGTTGGATTGAGCATGTCTTCAGGACAGTTTTCGAGTTCACGTGGCATGGATTCCAAGGTTTATATAAATATTAATGCAGTTCTCATTTTTTGTTTGCTTGTGCAAAACACCTACTTATGACATACATTGATGTGAAGACAAGGGCTGAGCTTGAGGAGATTGCTCTTGCTGAAGCTGATGTGGCCAGGTTGAAGCAGAAAGTTGCAGAACTTCATCATCAACTTAATCAGCAAAGGCAGCATCACTATGGTTCACTTTCTGATGCATGTGACCACTATCAGCATGTCCAAAATCATTCTCAACAGTGAGTTGGCTGATTTATGTTCATGTTGTTTGTTGCTTGGCTTCAAGCAATGTTCCTTGAAGTTAAAGTTGACTGTTCTCAGATCCTCTATTTAAGAGAACTCAGTTAGCCTGAGCCTTCATTTCACCCAGCACACATGCTCTTATTCTCCATTTTGGGTTTTTGGGGAGGGGGTGGGGGGGGGGGGGGGGGGGTGAGAGAGAAAAGAAAAGGAGAGTTTCTATGACATTGAGCTATTGTTTTTATGGGATCAGTACTTGTTTGTATCAAGAATCAGCATATTGCAGTGCTCTTAAGTTGAAGGCCGCTGATGCCATTGCTGGGTAAAAAGGGGTACTGGACACCGAGTTCAAGGGGCCTTGGTACCAAACTTTAGGATTCTGGAAAAAAACGCTCCTGGTCTCATAATAATAGCATCCTGTAAAGGAAAAATTGGAAATGTGGAGCTATGGTTCCCTAGGACGTTTTGGGTTATGTATGCAATGCATCAAGAATGGCTTTCTTGTCTGTGCTCTTCATGATAGTCATACGGGTATTCTGATGTTGCCAATCTGCTTGTTCCTTGTCCATGTATGTGTGTCTGATCTACAATAGCAAGTGGTAAAACAAAGTAATAAGTGCCCTATGATTTTGTTTGAAAGGAAGTCTAAAATTTGTAGGTAATAACCTAATTAGCAAAATTAGAGATGCAAATTTTGATCTCGCATGGGTGGAATAAAGAAATTGAAAGTGTACAGAATTATTCATTTCAAATTCAATGAACTTACATTATTGGCTAAATTATATAAATATATTTTGACATCTGTAGGAGATTTGTGCAGCAAGATTTTGATTCAACCCTTGCTTTTGTTAATCAAGAACGGAAACAAAGGACAGAGGTATGTTTACAGATGTTATATGTGATTCTGCCTCTTTCTTTTCATGCAAACATGGTTACACAATCTATGATTCTGAGAACTTGGAAGGACTGGTTGGTGACACCAATTCTTTGTGCCACTTTGGAATGTGAATCTCATGTTTGGGCATGCAAAATCATCATAACTTGGGATTTGATTTTCCTGATATTTATTTTCTCCAAAATGTTAAATGATAAAACTGCACCATGTCAAGTTGTGTTGTTCAAAAGATTTTCTGACACGATTGTTCTCTAATCTCACATGAGCCAAGAATATAATTTAATTGGTCAATGTCATAAGACCCAAAGAACACCAAAATCAGTCATATAATCAATATACTTGTCATATTGCTGCTGAAGACAACTTAGATATGTTTGTCTATAGCCATATCAGAAATTCCAGTTTAAGGCATATTCACCATTTTATCACATTTTTCTCCTTGATTTATTCTTTTTCTTTAATTATTTTTTGTTCTTGATACTCGTATCTCAAGAAAATAGTGTAAGCCTTGACTTCATTCCTACAGGAGAATTTGTTGGGCACGGATTGGAGAAATATCAAAGGACAGGTAATAGGCTCTGGAAGCAGTAGCCGGCAACCTACTCGTAAACAATTTATAGACTCAACAAGTCTTGGTGATTCTAAAAGTATCGAGGCATCCACAAACATATCTGTGGATGCTGTTGACACTGCTGATTCTGCCTCTGTGCCCTCCACCTCAAGAATAGCTGAGGTGAGACTTAAATCCATTTCAATGATTTTTTGGCCCTCAGATAGCAGATTTCTGGGATCCTTTTAAAATTTTAAGTTGATTGCATAAAGTTTATTAAGTTTCATGTAAAACCTAATAATTACGAGTTAGCATAGGTAAGGTGAGCACTGATCAACTCAAAGACTTCAAAAGTTTTTTACCATGGAAATGTGACTAATATTACAACCTGCATGATAATTGAGCTCTGTTTTCCCTAATTATCCATGATGCAGGTGATGGAATACCCAAGACATCCATCTGTAGCATCTTCAACTTTGGTAGAATTGACAACCCGTCTTGATTTCTTCAAGGAAAGACGTTCTCAGTTAATGGAACAGCTCCATAACCTCGACTTGAACTATGGTTCAACAACTTCCCAAGAATTCCTATATAGACCATCATCCCCATCATGGAGTTGATTGGCTGAACACAATGCTTCATTCTGGGAAGAATTTTGTATGACATGTTGTATATCCCTAGACACATTGAATATGTGCATCCCCAGTATTATGTATACTTTCTTCCATGTTCTCCTTTCTTATTTCTTATTTCTTATTTTGCTTCTTTCTTTTTCTCTAGTGAGAAGGTGATTGGATGAGATTAGTCATCAGCATTTTCATTTCTTTATTTTTATTCTTTCTTTTTTTGGGGGTTGATGGAGAGTTTCTGTAAGTATTGTCTGTTCAATGTTGTGTCCATAGTTGGGGGATTTTTCTTGTGGAACAAAACGTATTTATAGTGAAAAAAATTCAGTTCCATTTTTGGAAATATTTTGTACATAAGTATTGAATCTATCGGCTTTTCCCTGCTACAGCCATTTGTTACCTGGTACTTAATCTGTAGACTCTGGACGCAGACAATGTTGGAAGTGGGACTTAAACGTTTAGGCTTTCCCTTCACAGTCCAATCTGTTGGTGTCTATTTTCATAGGACATGTTAGTTTTCACAAAATGACATTCATTGACAGAATTGCAACTCAATTGTAATGAAAATGATAATAAAATGGCTTGATTGAAATATTAAATTACAGTGATTCAATGGAAAAAGTAGTGAAACCAGAGTGACTTAAATGTGTATTATGGATTATTTTACACAAAATCACATTCAATGGGAAAAATGCGTGATACCCAAAGCCCAATTGAAATGGAAATGAAAATGAAAATGAAAATGAAAATACAATAACTCAATTAGAATATTAAAATTGCAATGATTCAATTGAGAAAGTAGTGAAATCAGTGTGGCTTAAAAGTGTAATTTTGATTAATTACGAAAAATACTCTAAATATAAAAAATAATGGATTGGTTAGCAAAATGCCAATAAAAATATTCTACCCTATTCAGCCGTCAGCATCCGAACACAGCTTTGTTTACAGACACACATTTCTGTTACACTGTTGCCGCACGAAAGAAGATAAAACTTATTTCTCAATAAATCTTCTCTCCGTTAAACTCCTCACCCGACTCCCTTCCTTCTCTATACATTCCTTCATTTCAGTGGAATGACATGTTTGGATCATGGTCTCTGAATCATCAAGTAAGTAATTTTGAATCTTTTCTGGTACCCCATTTGATATTTGTTTTCCTTTCGTAGTTCTTTTAAGCTTAAGAATGAATATCAAGTAGAATTTTTTGTGAAACTAAACGGTGTTGAATATTCTGCTATGGAAGTTTAAATTGTTTTTATTTTGTTTTCCCGGATTTTGATGCTTGTCCCAGCTAGTGAAGATGGCGTTAGTAGAATTCCAGTTAAGCTGCATATAATATTTATTGTCTAGATGGGTTCTTGATGAAATTCTGTTTTCTAGGACCATGAGAACATAGGAATTAGTTTAACCCAGTCGTATTTCTGATGGAAAAGGATGATTCTTGGGATTTTTTTTGTTAATAAAGCTGCTTTTCTTTTCGTGGCAGTCAGCTGAATATGTGATGCTTTGGTGGCTGATTGTGTAATTTGGTATCCACGATGAACTTTGGTTTTCTTAGTAATGTCCCTTGGTTTAAAGGCGCTCAACCCAACAATTCTTTAGGTACAGGTTCTATATCTACGAGTGCTCTTATGGAACAACCTAAGCCAAAACCTTGTTTTGATATCAAGTTGTGGAGATGGTCCTTCAGTTTATATCTACCTGGGGCAGTGAATAATGGAACTAGATTTCAGAGACCAACTACGATCAATAGAGAGCTGAAGAGGCGTGCACAATTTCGTGGGGTTGTTAAGAATGGTGATGGAGTTACTGATTTGCGCTTCAGACCATATGTTTCTAAGGTTCCATGGCATACAGGGGTTAGAGGGTTTCTTTCTCAGTTATTTCCACGATATGGGCATTACTGTGGGCCAAACTGGTCTAGCGGGAAAGATGGTGGATCTCATGTTTGGGACAAACGTCCAATTGATTGGTTGGATTTCTGCTGCTACTGCCATGATATTGGTTATGACACTCATGATCAAGCTGAGTTGCTGAAGGCTGACTTAGCATTTCTTGAATGCTTGGAGAGGCCACATATGAGTACAAAAGGAGATGCTCGCGTTGCTCATATTTATAAGACAATGTGCACTACAGGTATGCCTAGCATCAAATTAGTGTTCTGTAATCTGGGATTTACTTGATACCAACATTTTTATAGTTAGGGACGGGGAGGGGAAGGAGGCAATTCAACAATTCCATATGGTGTCCTTTCTGGAGTTTTATTTTCATTGTGTTTATCATAATTGCTTTTTCCTGTCTCTGCTGACTGTTTGACCTCCACAAATGGCAGGTATTCGGAAGTTTCTTATACCTTACCGGACATATCTTGTGAAGCTGCGGTCTAGGCAACCTTTATTTCAATTTGAATGGCTAAACAATGTGAGATGGAGAAGTAGGAACTTTGAGAAAACTTAAAAGATAGATGGCAAGTGTTAGGAAGTATTGAGGTATGACCTACAGCAATTGAATGCTCATATAACATGGAAGCTCTGCAATTGACATTGATAGTGTATAGAATTCTAGTTTCTAATCTTTCAGTTGTTTTGAGCTTTTCTGTGCTCGAGTATGGGAGCATTATGGTCTGTCAAACCTGTAAGATGTCAGATATATGAGTCCCATGTGGGTTTTCCTATAATCTATGCGATGATGCACATAGTTGTTTTCATGATATTTGGTGTTTACTTGATATTTACTAGCATTCTTGATGCTCCATATTTCACTTTAGAAATTGACCGTTCATCCGTGCAGCTTCTATACTTGTCTGATCTTTTGGTACGTTTTCTCCTTCTGTTGATAGTTTGTTAAATACTCAGAAAAACTCAATCTAGTCAACAAAGAAACCAGGGTGTACTGGGTGGGTGTGTGTGTGTGTGGGGGCGTGGGGTGGGGGTGTTCAGTCTTCTGATGTCTGAAATGAGTACAGAACCCCCCTTCAGACATTTAGCAACATTTGATATTGGAATCCTAGGAGTAAACATTCTTAACATCATTATGTGTCTCCCTGTACGTGCATCCTAAAGTTTTTCTTTGTCACTTCATAATCTATTGTTTTCAACCCTTCTCGAATTTCATGCTGTTATGAGTATATGAGAGATATCATTCCCTACATACTGCAGTTATAGATGTTGTTCCTCGTACTTGTCTCTCTTTCATGACCCTCTTACATCTGAAAGTGGTTCACTATCACAGACCAAGAAAGCAGGAAATTGATCTAACATGTCTAGCAATGGCAGGATGTAGTTCTTTCTGGAAGTATATTTTACACTACACGACTTTGACAAGTTATAATTTGAATGTATGGATATTTCAGAGTTTTGGTCTGAACCTCTGTAGAAGATAAGCAATGAGTGGCTTGCTTCCATTATGTAACCCAATCATTTATTTTCATGGAGTGAAAGGGGATTGATGCCTCATGTCTCATGACCATATACTAATAACAGCTTCATTGATGCTAATACAGAATTATTATCGTCTCGTTCAACTAAACCCTTTTTCTGTGTGTAATCGTTGAAAAGATACTGAACTGAAAATGTGTCTTTGTTTGCTAATTTACTTGTACTTCAAGCAAATCTCACACAACATAAAAGGTAAAGTTTGATATGAGTTTTTTTTGCCTTTTACTATGTTTTTTATTTATATACTAATTATGGAATATGGCATTTACTGAAGCATTTTAGAAAAAGAAAATCACTTCGAAGATTAAAATACAATTAGTTATAAATTCCAAGCCAAGTGGACACAACAAAAAACAGAGGATCTTGATGGGGTTATCATGTAATTACCATCATCACTCGAAACAATAGACAAATCCAAATTGAAAACAAGAAGAAAACTTGTTTATTAGTTTTCAAATTTGACAACAATTCTGTCTTACCCACCTAATTCCTTTTGGCACACCATGATCGAACATTGGACATTATATCTTAATTTCACCAGTTCTTACCACCCGGTCCACCCGAGCTTAGTTCCGGTGGCAACAAATGTTACTTTTTTCACCTAAGTTTTAAAGTCTTGGATATTGTGAATTACTTTGTCCAAATATAAACTCTGCTCATATTATATTTTCTTCTTTTTCTTCATTGAATAAACAACATAATGAATACAAAATGTTTTGTCTATTCCTGTTTGAAATTTACATTTGTCCTTTGGAGAAATCCATTTGTTTAAAAAAAAAAAAAACAAAATTTAGTGCTCACAGTGTTCAAACTAATATATATGTATCCCGATTAATCTATTTATTCGGTTTGATAAAATAAGATTATTTATCTCATAATTAGAGAATTTATTAAAATAAATAAAATTAAAAAGAATCAATGAAATAAAAGAGAAAGTGTATAGAATTGAACATCTAATTAAACAAATATATATATATATATATTATATCCAAAGTCCTAACCAGATTGACAAATCAATTATTTAGTACATTAACTCATACAAAATTTTTGTAAGCATAAATTAAATCTTAATTTAAAAAAAGAAAAAGAAAATTTGACGAGATATAATTATTTAAGTGATTAATCAAGGTGTGCATAAGTTAGAGGCATGGATGACTTGACTTTTACCGGACCAGAGAGTAGATTAATCAAGCGGGTAAATTGGTCTGGATACACCTAGCTGCTAAATGGAAAAAAAAAAAAAATACAATAATAGGTAAATAACAAAAAGAAAAGTCAATAATTTTACTAGTGAGGAGAATGCCATCTCATAAAAAATAAGAGATCGATGACTATTTTTGCAACCTTATTATTTAATAAGTTAACTGAAAATAAGAAAAAGGAAAAAAGAAGACGTACTGAATTTTAAAATAAAAAATAAATTTAAAAAAAATGAAAATAACTCACATAAAATTTTATATTATAATTTCATCTTTTAAGTTTACTATTGAAACTCAAATAAAAAAATAAAAATTTATAAATGTCATTGTTTTCAATAATTTAATAAAAACATATTATTTTTTGAATTCATATATCATATTTTCATAAATTAAAAAAAATATTATATTAATTTATAGTAAAATAATGGCTTAATTATATTTTCAGTTCCTACTATTTGATCAATAATTTAATTTTATCCTTATATTTCAAAAAGTTAAAATGTCATTTTTATAGTTTTAAAAATCACGCAATATAGTCACTACAGTCGCTTTCAATCAGATCTAATTTAACATCACCCGAATGGTAAACAGTATCTTACATCATTTTTTTACTATGTTACTATGCATATTTGACACATCACCTCTTGTTAACTTAAATTTGATAAAAAGTAATAATATGAATCATATTATATAGTTTTCAAAACTCAAAAGGCGATATTTGAACTTTTTGAAATATAGAGATAAAATTAAATTTTTGATTAAATTGTAAGGATTAAAAGTGTAATTTAACCTAAAATAATTTATGTATTAGCTGCGCGGTTGATGCTCGTACCAAAAAAAAGATAAAAACTTATCTCATAATATCAAATTGTTTTTTCTGATCCACACCTTTCAACCCGAGTGGATCCCACGGAGTGCAACACCCTAGAGAGGTCCCTGAAGACCGACCAACCGACGCCGTTTCACCAAAAAATTTAAAAAACTAATTTGTTTTCGCTCTTCTTAGAATTTAAAGCCCTTATCAGATTCGACGAGACACTTGATCAGTTCGAGTTCGATTGCTAAGCTCTTGCAAGACTTGGCCATTGCTCTCTACCATACGATCAAGAAGATTCTTTTTTCCTATTTTGCGTATGAAAGAGCATTTGGTTTGGCTCATTTGTTTGATTCGTAAACCCTAGAGCTCCCCTGATTCTGGTAAATAAAACTCCTCTTGCTCTATTCCTTCCCGCCTTTCCTAACCTTGTCCGAGCCTAGGCTACTCACCTTGCTCAAAGATTGAAGTTTCAAGCCTATATTCAGATCTTGAATTTTATCCCTGAAAAAAGAAAGACATTTTTAATATCAGAAGGACCAAGTAATAAAAAAAATCTCAAAACAGCAAAAAAAGATTGAATTTTTCGATGAACCCTGATGAAAATTTTACTTTGAATTTCTTTTCCTGCTAAATTTCCAACAAGTTCAGGCAAGGAATTTTTTTTTCCAGAAAACCCAGGTAGAGCTACGGACTATAGGATTAAGTTTTGAAGGAAAGGCATTCAACTTTCCGAAGAACCTAAAAAAAAAAAAAGGGGGGAGGAAAGGACATTCATTAAAAACCAGTTTTTTTTAGCTGAAACGGCGCCGTTTGGTTGCTCTCCATCAAGTCCGTTCACCGGTGGATCCATACGTGCCACTAATATACTCCCTCGAGTACAAAAGCTCATCTTTAAAGGTTTGTTTTTTTCTCCATCAGAATTCTTTGTCGTTCTATTTCTGTATCTATTGCAAAACCCACAATTAGTAATCCATTAATTTGCGGGTTCTGTGACAGGGAAGCTTTTGGTTGACACTATGACGTTGACGGCATCGGAGGTGACTAATGGGTCCAAGCTTATGGCTTCTCAGGTTTTACACCAAAGGATATTCTGTTATTTCTTTCGTCCACTTGATTTCTACTAATTTGACGGAACTCTGCTATGATTTAAGTTTGAATTCTACCGACACCGCTGAGGAGGGTTGGCGGAGAGATGTTGGAGTGTGGTGCACATCTCGGCTGTTGTTATGCCGTATTCACCTGAGGTTTTACTACAACTCCTTCAACGCTTCATCAAACACCCTAACAAAATCAAACAAGTCCATTCCCTTCTAATCACAGACGGTTACCTCCTTCGTGGCTTAAACACACAGCCACATTCAAAATGGATGAGAACCCTCCTCTACAACACTTTGATCAGAGCCCATCTTAATGCTGGACAAACATGCAAGACCCTTTTTCTTTTCACACACATGCTTGCCAACCAAGCTCCTCCCAACAGCCATACCTTTCCTTCTCTCATTAAAGCTGCTGCCTCTTCTTTACCTTCCTTTGGGAGACCCTTGCACACCCAAGTTGTCAAGCGGGGTGTTTTATTTGACCCGTTTATACCAACAACGTTTGTCGTCTTCTATGGGGAACATGGTAGTTTACGGGATGCTTATAAGATGTTTGAGGAAATTTCACTATTGTGTATTGTTGCATATAATGCAATGCTTCACGCTTCTGGCAAGAATGGGAGTGTGGAGTCTGCTTTGTTAATCTTTGAACGCATGCCTGACCGGGATATAGTTTCATGGACTACTGTTATCAATGGGTTTTGGAGTAATGGGTATTTTGCTGAGGCAATTCAGTTTTTTAAGAAGATGATGGCACATGAGAATATCGGTAATGGTTTGGTAAAGCCAAATGAGGCCACATATGTTTGTGTTCTCTCCTCATGTGCCAATTTTGCAGGAAGAGGATCTCTTGATTTTGGAAAGCAAGTACATGGGTACATTCTCAGGAATGAAGTTTTCTTGACTGTTTTTGTAGGAACGTCATTGATAGATTTTTATGGGAAGATGGGTTGTCTTCCAAAAGCCATGAATGTGTTTACCCAAATGGTGCCAACCGAGGTCTGCTCTTGGAATGCAATGATTTCATCACTAGCTTCCAATGGTAGAGAGAAGGAGGCTCTGGACATGTTTGAGAATATGAAGAGAGAAGGTCTCCATCCCAATGAAGTTACCTTTGTTGCAGTTCTTACAGCCTGTGCTCGAGGAAAATTTGTTGAGACGGGTTTGAAAGTGTTTCAATCTATGTCACTTGACTTTGGTGTTGTACCAACAATGGAGCACTATGGCTGTGTGGTTGATCTTTTGGGTAGAGCTGGGCTTTTGAAGGAAGCAACTGATATCGTAAGGAGTATGCCTCTTCAGCCTGATGCATCTGTTCTGGGAGCCCTTTTGGGAGCTTGTAAGATTTATGGATCCACTGAGCTTGGAGATGAAGTGGGAAGGCGACTTCTTGAATTGAATCAGCGACATTGCAGCCAATATGTGTTATTGTCAAACACCAATGCTGGGGTGGAAAGATGGGATTATGCTGCAGCACTGAGGAAAGATATGGTGGATGCTGGAATTCTAAAAATTCCAGCATACAGTTCAGTTTATTTAGCCTAGAGAATCTCAGCTTCTTTGTTGAATCTCTATCATCGTGGATAATTCGTATATGATTTATGGGAAGCCTGTGGGTTGAATGGGAGAAAGTTTCAATTGTTGACTAACTAGACATGGCTGAGGGGAAATGATTTCAGAATTATAAACAATTGGAAGTTGGAACTTAGTTTAACAATTAGGTTCGTTGCCAAATGAAGTGCGGTTTCTGACTTGGTTTCTTACCAAGTGAAAATCAGGTTTCTATGATTTAAGGATCTCAGTGTTCGATACAGACTACAGAGCAAGCATTTTATGCAGGTGCTTACATGTAGAGCTTGGTGATGCTGAAAAAGGTAATAAATGTGGTGCAGTTACTTGCAGGCCATGCATTCTAAGAATAGATATTAAAAAATGTGCAAATACAAATATATTGGTTTTGCCAATTAAGTCCTGCTTTGTGGTGGCATGGGGAACTATCCCTCACAAATCTTTTTTGCTGGCTGTCTTTCGGGTTTCCCCACTTTGATCTGTATACCACACCAAACTAACCACCCCCCGCTCTTTTGGTTGGTTAATGGAGTTTTATTTATGGATCCATATTTTTGGTAGATCATGGATATAATTCTGTGTAATACTTTTTAGTGGCAAAAGTTTCATGTTTGTCTTTATGCATAATAGTGATATATGAACCTGGTTACTACTTGAGCTGAATATCTTTGATTTGCATTTATGTGATTTCTGGAAGTGTTGATTTGGGGTTTATTTGTGATTTTATCTTGCTTAATTTTGTTGCTATGTTATGCAGATTTGCTGAGCTCTTCAGCCTGGAGGAAGAGAATATGACAATATCTCTATGATTCAATGTTCTTAAGTAAATGCCTTGTCTGGTTACTTGGGGTGGATAGAAGGTGTTAATAAGACTATCTAGTGATTTTGAGGCTCTCTCTCTCTCCCAGAATTGGGGGTATAACAATGGTTTGACTACTGTTCTACTCTACATTTCTTTGATGGTTTAGCTATCAGACTCGTTGTTGCCATTCTCTTGCAGCCAAATACACATGGTGCTAGCCGTTCACTTTCTTGCCACAAAGCTTCAGAGTTCAGATCATTAGACTCATAGCAGTTAGTTCTTTCTTCAGGAATTGAATCAAATGGGCCGTTTTAACGCAGTGGTAGAGTAATGCCATGGTAAGGCGCAAGTCATAGGTTCAAATCTGATGAGGGCTTTTTGATTTTTTCATAAAACCAAGTTGATATCAGAATTGGGATATGATAATATTTATGAAACCTTTTTATTAGTACTGCCTTGACTGCTAGACTAACTTGATATTGGTATGGTTGCGTCTTTATTAAGGCTTATCCTGAATTCAGGATTGTGTACTGTTTTTGTTTCTCTTGTTCTGTCCTACTTTTTGATTTTACTTTCAAACGAAATAAACTCTGGGTATACAAGTTTTCTTGTGGTATTATTTATTGGCGCCGACTTGAGAATTTGCTCTTTTCATGTTGTTGGCTTTTCTCACTAGGCATATATATTTGTTATGCATTGAGCTTTCTCTCTGTGGATGAGTTGTGAGTATGAAGCTTTGGTTTGAGTATTCTGGTGGCTTAAATGCCTTCGTGTTAGAGCTGCCGACATTGTTGTCAATTCTTGTCACACTCGTCTTGCTTGGATGCGATGATTTTGTTAGATGTTTATTTATTTTTCAAAAATGAAATGACTCTTGATGTTAGAAGAGATTTTTGAAAGCGAAACTATGAATGAGGGGCGTAGCAACAAAGCTATCTCAGTGATAACGATTTATTTTCTTCTTCAATTAGAAGACACAAAGTGTTTACTAGTTTGGAGTTCTTGTATACTCACATCATTGGAAGATTAATCATTTTCTTTTTGTTCAGATATTAAGAATAAAGATTTCCTCTTATTGGATAATAACTTACTACATCATTATCGTGAAATATAAACAATTAATTATCTATTCTCTCAAATTTAATAAAAGCAACTATTAATGCGTATTTCAAACGGTTGATATTTATTCTTCACCCTTTAAAGCACTTTGAAGGTACTAAAAAATATATTTGAAAGCAGAAAAATAAACTATCTATGTATTCTCTTCTATTTTGATATATAACATTTATCTTTATGTAGATAGTGCATGGTATTTGTTATACTTTTCAGTTTGGTATACTGTACAACGAATATAGATATAACAAATACCAAACTGAAAAATATAACAAATACCATGCACTATCTACATAAAGATAAATCTTCATTTAATTTATTGCTTTGTTTGAAATTTGGTGATTCATATTTATTAAATCTCGAATTTAAATTTTTTTATGTGCACACATGACATATGTTGTAAACATGTTAAAAGATAAAATATACACTAATTTCTTTCAACAAAATGTATGTAATTAAAAAATAAATTAAAATTTGAAATTTTTTATTGATTCTTTCCCCAGATCTTAAAATGTCAACTATTTATTTATTAAATTGCGTTCATATGTGAAATCAATAATTACACCAATCCAACAAAACGTCTTAATTCCCCATCAAAATCATCATCATCCTCATCACTAAAAAAAGCGTCACTCCTCATCTCTAAATAAACCACACGAACAGGCTCACGTGTTTTCACTTCTCTTTTATTTCTCTCTCTCTCTCTCTCTAAAATTGTCTAATGGCTGCTTCTAGCACCATCTTCATCTTCATCTTCTTATTGATCCTCAACCACTCAACAACAACTGGTGTCAATGCAAACCCCATTAAAACCGTCGTGGTTCTTGTGATGGAGAATCGATCTTTTGACCACATGTTGGGTTGGATGAAACGACTCAACCCGGAAATCAATGGTGTTGATGGTTCAGAATTCAACCCAATTTCTGTGACTGACCCGAACTCGAAGCGATTCTACTTCCAGAATCAGTCTCATTATGTGGACCCAGATCCAGGACATTCATTTCAAGCCATTAGGGAGCAGATATTCGGGTCGGATAATACCTCAGCTAACCCACCACCCATGAATGGATTCGCACAACAAGCTTATGAAATGGACAACACGACAGCCATGTCTCAGAGTGTAATGAATGGTTTCGATCCTGACATGGTCGCTGTTTATAAGACGCTTGTCTCAGAGTTTGCTGTCTTTGACAGGTGATCATACTTGTTCATATATTCTCCATTTTAGTAATTAAGTTAATTAATTCATGTAAAGTAATTGATATCTCTTAAGTAAAATATCATTGTGCATGTGAAAACATTTACATGAAGTATTTTCAAATGAAGAAGTAAAAAAAATATTATTAAATAATATTAACATTTAAATCAACAATGTAATTAAGTTATTGTTGTTTGTTGTGGCAATGTAAATTGATAGTAACAACTAATCATAATATGAATTTGACGTTCTATAAAAATACTTCCATGGTATTATTAGAAAATATATTTTATAACAATGTAATAGAGAAAATAAATTCTAGCCATAAGATTGTTCAAATAATTATTGTCTTTGTCATATGATCATCAAGGTAATAAAAGTTACATAAATGTAAAAATATGATTGTGACATAAAGCATATTCCATTAAAAAAAAAAAGTTCCTTAATTATTATTGATAATGAAAGATATTATAAAATCATTAACAAAAAAATAAAATTCTATTAAAGCTTAAAAACAATTATTAAAAACTAATGACAATTGAATTTCAGGTGGTTTGCCTCCGTGCCATCCTCCACTCAGCCTAACCGTCTTTACGTTCACTCCGGCACATCCGGCGGTGCCACAAGCAACATTCCGGCACTCCTGATAAAAGGCTATCCACAAAGAACCATCTTTGATAACCTCTACGATGCCGGAATACCCTTCGGAATATACTATCAGAATATTCCAGCCACACTATTCTATAGGAACCTAAGGAAGCTTAAGTACATTACCAAATTCCACCTATACGACTTGTCGTTTAAGCAACGTGCAAAAGAAGGTAAACTACCGGGTTATGTTGTGGTGGAGCAGCGGTACATGGACACTAAGTTAGCACCAGCTAATGATGATCACCCATCACATGACGTGTACCATGGACAGACGTTTGTGAAGGAGGTGTACGAGACTCTGAGGGCTAGCCCGCAGTGGAATGAAACCCTTTTCATGATCACGTACGATGAGCATGGTGGGTTTTATGATCACGTGCCCACGCCGGTTAGTGGGGTCCCCAGTCCAGATGGAATTGTGGGGCCAGAACCGTTCTCGTTTAAGTTCGATAGGTTGGGTGTTAGAATTCCTACTATTGCAATCTCACCTTGGATTGAAAAAGGCACAGGTATGCAAGTCTTTTTTTTTTTTTTTTTTTTTTCCTTTTTTCGTTCAAATATTTATTTATTTTGTGTATATTATATTTTTTTTCTTTCAATAATCATATTGGATTCGGATTGATCAATAATTTGTTAGTTTTGAGTGAATTTTAAATTAATTCATGAATAGGCACAAAATTATATAGAAATTTAAGAAAAATAATGTAATATAAACATACTTTGAATCAGATCAGATTACATCAAATATTGTCGTTTTCATATTGAATCTTTTGTGATTTTGTCAGATTTACATTTGACTTTAAATTGGTCAGTTTCTAATTTGATCCATTAACTTGCCTAACCTTATAGATGAGGTGGTAGGTTATAAGCTTTTATATGAATCGAGTGTTTTCTGACTACTTTATAGGTGTGAAATTATTTTCAGTTTCTCTTGTGAATATGATCCACATTAGTAGATGAGAGTTGAGACTCATTTGAATAGATGGGAACCACTTGGACGTGAGCATAGAATTAGTCTCTCCACAATGAATCAATTTGATAGAGGTTGAGCGTCCCACCAACTATACACTATGATCTGACTAAAGATATCTTGCCTTGATGACATTCCTGTCTTGCTTTCAGTTATGAATTATGATCTCAAGTCACAAACCCACACATAAGTACATAATCTGCTCATTTCACACTTCTTTTCAAAAGAAGAAAGTAAAGTAGGGATAAGGAGTTCTCACTTCTCAATCTTCATCTCAACTAAATAATAAAGTTGTAGGATTAGTTGTACATCTGCTTTTCTTGGTTATATCTTCAATTTGTCAAACTGCATAGTGTGAAAACTTTTATTTGTTGGATGATTTGCAACTTCGCCATTCATACCCAAAAGCAAGAAATAACTTTCGTCATTTTTCATAACCGACAAAAGTTAATAATGTGTAGGAAAACTTTTGGGTTTAGTTGACTTAGTTGGTAAGAAAGCTTCTTTTATTAATGTGGACGCTAAGTGACTTGTTTAGTTATAGGATTCAAATAACCCATGAGTACTCTATAGGATTCGAACGACCCATGATTACTGTTTAGTGGGTCATATTTAATCTTGTTGCCCTGCCTGAGAGTTTAAAATAATAACATATCCCTTCTTATGCAATTAGACCATAATAGTATTGGGTTTGAAGTTAAGAAAGTCTGTTCTATATAAAAGTCACTTTTTTATTTGTCTGCGCAGTTAGCAACACTTTAAATATATGATCATGTTGACATTTAATGAATGTGTGGTGCAGTTGTTCATGGGCCAAATGGGTTACCATTCCCAACGTCAGAGTACGAGCACTCATCCATTCCAGCAACAGTGAAGAAGTTCTTTAACATGTCTTCATTTCTGACCAAAAGAGATGAATGGGCTGCCACCTTTGAAGGCATTGTCCAGAAGAGGGCAGAGCCTAGAACTGATTGCCCAGGTTACCCACATTAACAATTTAATATCATGTTTAGAAACTCTAAATTAGAATACTAATTATTAACTCACAAATCCAAAATTATTGATTCCTCCCGCTGAAATTTTGATGTAGAGCAACTTCCAACCCCTGTAAAGATCAGGAAAGGCGATGCAAATGAGACTGCCAATCTCAGTGAATTCCAGCAGGAGTTGTTGCAGCTTGCAGCAGTGTTGAAAGGAGATCATATTCTCACTAGTTTTCCAGATAAAATAGGGAAAGATATGAATGTCAAGCAAGGGAAAGAATACATGGAAGATGCAGTGAGAAGCTTCTTTGAGGCAGGGAAATATGCAAAGAAAATGGGAGTGAGTGAAGAACATATTATCCAAATGAAGCCCTCTCTCACCACAAGATCATCAAAACCTGCAACAGAACAGCCTTAAAGAGTATGCAGTACCAGAATACTAAGAAATGAAAATAAGTATTCTGATTATATCTATATGTGCAAATTAGAAGAGACTTGGTTATAAATGAAACAGATGAAAACTGTTATCGTTACATTATCGAGCAATACAGAGTCTAATATATACTTTGGATTTACTGAAAGCAACAACATAAAGAATGAGAACTGGTGCCTTCAACTTCAAGTGCTGGAAAATACAAGCTAGATCTATTCTCGATAGCAAGGCCTTCCTGAGTAGAATTTTGACGTTATTCTATGGGAAGGGTTCTACATTACATGCCTCTTATATTTTCTAATATACAACCAATTTAACCTTGAACTCTTATTCAATACCTCCTGACAGACATTTCAGTAAGCAAAAATACTTTAACTACGTACAAAACTGTGAATGTTTTGTACATCTTGAAGTGCAAAAGAAATCTATAGGCATTTCAAAATATTATTTTCAAAAAATCAATTGCCAAAAGTCCTTCAAATTCATGAAATTTCTTCTCTCTACCTGAACTATATTTTTTTCACATGTATTTGGTATTGGAGGTTTGCTTCCTGGTAGCCACTGGTATCAGACCCAAGACTTCTGTATGTTATTCTTTTCTCTGTCAGCTGCTAGTTAATGTGTCCCATCCAGGTATATTGGCAGTGGCCTCGTTCACCATCTTTACAAGTTGTACCTACGCAAGAAGGTTAATATAGCATTCAGTAACTGGTAAAAGCTTCCATCAAATAATTACTGTTTAATGACACAAGGATGGCTAGCGGTCATTATAATAGTCCTACAGATACTGTATGACATCAACGAAGATATAATTGATTTATTCCAACAGATCTTTAACCATAAATATTCCTTCATCAATTTTCCAGTGGCCTCAATTACTGATATCTGGTACCTGATCACAACAAATGTCATGAAAATAAGGCTCATTCTCATCTTTGTAGTCATCATAACAAAGTATACTCTTAAACAAGCAGCAAGAAATAGAATTATGTTAAAATGGTCACACAGAGTCAATTACTAAAATACAAAATTGTTGGTTAATCATCAAATGATTTTCAGCTTTCTGATGATTATATAAAGCGGTAATTTGCTGTAACAAAACTCTTCTATCCATAGCATGTAGTATAAGAATATCCAAGAATGCCTTAGCAATCTGGATAGTTGTATCTGGAATGAAGCTACTATATCTATATGGGCATCTAAAAACCAGAGAAAGTGACTAGTTACATAAGCATACTAGGCTTAGTTCTGTTCTGATTTTACTATTTTCTCCTTTTAGGAGAGAGTTCTTATAACTAATAACTGGCCACAATGCACTGTATGAACGTCCGAGATTTTTTAAAGCAAAATAAATAACCTAGGAAACTCCACTTATTCCTCTCCCAAGGGGCATACATAGGAGGCAATTATAACAAACACATGAAATCTAGCAGCCTTCAAAATTCAAAACTTCCTTGCATGACCAAAATCTCATTTACTATAATAAGTTATCACTGTACACATCGAAAACATTGGTCAGGCCAATATAAAAGACCAGCCCCTGAGAGGTATAATAGTTAACAACATGGCAGGTTAGGTAAGAAGCATGCACAAATAGTTGCATTGGAAAGAAAGTAACTTTTAGAATAATATAACCTTCCCCCGATAATCCAATCTTCCAATCTTCTCAGAACACTGGATCGTAGGTCTCAAACATTCTCTCACTTTGATAGAAAAGGTAATGAAGAAGAGCATATTTGAGAAAATTGCCATGTTTCAAAGCTAATCACAGATGGGTAATGCACAATTTTCCTTTAATCTTTTAAGAGTCTTTGGATTATCTATTCAGATTTTTTACATCAATGACTACAGCTTTAAGACAATTTATATAGATTTAAAGCTGTCCATGCCCAGCCATCACAGAATCAGACAAGTCCCTGAGCAGAAAGCCACTAAAGCCAAACTGACATGCAGTCTTCCCACAAAATCATATCACACATAAATTCACCAATAGCATATACCAATTGACTAATTTCAATGGTAATGACTCTTGAGATGTATAATTTATAGTGATATTATGATGCCAAATGCGCTTTCATGCCATAGAAGCAATCATTGACTGATTAGTAAGAGAACTTTTGCAATTTCAGAAACAAGGAAAACAGTGCCAAGGCAGTAGCACAAAGGTGTGCTTTAGCATAACACGGTTTCTTCCACATCTTCTGACCATCTTATCTTGAGGTGTATCAGGAAGCAATTATTAACTGATCAAAACCCTCCCTATACCAGCTGGTGTTGCCTTATTAGTCTTCCTGAAACATGCAGACAAAAGTTGAAAAATATGTACTTACCACACTTTGAGGAACTCCAGGAGGGGGTAAGGGAATGTTTCTTGGTGGAGGGCCACTAAGATGTGATCTCTTGTCAAAACGCCATTCTCCAATCTTTCCATATGTTAGTTCTCCCTGGATGAAGTGGCAACTAGTCTTAAGTAACATTGCAAATGCAACAAATACAACTAAATAAGCAGAATTTGCATTCAAAAGGAACACAAATAAAATAACCTCAGCCACCTTGCAACTGTGTTATAATAGTGTCTCTGTGTGTGGCTGTTTATGCAAGAGAGAGAGAACAACTCACTTTCAAGTTATAGTCACAACCATAAGTATAATGGATTATAAACTTCTTGCCAACTTCCAAGTCCCATGGAGGCTGAAAATTCCCAGTAATGCTTGTCATGACTTGTATGTTACTTTTTGAATTGGTGAAATACTCCCTCTCAATAGAAAAAAAGAATATAGAAAAAGAAAAGAAAAGGATAATTCAAACCTGCAGCATAAAATCTTTCCGAAGAATATGTCGTACACCATGCAAAGCAGAAGCCACAGCATACGCATACCTTTATTGAACAGAGAAGTACAGCAAAGTCAAACTATATTGACAACCCCCAGTGGCCAGGAAATAATGTGAATACATGAAACTAAAGACTTGTTCTTAATAAAAATTAATAAATTCTAAGTACTACTCACATTTCAAGCACCCATCCAAAAGCCTTATCAGTTTCTTGATCGTCTTTCATTTGCAGGGAAACATTCACCCATGTTGGAGCAATTTCCTCCAGCACAGACTGAAGATATAGCAAAGTCAGTGCCACAATAAAAGCCAACATATCAGCAAGAAAAGGTAAGTCTGGCAACAAACCACCTTAACGGTCTTATTACTTTTAGTATAAATACTATTTTTATTATTAACATAAAAAAGAATACTAAATTATGTTATTATTTCTTTATTTTTCAGGTACAATCTCATAGTAATGACTTGCACCTCAAATTTCTATTATCACATGAACACGTGCACACACACACACACACACACACACATGTAGCAACGAGCAATAATAATCCTCATAGGTATAACAATGTTAATTATGCAAGCTAGTGATGGAGGGTAACTTTCAGTATCACAGTAGATGAATATATTCGTGACGATGGCCACCTAAGGGACAAATTGAGAGTAACTACTAAATTTCAAATAATAGTTTCTGCTATCAATGTCATAGTAATTAGTAAGCAACTAATGTTTGCACCTCCAGTTTCTCTTCCCCTAGAGGTATTTTATCAGGTCACAGATGAATCTAAATAAATAAGTAACAAATAACATAATAAACTCTCTGACAGTTATAATCAGCTTTTTACATGAGCTACTGTTTAAACTTCACCTTCTTGATTATCACAGGAGAATTGCCAATCGGATCCACATCAGTAACAGGTCCTCTCTCACGAGGATAAAATTTCCTTATTATTTTCTCATGTTCAGCTGGTTTAATGTAGAAAAACGGGAACCCTGCTGGTTGGGTTCCATGTGCCAAGTTAGGCAAAGGATTAACAAATACGTGGTCAGGCTCTGCCATTAGAATGTATCTGCACCAATAACAAAATGCACTACTGATTTATGTTTCATCATGGAAGAGAACAAAAGTTAACAAAACTTAGAATTTATAAACTCACTCTTCCTCAATCACTGCTTTCTCCAGCCATTGCACAAAAGCCCATGGTCTATTTAGGACAATATAACCCTGGATAGGAACATTAACTTTGGGTGTGAATGTTGATGACAGATAAAAAAGAAATCATAATAATGCTAGCAAAAGAAGAAAACCATGAAGGCTAAAAATGACGATGAAACTGATACATATCAGAGCCATACTCAATCATTTTGGTAATAACACTAACAGTGATAAATACAGGCAGCTCTGTCAATAAATTAATCTGGTTTTGTCAGAAATTAAGTACCATCCAGATATTATTGTTCATGAAACCCATTCTCTTTTGTCACTAAAGTGATTCATTCCCTTTTTTTCTGTAAATTAATATAACTTATCCAATATCAAGTTAGTTATACTAAGACTCAACAATCGCAATCCTTGTTATGGTACTCAAGTGGCATCTCAGATATGTGTATCACAATCATTAACATAATTTGAAAGTGTGAGGAGAACGTTGAAATTTCAAATGCAATAGATTTCCACAACTACCTTAAGAAACCTTTGATTAAATTGTCACAATGAAGTAAAATGTCATAATTCTTACAAACACTTATAATATTCAAAAGAAACTATCATATATTCACATGTACTCTTTACTAACCAAGAGATGTTCTTCTCATCAGTTTGGAAAGCACGCTATTAATGATTGGGACCACTAAATTTTAATATAGTAGTAAAGGATTAACACATTTATAATATTCAAAAGAAATATATTCACATGTACCCTTAACTAACCAAGAGAAGTTCTTCTCATCAGTTTGGAAAGCACACTCTTAATGATTGCGACCACTAAATTTTAATATAGTAGTAAAGGATTAACACACTAGTCCTGCAGTAGCAGACGGCACACAATTATGCCTGGTATATATTAAATAAGCCGGAGTGCAAGACATTAGTTTCTAATATTATTCCCCTTCTTTTTCCCTTTATCATGTGACACCTTCTCAGAAGCTGGATTTATCACATTTTTTTCTCTTTTATGTCACAAAATTATGGTCTGTAATTTCAGCTTACTATTATTGTATAGACAGACAAATCAATCAAAACAGAATCTCTTATTCATCCAATTTTATTGTTATTCCATACTGATTAAATGATAGAAACCCCTTATAGAGAAAATATTATTTACATCCCTTCCCTGAACCATGTAACTTTTACTATTATTTCTAAATCTGTTATTAGTCTGAAATTCACATAGAAATAATTAATGCACAAAAAATAATATGCCACGGGGAACTTGCAGAAGAAGTTGTAAGTGACATGACTGCAAGAATATTTCAATTCAATATTAGCAGCAGAAGCTTAAAAAACAAAATAACTTATGAAACAATATAAAAAGAAAAGATTCTCACCTGATCCAATCCCTCTGGAAGTGGATCAACCACAAAACTAGGGATCTCATCCATCAACTTGTCAGGACTTCCCGAATGCAAAATCCGGGTGAACTTTCCCATTTCTGATCCAGGCATATCTTTTACCTTCTTATACCAGTAGTACATAATCCGTGATTGCCATTGACTGTAAGGAGCATCAGTTGCCGTAAGGGCAACATGAAATTTCAAATTGGAGTTCCCAGATGTGATTGCTTTTCTAGGCATTCTTATAACAGGATCAAACAATTCCAACCCGTCTGCCACCCAACTTCCCGAATTGAAAGCCTTGTGGCGTATTATCATACTTACCAAATTGTAAGTTGCAAAGAAGAAACCAAGTACCAAAAGAAGCAAAAGTATTGGTTTGACACGTCCCATATTTCTCCTCACAATCATGTTTGTGTGATTATATGGATATCAATCAATACTGAATCCACAAAAGTTTACTCAACCTAATTCTGTCAACTACGACAGCTTCCAGAAAAAACTCCATTCATCCCACTAAAACCCTTCCAAATACAGTTCGAATACAGAAATGTATCTAAGTAATAAACAAAGCCCACTATTCAAAATCGTGTATATCAGAGACCCAGAAAATTCTGCATTACAATAACGATAAGTAATGATCAGTGAATCTGTTATTTACCTTGCCAGTCTCATCTAACAAGCAATTAAATGACAATGACTCCTGACCCTAAGAAGAATCAAACTAGGAAATCTGCTAAATTTTCATAAAAGAATCAAACTTTCAGCTGTAAACAATACCAGAAACACAAACCCAAATAAGAGTACAACATCATACATCCCTGAAATTGAGAAATTCATGGCATTGACGTAAACAGATCTGACGTTCTACATCAATAAATCATATGGGCACAACTGTTACTCAAAATAGAACACGAATACCAAGAGCAAAGAAATATTCTGACAATTCCATGCAGCTGAAGAAAATTTAAAATGTGGAAGGAAGAGATACCTGAACTGGGCACAGAGTCTGCGTGAGAGAGACTTCTGGGGTTTGGTATTTTCAACGCCTGCCCCTGCTACTTGAAAACGAGAAGGTTTGAAAAGTTAGAATTCTCTCGGTCGGTTTGTTGAATCCCCAAAAAGGAAATAGAAAAGTATGACTGTGTATTTGTCCACTGTGTAGATTGTAGTTTGAATTGGTGGAAGATGCTGATGTGGTCACCAATGTCTTCATGAAATATTTTATTTGAGACGAAGAGTGAGGTGACAGCCCCCGTTGACGACGTAATAGACTTCCAAGGTCCAAATTCCCCTCCGGGAGGAGTAAGGAAATGCAGTTCATAGACATTCCACATGAGGTTTTGAGTATTTTACACTCTTATCTCTTTAACATTTTCTGACAACTAACTAATATTCAAAATTCAAGAAATTAAGACTTTTCACTTTTTTTGAAAATGATGAAAAGTTATTACAAAATAATTTTTTAAAAAATATTACAAATTCTACATTTATCTTAAAAGTATCAAAATAAATTCTAGTTTATTTTTCTCTTTCTAAATAAGTTTTAAATACTTATTATTATTATTATTTTTTCTTAATATTAATGTATTATGTTAATTTTAATTTTTATCATATTATTTTTAACAGTAAAAAAAAGAAGAAAATGCTTGAGATATATATGTATAACTAAGTTTAATATTAAAAATATAAAATTAGATTTTCCTTTAATTTATATGACACGAACTGTATAAAAATATAGATTAATATTGTGAGAATTGGATTGAAACAATTACAAGTCCAATTGATTTCCTTTTATTTCTCTTGCTTGTTATCAAGAAAGTCTCACTTGTAATCATATTATAAACTTGAATTTGGGTAAAGAAAGGAAACGCAGATGAAGATGAAAATTGAGCAAGAATGTAGATGCGGAACAAAAATGAGCAACACAACAACAGAGGAGTTGAGGACGGTGCATGCATGTCACTATTTTTTGTTTTTTACTTTGATTAACTAAAGGGTATTTTAGACATTTTAATTTTTATTCGGTGTAAAAGTGTAACTTTTTTGTCTTCTAAAATTATGACATGACTAATTAGCTTGTAGTGATATTTATAACTTTTTTTAAAATTTATTTTAAAAGTTTTATTTTACTTATATATTTCCTAAATACTTCTTCCTTTTGTTATTAGAAAAATATACTTTAAAACAAACATAAAGCATTGTTATTAAGAGAACAAAAATAGTCATAGAGGGAAAATTCGACTTCATTTTATTTTATATATTACTTGTGAGTCTGATATATATAAATCAATTGCTTTATTTTAAGTGCTTGAATTTATCTTTCAAATTCAATATTTATATTTTTTTTTAAATTAAAGAAAATCCAATTTTATTTTATTCTAAAATTTATTCTACTTATACATATGTCAATTTTTTTTTTTAATTTTTTTTTTTAAAAATTGTGATTAAGCAGAAAACTTGAAAAATAGAGAAAAATATTTTTTAAAATTATCTAGAACTCATTAGAAAAGAAAAAACTTAAAAATAGGAATTTTTTTTTTCAGTAACTTTTAAGTTAAAAACAACACTTTTTACTATTTTTATAAAATTATTTTGTAACATTATTAAGTATTTTACATCTTTTGTAAGGAGAGAATATTAATTTTCTCAAATTTTGAATCTTGGTATCGTTTTAATAAACCTCAAGAAAAAAAAGTCTAATTTACTCTAAGATTTTTCTATGTGGTGTTACTTAACAATAAATACAATTATTTAAAAAATATCATAAAAATAATAACTTAATAATTATATAATAAAAAATTATTATCAGTCATCACAATAAAAACTAAAAACTCATAAATCATAGTAACAAGTAAATATAATTATTAAATAATATCCCAAAAATAGTAACTCGCTAATTACAAAAATCATTGTTAACCAACACTATAATTTTTTTTTTTTAAAAATCATATATATTGCCGTAACTGCTCATTAAAAAGATTGTTGGAATAGTTTTATGTCACATGTTATTTTATTTTTTATAATTTTTTTAACTGACACTTGTTTGTTAAGGAAATATATAAAAAAAACTATTTAGTATTTATTATAGAGATTCACAATTATTTAATGCTATCTAATTAATGAAATATTACATCTAAGATATTTAATTTTTTTAAAATTGTATTTATTATATCTAAACAAATATTCTTAAAACACCTTTTACTAAAGTTTTTTTTTTTCTTCCTAATATGCATAACCTACTCATTAACACTAGGTTGAATAATTTGGTTAAGTTGTTAATGTATTATATTTTCTGTGTGAATTTTAAAAATGGTAGTGATGTATGTGTAATTTTAATAAATCACAGAAAATTGAGAGTGATTTACCCAAATAGAATTTATTGTGGAACATACATATGGAAAACTGAAAGTAAATTCAATCAAATTCACAATAATTGATCAATTTCCTTATCAAGTTCATAACACATTTCCTTTTTCCTATCAAAGAATTCACAACTAGTTTTTGTTAGGATTATGTACATGAAATGAAACATTGAGCCCCACCAGGCCACTAATAACCAAGTATGTTCTCACATGGGGTTGGGAGTTTTGGTGTTGAACCGGGACTCGGGATACTAGAGAATCCTAGACTTCTGTATTATTTTGAGTGAATTATGTTCACGGTGATAATTTTCTTCTAACGTGGGCCGTCTTGAAATCCCTAAACCGGATTGGCAGGATGAGAACAGTAGGCAAATGAAAGTAGTGACTTCAAAAGTAGTGGGAATTTAAGTAAAAGACAAGGAATGAAAGGCATCCAATGGAACAAATGGGTACACAAATGCAATCAAATCAAAACTTACTATAGAATGATATTTCAATGATTTATTGAAGTAATAATAGTTAAAAGTGTTATTTGAATGCAAGCACCATGTGACTATAAATTTGACTACTTGAAGTATGACTATATAAGAACATGAGAATTCCAGCATTGCATTTGTAATGTAAACTCAATCGTTTGAAACATATATAATTTATGTATGATATGAACTATCGAGGGAGATTTGAAATTGTTGTTCATATAGTGGTCTTGGAGGCCTTCCGAGCAAGAATGATCCAACAAAGCACACGGTAGAACACAAAGAAACCCAGCATGATCCCCACATTCATCCACCTAGAGTCCTTGTCAAGCCCTCTACTCTTCAACACATCATTTCCTGTAAGCAAACACTTGGTAGTCTCCTGAGTTTGTTGAGAGAAACACTCATTTCTCTTGTTCCAGTACTCATTTGTAAGCAGTGAATCCAAAGGGTACCTATAGAGGGAGACATAGTACATGAAGAGCCAATATTTAGGAATGCTCTCTTTAGGAATGAAGTAACCGGAGAAGAGAAAGAACGCGCCAAGAACCGTGCAGATGAGAGAATTCCCAGAAATGAAATCAGGAGAGACAGCACTTAAGAAAAGTACTAAAGAACTAGCCATCAGTACAATGAGCCAAACCACGAAAGTGAAAAAAGCGAAAGCTGTGAAGGAAGGATTTAGTCCTACAAGCCAGTATACAGGAATTGCAAATAGTATAGACACAACAAATAAGAAAGGTAGAAAGACAATGGTGTTGGCAATGATGTAGGAAGAAATGCTGTAGGCTCCTCTTGAGACTTCTTTCATTAGAACCCGCCGTTCTTGAAGGTAAATTGGAAGTGCTTCAACTGTAGAAGAAAGAAGAAAGCTAAGACTAAAAGCAAATAGGCCTAGTCTCTCTGCAACTCCTCCTTCATCCTTCCCCATTTTTATATAAACACTTCCAAGCCCAAATCCACCGACTATAGCTTGCATTGTTCTGGCCAAAAAAAGCTGCTTTGTTCTATAAATGACCTTCCAAAATCTTGAGCAGAGAAACATGATCTCAATCAAATTTCGATAACAAATACAACTAACCTGCTCTATATGGTAAGGTTCTTGAGCTCTGCCTTGTTCTTCCTCTGTCCACATTGGAGATGAGGCATATGGCTCCTTATGTTCAATAGTGAAAGATTTGGTATATGAGCCTTCCAATGTTAGGATAATCTCCATGGCAAATTCTAAAGCATTGAGTTGAAGTGGAATTTGAAAACCCAATTGAGTAATGGTTTGTTCAAGTGATTCTAAGCTACCATTATGAGCAACCGATCCCCGAGAGAGAATCAAAAAGTTAGAAATGTACTGCAATATTCTATAGCTGGGTTGGTGAATTGATAGAATTACAATCCTTTGCTTTCCTTTTGCCATTGATGATAGAAGCTCTGTAACTTGCAGCGCCGAGGTGCTGTCTAGGCCAGAAGTTGGCTCATCTAAGAGTAGAATTGGAGGATTGTGAATCATGTCAACACCAATTGATACCCTTTTCCTTTCTCCACCAGATATCCCTCTGTTCTCTTCATCTCCAACAAAACTATCTGCAACATGCACAAGGCCAAGCTCTTGCATTAAGCTCTCTACCCTCTCTTCTCTATCCTTTGCATTCACTTCTTTAAGCCTAAACTTTGCGCTAAACATTAACGTCTCTTTCACAGTAAGCAGAGGAAGCAAGTTATCTTCTTGTGTAACAAAACCACATATCTTCCTCAACTGAAAGGGACTAGACATCTGCTGATCATTGATTGAGATACTCTTAGCATCAAACTCTTTGTCTTTTACCCTTCCCGACATTATACGAAGAAGAGTAGACTTCCCCGTGCCACTCGGACCAACCATTGCAAGGATTTGAGAACTTCTAGCAACAAAAGAGACTGAATTGAGTATGTTGATAGGTTTAGGCTTTTGCATCAAGTGAGAAAACAGAGAGGGTGTTGATTTATTTGGGTGAATAGTGTAGGAAAGATTCTTAACAGAAACTTTGTAAGCAGGTTTGGATTGAGGAGTGGGTGAATGGCAAAAAGAAGAGGAAGGGCTAGCTGAATCTTCAGCGGAATTAGAAGTTGAGAATAGTATCACAGAGTCATCTTCATTGCTAGGAGGTGGCTTAAAGCAGGTTGCCATTGTATGAGCTTGATACTTTTTTTGTGAAATGAAAAGATCATATGGTGAAAATGGGTGCTAATGGAAGGGACTTAATTTGATGTGAGAATGCTCAAAATGAGAAGAAACTAATGGGAGTTGGAACAACCAATTTGAATTATAAAACAAGGTTCCACAATGCTGGTGTGTGTGGGTGGTGAGTTGTTTGGCAGGGGTAGGTTATCTGAGAAAATTGACTAATTCATATACTACAGCACTAGTATATTAGTCAGCATTTGCCTTTTGGGCCCAATCTTGGGCCCATTTACCAACTAAACCAATTGGTAGTATGGGCCCCCAACAGCCCATTAAGAGGGGAATCTAGAATCTCTACATGGACACCACGTGTCCCATGTCTTTATGGCAACTAAATTATCAGTGCCCTTTGCATGTTTTCTTTTGGTGTGGACACCAGACAGACATCATTGATTAAAAGAAACATAATAATAAAGTAAATGATAAGCTCCAAAAACTGAGGGTCCTGTCAAGTACGTTTCATTTTGTTGTCACTCTGTTCTTCTTAATTCTCACACTGAATCTGAATCCCATTACAAAAATCCCAAGTCACATTGCATTTTAATTATAGAGAAGAAGATTGAACTTATATAATTTGTCCATTTGATGTTAGCACTAACACTGTTACAAGATATATGTACATAGAACACATTTGTCTTAATTCACACTGCAGCAAAAAAGAAGTAAAATAAAAAAATTAAACAAATAAAAAAACTTCATCTAGCTAGCTTCTCGTCTTTGCTTAATCTGTTTCCACCTTTGTACACCAGTAACCTAACTCATGACATGTTATGATGTAATGAGTTACTAATTCATTAGTTCGGTCAAAAATAAGTCATTAATGTCAAACTTGAAACAAAACAAAAAAAAGACCGACACCAACTAGACCTGCTAGAAGCAAAACTAAGCAGTTGATAAAATCTATCAGTTGGTTCAACAATGTGAGTTGCTACACTTGAAAAAGATCAAGATTCAGGAACCCTCTTTTTGATCTCATAATTTTTTGATTCTACATCTAAAAGACAACATGACAATGATATCTCCAAATTCAGTTTCATAGTGCATGAGCTCAAGTTTAACATATTTAGTAGTAAATAAATCTGTCTGTAATATATAGAAATCTATTTCTAATCTATTATTAATTAGAACATGTGTTTAATTTTAAAATGACGGTTTTCTAATCCATACCTAATTTAAATACACATTTAATTATTCAAGATTCATAGAGAAATTAATGGTTATGAAAATCAAAAATGAGTTTTAAATTTCATAATCCAAATCCTTAATATCAATTATCAATATTTAAAAAAATTAAAAAAATCCAAGCTCAAATCCTTTAACTATATTAAATCAAAGCAGCATAGATATGATTTCATATTATCACTAATTTAGAGGGAAAAAACAAGAAATCCCCAAAATTCATTAGCAGCCATATCATTCACTCGCCACAATAGCGCGTATCTCTACAACTTAAACAACCCCGCCCCAGCATAAATACGACACATATAACCTTCTCTTTCTTCATCTTTCTCTCAAACACAGAAAAACAGAGCAGAGAAACTCATTCACGGCCATGTCCCGTCATCGGCGACAACCCTCTCAAACACTTCCGCCGGAGATAACAATCTGCGAGGAGCCAGCAAAGCTGTTCGACATGACCCAACCGGTGCAGGTTTCAAATACAACTACACCATCAGCTCAGACTGAGAGTTCTGCAACTCTCCGTGTAACAAAGACAGCTGCTAACCAAGAAAAAGAAAGCCCTCCCAATCTCACTCATTTTCCGGCGACGGCGATGCCAAAGAAGCCTCCAGCTGGAAAATCAGCCAACTGAAAAGCAAAAACAATATTATTATAATCCCAAGTTATTGAATCTATGAGCTTTCATTATTAATCAATCAGTTTCTTTCTTATAATCCCTCTCTTATGAATAAAATGGGGAGGGGATTAAGGCTTGGGATATAGTAGTAATTGTAATATTTAATAAAGGCTTTTTGGTAAGAATAAATTTGTCTTTGGCGCAAAGTTTATATGACTTGTGCTAGTTGTGCATCTTGATTTAGATGTTCTTGTTGTTTACAATGTCCAAAACTTTTGATTAAGATTCCTATATGTTGTCTGAGATATTGTACTCTTACTCTTCTTTTTTAACAAAAAGACTCACCAATATAAGAGAATCAAGGGACAATTGGTAGGGCAACCTTATCTAACTAATCAATGCATGTCATTATTTTCTTATGTTACATTGAATTAATTTTAACTCGAATTATATCTTGTTATCGAAAATTATATAAATAATTATGCATGTTAAGCATGCAAATTATACGTAATAAACATGCACGAGCTAAATTGTTATTCGATAGCATGAATTTCGAATACATATAAAAATTAACTGTTTTGATTTTTTCAGTATTCTTGTTTTTAAAAAGTCTTAAAATCTCAAACTTTATTGATTAATTTTAATTTAATAAAAAACTCACAATTTAGATTAATTCTCTTTTTATGTCATTTATTGCTGAATAATTATTTCTGTTTTTTTTTTTTTTTTTGGGTGGAAACGTAAGCAATTATTGCTTACCAACTAAAATATACAACCCAAGAAGGAATTAAAGACATTAAAAAATGATTTGTTCAAGTTTGTCATATATATAGTTTCACTACCACAAATGTAATTCAAACTTTGGTGAGCTTCACTACGACAAATGACGGTTTTTTTTTTGTTTTTTTGTTGGAAAACATAGTAACCTTGTAATATGAATCATTAATCATCTTTATAAGTATTAAGTTAATAATTTTATTTTTCTTTGAAATCTAAATTAAAATGGGTAATCCGAATTTCATTTTCACATTAAAAGGAAGTGATCGTATACTTGAACAAGAAAAGATATAAAATTAGTTAATTCTTAATTAGTTATTAAAATTGAGCTTTAGAAAGGGAAAAAAGTACATGTCAATTAGCTTGAGATATTAGTTCTTGCATTTGGAAAGCTTTTCCGGGTCAACCCATTCAAATAGTCAAATTGGTCTAGTTTTTATTTAACTTATGCAACCCGGCAGGCCCAAACGCCTAATACAGCAGTGGGCCCAACAACTTTATAGTCAAATAAATGTTCTTTTGTATGTTCAAGTAAAAAAAAAGTTAGTTTATATCTACGTTTTTATTATATATATATATAAAAATATGTTTGGAGGTTACCTTCTCAACTATCATACCACAATAAGGATAATATAATGTCGATTTTAACCTGTGATATTTATTAAGATTATATAAATAAAAAAGTTTAGTATTTATGACGATGGCTGACAATGATTATATAAATATTATTTTAATATTAAAAATTATATGTATTATAATATGTGCCTTTAAGGTATCTGTAAAAAAATTATTGTTAAATTAATATGTATGAAAACATTTTAGTAATGGTTGATAATAATTTGAAATTCATTAATGAATTATTATGTTATAATATTTTAAACTCTAATCCCATCATTTATTACACTAATTTTTACACAACATCCTTATTAAAATAAGAATTTACATAATTGGTGCCCATATTTATTAAGGTAATATATATATATATATATATAGAACCTTTTCAATATTTATTGCATTAGTCAACAGTAATTTGAATGATATATAATTAATATGTTATTAATTTTTAAATATTTTAAAATTTTAAAATTATATTTATTACACCTTAGCAAATATAATTAATACATTCCGTAAAGAAAAAAAAAAGAAACTTTCAAAATAATGAGAGTTATTCAAACTCAGGAAAAATTTATTACATACTATTCCATCTGTCCCAAAATAATTATCCTATTAATTTAAAAAATTACGTGTTTTTAGCTAACATCATTAATTTGCATTAATCAGAATGTAATATATTACTCTCATTGAAAGTTCTTAAACTAAAGAACACACATAAATATATATGAAGTAAATGTCCATTTTTTTCAAGGTCATTATTTAATAACCATGAGAAAATTATTTTAGGACAAAAAGAATATATTTTTATAAACGACTTTTTGTTTTCAGGCCATTCATTCTCTCCACATAAAAAAAATATAAAAAACTAGTTAACCCAACAACGAGGAAAATAAAAAATAAATAAAACTCTTAACAAATCTAACAAAATAAACGAATTCATCAATTAAAAATATGGAGGGGAAACTTATGTCCTCATATGTTAATAGAAGAAGTTAAAGGAGGCCTTTGAGTCCTCATTTGGTCACCATCAACATGAACTGTAGGCTTCTAAAGCAACAAAAAAAAAGCCTGAAGGTGGTTCTGATGCCCTACAAACCTACATATAAGGAGGGGTAACCAAAAAAAGTGACATAGTTTTCTCCAATTCCCAACAACACAGACGTACCCCATCTGCTTCTTTTTGCTTTGTTTTCTCTTCTCTGATATTTTGCAGTGAATGACAAATCAAAACAAGGTCTTGTAATAGGCAACAAAACAAGCCTGGATATGGCAGTACAGCTTAAAGCTTTTCTGAGCTTTGACCAAATTCCCAGTGAAGTAATTGGGTTTTCAAAAATAAAGTCAAAGCAGCTTTAATTTCTCTTTCAGAACTCGCGTGCATTGTCTGATCCATGAGATCAAATAAACCCTGCTTCTCAGTTCTTAGTCTTGGCCATTGCTGTGCTGTGATGACCCCCACACCCCTCCCTCCATTTGAAATTTTTACCACAGTAACTTTGATGATTTTCCTCAAAAGAAAAAAGTGAGTAGCTTGCTAGCTAGCTCTCTCTTTCATTGTCTCATGGTTATTGTCGAAGTTGCCAAGGAAAGATAGAAAAGAGGAGGGTAAATATTGGGCTGCTCTGCTTGACTGAATTTTGGACTACACACTACTAGCATCTTCCAACAGGTACATTAGCTTAAGGCTAAAATGAATCAAACTGCTCTTCAACTTTAATTTAAAACCCTCGAATATTTTTATTGTTCAACTCTATTGACTAATCAGTAACGTGTTTAACCTTAAAATGACCCTCACAATTGAGATTTTATATTATTCTGAATCACTCAAAATACAAGTGATATAAGACTGAGAACACATCAATCTCACAACACACTTGAGGTACGTATTACATTAATTCTAGTTTCGAAGTGAAAAAACTAAAAAAAATGAACTTTTTAATTTTTGAAGTCTAGGACTCTAATCCTATCTATCTCATGAGCTCCTCAAGTTTTTTAAAAAAATGAACTTTTTAATTTTTGAAGCCTAGGACTCTAATCCCATCTATCTCATGAGCTCCTCAAGTTTTCAAATTTCATTTCCTTTCTTTTTGTTTGTCTCTTTTGATTGCTTAGTCATATCAGTGCCTCCCTCTCCCCGCGCTTTACATTGCATTGGAGAATGAAGATGGTAATTGGGTCCTTCCCAAGGACTAGCTAGCTATAGCTCCCATCACTTCCCATACTCCAAAAGGACAGAGAACATAATCACAGTGGAACAGTCTCAGAAATGTGCAACTAGAAGCAGAGCAAAGATGATCATCAAATTTCCAATTAAAAGAAGTTCATGAGTAATTAAAAAAGTAACACAAACCCAAATCAACAAATAATTAAAATCCTCCAAATGGGTTTTCTTTGATTAATTACTAGCTAATACTGAGAACGAGAGGTGGGATCAGAACCCCAAGGCATAGAATCAGGTGGGACTTGACAATTCAGTGGGGTTGGAGTTGGACTAGCAACGTTAACATTGTAAACAGACATGGCACCTGTAGTTTCATTCCCACCACCAATGCAAGGCTTAGCCTCTTCTTCACCTTCTTCATTCTCACTTGGTAGCCTGTGAAATGTTGGATTCATAAAAGTCGCCACCACAACCACCACAAGACTAGCCGCGGTAACTCTCCCACCTATAATCCCTCCAAAAATTTGTCCTTGTGTCCCCGCAAGACATATACCAAAAGAAGAACAACAAGAAGCCTTTGACGACACTGTTTCTGTTATGTATGTGCCTGAGAGAGAGAGTAAGCTAAAGGGTCCGTTCAGAGACAGTGTCGGTGCATGAGAAATTGTTGGTCGGAGTGTAACGTTGGAGACAGACCCGGACCCACTTAAGATACTGATGCCTACGCGGCGTTTGCGAGCGAAGTGAATCAGCGTTTCGACCACATCGGAGCCAGCGGAGATTTCGAGGATGACTGGTTTCATGGCGGAGTCACTGTCTTTGGTTATTACAATGGGTGGCTTTGGTTTGTTCTTTGAACCTGGTGGTCTGCCTCTTGGTTTTTTTGAGACTTCCATTGATGTTGGGGTAATGATATTTTGAGGTTCATGAGTTTGGCCGGAAGGATTTGGGCTGAGGAGGTAGTAGCCTGGTGGTGGAGGAGGAGTTGATTTTTTGTGCTTGGAAATTGATGAAGAAGTTCCAACACCACCACCACCACAACCCCCGGTACTAACGGAGAGTGTAGGCATGTTATGGGGGCTGTGATCGGAGGATTCGTCGTCGGAGATGTGAGAGAGATTGACAGTACGACCACGCTCCGCCATTGTTGGGATTTTTGAGAGAAGAGGAGAGTAACAGTGGTAGTGAGATTTTATAGTCATACTTTGGTTTTAAGATGTGGGGTCCATGATGAGGCCTCCCATATAGAGAGTGGGATCCAATAGAAGGGCAATGTCCCACCATCTTAGGATATATCATTTGGCAAAACCCAAATTCTTCTGTATAATTCGTGATTGTCTAGTATATTTTACATGTTACATACTCTGAGATTTGTTAATTTTTTTATAAAAAAAATTTGTTAATTTTATGGATTTCAATATTATTGAAAAGATCATTCTCTCCAGTTTTTCTCTTTAAATAAATTAATAGAATTATATATAAATTAATTTTAAAAAATAAAAATAAAAATAAAAAAACATTATCCAACTGACAAACAAATTTAAAATATTTTCTTTAATTAACTAAGATTTAAATATTGTAAATAGAGTTAGTAAAATTTCTTGTCATTCAGCACATAGAATAGAAATTCTATCCATTCAATAGAAGAATGGGAGCAAATAATGAAATGTATTCTATAAATGTGAAAATTTAAAATGTTTGTATAAATATAAAATATAAATATGGCAGTATGGACTATGGTATGTCAATAACAAGTTAACAACAATATGTTTGACTTGTTAAGAATATTCTTCGCCGTAACCTCTTTTTCAGTATCAATATTCTTCAACTAATTTGGCATCTTCTCTTCAATATTTTTATAGAAACAAATCATCCTTTAAAACATAAATTTACTCTATAATTTTATTTTTTATAATTGATTAGTTCTAATATGTAATAAAGAAATTATTTAAAAAATTAGTTATTATAATATATATTTTTAATATTTTCTTTCTTGAAGTTAAGTAATTTTTTTTCTTTTTATAAATACCGACAAATAAAATTAGGTTTATTCATGTGCGTGTAAAGTATATTATTGTTTGTAAAATATCTAGAGTTATAGTAAATTGGTAAGAATGTTTCATTTAGAAAAAAAATTAAAAATACTAAATAAAACTACGAAGATTAAAAAGGTTTGAGAGAAATTAAAAAAAAAAAAAAAAAAAAACTCTATGTAACAAAATACTAGAGAAAATATAATAGGAATTAAATTAAAAATCTATGTTTGTCATAATGTAACAAAATAATTTAAATTAAGAGCGAAGATAGATGATTAATGATTGAAGTGACAAGATTATGTGGTAAAAGATTAAATATGTTTTATTGATGATGTATTAACACTATATTATCGTCATTTTTAAATAACAATTATATTATATTTAACAGATAAAACAATATTTTATACATCTATAACATAAATTCTAATTAACTTATTGAATAACTATTCCTATTAAAAAAATGAATTTAAAATACCACTAAAAATATTATTTGTAGATGTCAAAATATTTTATGATAATACAGTTTTCCAATAATATATGTACCAAATAATTTATGATATGACAAATCAAAGGATACATTACATATCCATCATATATCTATAACATCACATAATACAATTTACGTTTTTAATGACGTTTAATCTAAGTTCTTATATGGCTAAACTTTTTCTTTTTTAATTTCTTTCTTTCTTTCTTTCTTTGACAAGTAAAAGAAAATTCAGAGCTAAATGTATACGAAAAGTTGCATGCGAAAATTTGAAGCCAATTAAGCTCACTTAAATTCAATCGGAGCAATATTTTAAAGTCAATTTGTTATGAGATTTAACATTTCATAATGAGAATTGAGAAATTTTAATTGCAATTTATAAATTAGTCTATACAATCTGATCTAATTTGAGTCAAATCGACAATAGACAAGTTGTTATTGACCAACTTATATATATTAAATCGTTACAAATACAAATTGACTAGTGTATCCTCAAAGTTTTATTATTATTACACATTGTACCCTTAAACCCAAATATTAGTCTCATTAATTATGGTTCATTTATTTAAGTTAATTCATGTAAATAAATAAATACTTTCATTTAAATTCAACAAAAAATATATAATTTAAATTCTAGTTAAAGGAAAAAATATGTTTAATTTTAGAGAATCTCATTTTATTATCTTTTGGTATTTAAAATGTTTTATGTGGTCATGTTTTTTGAAATTCTCATGAAATTAAAATGGTTGCTTTTCCTTTGAGATAAAAATTTATTGTTATTAATATATAAATTCTATTCTTAGAAAAGTTAATAAATTTTATTTAATAAACTAATAATTAAAGCATAATTTTATTTTTACACAAATTATATAATATGTATAACTTTTTTTATAATTTGACACTCTAATTGATTTATATCTTCCATATACCAAACATTTATTTCACTAATTATAAATTTGACTTATTCATATTCATTCCAAATATATATATCTGACATTTACCAATTCAACTTATACAATGTAACATACGATGAATATGACTTGTAATATGTATACCAAATATATATCTAACTAAGTTATTTAAAATGATTTTTTATTTGAGCCATTATAATGAAAGTTAAGAGTGGATGCAAATTATATATTTATTTATATTGTGTTGTATGATTTCGGTTTGACTCACTTAATTTATTTAGTAAATACCTTCAATCAAGATATAATAAATTTATTACTTTTAGATTTGTACTAAAAAAATTTGAGACTTTGCACTAAATCGTGTCATTTTCAATTTTATTACTATTCAATTAAAATTCAATTTTTTCATGGATTGTAGTTGTTCGGTAATCATTTCGTCCAACTTAAAGTAATATTATAACTAAGGAAAAAGATATATTATATATTGTTCTCTCTTTAGCTAGTATGTGTTAATTGCCCCGATTGACAAAAAGTTTTGATATGCTGTTTTGGATGTGCCTTTAATTCCAATAATTAACCTTAAAGGAATTGAATGTAATTTACTCTTTTATTAAATTGGCAAAGTTTTGTAACATTAGTTTGTGTAAAAGAAATGAAAATTATGTGTCATGCATATATTATTGCAGCTAAAATCATATGTATGTATAACACGCAACTTGGACAATATAGCAAGTCTAACAAATGTGACACAATTTTGTATGAACATTTTCGAGTTTATTCATTGTAATTTATACTAGTGTACCACATGCATGAGTTTTCATCGATAAGTTTCTTTGTGTGTATGCTTTTGATTTCAACTCATGTATGCATGCTTATAAACTATTATTATTATTATGTAATTGAAGGGATGTTTTTCTTTGAGATATTGGTGTAAACTATAATTGGATTCAAACACAGCATTGAATTCAACTTGTAATACAGAATTGAAGTAGGTTAGGATATGTAGATTTATGGGTTTTACAGTTTGTAAGACATAATTGAATAAAGTTAGAATATAAAGATTTATATGTTCTACAATTTGTAACATAGAATTGAAGAAAGTTCATAGGTAAAGCATGATCCTAAATAATAGAGAGAGCACTTTAGGAGAGATTCACAAAACAAACATGTAATTGTATTTTCATGAGTCAATACGTAAGAAATAAAAAATAAGATAATAAATGGAAACACGCACAATTCTTAGCAAGAAAATAAAAACCAAAATAAAAATTTATTTTTCTTATCATAAAAACAATAACAATTTTTCGTCTTTCATCACCTCTCTCTCTCTATATATATATATATATAATCCATGAGTAAAGCTCAAAATCAAGCTTATACATTGCCTAATAAATTATATATATAACCATAATTATAGATAAACAAATAACGATAGCCACTTAAATAAATGCAAATGCAAATGCAGCTGCAAGATGCATGTTTCCTTCTTAATCTATATATATACACACTATATAATATAAAAGTGGTTTAATGACTGAAATTTTTGATTTCATTAAATATCTATGAGTTTTTATTATTATTTAGTTACATTTAGTTGTTATTTTGTTTCAAATAGACTACTATTATTATTTTATTTACTTTTAAAAAAAAGTCTTATCCATTTTAATGTCAATGATTGGAATTGTTTTAAAACTATTCATTTCTTATTTGCTAACTATTTTTCTCAATAATTTTTTAATAATTATATTTCCATAGTAATTAAAATTAAATTTCTTAATTTATTTGTTTAATAAGTTCATAATAATCATTATTTTTTAATTTCTTCTCAAATTTATGAATTAAAATTTTAAAAAGTTAGTATGAATTAAAAGGAATATTAAGAGTATAGTTTTCATGAATATAATATTATTGCTTTAACTTTTAATTCATACAAATAAAAATTCAATAATTATATGTCAATAGTAGTAAAAATTTGAATTTCTCGATTTTCTTTTGTTTAATAAGTTCATAATAATTATAATGTTTATAGTTTTTCTTAAATTTTGAATTTTTAAAAAAAAAATACTATGAATTAAGAAATATTAAGGGTACAGTTTTCATAATTTTAATATTATTGTTTTAACTTTTATTTTTTTCTTCCATCTTAAGAATTATTATTTTTTATTAATTTTATGAATTTAATTTCTTTGTCAAATTTATCTATTTTTAATAGTTTAGTGGAAGAAATTTTATTTTCTTAAATACTTTATGAGTTCTTACAATTAATTTTGCTTCAAATAGGCTATTTATTATTTTATTTTTTTAACTTCTTTCCTAATTTTTCTCTATTTTAATATTAATAAGATTGTAATTGTTTTATGACTATTGATTTTTTTTTTCTAGTTCTTTTCAATATTAATAAATCTATAATTTTTCAATAACTATGTATCAATAGTAATTAAAAATGAATTTCACAATTTTTTTTATTTAATAAGTTACAGATAATTATAATAATATAAATTCAAAATTTTAAAATACTATAAATTAAAAAATATATATTAAGAGTATAGTTTTATGACTATAATATTATTATGCTAATTCTTTTCCATCTCTAGAATTTTAAAAAATATTTATATGTTTATATAATGAATTAAATTTTTTATTGAATTTATCAATTTCTTTAATGTCATTTAGAATATTATTTTTTATTAACTATAATTTCTTGATATGTATATTTATTATTGATAAGCAAATATGTCATCAATATGGTTCACACGCAACGCAAGTGTCACGAAAGCTAGTTATCATTATAAACACTTTAAAACTAAATAAATGTGACCCCAAATGTAGTATCCACACCCGTATTTTAGATGTTATTTTTCATAATTATTTAATTTTTAGGGTTTCTGTTGGACTCCCATGATATTGACACCTATCTAATCAAATTAATAAGGTTAATTGCACATTCTCTCATTTAACTATCGCCCAATTTATAATTTTTTTTTTTAATGAATCAAGTATATTACACCTATTTTTGTAAATATATCTGAAAAATTATAACCTAATCTTTTAAAATATATAAATGATTATAAATCAGAGATATTATAATTTTATATGCACGATATAATCTTGTTATACCCCTCACAAAGACATGACTGGCCGAAGGGTTAAATAACCAAACCTCTGTAACCCTGAATTCAAATCAAAGTAAAAACCACGACTCTTGACCCAACAAAAAATAAATAAAGGTAATTTTTATAAAATAAAAATTTGCAGTAAAAATTTGTTTTTCTGAACCAATTAGCAACTTACTGCAAAGTTATATAACATGTTTCAAAATACCACAAATAAGTTTTTTTCTAATTTCATACAATAACATGAGGACAGATGTCTAGCCTATTACATCATGCCAAATTTGACATTCCACCACTTAAGTGTGACTGCAAGCTTTCATCCTTAACTTCAAGTATGAGATCCTGAAAATACCTTGCCGTACTTTGTCGGCAGGTCATAAACTCGACGACACCATATATTGAACTCCTGAAAAAAAATATTATCCACAAAAGGGATGAGTCTTACGGACTCTGTGAGTGGAAAATCGTACTCAAAGGGTACTAACATCACTCAGCACAAACGTATAACATATATATTAACCTCATATAACATTGTTCATATTATAACTCACGTTACATGTATACATGATAATTATCATAAAGTCACAATTTGCATGATCCACGCTATCACAAATCAATCAGATAAATAATATCAAACAAAGCAACCAAAGGGCCAACGAGTGACCCATCCCTGTACAACAGTATCACCCCTACCGGGCATTTATGCGCCCGCACAACAAATTAATCTCCGTACACAATCCATCCCACCGGGACTGAGCACTCAATTTAAAAAAATATTCATCAGAATCAGGATTTCTCATGCTTTTAAATCAGGGTATCCTAGGTGCACCTAGATCTTAATTTTAGAGATAAAATCATTTTCCAGAAAATGTTCACGAGTTGGCCCTTATCAAACAAAATCAATGTCAATCACAGTAACCAATATCAAGCAAACATTATTCAAGCAATTTACTGAAAAACTCCACTAGCTTACTTTCCATATATCACACATATTCAAATAAACATATAATCATACATAATAATCTAGCCCCTAAAGGCAGCAATTAACCACTCACCGTATTATGAATTACATTTCTCGCTCAATCCTCGAATTCACGTGTCTCATCCGGTCCACTTTAGAACCTGGAACTGAAATTCATAATTTCAAATAATATATAGTTCATAAACGTTATTGTTATACTCTTTTACTTACTAACTTATATCTCAACTTATATAGATTTATTTATATAAGTTCTCCTTTAAACTATTACATGTTAATTACTATGGATTAGACTTTAGGTGATAATGTTAATAATGAAGAGGCATTTTAAATATCTTGACAAAGCATATGATAGGAGGAACCATTAGAAAAGAATAGAAATCATTTAGTAAGTTAAAAATGTTAAAGCTGTTCAAACTTGAGGTTTAAACCAGTGTCCACTTTAATGGTCATATTTTTCTCCAAGAAACTCCGAATCTAGTTCTGTAAAATTTATAAAATACTAGACACATGTAGCTTTATATTGGTATATCATTTGTAATTTTTACATTTGTATATCAATACAGTTTATTGTTTGAAATTGCATCAAATTGTGCAACATGCAAGATTTTTGACAGCTTTGACCTTATCTTAGTTAATTGAACATAACTTTCTCTAGGAAAAACGAAATCCAATTCCGTTTATTGGGTTGATTAATAGACAAGTATATATATCTTTATTATTTATAAACTTTTCGTAAAATCTATCTTGAACCCACTCAATTTCTTACGTGAACCAAAAACAGAGAAGTACGAATCCTGCCTGACCTAACCGGAGTCTAACAGCTATAACTAACAACATACTTGGAATAAGGCTACGAAATTTTGCAGACAAGATGTCAAGACTATGAGCTACATTTTATCTTTTGAACTCTTCATTTAATTATACTCCAAAAATACTCGAAATACTGAATTTATTTTACCCACGAAATCTGCCCCTACATCCTTCAAAACCACTTAACTCTCCTTTGTTCATACCATTACTCACCAAAAGCTTCAATTTAGATGCCCACTAATTGGAAACCCACGGTCAGGTTAATAAAACAGAAGAAAGATTAGCAAGCCTCCTAATTAATTCAAGCTTTTTATTTCCAATAATTAATTACAACACTCTAAGTATATGTTTAATTAAAAAGGATTCTTAACTTAGCTTATTTATTCAAGACTCACGGATTGAAGAGTTTTATGTATACTCTTATTGTTTGCCATGATTAGCTTAACCAAAAATCCCACCATTCCATTTCTTATTAACCAAGTAGGAATAAGGAAAACACAATAGAGTTGCTGCCCCAAAACAGGGACAGCAACCTTAAACAGAAATTTATACTTACTTTAGCTATTAAACATCCCAATTTGGAGCTGTTAAAACCATGCCTTTAACACAACGCCCCCACACCCATGAATTGTTTGGAAATGTGAATCCAGCTGCTGCCATAAAACCAGACAGCTTCATCCTTCTACACGGCCAAAACCAGAAGGTATCCTACTTGGTTGCAAGGGTGGACAGCAGCTAGAGATTTTTGGAGCTTGCATAGACAATGAACACGGCAAGAAGTAGAGCTAAGTTAGGTGTTATGGAGGTGACTGTCATGAAGGGGTACATGGCCACAGCATGGGAAAGCAAGAACAAGGAAGCTTGGTGAAAACAGAGCAAGAAAAGGAAAAGCAAGGCGGTGGAGGTGTAAAAAAATATGGCAAGGAATTCTCTAGAGAAAGAAGGCGGCTGCATAGCTAAAAGAAAGGATAGTAAAGTAAAAAAAATCAAAAGTAACTTTTAAGGTCAAAGCTATTTCTAATTTGTGGAGAAATATTGCATCCAGGTGTATATTAAATAGGCGTATACATATATATATATATATATATATATATTCATTATTTTCATACCAATTACTTTAGTTTACGCGTACAATTTATTTATTAAATTTATACTAATTTATTTATTAAATTTATACAAGAAAATAAATAAAATTTTGAATCACTCAATAATGTGATAAATTTAATCTTTACATTCTATACTTATATGTATATAGATTCGCACACATTAATCACAACAATTTTTACGCACAACTTTCCAACGCGTACGAAAAATATATCAGGTTATAATAGTACAAACATTCTAACACGTACATTAAATTATCGAGTTATAATAAATCTATCTCATCATAGACCTCATCCCCGTAAATGGATGGCCGAGACCATTGATGAAGCGAAAAGCCCCGGGGAAAAAATAAAAAAGATATTAATTTTATTTTTAACACCTAACAAACATTTACATGATCAATTAGGGAAAGTTAGATGCTCAATTAGGAAAACTGAGAGAAGAAAGGAAAAATAAAAAGGAAATAGAAGGATGATGACATTGTAAATTTTACTAGGGCAAATATGTCCTTTTATAAATTTAGTTATGATATGAATATGCGTATGCGTATAAAAATCGTTAAATTTAACAGTCAATTGTAACTTATTGGAATATTTGTAAATCATGTTTAACAATATTGGTGCAATGTGCTCAATTCATAGAAAATATGAACAATACAAATTAAGTGATAGTTTAATAGAGAATATACAATAGAACTTGATTAATATTTGATATTTGCCGCATCAATATGATTTTATTAATTTTACATCCCTATCACACTTTTAACAATGTGGTGCACATTGTGTTGAAATAAATCATACAAACCTGCAAGGCCACCGTCCACCCTAATTGAAGTGTGTCCAAACTTCATTTTCTCAAGCTTTGAAAATTCATTTTTCTTCAATAAAAACATAATCAAATTATTATGATCTTTGATGCTCATAAAAAAGATGACCACAAATTAAATTTTGGAGAAAAAAGAAATCCATTATAAAACACTTATGTCGCTTACAATTATTTAAGAAATGATTTATCTAACGGGTGCCCAAATGGCACTTGTTAATCTCTTATAAATAGAAAGTTTATAACATTTATTACAGAAGTTGATTATGATTTCAGTGTTATTTATTACATAAATTACTATTTGTAGAAAGTTTCAATTTTCAATGACTGTATTTATTGTATCCTAACAAGTTCCCTTTAGACATCCGTTAAAAAAATCCTTTTAAGAATAAATGTTTTACGATAAAGCGTCACTGTTTTTATTGATTTATCCATAATAAATCGTTAGTTAGTATTGCCAGTTATGTGTTAGTACACATTTCATAATAAATCACTTATAATTTTAGTAAATAATGTGGAATGGATATTTCACTGTAAAACCGTCAATATCATTTGTATTTGATTATGTTATAATAAGATTAATGCAACAAATGAGTCTGCAAACTCAAATCAAGCATTTAGAAATTCTTTTTCTTTAAGGAAATTGCAAAGTCTTCATTCCAATTAATGTAGATCAAAGGCCTGGTCTTTTGATTTGTTATTGTGCTCTACACAAGGATAGTTATTACAAGTCACAGAACTGTCTGAAATGGGATGTTTTAGTTCTGTAGCTAATAAAGTTTCCTAATTAGATTCAAAATTTGTAAGAGATCCATATATAGAATCTATTCCCGGTGTCCCTATTGACAATTTAAATTTTTGAGTGAAGCGGTTCTTTGACAAAACTCTTTAAACAAGAATGATTTATAATGTAGGAATCCAAACATATATATATATATAATATAGTCGTGAAGTTAATGGAAATACGTCTAAATAGGAGGTTATTACATCAACAGGAGAGGGAGGTTAAACAACACTGAGGAAGCTGAGAGAAACTCAAATTTACAATAAATTAAACTCTGCATGTCCTTGCAGCATCAATTGCTATTAGAAGAATTCCCTGCTACCGTAAAACACCAGAGATCCATCCTTTTTCTTCTCATCAATTTCTATATTGTTGTTGTGATATTGAATCACTTCCCCGCGATCTTCTCTTTCGGGTTTGTCAAGATCGATTAGAAGCTTCATCTTTGCCAAAGACTCAGTGACTAGCTTGTTGCATGCTTCTCATATACATGTCCACTGTTTGCTGCTCCGTTCAGATTGCTCAGCTTCAATATTTATGTTCCCAAGTGGAGCTGAGAAGACTTGACCAAATTTAGCAGCATGCATATTTCTTAATTTTGTTCTCCTTTTCTTTGTCTGAAAAATTGGATTCTTTATCATCTCTAGCTACAATTTCTTTCAAATTTAGCAGGATGCATATTCCTTTCCTTATTCAACTAGGCTTATTGCATTTTTTTTTTCCTTAGCATTTTTTTTCCTAGTGATCTATATGTTTCTTTTAAAGTTTATTTGTAAATCAATCGGAACTCAATCTTACTCAAGCTTAATAAATTATATAATTCATTCCAAAATAGATAGAATCTACAAATCGACTAAGAAATTAAGAAATTCAATCTGATCAGACTGGAACGCATCCTGATCTGACGATCAAATTATCATGAGAGGTAAAAAAAATCAATGGTGGAACATATATGAAAATTTGAATGTGAAATCATTAAGTTTTATAAATTTGTGGCAGCAGCCAACCTCAAGTAAGCCCGAGACAGTCACACTGGATCTTAAGTGAAGCTGTCTTTTGGGCCCCGAAAAGAAGTCCAAGCTCCTCTTATTTAAAAAACAGGGGAAGATATGTAATATATATTGGTTTATGTAAAAGAAATGAAAATTGCATGACATTGTTACTGCACCTAAATCATATGTATGGATAAGACACAACTTGGACATTAATATAGCAGGTCTAAAAAATGTAACACATATTCTGTATGATTATTTTCAAGTTTAATCATTGCAGTTTACACAAGTGTATGTCAAGCATGCATGAGTTTTCATTATAAAATTTTGTTTGTATGAATGATTTTGTTTTCAACTTAGGCATGCATGTTTATAAACTATTATTATGTATTGAAGCGATGTTTTCTTTGAGATATTGGTGTAAATCATAATTGGATTCAAAAACATTCCATTTTTTATGATTGTGTCCATTATGAGTTCCATAATTTGTATCCTAAAATTGAAGAAAGTTAAAATTTATAGATTAAACTTGACAAAGAAAAACAGGATTCGACACAATATAATCAAAAATGCACTAATTAGTGTAGCATCCGGTTTTACAATTTAGTAGTACACAAGTCACTAGCTTTACTATTTTAGTTATTTATCATGTATTTACATGTTACTAATGGCATAGTCATAGTTTTGAGCAATTAAATGAGACATACATTCAAGATATAATTGTTTTGAAAGCATTGAGAAATTAAATATGAAGAATACATATTAGCAAATTATGATATATATATGATCAGTGACAAATTCAAAAATTTGTGTCAATTGAGTTAAAAATTTGTTACATAACAAATAATTTTTTAAAAAATTAATTCATAATAATTATTTTGTATGAAGATTTTTTAAATATCAATATGGCTACGAGTTTGTTTCAAAATGTAGGTAGGATTATTAATTTTATTTAGAAGTTACTATGGATGGATTAACTAGAAGAGTAAAATGTTTGTATAAAAAATAAAATAAAAATTATTTATAATATGTTATCCTACTTTAGTTAATATTGAATTAAAATAATCTAACTATAAATTATCAACCTAAAATATCATAGTTGGATCCAATCACATAAATACAATTCAAACAAAACTAAATAAATTAGTGACAGATGTAACATTTCAAATTATGGTCATTTAATTATTTAATAAAATAAAAATAAAAAGGTAAACAATTTTTATATTTATACCAAAGTTGAGAATTAAAATTTAAATAATTTACGATATCAAAATCTAAAATTAAGGTACAAATATATTTTACATATATATCAAGAGGTAAATATTATTACTCTTCATTCTCTTTTCTCATTATTAATTAGTTATGCATTGGACATTTTGTTTATTTATTTATGTTGATTTTTCTTTTTTATTAGGGTGCCCTTATTGTCACAGCCAAAAATTTTATGGCCACAGATTATTAAATGCTTAATTATTTAAATAGACAATATTACTCTCAATTAGTTTGTAAATTTTTGTAAGATTTTATTATTTAAAGTATTAATATCAACACAAGAACAACTATTTATTGTTCTTTTTCTCCCTCTTCCCCCATCCTCTCCTTACCAACCTCCATGTTGTCTAATGCTCATTCTCATTATGTTTAAGCAAAGAACACACTTTATTTCTTCATATATTGGGTTAGCTTTAAAATTTATTAATTTTGCATCTCTCTTCCATTATCTCTAATTCCAAATGAGACAAGATTTGGGTAGATCTATTAGTCATCGAATTGCATATCAAGACAGAGCAAGAACCTTTTTTTTTTTTCCTAGATGGATCAAGGATCCAACATTTTTTGTTGGGTTTGATAAAAATGGGATTATATTTTGTATACTGAATTTAGTCATCTATTAGTCATCGAATTGCATATCAAGACAGAGCAAGAACCTTTTTTTTTTTTCCTAGATGGATCAAGGATCCAACATTTTTTGTTGGGTTTGATAAAAATGGGATTATATTTTGTATACTGAATTTAGTTCAAGGTGCAAATTATGTTTTTATTTCCTTTTTTTCTAATGTAGTTAATCAATTAATTAGTTAAATAAATGGGATTCTGTTTCCTCACAATTACTCGGATGTTTATGAGCTTTTGGTCTTGAAAATTATTAGGAAAAACAAGACAATATGGCCTCCTCCTATAGAGTTCATCGAAAAAAGCATTCCAAACCAGATGAAGAGGAAGATCATTAATGAATGGAGTTTGGTTGAGAGAAAATGGGAATAGTAAATAAGAAAAAGAGAGAGTAATAGTTGGATTACAATTGTTAGTTTATTGTGTTGGTTTCCAACTCTTATTCTCTTGAAGAGCAATTTAGTCTATATTTAATATAAATATTTATTAGGTTGTGGCCATAAAATTTTTGGTTGTCGCAATAAGTTCACCATTTTTATTATTATTCTAACTATTTAACATTTTTAACTTTTTGAAAAGAGAGATTAATGCAAAGTTGTTATATCGTTTTCCTAAAAGTAAGTGACTTTTTAATAATAAAAGAATTCATCTTTATTTTTTTGAAAGAAAATTAGGCTCAACTACTATTTTAGTCCATCAGGATTACTTCAATTTTTAATTTAGTCATTCATGAATATTTTCAGTCAACTTCATTTTCTAAGATTGAGAATTTTTTAATCAAGTTACTTTATCTTTCTTTCTTATTTTATGTATAGATACAATAATTCTATATAATTTAATGATAAAATGACCAAAAAAGTTTTGCAAAATATAAAAAATTTATATACTTATTATCTTTATGTCATGTGTGATTATTTCGTTAATACATAACATGTAAATGAAAAAATAAAATTTGATTGAGAAATTTTGAATCTTGAAAGATAAAATTAACTAAAAAAATATTTGAAAGACCGAACTGAAAACTGATATAATTTTGAATGACCAAAACAATAAAGCCAAAAAAATTATGATTGACCACATTCATTTATTAATTTAGTGGAATCAAATTCAAAATATTTTGAAAAAATATTATAACTAGTAGTAATATTTGCATGCATTAATATGATTTTAATAATCTTACATCATCATCATATTTTAACAGTGTGCTGCCCGTTGTGTAGTATAAATTATACAAATATGGCCGCAGTTCATCTTAGTTTCATCAGTAGATAGAAGGGTGTTCTGACATCAAATACTATTTCATTGGAGCTATGCATCCTGAAGTGTGTCCAAACTTCATTTTCTCCAGCATTGATAATGACAATGGACATGGAAAATTCATTTTTCTTAACTGAAAAAGTAATTATTATTACCTTTATGATTCCAATTTTTCATACAGAAGATGACAAATGATATTTGAGAAAAAACTCTCTCTAGAAGTTCATGTTTACAGATGACATCCATTTATGATTAACTACCATATTATAAGAACAATGCTATAATATAATACAAGTAGATAATTTTTGTGTTCCTGGCTGAAGGACGAATTCATTTACGTGAAGCGAGTATGGTTGCAACTTGCTAAAAGAAATCGTTTATAGTTTGTAGTAAATCGTCTTTACGTATAGCGATTTATGTGTAAATAGACATTTCAAACCAAATCATGTATAGTTTTAATAATTATTGTATTTGATCATGTTATAATAAGATTAATGCAATAGATGAGCCTGCATATCATGTATAGTTTTAATAATTTTCTACAACTAACTCATTTTACATGAACAAAAAACATTGATCTCTTCAATTTGGTACTTGCCAATGTAAACTCACATCAAGTATTTAGAATATTTTTTTCTTAGAGGAAATTGGAAGTTTTCATTGAAATGTAGAAAAGGATATTTTGACTTGTGATTCTGCTCTCCACAAGGACTGTTGTTACAAAGAAAACTCTGACATGGGATGTTTTAGTTCTGTAGCTAACAAAGATTCCTAATTTGCTTCAAAATTTGTAAGAGATTCATAGAATCTATCCCTGGTGCCTCTATTGACAATTTAAACTTTTGAGTGAACCGATTCTTTGACAAAATTCTATAAACAAGAATGATTAATAATGAAGGGAACTAAACATATTGTCATGAAGTTAATGGAAATACATCTGAAAATAAGGAGATTACATCAACAGCGGAGGGAGGTTAAACAACACTAAGGAAGCTAAGAGAAACTCAAAACCTTACAATAAATTAAACTCTGCTTGTCCTGCTAGACCAAAATTATTGTCACAACTGCAGCATCACTTAGGATTAGAAGAATGCACGGCTACCATAAAACACACGAGATCCATCCTTTTTCTTCTCATCAACTTCTATCTTATTGTTGTTGTGGTTTTGAATCACATCCCCGCAATCTTCTCTTTCAGGTTTGTCAAGATCCATTGGAAGCTTCATCTTTGCCAAAGACTCTGTGAATTGTTGCATGCTTCTCATATACATGTCTACTATTTGCTGCTGCATTGCAGATTGCTCGGCTTCAATATTCAAGTTCCCAAGTGGAGCTGAAATGACTCGACCAAACTTAGCAGCATGCATATTCCTTTCCTTATTGTTCTCCTTTTCTTTGTTTGAAAAATTGGAGTCTTTGTCATCTCTAGCTTCAATTTCTTTCTTAGAAGTTGGAGTGTCTGGACAACCACTAGAATTCTGATTAGCATCAGCAGTGACTAACACTTTAACAGAATTTTTGGACGAGCTCACCTCCCAAGTGATTCTTTTTCTCAGTTGAATCTGCTGAGTTTCTTTCATCACTTAAGCTTGTTGTGGTTGAGCTTAAGAACCCTGAAGTTTGAATACTTCCATTTGGAGAAGTTGAAGCGCCACTAATCTCCTTGTGTGAATTTACAGTCATTTCATAGTCATCAACAAGTTGAGGAGATGCACCAAGGCAAAGAAATGGTACAAGTCCTCCTGAGTTAGGCCTTAAAGCAGAACTATGTGCTGCCAAGGAGAAGTATTCAGAAACCATTTGCTGATTCTCCCTCACTACACTGATTTCGGGGAACTCAATCCGGGAATATTCAACTGGGTCTAACATAACTTCTGAGGTTTTTGAATCAAGCAAAACAACTTCAGAAGATATGGATGATGAATTGGCAGACGAACCAATTGGAAAAGATGTGTCCAAAGAAAGAGTTAATTTGACAGTTCCAGCAGGTGAATGAAAAAGATCAGTGGAAGAGAGGCTGTAATCTTGAGTCACCCTTCCTTTGCCAACAAATTGTGAAATTGGTACCAAAGCAAATCCCAGAAGCTGATCCTCTAAATAGTTCCTTACCCTACTGAGCATCCATATCTCACATTTCAGGACCGCGTCGATTTGGGTAATTTTCATTCTTAAGCTTTCATTGAATCTTGGGTTTTTTCCACCTCCATGGATGATGCTAGTTGAGAGAGTCTCATCTGGATTGTAGGTAAGAGAAAATTTTGCATAGACATCCTGCTTTTCATAGATGCATATGTTATGAATGTTACTAGCATGATGAACATAGATTTCAAGAATCCCCGAGAACTTGTCATCACCATCTGCATGGTTTGGATCCGGATTGTACCGGCACCCAGTAGTTTGATGACTCTGATTGAAGGAGTCCATGGCAAACTGTGTTTATGACTATAAGTTCCTACTTATTGTTTGCTTGGTGAGAAAACAGAACAGAAACAGAGTAGATGACCAAAGCTAATTGATTGTGCTGACAAGTTGAAACAAATAGTGATCAAAACATCAAGATTGAGTTCAAGATCAAGCTTCAAATCAATGAAAAACTTGGGAAAGTGTGGATGAAGGATTACATAGAACAAACAGAGTATTCCATACTTGGTGGAATAATCGGTAAGAGTACATTAGAAAACATGCTTCAATTCCTTCATCCTATGAATTTCCTTCAGGTTTCTGAATATGTTTGTCAAGATCAATCCATTAATTGTAGCAAAAATCATAGGAAGAAAAGATGAAAACATAGAAAGAGAGACTTACAGTTCAAATGAGCAGCTTTGCTTTTTGTGTAAGTTGGGAAAGTGGCTATGGAGCTTATGGTAGTAGGTTAAAAAGAATGGAGAATGAGGCAAATCAAAGGTGGAGATGATGATGTAATGGTTATTTTGATGGCCCTTTTCTTTTGGTGGTGGGTGGGTGATAGAGATTTTTGGAGGGGTTGCCTTTGCTTGACATTGCATCTTCCACTTCTAGTGATTAATTTGTTCCAATTATAGTATCGGAGGTCCCACCTGGCCCCTTCTTCACATCCTTGGCCAATTCTTCTCTCTGTTTCACCAAAGATGCTCTCCAAAGCTTGAACAGAATGATATCTCAAGGAATTGGCACACAAGTTTTAGCTTATTCATTTTTTTTTTCTTTTCTAATTCTAAATTCTAACACAAAAATATCCCTTGACTATCTATCAAAAAAAAAAAAAAACATTCAATATCCACATAACAAGAAATGACTATATGGAAGAAAGGAAATTTGGAGAACCATCCCTTATTAGATCCATGATTTGTATAATAAAAATAATTCTTGTATGACTCCCCAGCATTTAAGACAATGTTTATCATTTCAACCTTCTAAAGTTAATTGAGGTTACTATTTCATACAAGCGCCTGAAAGTGAATTATTAATACAAACGTCCTGAAGTTAGAATTTTATCTTTGATTTATGATAATACACATTTAAAAAAATGTTCAATTTGACCAACTCTTGGTTAGTTAAAAAAATGTTAATTAAGATTACTCGTCCATGCTTGATTTCGTTACCATCAGGCATCAGTCAAACATAAACATCATCCTGAAATTTTGCAGATTATAATAACTAACAGATGCCTTGCAGTTAACATGCGACAAAGAAAAGGGAAAAAAAGAGGCTTAAAATCAACATTCAGAACCAAACAAATCAATGAAGAGACAGCTAAAGCTTAACATCAAGAAACAGAACATTGCTATAAATAATATTTACATCTCAGCCTAAGAGCTGGATATCTATTGCTTTTCTAAAATTTAAGGCCAGGCCAATTTGAAAAGAATACAGTTAATATCTGTACAGCAAAGAAGTTAGCTAATTAGATTCAGTGCTGAATATTACAGAACACATGGAATTCCAACAATCCAAGATCCAGATAATCCTCCCAATAAACTAACAAGATTACCCCACTCACCAACATCTGATTATTCCAAAGGTCCCTTTCTCTTTTTCTTTTTCCTTCTTCATTTCAGTTATTATTTACTTATTTTACACTACTTCACAAAGTGAAAGCACAGAAACACTGTACAAAGTGGAGGGGAAGGGAGGATACAAACTAACAGCCTGCCTTATGGTACTTTCTAAGAGATGAAATCACGTCCGCCCCAATCTTGCCAAATGCTGCTGATGTTTGGCTGCAGCTGCCTTGTCGGCAGCTTCACGCTTAAGTGCTCTCTTTGCTCGTCGACCTGTTGTAATTTTTCCAGTAGCCTCTTTCTTCCTTCGCTCACGGGATGAACCAACACCGGAATCTTGAAAGTTGGGTCGATAGACTGGCCTTGCTTCTTGATGCCCAGCCCTGACGTAGCCATTGTCCCCCCATCTGCGGTTACCAAGACGGAGACTTGATGAACTACTGTAGTAAACATCTAGATCCTCATTCTCATCCTCGTAAGGGTAGTAGTCTTCAGTATAGTCATACAGATCGTGATCCTGGTGATCTGAGTGATCTACCACAGACAGAGGTTTAAACCATGGAGCCCTTAGAAGCAGGCAAACACTCTCCTCGAACATATAGTCATGGATGCTGATACCGTAGATAATGTAAAGCAGAAATGAGAAAAAAAATATAGTTAAGAGAATAAACAGTAACATCACACCTAAAATTAGAGGTCAAGAATGAGTGAGCAGACAGCTTCCAGTTAGGCCCAACTGTCCACTATAATCAATCAGAAGCAAGAATATGGTCTACAAATTAGCACATGCAAACCCTAAAATGCTCGACTCATTCTAGTATTTGACAAATACTACTGATCAACATCATTCAAAATTTTATTTTCTCGTGCAAACAGTTTCGTCAAGTTTCATATATTCCCTGCCCTGAAAAGTATGATAACATTATATAAACATGGTCAACATACATTAGTTATTTAACAAGATCTAACCAGCTAAGCTACAAGGACTCTTTATCGAACTGAAACAAAAGCTATGGTGGAATAGTTCTAAAATTAGAACTTCCACATAAGTTCCAAAAGAACAGTTTATACATTATCCGTTTGTTAGCAGAAAGTTCAGAGTTACAATTGAATTTAGCATCCAGTTTACTGAAAACTGCTTGGCATGAATTTGTAAGTTTCCGATTTAGGCCCTAAGATGAACATGTACCAATACATTGGCAAACTTATCACATTTTATTTGTCAAACTAAAACCTTGTTGCAAGGCCACGTCCACTGGAGTCCAGTCCGAAACTATTCATGGACACAAGAACTCCTCCATCTACAACTCCTAGGTATTACTCATTGACTAGCTCCTTTCACAAGTTACACACACAAAGACCGAGATATGAGAGAAGCATTACTGAATAAAAGACAACCTTCATCCTCAACTAAACTCTATGTTTTATTGCAAGGCCAACTCTTTCTGCTAAAAAACTACAGACATTCAGGATTTAATTATTTGGGAAAGAGAGGGGGGGAGAAGAGGTTATTACCTGCCATCAAGTGAGCGATGGACATTGAGGAACTCAAAGGGATGTTTACACTGAGGGCAGGTTGCTTTCTTACTGCATGTGGCCCAGCGAAGGATGCATGTCACACTGCACAATGAAGCACAGAAAACACCCATGAACATCCCATATGATAACATTCCTTAAATGTAAACAGAAGACCACATTACATAAAGATCATACTCTATTTTGATATAATGCAACCAATATGTGAAATAAAAAGTTATAATGTGGATATGGCCTATGTAAATAGTAAGAAATTGTTAGACAAACCAGTAAGCATGCTCGCAAACTTTTACAATAGCAGTTTCCTCTAGCACTATGTTATCCAAGCAAATTGCACAAATCCCACTATGACTCCCAAATCCCACGTCATGAATCTCAGCTTGGCTTTGCATTTCATTCTGAAAATCAGAATATACGAAAATCGTAAGTTGATGATAGTTACATATAGCATTGGAGATCTAAATCAAGATCCAGCATAAAATTGTTCATAGAATCTAAATCAAACAGTTGTGAACAAAGAAGCATTGCATTTAATATTTATAGATGCCCTGGAATTGCTATTTAAAGTGAACTTTGAATTTTCTCGGTGGTTGCAAGAATGCCAATTTTCTATGATTTCATCCACCTCCATGATTAAAAACTCAGTATATATCCTAGAGAAACAGAATAAACTCAGTACCTACCTTACAATCAAAACCAATAAACTTGCTTGCTACTAAGAATCTCAGAGACTTGGACTAATCCGCCATTGCCCAAAGACTTCCCCCACCAAGAAGAGTAGAGGAGTACCACTATCTACGTCAACCTTTATTCCAGTTTCTTACTTGGGAGATATGTATAAATCTAAAACTAATATAAAAACCATTTCCTATAAATCCTTTCGACAGTTCCATACAATCTTCTCAACATTAGTATATCGAAAACAGCAGAATTTTCTCTCAATCAAAAGGGGTTGCCAATGAAATCCAAACACACATACACAAAAAAGAAGGAAAAAAAATTCCAAAACAAATAGATATCACGAATAATCCACATTTCCAAGAGCACCGATCAAGCAAAGCAGAATAGGAAGAAGAAAAAGTACCTGATCTTGGATCGACAGATCGTCAACAACGTTGATGAGCTGCTCACCGTCAATCTTGAGAACTGAAGTCATAATGAAAATTTCGAGGAAGAAATTCTAAGACCCACTAATTTCTACTCAATCAAACACACGTCCTAAAACGTAAATGAATACAAAGTATAAGAAAGAGAAAGTCGAGAGAGAAAGAGGGAGATGCCGAATCATAATTCTGTGAGATTCCAGAAGAGAAATAGTATTCAAGGTATAAGGGTATGAGGTGGTTGGGCAGGAAACCCTCCAAGCCCTAACGAGAAGGACCAAATGTGGACGAAATAAAATGGGTACCCCTTTCCTCTTTTTATTTACGTGTTTATACATTCAAAAAAGAAACATTTTTTCCTACGTTTTTGGAGCTATTGTCTGAACAGCTGACAGCTGCAGCTATGGAGCTACAGCTTCGAGCCACGTTTCTCTCTTTGGATAAGAATTAGGGATAACTTCGTCAGTTTACTGTTCATTTGTGGGCTTTGTGAGCTGTGCTCATAAAATTACTGTTGATTTTTTTATTTTTTTTGTCTATTCGTTGTATTTTTTTTAAGCGATAATTTTTTTTTATCATTTTTCAAAAATTAAAATATAAAAATAACTATACCATGTTGAATTATTAGATGCATTCAAAAATCGACAAATGATACTGAGGTACTCGGTTCTCTGGTCAACCTTTAGGCCTTTACACAAACAATCATGAACTCAAACATAATTAATACTCATCGATATTCGAATACATTTAAAGAGAAGTAAACTATATTCAACACCTTTTAACACAGTTGTGATCTCTCCATTCATGTAATACATAATCGTTATGTGATCCATGATGTGTTTTGTTTCTTCAAAGTCTCAAATTAATATTAGATTACTACCTAATTTACCCAAAAAATACTAAATATAATAATTATGAAATTAATTTCTATCAAAACTATTAATTACTTATTTTCATTAGTTCTCTAATAATTTCATCAAAATAAGTAATTCTAATAAACATAAATTAGTAATAAAAATGAATAATTTACTTATTATAATAAAATTCCTAATTTTGATTAAATTATTAATCAAATTATATTATTATCTAATAAAACATGTAGAAATATTGACTTAGTAACACTAATCATAAATTTTCTAATAACTAAATTAAGTAAATTTCTAATTCTAATCATATTTTATTTTATCATTTATTCATTATCACTAATTAATTATTTAAACATATTCCTATTATGATAAAATATATAATAATAATAGCAATATTTATTTTTATTATTTTTCTAACAAAACTACATAAAAAATATATAAAAATTACATTATTAATTTCCTATAAAATATCTAATAATAATAAATAAATAATACTATTTATTTTCATTGCTTTCTAAAAACAATACATAAAAATTACATTGTTAATTTCCTGTTATGATAAAATATGTAATAATAAATAAATAAATTAAACAATATTTATTTTCATTGCTTTTCTAACAAAACTACATAAAAATTACTATATTTATAAAAACTACATAAAAATACATTATTAATTTCCTGTTATGATAAACTATCTAATAATAATAATAGTTATTTTCATTACTTTTCTAACAAAACTACATAAAAATTATTATATTTACAAAAATTATATAAAATTACATTATTTAAATTTTATCAAAGTTCTTGCACTGTGAGTGAGATGTGATCAGCCTTATAAGAAATTATGATTCTGGTGCTTTATGTTTCTGTTTCTTTCCTTGCATGGCTATCAATTCATCTAAGGTATTGCCGAGTTTATTATTTATTGTAGTCAATATAGAGTTAATAAGTTCATTTATTATTATTATTATTTTAAATGCATTTGTTATAATCAGAGCATTTTTAATTAAGTTTTTATTTTCTTAATAAAGCTAGCTCTTTAAAAATTTATAATATATAAATTCCACAAATGATCCACCAGTCAATTTACCTAAAAGTCATATCAATATAGCCTAAAAAAATATCTACTCATTATCACTAATTAATTATTTTAATATATTCATTTATTATGATAAAATATCTACTAATAATAAAATAAAATTTTCATTATTTAATTTTATAAATTTTCTACTAAAACTAAAAAACTATTAATCACAATATATCTGTTTATAAAATTTAAAGTAATTATAACTAAAAATTAAGATTAATGTAACAAGAAAGTACCTTGGTGTGAGTGATGAATAGGGAATGAATATAAAGCACTTGAGAAAAATTGAGAAAATGTCATGTTAATGAAATAAATTTGTTGTGAATAAATGAAATATCTAATAATAATAATCCAAAATAAGAATATTAATTTTTATTAATGTAATAAAAATATACCTTTTCTTGTGAGAGTGATGGACGAGGAATGAACGTGAGCAATTGAGAGAAATAAATAAAATATATTGCTAGAAATAAAATTGAAGTATGAAGATGGAGTGAAGTTGGAAAATAAAAAAGGTATAACCTATGTGTTGAAAAAGGTGAGAAAATGGTGAGGAATATAGAAAGTGTAGAGAAAGGTATTTGTATAAGTTTGAGGTGAGGAATTTTGATTTGTTGAAGGTGAGAAAGGGTTTATGTATAATATGGAGGTGAGAATGGGTGAGAATGATTTATGGAGAGTGAAGAATGATGTTTCACGGGTGTAGGAGTAACAAATTATGGCAATGCATAAGGTAGGAAAAGAAAAGAAAAAAATGAATGTCATGCAAAATTTTGCAGATAAGAGAAAAGAAAAAAAAACAAAGCATCCAAATGAGGCATGAATGAAGCAAGAAAAAAAAAAAAGCATGTAACTCATTATCTAAGAAAGTGGAGGGAAAAAAAAGAGTAGAGAAACAAAACAAAGTGTGCTAAATAAAGACTACATTTGATTTGAAAAGTACGCATGATACAAGAAAAATATTCATTTACAACTGGAAAAAACAAAAACTACATAAAGAACACCTTTGATTTGGAAAGTATGCATAATACAAGGAAAGCATGCATTTACAAGGAGGAAAAAAAAAAAAAAAAAAGCATGAGGGAAAAAACAAAAATAGAATCATAAAAAAAAAAAAGAAGAGAAAATACAAGAGAGAAATTAAAATAAATAAATAAAAATATGTATTTACAAAAATTAAAGAAAAAATAAACTAAATCAAGTTGCTGTTATATATATATATATATTTATTTATTTATATTAAAAAACAAAAACAAAATTATAAGGAATAAATGAATAAAGCTTGCATTTATGGGAAAAAATAAAATAAAAAAGAATAGTAACTTGGTGGGTTAGGCTCATAAAGTTACTGTTTATGTGTTTTCTTTGTTTCTTATTTTTGAAAAAAATTAAAAATTTTCTTTCTACCGATAAAAAAATTACAAAACAAACAACAGTAATTTTGTGGGTTGGGATCATGACGTTATTGTTCATTTTTATTTTTTTGTGGTTGTAATATTAGGATATATTTTTTCAAGTAAAAATAAAAAATACCCCTAAAATTTTATTAAGATAAAAATAAAAAATACAAAAAAACTATAACAAAATGAATAGTAACTTTGTGAGTTGGACTCACGAAATTACTATACATATATTTTTATTTTTAATTTTTTGAAGAATAATAAAAAAAAATTCTCAATTAAAAAAATTATAATTTTTTCTTCTCAGTTTAAAAAAAATACAACTAATAGGACGGAAAAAAAAAAAAAAAAAAAAGTGGCCAATACTCACAAATAAATAGTAATTTTGTGAGCTAACTGTTTACTTTTTTTTTATATGTAGCAGGTGAGGTTACAAATTTAGTCTATTTTTAATATTAATTCTTAAAATGGTCTATTTTCGATTTATGTTTCAAAAAAATAGGCCTTTTTTTTTGTAAGAATTAGGCCCAATTAAATTCTCCCCCACAAGGGTCCGAGCCAGGCCCTAGACTTGACACCTTAATTTCCCCTCTAAAGGCCTTTCTGTTTTCAAAACCCACGGTTTTACACGCTTCGTCTTGACGGAGACTCTTAAACTACTTTTTCCGCATTGACTGAGCATTCCACTGTTTCCACGGAGTACAACGGCAGATGCGGGCGGAGGAGGGAAATACAGTGCAGATTCTACCTGAAACTATGCTGGAGAACGTGGAGGCCTTGCTTGAGGTAAACATGTTACTAACGACCCTTTTCTTTTATCTTTACTCGTCCCACGGCTCTACCTGCTGTTCTAATGTTCTTGGTCTCTCTGAATGTTGATATAATCAGGGTTGTGAAAAAAAAAAAAAATTTTTTTTTTTTGTTAGTCATAGATTCTTTTAAAATTTAATACTTTCTTCAATGCATTTGATATCTGAGACATTTTTTGTGATACACTATTACTGATTGATTGAGCATCTTATGTTCCAACAGGCTGCAAGATATGGTGATATGGATGATGTTGTACGCTTAGCATCGGCTGGTGTTTCTCTAGATTCCAAGGATTCACAAGGGCGAACAGGTCATAATTAATCTTCAATTTTTTTATTTGTGATTGGTGATAACGAAATAAAAAAATTATGTCCTTTTCTTATCTAATCTTTGGGTTTCTTTCTTACTCTTCGGTATTTTTTTCATGATAATCTATGACATATAGTTCATGACTTAGCTTTCACAGATGTGTCCTAGACACCTAGACATAACATACTTTAAATTCTCTGATAGCAACTTGTATATTGGAGGGTAATCATGAAATGCAGATTGCAATTCTATGAAATTATTCGGGTGTTCCAATCCGCCTCATCTATTTATTGCTTTTACTGGAACTATTCAGTGACATTGCAGCACACCTACTAATCAGAAGTTAGTTAGTAGGGATGTTAGCAGCATAAAGAACTACTGTTTTTATGTGACTTTAGAATATTGGACATATTTCCAGCACAGAAATTCTAGAAGAAATTTCTGGAATGGTAGCAACTGAAATGAACTTGTATTAGACCATATTCTAGCTAGTTAATAATAGTTATTGAAATTTACAGCTGAGATTAGATTGAAGTAAATGTGTGAACTTTCTAGGTGCTCGAAAAGCAATGTTTATCGGGCAGCAAACTAGGTTTAGGCAGTGCTTGTTATGAAATAATGCTTTGAACCAGTTAGCCTCGAAGTACAACTGCTCTATTTTGAGGTCGTTTTGTAGCAATTTTACGATTCTTTTGTATACCAATAAAATTAAATGTTATATCATCTCAGTTCTATTTACGTAGCCTAAGCTTACCACTTCGTGTCATCCAGCTCATCCATTTAATCAACTATCATAATACCAATTATTCACACACTCATGATACATGCATATATAAATATGTTTATGTGTGTATGTCAATGCATATGTGTGTTTGGAATTCTAACCTCCTGACCTAACTATAAATATAAAAAGTGGAAGGTAACCCTTCCACCTTGTAAATTCAAATGCATTTTATTAATTCATTTTTATATGGCATTTAAATTCTGTCCATTGCCTTCTGTGAAGCTATGGCTCAAAGTTTTCATCCTCACCGTTCTAGCTTTGCTGGAACTTTCCATCCCCTTCTTTTATTGCTGCTGCTGCCAGTATGCCATGAGTTTTGTTAAGTTGTCATTAGCTAAAAACTAAAATGAGGCATCACAAAAAAATTGTTTCATGGTATCTCAACTGATTACCACTGTGAAAAATCATTATAAGTCAAAGGGCTGGTGCGGGGTGCCTGGTAGTAATAGGAATGAAACATCATCATCCAATTTATTCCTGGAATGTTTCTATCTAAAATTTCAATAAATTGGAGAAGCATAACAATTGACAACAAGGTGAAAATGCTCCAGGTGGAGGGACAGGGTGTTTTAGGATTCTTGGTTTCGTTGGTGTTCTTACATTTCACAGAAGAATATTTCTGATCTTAGTTCAACATTTCAGGAGTAGATTTGTTGCATTTTAATTAGAGTAGATGAATAGACAGGAAAAAGATATGGTAGATGCAATAACTAATCATATTTGATTATTTGATATTTAGTATAGTTTGAAAATTTGAAGAAAAAGTTTGTTTCTGTGAATATATGGCCTGAGTTTGTAGTTATGCTAATTATTAGCTTACTAAATTCAGTAGCATGGTGTGGGCATTTGTCACTTTCTTGTGTTCCAATACCTTCCTTTTCACATTCTGATATTTGCACTTAACAGGTGAAATTTTTACATTTTGTCACTAAGCTTTTCTTCAATTGCATGTCCTTGGTCTTATTCCTTATTGTTTTTTTTTTCCTTTTTATTTCATTGGTCAAATGAATGGAGTCTCTCAGAAAGTTTATTGTTATTAATAATGTAACTCAATAAAAAAAAGGGACGAAAAAGAGAAAAGAAAACAAGAAAAACTAATCCGTGGTCCACAATTCCACATTAATTCTGATCTATTCCTAATTTGTGTTTGACTTCTCTGTGCTGATGTTTGCTTGCAGCTCTTCATATGGCTGCAGCCAACGGACATGTTGACATCGTGGAGTACTTAATCAGTATGGGAGTGGTGAGGAAGTCATTTCACATAAAATTTCCTTTGCTGGTTTTCCTCTAGTTTAAACTCTTCAAAGAATCAATAATTGATACTCGTTTTTTTGTTTTTTTTTTTATCAAATAATAATTTACTACTGCTCCACATTAGGTGAATACAGCTATGAAGCTTCAGTATTGCAGCGGCTTATTTGGTAGAAGGTTCTGTATGGTTGTCATAGAGTGTTGAATCATAGATATGACATAATTGCCAGATTTCCAACACGCAAATCTTAGGGAGAAAATAGGGGCAGTTCGCTAGTAGAGCAAGATTAACGTTTGTGCAAATTGAGAAAAGTGAAAAATGGACTTGGACCAGCTGGAAAGTTCAAACTTAGATAGGAAGAAAGATGTGAAGTTTTTGTTCCAGTAATAAAAATGATAGGGTGTGATCTTTTCAGAAACCACCCAGAGTAGCCCATCTTTTCCTAACCCGTAAGTCTCCAAATCTAACTCCAATATTAAATACCTTTTCCACCAGGAGTCAAACCAAATACTGTTATCTGATTCTCACCAAGTAATCTTATACTAGATATTTGAGACACTTATGACTCTCAGTATTCAAAAATGTTCTCTTGCCTAGCATTTCCTTTACTTTTCCATACTGTTTCAGTTCAGAGCTGTCTTACATTAGTAATTAGTCAAAATTTTGTCAATGATTGTTGGAATAATGATAGATGTTACTCAAACCATCAGAGAGATTTAAACATCTGGGCGTCTGACACTTGTGTCAACAGGATCTTAGTGCATCCAACGCGGAGAAGAATGCACCTCTTCACTGGGCTTGTCTCAATGGACATGTTGAGGTAATTGTCTAGTTCCCCTATGCCTATCAGTTACAATTTTGCATTTCACAATTTCTTTGACAAAAGGCATCCTTTTAGGTGGTTAAGAAATTGATCTTGGCTGGAGCTAATGTAAGCGTGCTAAACAGGTTCGTTATTCCTAACCTATGTCAGAAACATCTGAATGTAAGCATGAATCTGTAACTTGAACTTAGAGTACTTCTTTTGCAATTCGTTTATTCAGTTACGATAAGACTCCAGTGGATGAAGCAGTGACTAGGGGAAAGCTAGGAGTCATTGATGCAATTAACGAAGCGGTTGCACAAGCAGAACTTATTGGCATCAGGGTTTCCTAATGTCTAGAATCTCGTAGTAAGATCAAAGTTTAATCACACTTTAAAATGTTTCTGGTTTAAAATGTGAGCTTGTAATTTGAAATTCTTGTATTACAAGTGTTATGCTATATCATCAGTACTGATCAAATATTTGGTAGTTAGAACTTGCTATAATCGGTTAGGGACTGAATGCTGTGAGAGGCTACTTTCTTCATGTCTGGACATTGTAAAGAAAGAAAAACAAAAATATTGGAAGAACCTGTGTTAGGCAAAAATTCATTTCCTTCATCTAAGAGCCAAAAGAAGCCTTCCCACCCTGCATAAAACTAGGGCAACCGCAAAGAAATAATGTAAGGACATGTTTTCATATAATGTCTTCTGTTATTTATTTATTTAACATATATAACATATGAAATCTTTCATGTTTTGTACCAAAAACAAAAACTTTTCCTTTCATATTGTCATGAATGGTCTTGTTTTTACATAGCTCTCTCTTGCATATAGGATTCACATCTGTCGGAAAAAGGGAATATTTTTATTATTATTTAATAAAGTCAATGAGGCTTTAATTTAGTGGTTTAAGATAAATTTGATAATATTTTCTATATTATTGTTTTATTTTCTTCTTAATAAGAAAAAAGTGTTTTTTAATAAATAAAAAAGCCGATAATTCATTTCTGTCTTGAGAGTTGCACAATTAAAGAAGCATCACATCATGACCAAATGGAAATTTATACTCAGACAGCAAGTGGTGTCCATTACAAGTAACAAAGTAAACCTAATTGGCCCATATTCTAAGCACTTGGTATTACACTGAATTACACATACTTAAGCTAAAGCATTCCTTTTAGGTTTGAGTGCGTATGAGCACTGAAAGTCAATTAATAAAACAATCAACGTAAAGAGATCTTTTAGAATGATTCTAACCAAACCATGCCATTTATTTTTTTATTTTTTAAAATATTACAGATTAAAAAGAGTTTTAGAAAAGTTCTCTTATTAAGAGAGATGTAAAAATTAGTGATTGTTGTTATGTTTATATTGTTAAAGATTTAAAATTGAATATTGTCTTCACCCAGGATGAAAAATTTATAGGATATAAGACAACTACTTTTCCGTTGTGTAGCTCATAAGTCTGATAGATCTCTTTCATCACACATATCCTTATTAAGGAATTTTTTTTTTTTTTGGTGGTATATTGATGATGAGAAAAACAAAACAGAATTATTTTGTACAACCCTAACTAGCTTCTAGGCCAATAAACAAAGAAGTTCTTTACCAATGTTTTATCCTAGTGTTATCTAGTATAGATAATTTACCCCTACTTTTTATTGAATGCCCTTTCATTAAATCAACTTTAATCAATTGTGTTACTTGCACCATTTTACTCTTATATTTTCGTTAACATGATCCACCATTCAATTCATATGAACCAAAAGAAGATAGAAAACCACTTTATATTATAAGAAAATACATATATATTACATGCATAGGAGAATCATAAACCATAAGACAAAATGTTTTACCAATCCACAGACCGTTAAGTCCTAGGATATATAGAATGTGCGACTATGATAGGATACTAATGAAAATGATACCTTACTGAAAGGCCGAGCTGAGCTAGGGTTTAGGTTTCCATCCTTGATGTGCATGCATATATATATGTACATGCATATATATATGTACATATTGCCTTTCTATATAACTTGTATGATAGTGCAAATTCACACAACAGGCCAAAACTGCCACATCGAGAATTTTGCAAATTCCTTTTTTATCTGAAAGATTGGGATCTTTTGTCATTTTGATCTATACATATACATATATGTGCAAGAGTCATGATAATATAATATATATTATAACAAAGTTATTGCAGTGCAATCGATCTCAAATTCAAATATAAAAAAATTGTAATAGATTATTTTTTTTCTTTTTCTTTTATCACAACTCATGATACAAAGAGTTTATGCTCCTCTTCTTAGGAGAATCCAAAGCAATTGTCACTAAGAAACCCTAATGTACAAATAAAAAAAAAAAAAACCCTAACAATCTCTCCCACGACAAAGTAGCTAGTGGGGTACATTAAAAACAATATGTGGCAAGTGCTCAACATTGTCCGAACCCTTTTTTTCTCTTTTGCAAGTATCAATCAACTTTCTAATCTATTTCTTGTTTTTAAAAGAGGAATAAGAACCAACTACAATTCCTAAATATGTTTTAAAACGTACTTATTCAATATATATATACGTTGTAGGTTTAATCATGTTTTCGAGAAGTTAATTTCATTGTCACTTACCATACAGGGAACATTCCTCAGTAGAGGGCCTCCGATTATTCCATTATATAATATTATTATCATGTTCACATACTAGAGGTTCCATTACCAAACAGGTAACTTAATGGCAACATTTCATTATTGGAAATTGGAAAATAGGTGGTTCCACAAACATACATACACTTCTCAGTAGAAAATCATTTCAGAAAACCTGGAATTGTCACCCTAAAAAAGGCAAGCAATATAACTAGCATTGATCTGCCACAATTTACAAGACCAGTCATAACCACTGAATGATCTTTTTCTTATCTTTTTCTTTTTTTCCAGACTCAGTAAATACTGACATGAATGTGGTTTAGAAAGTCTTCAACAATCAACATTCTTTAGACACAGTAACTGAAACATTTCAATTCACCCATTCTACGTAAGAAACGTAAGAATGTGTTGAACTGCACATAGTAATGGATGTGTTTCTACAATGTATCGAGTATGACTCTTAGTCTAAACAGAAGATTGTAAGAATATGAAAGACATAATATAGATTCAAGTGAACAGACAAGCTATTAGCACTCTTAGCAAGGTAAGTGCACAACATGAGTATGTAATTATAACCACCATTTCAGAACTAACTTCTATTGTGTGCTTGCTTCAAAAATAAGAAAAATTGAAGGACCACAAATCAGATGATCGCATGTTCATAGATTTCAATTGATGAGATGAGCAAGTTCTAAATAATCTTAGTTTACTCAGCTAGTTCCTGGATCAAGTGAAATGTAAGTGCAAAAACAAAGAAAAATAATATATGACGGGGCAAAAATGACAGAAATTTGTTTTCTGCAGATATCACTTTCAACAGAAATGCACTCTCTTCAAAACTCTGACAGTAACCACTTCAATATGTTCTACTAGATCAATCAAGATTTTATTAAAATACACATACATCAATTGAAAAATCAAACTAAGATCCCAACAAGGCAGTACAGTACACAAACTACACCAGAGTGAAATAAATAATCTATAAAACATAAATGTAGGCGAAGGATATAGCAAATCATACAATATTGCACATCATAATTGTCAAATTCATCAGGAAGTTTAATTCATATATAAATAGGCACTACATTACTGTTTATCTAGAGGACAACTAAGAAAAGAACAATTAACCCAACTCTGAAACATTCTCATTTTGATAATAATGAAGTCTAACCGTAACATATAGTAAACTAGATAAAGAGGTAGAGTACACCCCAAATATCTAATTCCAACATAAAAGGAAACCTTAAATAATAAAATCCAAAATAAAACCCCAAAACATTAAATACTGATAAACAAACTAATACTGTCATCCATCACTAAGTGAAATGCAAATGACGGAGCTACAAAGCCATTTGACAAAAGCATAATCCCAATTAACAAACAACTGAGATAAAAATCATAAAACAATTATCAACATAACCAATAAGGAACTTGTTTAACATAGAGGATGATTAAGTTAATTATCTAGCTAATACAAAAAGAAGTAAAGTTAGTGCAAAATATTCACTTATTGTGAAGATTAACTATGCAGAAAAATTTATTCTGGTTCTAAAGCAACAAGTTAAACAGTAAGCCTGTCACATGCTGCTTCATTTATTATAGAAAACGAACAGAATAACAAAACTCTACACGGCAACATAAAAACAAATGAACAGTTAATTATAATGCAATCCACATGCCAAAATCCATCTTATAAAATAGATCCAGACATCCCAAAGGGGACAGCATGTGGGGGCAAAGATACAATCAAATTAAGAACCATTGAATCAAGACACAGTTCCTTTTATTCCTTTTATTTAATCATAGGTAGTCAACTTTTATATGCTAGATTCGGCCAAAAAATTTAGTAACAGATACATGCAGCTTCCCCAGAAATAAAGTGATCGAAAAAGCCAAGAGGCAATCCAACAGCAGTTATCTTGGTTTGTAGAAATGATGAACATACCAAATACTGTAAACAACAACAACAAAAGCTAACATTACATATATAATAAAAAAAGACCACAATTATCAAACTTTGTCAACTTATTAATAATAAAATGGAGGAAAATGATGGAGACAAAATAGGCCATCATGGAGAAAGCAAAATGAAATGTTAGTGTTTACTCTCAACTTCAATCTATTTATAAAACTAGGCTGCAAAATTTGTTCTAATAATTAAATCTAAGTATGATTATAGATTATGTAGGCCAGAGATGCAGATGTGATCCAACACACACAGTGGCACTGCAAGGTTAAAAGGAAAAAAAAGAATCCATTGTTTATCTTTAAAACTATTCTATCATTTCACGAATATGGAGACACCATTTTAATTAAAAGTATCTGTGCTTTAGACATCTATAATATCAGAAATCATCAATGTGGATGAAACAGGAGCAAAGGTCATCTTCAATGTCAATAATAAACTACGCAAATAAACAGGAAAGTGAGAATTACATGTTGGACAAAAGGCCTAGCTATCAAGGACTATCTAGGTCTAAGTTCAAAGATACAGGTTAAATCTAATACTAAGGGATAAAAAAGAAGAAACTACACATCATGTGTCAATGAATGCTGAGAAATGAAAGCTTGTGCAAACAAACCTAACTGAGATGTTAAGAAGCAATAAAGTGAGCTAAAAAAGCCATCAATAGAATTTTCTTTTCCCCTTAGGCAACAAATGATGGTGACGTTACAACTACTTCTCATGCTAAAGTCTAAAAGCACAGCACAATAATGGTGAATTCCACATTTACTTCTAGTCTATAAAATATAGCCAAACAGGAACCACAAGCAATGCAAAAATAAATTTCTAGCTTACAACTACGAAAAAGTTTGTTATATTAATTATTACTTGCACACAAAGAAAAGGAATCACACGCCATACTAGAACAGTAGGAAATAGTTCACCACAAGAGTGAAATATGCTAGCAAGTTGAATTTGCAATAATCAAAAGAGGAATTAGGGGAAGAATTGAAAATGCATAAAAGAAAAAGCACACAGTTACAAGCAATACTAATTTTCTACCTAGATTTTTTATCTTAATTTTGCTAACTTGGGTTATTTTGGTGCATACATTATTTCATAGTTAGAAAATGGACCTTTTCTGTCATACAATGAATATATCAAGGTATCACAAAGGCAACAAAACGAAAGATCAAGAAGTCGAATGTAACTTTGTGAGAGAAACGTGGCATGTAAATAAGATACACAACACAAATCTAGTAAGAGAATTTTACCAAAATCCAGTCAATTATTAGTACCAGATCAAGAAGAATTAGCCTACAATGTCACTCTTTCCAAGGCTCATCTATTCAATATCTAGTAACCTGGAAAGTCATTTTAATTTATTGGATTACCAAAGGTTGATCCTCCAAGCAATCCTCCACCGGAAGCCGCATAAACATCGGCTGGATCAAGAATTGGGGATGACGAAGATCCTACATTTCTACCCCCACCACCACCACTGCCACCGCCACCTCCACCTAAATGCAATTCAGAAATGTTAGGATAACCATCCCTATTTTCAACTCCTTGATCATATAAAAACCCTTTGAACACATGACCCCCAATCTTTACAACAGCTTGATATGCATACTCATCATCCCCATTATCCACTGCTGTCACTCGAACACACTTGAATACCGCCGGTGCACGTACTTGTCCCGGCAATGACTCTTTAAAACTCACATCTGCCCAAAACTCAACCAAAACCCTACAAAAATAAGTACAAATATACCCTTCAAGTACTACTAACATTTCTATCATAATCTATCAAAAATAAATACTAAAAGAAAAGATGTTGAAGTAAAAGTTCAAACCTTGATGGCTAGAGCTAGTGTCAAAGCTTCTTGGAGGAGTAGTGTTAGAAGTGGAAGTATGAGAAGTTGTGGTGGTTTGTGAGGCAAGGAGTCTAGGTTTCTTGGTTCCAGAAGTGGACCCAGTAGAACCAGCTACGTTTGTGGCCGTTGCCGCCATGAGCTGCCGTTCCCTCCGACGAGAAGCAGGTACCCACGTGCTCTTCACGTGAGTAGAACAATCGAAACCACGACTCTTACAACAAGTCCTACACCTTCTATGACTACAATCTTTCTTTGCTTGATTCCCACAGTCTTGACACGTCGTAGTTCCAGATGAACCACCACTTAACCCCCCGCCGCCGCTACTTTGGACAAAATTCCCGGAACTACTATTCTGCTCAAGTCCTCCTCCAGGTTTCTTGAAATAATGACCGTGTTGTTGAGATTGTTGGTCTTGCCAAAATTGAATTCCACCACCACTGCTTCGATTCCGATTGCTTAGCATGTTCTCATTATCCATACCCATGTTTTGCGGAGTCAAACACGGAGCTGCAGTAAGGAGAGGGATGACGCCGACGCCAACTCCAACCCCGAGAGCAGTGGCTGGGTTGGAGCTGTTGATGGAATGAGGATCCGATGACATTATGGGTTCATGGTGTTGGTGATGGAAAGACGAGGCAGGTGCCACCACAAATAAGTCACGGAGACCCACCATGCCCATTTCAGACGGCAGGCCGTAATTGATGGGTCTGGAGGTACCGGACCAAGTGGGTCCGGTTCCATTTCCGCCGGCCGCAGTGGAGGGTCCAGCATTGAAGCTGAGGGAGAGATCGTCCGGACCAGTGCGGCCGGTCGAAGAGGGAGTGGTAGCTACCCAATCTGCAAAAGCACCAGAATCTGAAGGCAGTCTCCTTGTAGTAGCCACAACTGATGTCCAATTAATAAGTCTTCTAATGTACTAAAATATAGAGTATTATAAATGAAGAGAGATTTTGTTGTGGATGAGAGCAATCTGTAAGTGGGGTCTCTGAAATTGTATCAGAGAATTTAGTGAAAGGTTGTGAATTTTGGGAGAGTAGGGAGGGATGATGGAGATCTTGTAGTTAGTTTGGTGGGTGGGTACCGGGTGGGTGGACTTGTTTTTACTTTCTCTCTGTCTAAAGAGAAGATTACTTCCTGCTCTACTTCTGCTTTTTTTTTTTGGTTGCTGTTGGTCTGCTCCTTCTACTACTGTCTTGCTTTGGCTTTTGTGAGGAAAAAGGTTGGTTTTAGAGACAGAGAGTGATAACTAAGTTTCTGGAGGGAGCAGAAAAGGAGCAGTGGATGAATATGAACGAATGACCGAGTTAGTGAGAAAATCTAATAACGACCTTTCTTCTGTATTTTCTGCTGCTGTAGTTATTGTTGTTGATAACCAGCTTTCTCTCTCATCATTATCATCATCTTCCTTCCTTCCCACTTTCTTCCCTTCTCTGAGCTTTTCTTTCTCTCTCTGTTTGGTTTCCTACAAAGTGAAACTGAAGAAGGTGGGTTCTTGCCTTCTCCTACTACTCTTTCTCTTTCTCTGTCTCTGTCTCTGTCTCTGTCTCTCTCCAATAATCAGAGTGATAAGTGTTCTAGTAGAGAGAGATGGAGCGTACAGAGACTTTTGTTGTTTAGTTTTTTGTAATTTAATGTTGAGCCTAAAGTCACATGACAATATCTCTCATGCATGTGGGCAACTTTCTTTGTCACAGCGCGTGAAATTAAGAAACTTGTAAACTTAGACATGTAGACTAGATTAGGGCCATTGCCCATTGGAGTCACATTAGACATACATATTGATTTATGTGTAGTTTTCTCATCCTCATTAATTTATTAAACATGGACTCCAAGTAGGACTCCTCAAAATAAACCTATAAATATGTTTTGTTCTTATTATTGTTGTTTAGATTAGGTGCTTATGGGAGATATGCGAGATATAGTAAGTCTGATTTAGCTGATTAATGATGGTTTATGAGAAAACGACAATGATTAATAGAGTATAATAACTCTCATCTCTTATATATATATATAGTGATTCTACTTGTACAAAACAAATTATATATATCTATATCTATATTATATAAAAGTCATAATACTCTTATTATATTATTTTACTTTTGAAATAATTTATAATTAAAAAATATATACAAAAACGAAAGATAACATCTTCCCTTAATTTTGATATTTTTTTAACTAAAATTTTATTATTTATTAGAAATTACTCAATTTCTCTTATTATTAAAAAAAATTAACAAGAAACAAAAATCTCACTATGTTAACTTCAATTAATCAATTATATATATTTTACAACTTATATTTTAATTCTCACTATTTTATATTATATTTTTACAAAAAAAAATTAGCTTCATATATATGAAAAGTTATTTTATGAAAAAAATGGAAAACACATTCCTTATATCTTAAAATTCAATAATTATCAACAATGAGTTAGTCTAGCAGTCAATGCAATATTTAAAAAGCATTTCTTTTTTCTCTCGTTAAGGAATAAATCTACATTCTCACTCATGACCGTAAATACTCTCAAATAAACGTTTAGTTTCTACCTTGATATAAGTGTTGGTGATATAGGTGCAATATTTAAAATGTGTAAAAACCCTACATATATTTTCATTTATTTATCAAAAGAAAATTAATAATTAATTTTTCAGTGTATTTTTATTGAAAAAAGAAAATTTAAATAAAATGATATAATGATTGGTGTAAATTATGTACAATGTTTTCTAGAATAAAATTCCTTTTTACAAAAATATATTTGTTTGGATTAAACAAATAATTAATAGGTGTTTGAATAAATAGATCTAAAATATTTGATCGCTTAAAATATAAAAATACAAAATTATGCAGGGATAATTTCTTCATAATTTTGGGTTTTAATGGATGGATGTGACTTTATAGATTGGACGTTACACAATCCATAAGTCCTTAACCCATTATTAGCTTATATTGTTGTTAGGAGGTAAGGTGGGCACTTTCTTTTTTACAGGCTCGCCATCATACACATGACATAAGTGTTTTTAGAAAGGGAAAAGAAAAAGGTTCATTCATTCTAGCATGAAAATAATTGAATAAATAGTGGTACATACTAAGCTATTTATTATAAGCAAGGCAAGATGAAAAACAAACGAGTTTACAAGATGGAAAAAAACAATAATAAATTTTATAATTTACTAATTTGAACACAAATGATATGTCATTCATTCCGGCTAAAAATTGAAAAAAAATCATAAATTTGATTGAAGGATGGAACACTCAACCCCATTTTCTCATACTTCTACCTTTTCGTTGTCAAATTTTATAGCACAAATATTTTTCATTTTCTTTAAATTGGTATACACGTGTGTTTATTTAAGCAAATTAATAACCCAATTCCACGTAACATGCAAACATGAAAATCAGGATGAACAATGTGTAAATACAATGAATAAGTCAATAACTTTTTTTTTAAATAATAATAAATAAAATGAAACATAAAATTAGGGGCACGTGAAAGAAAGAAAGCAAAAGAAAATATGAGTGTTGGACCTTCTTTCGGCACCCTCCTCTTTGCCCTCTGGGGCCATGTTTTTTTCTTCTCATCAGTCACTTCTCTCAAGGTTCATTCAATGCACTCTCTCTCTACCCCCCAACTTCTCTCTCTCTTTCTTCCAACTTGTAATCGTGGGTAATGTTCTTCTCTTCACATAGTGTCCATTATGATGGGTTTGGAATTAAAGCATTCCTAGACACCAATGAAGGCAATGACCAATTGTTTATGTTGTTTTAAGTGATTTGTTTGGTTATAATCCTAGTATTCTTCTTTACAAAGCAATAATTATTATTGCACTCACAAAAAAAGATATCATTTTTCTCATGGGAGAAATGATTAATTTTCTAACTACACCTTTTATACTAAGTGTTATGGCTCTAAATTAAGGTGCCCCTTTTCAATTTATTGTATATTTTGTGTTGGAGACTTTCAACTCTCTCCTTTTTCTTTTTTTTTCATTCGAATTTTACTACTAGTTCATGATTTCATAATATGAATTCCATAACACAAAAAAGTATGTACAACACAATCACATAAATTAATTATAGGAGTGAGCAAAACCCAATACAAACGGATTCAAATCGTAAAATCAAATCAGAGTTAATTATATTTTTTAATCAATTTAAAATTAAAATTCAACCCATCCAATCAATTCGATCAAAATAATTGAATTCTTTTATTTTATTTTCAACGATCTTGTCAATTTGAAAAAATATTTCACTTTCGGGTTTTTAACATTTAAACACTAAAATACCAAAATGCCACATTCAAATTCTAGCATGGAGTTGTGAAGACTAAAGATTCAAAATTTTGTTTTATTGGATGTCTAGACTCAAAAATTTGTAATAGAATATAAAAACTAATTGAATTTAGGTTGTTGATATTCGTTTGTGAGACTTTTATTTTTTGAATTATTTTCTTATAGTTATTATTTTTGTTGCTGCATCTTGTTAGTTTTGTGTAAAGAACTTCTAGTAAGTCAGTTGATTTTTATTTTTTAAAATCGATTTTATCAATTTGATAATTCTTATTATTAAAAGTCAAACTAAACAACTGATACTCACTCTTAATTAACAAGCCTTGAAAATAAAGTTAAACAAAATAGGATACATAAATCATAAATTAGTAGAGTTTTAGCTTGCACTATATTAATTGTTCATGAACCCTTTTTTTGCTTACATAAATCATAAATTAGTAGAGTTTTAGCATGCACTATATTTATTTTTCATGAACCCTAATTTTTGTTATTAATTATTAATTTATAGATGCTCGTACGTTTTTACGATGCCAATACTCTATTGTGGGTTAGTGGGTCTCCTTAATTAATCTATAAAAATGAAGAAAACATGCAAAAGTATAGTTTTGATTCCATTTAATCAGAAAGGGCAAAAGTGCAAAGTATTATATTATGAAGGGTTAAGCTTTAAATTATCACCCACCAACTTTTAGGTGATGTATTTGAAGTGCTCCCTCCCTAGCAAAAGGCAAAAGCTATACCATCAAATATTTCAAAACAGCTAGTTTTGTTCTTCCCATGCACACAGCTTTACAAAAACAATATTTATATATTTTACCAGCATTTCTAAAATACTTATTACTTAATATTACAATTATAATTAACTATCATAATAAATAATATGGTAAGAATATGTTCTTTGTCCCTTTCTCTCTAACAAGATACAAGTTGTTCCTTGCAATTAAAGGACTCATATAATTCTAAGAAAAAAAAAAAAACAGAACTCATCTAATTTTCTCTTTTTTTTTTCAACTTTTAAGTTAAATAATTAAACATATAATGACATTCATAATTACAAACTTAATTATCAGATAGTTCTTCATAAGAACTCAAAAAGATTGTTAATTCCAGTACTAATCATTGAATTATGCATGCCAGTGGGCTAGTGAGAACAACATATATTATTTTAGTACATGTAGTACATGAGAGTTCTGTTTTTAACGAGTTCTCTAAAGCTATCAGTACAATAATTCACATTTAAAACATTTTGAAACTAGAGTTGGTTGCATAATCATGTCACTCCAAAAAAAGAAAAAGAAAAAAATATCTCATGAGTGATTTAATATATTAAGTTGTAATAAACTTAAGATTTCAAAATTTAAACAGTTTGAAAGTAACAACTCCAAGAAAATTACAAATTTATAGCATACAAGTATCTTAAATAACAATGTGTTTTTTAACGTGTGTCCTTACAGTATTTATTAAAGTTTTATTAATGAAAAAATTGGGATATTAATTACAGTTAATTATTATTTTAGTCAATATATTGATATTTAAGTGGTTATTTTAAAAAAGTTTTAATTTTCAAATCTTGTATTTCTTGCACTTTAACAAATTTTCATAAGACACGGTGAAAAAAAAAATTCAGAATAAACACTAATTGAAATGAATATAAATTTTTAAACTTTTTTGACAAGTATTTTAATGAAATAGCACTAGTAAGATGTAATAAATATTACAATATACAAAACTATTTATTTTATGTAACTAAAATCATTATTATACATTAATAACTTTTCCGGTGAATCAAATGCCCTATTAACAAAAACTAGAAATTTACAATGAATTTCATGGAATTTGAATTTCTTAAGGTCAAAATCCCATTAAGTGTATTATGTGAGTGGGGGAAACAAAGGTAAAGTGATATTGCAAGAGGGCAAGGGATACCATTGAAATTTTTCTAAGTTTTAAAAATTGATTTTGAATAATTAATAAGTAATGAATTCATGAAAAAGGTTCAAATATTTATTCGAGATCAAGAGATAATCGAATATATATATATATATATATATATGTCATGAAATTAATTGTTGTATAAATGTTTTAGCTAATTTTATGATTCTATTCAAGAATTGGTATGTACAGCTTTCATATTTGAAAATTATAATTTCTGGATTATATGAATTTGTTTTAATATAACAATGAATTTCATCCAGATAATATAGACAAGTACGGACAAGATTGTAAATTGGTAATCAATCCTAATCAGGCTTAGCTACCTTTGAAACCAAATAAGAAGCCCACGCCACAAAAACAAAATAAAAGGAGTCCAGCTTGCGCAGCTTAGCCCGTCCATCACATTCACTTTTGTCACATCGCACCAAAATCCTCACCAATGTCTCATCACCGTCTAATCACCAAGAATCATTGACCAAAGCACAGTAACCGCACGATAATGAGAGAATCTATAAAATTACATAAAAGGGTATATTTAAAGATTATGTTTTTCAAATATATTTATTTTCATGCTTAAAAACAAAATTAGGGTCATCCTTCTCATGATTTAAGATTTTAACTCTTACACACTTGAATTAAAAGTTAATAAATTCATGTAATATCATAAATAAAAAATATTTACAAGAGAGATAATAAAAAATTCTCAAATAAAATTAAATTTATATTCAAAAATTATAAAAACATTCAGTTAAAAAAATAATAATAAAAGTCCTATCCCCTAAATTCAACTCTCAAAATTGATACAGTAAAAAAAATTATATGCTCATATAAATGTATTGTTAAACATATATAAACAAAGATAAATATTGTGGGGCTACATGAAATTGTACGGCGGAATAAATACAAAACGCCTCCTCCGTAAAATTAGGTTGTGATGTCCATGGCCCACACACTTCCTCCATTATTACGACTTCCTACTCCTTGAGCTCCGTGCCTTGTCCCCTCCGCGTTTTGTTACCGTGGTCCTTTTACTTTAGTAAAATTTCGATCTCCTCATAAATTATTTTTTATTAATGAGAATTAGCAATAAATAATTTAAATTAATTGGTATCACGTGCATACGGCTCTACTAAATCGTTTTTATGCTAAAAGTATCACCGACCAAGACAATTTTCTCTCACACGTCATCATGTTTATGCTATCAATTTGGAATCCAATCATATCATTTCAAGTTTTTAATCTTTCATTTTCATTTTCATTTTTATCTCAACAACAAAGAGATTATTATCATTGAAAATAATTTTTGGAGAGGTAATATGCAATTCATTAATTACTATAAGGGTATAATTCTTTAGAAACTATAATGTTGAATAAAAATTGTATGCGAGTATTTGTATTCCAACATTTTTGTTTTATTATTGTTACTCGTTGGAAAATTAAGATTGTTAAAAAAAAATTATTATAATAAGATATAAAACAAAAATATTAAGATTCGTAATTTGTGTCTACCGCTAACTCACATTCTCAAGTACTAAATGAAAATATTGTCATTTCCACTCTGAAATTAATTCATGTAAAAAAGATAGTATCTTCTAATTGTTTTAATAGATAGTTAGATCATTACTCTTCTCACTTTTATCTAAGTTTTATATGGACAAAAAATATTAATCAATTAAAATTTAGTGGGGCACAGCTTTTTTATTAATATTTTAATGAACCATTTAAATTATATTTATTTTTTAATAGAGATTTATATTATTTTTTGAAAATCAGTAAAATCAACTTAACGTAGATCCGCTACTGTTAGAAAACTAGTAAATCATTCATGAAGGTAAAGATCTGTTCTTGGATCCGCCACAAAATTTGCTTGAAATTTTGAATTTTATAAAATAATTAAGAGAATGATTCAAATGATTAGAGTTAAACTAATTAATCAAGGGATTATCTCCTAGCTAGTAGCTAGTGCATTCTAACCCAACTTTAGCATATGATTAGTGGAGTGGATTTATATTTAATTGTCTCAAACAAAGAGGCACATAATGGGAAGTTGCCTAGCTACATAACTAGCTTCCCACAAATAGAATATCTATTTTTCTTTTTTAGTGTATATTATATATCAAATTTAGCTATCATTTTCTAATAGTTAGGTTCTTTAGGAATGTGATTCCATTAGAACCAAAGGAAGTCTCTAGTGCATGCACATGGAAAGAGGATAAAGTCAATTAGGCAACTTCTATTTTTACTGATGTAATTTATTGTTTTAAGTATGAGTAAAAATCAGAATATTATAAAAAAGAAAATTCAAAAAAGTTAGGTAAGAAAAGAGGGCAGGGAAGCAAAGACAAAAGAAAGACAGAAGGGTGCAGGCATATGGTTGATGATGATGATGAGGATGTGTATGAGGACGACTTTACCGAGGCAATTCACTATAAACAGTAAAAAGTAAACGGAGTGAGAAACTGAGACAGAGAGACTATTTTCAGATCACAACTACAGTCCCCAAGACCCCAACACAAATCACTCACCTTCCCTGGCCCCACTCTATATAATAAACCTAGGGCCCTATTCTATTAAAACTGGGCCCCACACTTTCCAAAAAGAAAAGCGGCGCTTGTAGTACCATCTTTCACTGTCCCTCATAAATTCCCTTCCTCCTTCACTTTCTCTTTCTTCCACCCAAATCAGTCGAGCGTGCAAACCACATTCTAATAATAAAGAACAAATCAGTAGAGCGTGTAACACACAGTATTAGTTTTTAATTTTTCTCTCCTGGTGTTAATGTGATACAGCGGATATCTAGTCCGACCACCTATTTTAACAGCTAGAGTCGTAGGGGGAGCAGATAACGAGGTGGCCTCGAGCCCTTCAAAACGTGACCACCGGGCAACAATATAAACCCCGCGTTCTAGGTACCTATTGTTTCCCAACATTATCACATCATTTTCTCACTCTTCACAACACGCGCTTGTGTTTTCTCATAGTCCACTAAGGCCTTGTTTGGACATCAAAGAAAAAAGAGGGACATTTTTTTAAAAGAAAAAGACATGGCCTGGATTAAAACTGTTATGGGAGGAAAGTTGTAATTTGAAGTTTTGTTTACAACACAGTTGAAAGCATTTTTAGGCTTCAAGTGCTTTTGACAAAAATTACCAAATACATTTCTTACAAGTGAAAATTTGTTTTGGAGCTTAAAAAGCAATTTTTTGAACGCTCAGCTGGAATCACGACAGAGATACTAACTGCGTTTCAAGCAGTTGCGGTTTGGAAATTTGGAATGAAAGTACACGTGGCGTGATCATTATTATGGATTATTCTGAACCCAGAGTTTTTTGTCACGGATGGATGGCCGTTCGAGAACTTTTTTGAAGCCTGAAATCGTTTTTTTTTTTTTTTTTTAACTTGAAGGATACGTGTTGGTAAATAATAAGCCCAATGCTTGTCCGATTGTCTCTATCTGTAAGCCTAAGAAGGAGGGATGGCCATGCCTAATGGGCCACTTCACTTTTCATTAGTAAGGGCCGTACGGATATCTATTTTTTTTTTCTTGTTTGAAAGCTTAATTAATTCATTAATATCAACGATATTTTTTAAATAAATTACACTTTTCTCAATTAAAATTTATTAAAACGTTCTTCAATTCGCTAAATTAACAATATTTTATTTTATTATTTAAAAATAGAAACTTAAAAGAAAAAAAATGAATAAAAATGATATATTGTATCTGAAATAATTAAAAATATTTATAAAACGATAAAAACATGTAACTAGAGTTTGTTAATTAATTCAAAGTATGAAAAAGGATATCGTTTTGGAAGAGGACACGTCACACAGGGTAGTATTATGAATTTATGAATCTCCTTGACTTGTAGTGGAGTGGTGAGTGCCGTGGGGCCCCACATAAAGTTAGAAAAGGCAGCAGTGGTCACAGGCGTCCCCCGTCCCCCTAATTTGTCTTTCACCATTTCTATCTAAAACTTAGGAGTCGACTATGGCCCCTTCATCCCCAGCCAATCGCTCTCTCTCTCTCTCTCTCACTCTCAACCTCAACTTTCTTCTTCTTCTTTTTCTTCCTTCTTTTCTTTTCTTTTCTTTTCCTGCAAGCTAATTAATTGGAATGGAAGGCTGTCCTTTTGCACTAAAAGAAATCCCATCAATGTAGAATTTATTCCAAACCAATACATATGAACACTATTAATCTAATACTTTTGAGTTTTTTTTTTTTTTTTTTTCAAATATAGGGCATCTTTTAAATATATGAAAAGAAGTTCATGAAATAAACACTTCTCTAAACATAGTTTATTTTTTTTGATTAGGTTACAAGTGATTAAAAAAATTATCAAAATTTTATTTTTTATTTTTTATTATTTTTCTAAGAAATATTCGAATTTAAATACATAATATTTTCTTAAACATCGAGCTAGTTATGGTTACAATATTTGTTAAAAATTAAATATCAAAAAGAAAAATTTTATTAACAATTAAATTATATTGGAATCAACTTTTAGGATTGAAAAAATATATATGAGATGGTTAAACTAATAGCTCTATATTTGAATTGAGTAGTCATTTAACATACTAATATCTTACAACAATTATTATTTTGCTAGTTTAGTTTACTCACTTTAAGAGATTGGCTAGTGATAAAATATGTGTTTATCTTCAACGATGTTATAAGTCTTAATCTCCATAATGTAGGATATAGTAAATAAAATTATTTTAAATTTTTTAGTTGGGTGTTGAATTTGACTGGACTGAATATATGAATTAATCGATATTCTCGTAATCAAGATAGCTGACCGCTAAAAAAACACACTTCAACAACGAGATTTGAGCTTATCTGAAGATCATATTTGGGCCTGAGTGCTAAATTGGGCCTCTGAGTTCAAAGAAGTTGCAGTTCAATTTGTGTTAATACTAATGACTAAAATGCGACATCCTGGGCTTTAATGGGCCATGTTTGCAATTATTAATATATTTTCTGAAACTGAAACCTTAGTTTGGACCATAAATATTGGTAACATTACTACGTTTGTAGTAGGTTTTGGTGATTCCCTCAAACTTCGAAATTTCAATTCTTTTATATTATTTAATTTTGAATTTGGAAATTTCTCTTACTTTTTTTTTAATTAAAAGAAAACTATTCAATTTTGAAATTTCACTTATTTAGTGCATTGTAACCATATATGTGATTGATTTTGTATAAGGATGAAGAGAAAGAGGATTTTGTTTAACAATGATGATTTACTATGCAAAATTAAGATCAAAACTCCAAAACACAATTAATTAGACCATCTTGTTTGATTTTTCGCATCTCGTACAACTTTTATTTACTTTCGAATATCTAGTCAAGTTTGTACATGTATCTTGACTAATTACATGATATCTAGTTTGATATAAAAAACAAGCCATCCAAACTGCAATTAAGTAAATTTCATTATCAACCAATACTCAACAATCTGGGTTTAATTAGTGTTCCATTAAAATGCAAGTCATTCAATTCTCATGCTTGGAATTAAAATTTTACTATCAAATTTAGATTGTATTCATTTAATTATTCTAGTGCTTTTCGTTCCAAGTGAATAATTTGCTAAAAAATTTCATATTTCGCACTAGTACTATCTATATATGTATATAATTAGTAATTACTCCAAATCAATTCCTTTGCATACTATCTGTAATTTTTTTCAATTAATTATGGACAAGAAGTGAACAAATTAATTAAGAAACTTACACAATATATATACCAATGAAAATCAATCTATAAATGTATAAATTTATATAGCACTACTTCTCTTTATCTTTCCATTCCAACCCTATAAATCTACATGGAGAAAACCTAATCTTATACTCCGAAATGGTTTCAAGCTTAGGTGACCATACTTGCTCCTTAGACGACCCAACAAGCTGTTCATAATGCTTCTGCAACTCTGGAGTGCTACAAAGAAAACTGTTATTGGTAATGGACGTAGAGCTATCATGAGCATGAGTATTACCTTTTGTAATTAGCCTTGTGATAAACTCAGGCATGACCTTAATCAAAATTCTTCCATTTGAACCCTTCAAGTACTCAAAAGGACAATCACCAAATTTCATAGGCGACTTGTTATTATTAGCAGATGAAGAACCTAAGGCAGCAACCGAAGAAGCCGATAGCGTATTACAAGTAGCAAAACAATCAATGGGAAGAACAAAGTAGGTTTGGCCAGGCATTAGCTCATCATCTATGCCTAAAACCGGGACTCGATGACCGATGAAGAAAGAATCTGCATGACAAACCATTTTGTCAGGAAACTCAAACATGATCTCCCCTGCAATAATTCGTTTTCCTTTATGGATTCTTGTTGTTCCTTCCCAATAAATTAGTTTCACCCATGATTTAGGGTTTTGATGAAAACATGGATATACCACTGCATTTCCCATATTTATTTTCTTGATGATATTGAATAAGAAGATGATCAAGATGAAGATGAAGATGAAGATGAAGAGGAAGAGGAAGAAGAAAAGGTTGTGTTTGGATTTGGATTTGGATTATGGAAGAAAGAAGAAATAGTTGGGGTTATATACAAAGAAGAGAAATGGATATTGACTTGGATAAAGTCTATGTTTGTTTTACATACAAATTTAGGTTTGAGGCTGTATATAAAGTCGGTGGTCTGGTCAGCGATGCCGGCTTTGAAATCTCGTGATATGCCTCTTAAAAACACTACCTTTAGACTTCCAAACGCAAGTTGTGTCCAAGTCATCTTAACCTTAACTGTACCTTAATTATTGAAACCTAAAATACATGAATTTGTTTGTTTTAATTATTTTATTTGAAAAGGCAAAAAAAATTTAATGATGATTCTAAGAAACAACACGTTATGCATATTAATGAAAGGGATGCTTGAATCAATAATTCCAGCTTAACTGTTCACATTTGAATATCTACATGTTTTGATGTATATGCTTAATTATAATATTCTTTAATTTCAACTCATATAGTACTATACAGTTATTTCTCTAAGATTCTAAATTGGGATCATAATTAGCAAACTAATAATTAATGTCAGACACATTTCTTATTTCGAAGAAGAAGAAGATGACATTATACATAGAAAGACACCAAATTAATCAAAGTAAATCTTCTTAATTATTTTCTAAGTACCAAAAAAAATAAAAATGGAGAGTATTTCTTCTTGAATGAGAATATATGTACATAATTTACCACTTATGTTTATAATCATAAAAAATATTTTGCATATTCATGTGGACCTAGGAGATGAACTTTTATATATTATAACCCCTTGAAAAAGACATTATTCGAACAATTCAAAGATAATCATGCCTCAACTATATATATTATAATAAAAAAATTGAATGGGAGTCTCAAATTAATTTATTAAGTTACAATAAATATGATTTTTTAAAATTAAAAATTTTCTAAAATTAATAATTTATGTATTAAATATAACTGAAATCATGATCAACTATCGTAATAAATATTACAAACTTACATAGAAGCTTAACAAATATCCTTACATGTTTAGGACACCGATTAGAAAAATCTTATCTTATATTTATAAAAAAAAAAAAAAAAACTAAAAACAATTAAGTTGACACGAACTACACATGGCAGTTTCTTGTCATTTTTGTTTGTTTTATGGGCACATGAAACATAAGGTGCTTATGGAATTAATTACTAACAAATAACAACAATATAATATATACTCAACAACAAGTTTGCACAATGATATGAGACTTGAAAAATCATTTGTCGAATATTTATTTTTAATTTTGTCAAACCTTACACACTATTATGTAGTTGCAATCTGAATTAATTAAGATTTATTGATATTATTATTTTTCTATAAAAAAATTATCACAAAATTTTCTCTAGTGTGTATGATCTTTATTGTATGTGACAAAATATATATCTGACACAAAATAATAATATGGGCGCCTCTTTATTTTCTTGTTGTTTTAGGCATGTGACAAATATTAAAGCCACGGTTGGGGCCTTAAATTTTCTACTTCAATTGAATAGTCAAATTATATTTTCCAAGTTAAACAAAAGGTCAAAGACTTGGGGTGTGGTATGTCTTTTTTTATTGCATGTGCATAATAAAAAAAAAAAGATAGAAAATTAGTACAAAATATTAGACCTTGATAGTTGGTTCACATTTATTATTTTTTTATTATCAATTTGCTGACAAAAATACCCCTTTGACTTCTTCTGAAATTCAGAAGTACCCTTGGGTTGTTATATAATGAATTTATTGGCATTTAGATTTATGAATTTTATAAGTATACACAACAAAAAATATTATTCATCAAATAATATATTTCACGAGTTTCAAACTTACAATGCATCATGCCAATGAAAAAACTTATACAGTACTATCAAATTATTTAACATATCCTATAAATAATTATATATATATATTCTATAATCAAATGTGTCAATTAGATTTGTTCAATTCATTAAAAGAACAGTGTTATAAAAGGGTCTTTGAACATACGGGTAAGTAGGTGTGATGAAACTATTATATATTTATACAATAGTAGCTAATTAAAAGCTTAAAAGTCTAAAACACTTTTATCATTTATTTTTTTATATTGAGAGATTTTGATGTTCTTTTACAACAAAATTCAATTAAAAAGAATAAAATAATAATAATAACTACTCAATGTTCACACAATTATATTCTTCAAAAACATTAATTTTTTCTTAAGTGATCAGTTATCATATCTTATTAGCCTTTTTCTCATTCTTTTCTTATTCGTCTACATATATACTGGACTGATTCAATTAATAGAATTGGAAGGGAATTGATCATACAATTCTAAAATTTTGTTATGTTTAATTATTCAGTGTTAGGATGATTTAAATTCTTATTTTATGATAATAAAACATGTCATTTTCCAAAGGCAAAAATAATTGCTTAATTCAAAACACATATAAACAATGTCAATGTCAAGTGATTAATCCACTGCATACTATTCTTGTGCAAGTTGATTCATAGACAGCTGAGCTGAGCTACTGAGAGGGATGTAAAAGCAGTACTGTAGTTTTACACTTTAAAATTTAAGGAGATTCAACAAATACCAATCCTTCAGTCAAAGAAACAATAAAAGAAGAATAAGAAAGAGATTCATTATATATTCAATTTAATGTAACCAAAACGTTATCCATTATTAAATTTTTATGTCACTGACAAATATGATAACCACAAATAATCTAATGACACAATTTTAACATCAAAATTTTACTACAAGTTGCGTGATAGTTTACAAATAAAATTCAAGATCCACGTCTTCGTTATTATCTTCCAATATCGACATACAATGCTATTCTATATTTTTCCTAATTTTTTATTTTGTTTTTTTTAACCAAATTCTAATGTTATAAAGACCATACTAATATTTATCATGAGTTTATTAGTCAACATAATTATATTAGACATGTTGTAGTTATAAAGTAACAGTTTTTTTCGCTTTCAGAGAGAGATAGAGAAGAGTCCTGGAGTCAAATCCGGGAATTGAGAACCAAAAAAACATTAAACTCAAATATCATTCATTTTGAACTATATTTGCAGTGATATGAAATAATAAAATTTACTAGTTTTATTTATTTATTTTTATTGACAGTCCACTTGAATGAATCAACCCAAGCAATTTGTAGTGACAGATAACAACTATCCCACAATTTTCGACACAAAGAAATATAGAAAATGAAATAAAAAGACTCTTGACTCATTCAGTAGGATATGAAACAAAAACAAACAAATAAAAAACCTACAGCACTTGTACGGCCATGTTTATGATTTTGAGGTGCTTCTATGTCAATTTTTGTCTAAATGCTTTGCTAGTTCCAATTATTTCTTTTAATGGTCACACTCTCTAGTGTAAGGGATCAACTTGATATGAAGCTTACATTTTTTCTATTAGACGGGTATCCATACATTTATAAACAATGATAGAAAAATTAAATTGTTGGGCTAATGAAAATTAACATTTCAAACGTTTCTATTTCTCAATCTTTAAATGTTGGACACTAAATCTTACATCTCATCGTTAATAAATACGTATGACAAGATTAGTACATATAACTGAAAACAAAATAGGTGAGTTATAATATATAAGAGCATGTCATTTTTCAAAGGAAAATAATTGCCTAATTCAAAATGTATATAAACAATGTCAATGTCAAGTGATTAATCCACTGCATACTATTCCTTGTGCAAGTTGACTAATAGAGAATACAGCTGAGCTGAGGTGAGCTAAGTGAAAGTGAATTTAATGCAGTACTGCAATCCACAAATAATCTATCAATGACACAATTTTAACATGAGAATTTTACTCCAAGTCGCGTGATAGTTTACCAATTTGAGTTTAAAAAACTTAAAATAAATTCAAGATCCACGTCCTTCATTATTATCTTCAAATATCTGCATACATATACCATATTTATTCCAATGTCTATATTTTATTTTATTTTTACCAAATTCCAATGAATTTTTTTTTTCTAATCATGTAGTCATAAATATAAGGTAATCAAATTATTTTTTTCTTAGATAGGGGAGAATCTTGGTGTTGAACTCGAAATTAAAAATAAGGAAAAGTATGAGAGTCAAATATTGAGCTATGCTTGTTGTAATATCAAATATCATTATGTTTGAATGCTTGTTGTAATATTAAATAACAAAGTTTGCTACTTTTATTTTTTTATGCATAATTTTTATTGAAATTCCACTTGAATGAGTCACTGCAAGCAATTTGTAGTGATAACAACTATCCCACAATTTCCTACAAAAGGAAACACTAGAAATAAAAATAAAAAGACTGTTCAATGATTCAGTAGGATACCGGAAGGAAAAAAAAAAAAAAAACCTCTTGGTACACTTCGTATATGATTTTGTGGTGCTTCTATGCTCAATTTTTGTACAAGTGCTTTTCTGGTTTCGATTATTAACTTTTAATGGAATCTCACTAAATAATCGAATGGAAATCTCTAATCACACTTATATTAGAGAAATCAATTTGAAAAAAAACTTACACTTTTTATTATTATTATATTAGATGGATGTCATGAAAGAAAAATCAAATACCTTGGCCCATGAAGGTTGACAATTCAGACTATTTTATATCTCAATCCTTTAATGTTGGACCCAACAACTATCTCTCCTGCAACTAAAAAACCTCTTGGTACACTTCGTATATGATTTTGGGTGCTTCTATGTCAATTTTTGTATTGCTAGTTCCGATTATTAACTTTTAATAGAATCTCACTAAATAATCAAATGGAAATCTCTAATCACACCTATATTAGAGAGATCAATTTGATATAAAACTTATTTTTTTTTCCTTTTTATATTAGACGGGTGTCCATACATGAAAGAAAAATTAAATGACTTGGCCAAGATTAACAATTCAGACTTTTTATGTCTCAATCTTTTAATGTTGGACCCCAAATCTCACTTTTCATCATTAATAAACTTAGAAGAAAGGTTATGGTGCCATTGGGCCAACTGCCAAATAGAAATAAGTATTTCAGATTGGCCACACCAATAATACAATATAGACCAAGTCATAAACGGAAACTGAAAAATGTAGCAGCAGAGATTGAATCAATCTCGTGATGTCAAACAATATACAAGTAGTGTTAGCTGTGCCAACCGCACAAAGGGAACCCCTTGTTGCCCACCACATATTAGGTGCCTTGTCAAGCCTGCAGGCTGCAACTTGAGACCAATAAGCCAGTAATACCAACTAGCACAGGAACAACAGGAACCAGATGCAGTTTGCTTTTCAATGACTTTCTCAATAGCACATGAACAATATAGTGTCTTTTAATTAGCTTCCTTACCTCACAACTATCTCTCCTGCAACTTTGCTGACATCCACATCCATGTTATAGTGTATAGGACCGATTAGGTTTCACCTGAATTCAAGCAATTTGATTACCAAACTTGCAAATTTCTAATCGATAACAATGACTTCATTGATGTCCATTATTTCCTAGGATGAAATTGAAACCCTTATGAAGAGTATATTTAAGCAAAAATAAGGTAAAACATAAGTTGAGTGAAGCCAGAGCACCTTTAAGAATGCAAGATGCATCACATCATAAACCTTATAGAAAAAATGAACTAAATATATAGATTCTCCAGTAAAACTTCAGTTATTGCTAAAATTTCCTTCAAGAACATCATTCCAGAGAACCATTAAGGTAAAAGCATTAGTGTCCATGCTGATGTTCAGCAAATTATGGTTAGGGACAAAAGGTTTTGCATTTCTTGAGCATGCTTGAAATAATCCACTACTGGGTTCTATAACCTGAAAATCTTGACTGTCCTTAAAGCTGCTGGCATCCTTTGTTCCTTGAAAGGATGGCACATGCATCACAGATTAGGCAATATCACTCTCACCCACTACTGTAAACAAGTCATAGATTATTGTTACAACCGCAGAAAATCATAATAATAGTCAATGAACGTAAAAAAACAAACACGCAATGAAATTAGAAAGTAATTTTTTTGCCCAGTCTAACTTCACAAACACTATTCAGGAAGTATGTTCCAAACTTCCAAAGAATAAGGACAAAGAAAAGTCTACTGTCTTCTGAGGACTACCCATTCAAAATCACAAGACAATGTAAACAGAAAGTCAAAGAGATTACAAATGGATATTAAATTCTCAAGCATTCAAGAGTGCAATTGCAAGAAAGATAAGAGGAAACAATCTCTAAATGAGATAGAATAGAACTAGAAGTTTCGCAGGAGAAAAAAAGAATGCTGACTTTCAACTGCAATGACTTGTATATCTCTAAGGTCATAGGATTTCTGCTCTCTTGATAGCTCTCTGAATTAAGTGAATATGAGAGCAGTTGAACTTTCCAGTTTAATATTCTTAGTCAGAACATGCAAACATGAAAAGTATAACAAAATGAAAAATTTATGGATCTCATCTCATGTATAAGTAACCTCGCCTTCATAATGAGTGATTTATAACAGCTTATGCCCCAGTAGTAGACTCCAATCTCCAAGTTGTGCATCCTCTGATCAATCCAATTTCGTACTTTAATTTCTCTGATCACTTCTAGCTACTAATTCACATATGAGAGAATATATCATCACAGGACGCCAAGACCATAAATTAAGATGAGGCCAGTAAAAAGAACACATCCAACATTCATTTTATATCGTGGGTGCAGATAACGGCCCTACTTTGTCAAAACAGTGGCAATATTAATGTAGTTAGGATTTATCATCTGGCATGAATCTTCTTTGCAGCATTTCATCATGGAAGTCAAATGCCTCTTTCAGGTTGTCCTGAGTAACATATCCGTTCATCAATGATGTGTATGTTGATCTATCAGGATTGACACCTTTCTCAAACAACTTATGTAATACATTTGAGCCTCTCGAATTCTACATTCTCTAAAATATCCGCTAAGGATAGCATTGTACATGATAACATCAGGTTATTCTGTTTGTCCATTTTATTTACCAAGACCAAGACAAGCTTTGTCCATATTCCCTCCTTCACAAAACTATTAATCAAAGTATTATACGTGATACTAGCAGGAACAACTCCTCCCCAAAATCATCTTGCATAAGAACTCATCACCCTTCGACACATCAACCGACGGCAGTAGCCCTTTATAGCAGTGTTGAATGCAACGAGGGTGGATTTGTTATCTTTTTATTGTGCCCCACAAACTGAATGCCTCAGGTAAACGGAACAAACCACAAAATCCATTGATTAGAATACTAAATGAAATGTGGTTCAGGAAAATTTTCCTGGATATCATAAAACTCCATATCTCCTTAACTTTCTCTTGTTCACCTAATTTGTAGAAGCTATCAATCAGTGTGTTATAAGTCACTATGTCAGGCTTAAGGTTCCTCTAAATCATTGTCTGGAATAAGCTTATTGCTTTCTTCATATTTTCTTCCTTACAAATATCCATTAATGAGGGTTGTAAAAGTGTATAAATCATAGTAAATACTCCCTTTCCAACATCTCATTGAAGAGCTTCAGTGAGCATCTTCTCTATGTGCAATCCCTTCATATAGTATTGTTACGTACCACATCCATAACAAACCATGTTCTAACATTTCATTTCGCATCTTCAAAGCCTCTGACAAAATGTCATTTCTACAAAACCCATCTATAAGAACAGTATAGATCACAGTATCTAAAGTCAAGCCAGAAATCATCATATTCCTAAAAATGCACCAATGCCTGACCAGGATGTCCTTTCCTTGAGAACAGCCAAAGCTGACTAAATCAGGAACAACTCGACGGTGCAACATTTCATCAAAAACATTGTCAGCTTCAGTAACATTCTCCTTTCTACATCTCTCAACTAGCAGAGTAGCCAGAGCGCTATAAGTTGCAGTATCAGGACTCTCTCCGGTCATCAACATATCAGCCAAAACTTTATTCACTCTTCTTGCATAGTTTCCCTTTTTGCATAAACCAAGTGAAAAGGACAGATTGCAATCCTACACCCATCATTAAGCTCATTAATTCAAAGCTTCATCTACAAGCCCTTCCGTCAATGAGCATCGATAAGCTTATTGTAAGTAACACCATCGGGAAAAACACCCTTATGCATTTACCATTTTATTTAGTGTATAAAAACATTCATCCCCGTCCCACTTTTAAATTTTAACTTTCCCATGTCATATTTATCCAGCCAACCATGGCAAGTCCACCAAGAAGACTGCCACAAGCATTTTTTGAAACACACAAAAGTGAAAACCCCTTTAGAAAAAAAATATCTCGCCGTTGCCGGGGATCGAACCCGGGTCACCCGCGTGACAGGCGGGAATACTTACCACTATACTACAACGACAAATTGATGTTAACGAAGAATAATTATTGTAATATTTGGTAAAACAAAGCTACTCATCAAAAGATAAAAAGATAAGTATTATTCACGTTAACCAATAACCCACCTTGAAAATGTGTATGTGTTAGTCATTCTTTTTCAAAATAATGTAAACTTTTAGGTAATCTCCTTAACTAAATTAATGTAGATGCAATATACTTATATATATTGTACTATTTTAAGGTTTTTGGAATATATCATTTGATGGGTTCATATTTTATTAAAGAAAACTGTATGAAGTACAATTCTCATAATAAGTTGTAATATATTATAGACCTAGAACTATGTTGTTTTTTAAATTTCGAAATCAAATTATAAAATTTTGTTTCCATGGGAATATAATTTATATCTTGTTTATTTTCTTTTCCTTTCAATTTTAATATTTTATTTACTTTCTGCTTGATACATACAAAGTTATTGACAAAAGCATGTCAATTGTTCAAGTAATAAAATCTATTGGTGTTGTTTGATAATTTAATTTCAAGACCCACCTTAATTAAATATAAGAGCTTATAAAAGAAGAAGTGAGGATTACATATCATTATATAGTCTATAATTTATGATTTATCTATTGTTTTGATTATGCAAGATTATATCAGTTTTCAGTTTGATTTTGTAAGAATTTCTCACTTAATTTACCTTAACAATCAAATACTTTTACACTATCTATCTAACGAATCTCATTTTTTTGGTAAGACTACCGAGGGATAAAACTTTGTTACACATAAAAGGAAAATTAGATGATGAAATAATATGTTCTTGGAGATCAACTATGATGGTTTTAAAATTCGACTAATTATGCAAAGTGTTTTTATATATAAGAAGCAGAATATTTATAAAGATATATATTGCGTGCATGGATATGGTTAGACGTATTATTTTAATAAAAAAATTGTTATATTTTGTAAAATTGGGAAAAATCCAATCTTGACATTTTAAACAGGGCCTAAAACTAGTAAAAGTGTAAAACATGATCAAATTAAATTAATTACAAAATTATAGCAGATTTCATGGGTATATTGATAGATAATTGTCAGAAAAGGGAAAAAAAATTAAAAAAAAAGCACGGTTTATTTTCTTTTGAATTTTGATATTTATATTTGGGAATAAAAAAAATAGAGGAGACCACAATAAAATAGAGACAAAATTTGTTTTTTTGTTTTTTTGCTATTGGATTTTGTTTTTGATTGAATGAAACGAAAACCCAACTGTAAAAAGTTGATTGGAACAAGCAAATAGAAACAGAGTGTGAAATTTCCTCTGCCTCTCCACTACCACCAGAAGTTCCTCCCTCCCCTTCGTTTCTCTCTCCCTCTCCTTGGTTTTAGGTGTTAATCGGATGTAAAACTAAAACCCACATATACATATGTTCCATTTTGTTTTTCTCTGATCCTTTTGGCCTTTTGGGTCTCGTTTGTTTTGAGATTTTGAGAAGCAAGTAAAAACCCATCAATCTTAGACCGGAGAAGAATTCGTGAAATTCGTACACCATGGAAGGTATCGTAGTCTATTTTCAAACTCAGTTCTTGTCTGATAATTGGGTTTTCATTTTATGATAAATTATCGTGAATTGATTCGAATTTCATACATTGGGTTGTTTGATGGGAGTTGGAAAAGTGAACCCTTTGCATGCTCAAAGATTTTGTTGTAATGCTGAATCAGACACCCAGAATGTGAATTTAATGTTCTGTTTGAGGTGAAAACTTAGAAAAAATGAAAGAAAACAGAGGTTTGACTTGTAATGTTTAGCTTCCATAGTGAGCCACAATTGATGGAAATCTAATAATATATTTCTTCACATATTCTGTTATCGTACATTTTTCTTATAACCCATTTTCGCTGTCTAGATTTCTGATCTACTGTCTAAGTTGCATCTTTAAAACGCTTCTTCTTCTTTTTTTTGTTTTTCCTGGATTCTTTTGTTACATATGAAACTTGTCTAAGAATTCATATTAAGCATACCCTTTAAAATGTTTGGGATTGAAGATTGCACAAACTGGAAAAATCATGATCCCTAATGGTAGAATTTGTAATCTCAAAAGTAATGATTCTTTTTTCTTCCTCAATTTTATTTGTGGCTTAGTTATCTCCAAAAAAAATATAAAAGGCTGTATGGGGATTAGTAGTCTTAAAAGAATCAGCAAATCTGGTTAACTAATTAATTTATAGAATTAAACTAGATGAGCATGTCCGGAAATGTTAAACTGAAAACCTTAAGTTAAATATATCACGAATGGCGGTAAAAAGTCGATGAGGGTATCTAATGTTCTCAACTAAACTGCTTGTGTATATTTCAAGCTCTATCATGGCCAGCATTTTTGGAAGCACTATGCAATTTTCAACTTAGCTGTAAAAGTTATCATTCCTGACTATTACAAATTATATAACTACGAGCCAAGTTTCTGAGTGGTATATTAGTGTCTTATATAGAAGCATATCCTATCTACTCGTTTCCTCTGTATAATATTTTGCTATAGTTGGTAAACACTGTGTCTCAGAGCTTTAGTATGCCAACGGCAGAACTATGGAGCGTTATCTGGTACTTGTAAGGTAGTTTATTTATTTTTTTTTCAATGAACATGGTGTTATGTTCTTAAAGTCATAACTGGTATAGATAAGGTTTACCTGGTATGATAAACATCAATTATGTAATGATAGCTCAGAGAATCCATGGATGGGTCAAAGGTTCCTCCTGGTTATGATGGTTGTGTGTGGCAGTGGTAGTAACTAGCGAGAATCGTGTTTGGAGCTATATAATTGAAAGTTAGACGGGCTGTGCTTGTGTTAGCTGCAGTTAAAATGTTAAGAAGTGTGTGTAGAATTAAGTTGCTAGTGCCATCAATTTACAATTAAATGCCAGACATTGGTTGTTTTATTTGGCTTTTATGTGATTCAATCAAAGACTATTTAAGGATGACTCTTGTTTGTATAAATTGTAATAAATGAGAAGAATGTCAACTCTCAACTAGCAGAAACATATTGATTAGAGATTTGTTGTCATCATACTTCCCATTCTTTATGGTTGCTGCAGAGTGGATAGTGCTCTTTGAGAGTTACTTGGATTCTGGTAGATAATAAGTAATTGTAATTCTAAATTGCTGGCCTTTGAACAAGAATTATTTTTCATGTTGTGTGTTTATGTATATTTAATGCACTTTGTGAAGGAGAATCATTTCAATAAAAAAGATTCATGTAGCTGATCAAGTAGTGGGGTGAAAGTTCCTTAATGTTGAGTGCTTCTTTTGATGAACATATTCTGATGTTAACCAGTCCTAGTAGCTGACATATGTTTTCTAGTAGATGTATCTTTATGCCAATATTAATTATAATCACATTAGTTGATGTTCTTAGCTTCTCCATTTCTATTGATGTTCAGAAACAAGTGAAATGCATTCTGAAGAGAATAAAGTTTCTATAGAGAAAAGCAAGAAAAGAAGGCTCAAAACACCAGCTCAGGTGGAGGCCTTAGAGAAATTTTATAATGGTACGAGTATTTCTGTGCATATATTATTTTAATGAGTGTTGCTAAGTGCTAACTTTTGAGGAACATGTTTGGCATTTCCAGAGCACAAATATCCCACAGAGGAAATGAGATTAGAAGTTGCTGAGGAGTTAGGACTGACAGAAAAGCAGATATCTGGATGGTTTTGCCACAGAAGGTTAAAAGATAAAAGATTGTTGAGAGAGGAAATGTGTGTTAATGGCCGACAAGATCGTTCAAGTGGTGTCATCCAGGATCATGGCAGTGGACCTGGGCAAGACTCATGTGGAAGCACTAAACATGGCGATTATAGGCATATTGATCCAAGAGAAGTAGAAAGTCGAGGCCTCTCTGGCTATGATGTTCCAGCTACTGATATGACCTATGAGCATAGGAGTCTTTACACAGAAAACAATAGTGGAACGGATAATACATCTTCGGAAAGTAGCTCATCTTTACAAGATAGGTTGTTTTCTCAAAGTCAGGATCCATATGATGCCGAGCCTTCTAGATACTCAAGACATAGTGGTGTTTTGCCGCTTATAAATCCCAAGGGCCCTATCAACACGGGATATAAACCCTCGGGATATTTGAAGGTGAAGGGTGAGATTGAAAATGCTGCTATAACTGCAGTTAAGAAGCAATTAGGGCTCAATTATCGGGAGGATGGTCCACCTCTTGGTGTAGAATTTGATCCACTTCCCCCCGGTGCATTTGAGTCCCCAGTTGCAGATCCAGTCCGTGGTAAGTTGTACAATTTATACTTCCTTCACATTTATCTGAGTCCCATAGTCCCTTTCAATTGGTTCTGCAAGAACTACCCTTATTATTTTCCCATTCATTTGGTTCTGCTGGAACTACCTGATTATTTGACTAAAGTAGTTTCATTTCTTATTCACATTCAACATATATCGCTTATATACATCACATTCGTGAAGATTCGTATTGTCCATACTATTTGTCATAGCAACTGATGACTGTCTGGAGTCATTGCATTTTTTTTTCCCCGGATTTTTTGGCCTGAGGTTGAATATTTCATTTTAATACTAGGATATTGACAACATACTCTAATAGCTTTAGGTCATTAGTGTTCGTTTTTCCTTTTTTCTTTCCTGAATGGAAGTATGGTAGAAGAATATTGGACCAAAAGTTTCCCGGGAGCTCACTTCATAAGCATCATAGAACCACACTATATCTTCAACTCCTGAGGGTTATGTCCTCTAGTCTCAGTTTCATGTACTATTTCTTTAGTCTTGTAAGTACTAGATTCTCACAAGTCTTTTCAACTCTCTTTTGATGATTGGTATGGCAGAACCACGCTATGTTGCCAATCCTGTTGTTCCCAGTTCTCCAGACATTGCTGCAGGGAGGAGGCAACCCAACCTTAGCTCCGTAAGTGGAGTTTCCTTGCATTCTTGTATTTTGATATGCCTGGGTTGTAATAAACTATTTATACTGTTTACATGTTTGATTCCCATCATGGAGGTGGTTGCGTAGAGACCAGGTAATTATTTTATTATGTTCATACCATATAAAGTTCAGCCTGAAAAGAAACTAAATAATACCAATTGGTATTCCTGACCTGTGATTCTGGAAATCCACATGGTTCTTTGTTTTTTCTATTTATTTATTTCAGGTGTGTGAATTTGAATAAAATTCCTTATCTGTTACAATGACTTAAATCCCGTCTCTGTGACTCTGATCCTTGCCCTTCCACCACCTTCATTGATCCATATTTACATCTGGCTACCAAAATTATTTCTGCCTATTTCGCACCCAGAAGAAAAAAAAGGAGAGAGAAATAAAATAGTGAAAGTTCCAGCACTGCTGGCCTGTGGGCTCCAAAATTTTCATGCATAAAATAGGAAATATCATTCCTTGTAAACTCCATCTTAGGACTTCTCTCCTTGGTCTAGAGGGGAAGAACTGAAAAAAGAAAATATGCAGGAAACTTCATCCGGATACGTTTCTCTCGGCCTTATTCACCAGAAGAAGGTTCTTACAGTTGATCAGTAGAGCTGCTTTTTTTCATCATAAACTCAAATAAGTATTGCTTGAACACACGGAGTTGTGCTGAAGCTGAACTCTGCTGTTTTCTCTTTGTATTAAGATTTATCATAGAATAACTTTCAGTGATGTTGACACTGTTTATATCATCCTTCTTTTATGATATATTAATAACAATATGCCATTCCCCCTCCTTTTCTCATGTCCATGCAGAGATATCATTTGTATAATTCCAGGTTTAGTTCCCAGGATCCATATATAGAAGGGGCAGACCTTAGCACCATGCATGACTCTGATTTCCAGGACAAGAAATCCCGCCAGCTTATAAAGCCAAGGTCAACTTTTCACAATTTTACCAATACTTTACCTGGCAGGACTTCTTCGTTGCATATGTATGAGGATTCTACTGGAGAAGCGTCTGTTTATAATAACAACACGAATCATAGATTGAGCTCTAAGCATGGCGCTGAGGGAATGAGATCTGATTCTGCTTCTATCCATGCTGGTCTCTATGGAGGGAAAACATCCATTGAGCATATGGAGGAGCCTCCGTTTCATGGCTATGATAACTTCAACCCAAAGACTGTCCTGAGCAGTGAATACTTGAAAAACAAGTCTTCAAATGTGATGCTTAAGCATCATGATTCTGTTGATACTGATCGGAGAGGGCTATCTACAAGAATGGAAAAGGTCCAATCCAGATATTATGGTTTCTGCAGCATACATTCTCCATATGCAACCCTCAAGTATTTTTTAGTGTACTGCTTTAATTAATTTTTTATTGGTCACAAATGATCAGGAGGAGAATATTGATGAAGAGTATCATGAATCAGTTAGAGTAAGGATGCATCCAACAACTGAAAGCACGGTGGGTTAGGGCACTCGTTGTGCAGTGCTCTGCTTTCCTAATTGACTCCCCTCCTCCTCTTTATGTACTTAAGTGTTCTTCTTTTTATTTCCTTGCTTCTGTACGTTATCAATGTAGGTTGCAAAACGAATGAGAGTTGATCCATCTCATAGTGAGTATGTGAAACAAGCACCCAGTTTTCAGATGCCATCACGAAAAAATCGGAGGTGGGCATTTATTTCTTTGGTTTTGATTGTATGTCTAAGATTACATTTGTGCTTGAGTTCTCACATATCTATGCATACATATCCACACGGGTGCTTGTGTTCCTAGTTGCTATTTAATTTGATGGTCTTGGTGTAGAGTACTTGCTAGGGCATCCATTTGTTATTGAAATCTAATAAGTTCTTGAATGCATGATCTTCACCTCCTTGGGTAAAAATAATAGAAAGCTTTCCTTCTGTTGTCTGTTGAGCTAATAGTAACAATGTCACGGGGGTGCAAATAAGTCAAAGCAGGGCTATGTTTGAGTTTGACTAGTCTAGAAAACGAACCAATGAGCCAAGCTCAAGACCATGCTTCATTAGGCTGTAAGCTTATGAGCTTTTTAAGTATACAAAAAAAAAATAATAATAATAATTTCAGTTTACTGGTGGTTACATATTTATGTTTTAATATTTGATGTGATTGTGACATAATATATCATGTAGACCTGCTGCAGAGATGCCATCTAGCTTTAGTGAGGATGAAACTGCAGACGCCAGTTCTTCACTGGACTGAGAAGCCAGCTACTTGCTGCTGGATGGTAGAAAGTTTGAAAGTTTTCTCAAGGCTATGGACATGTACAGTTTTAAAGAATAGAGAAGGTTATTTGCTTAGCAACAATGGAGCACACTCAGTAACAGCAAAAATTGCCAAATTGCGGCAATAGCTTTTTTCATTTGTGGTGCTCTCCTGTCTGGATTTTGTACAAAAACAGTTGTGTTTTCATGTTATGATGTAAATCTGAATTCTCCCGGAGTTTCTTCACACTCTGGAAGAATTATTTTCTTCTTATGTTATTTTTTTCGAATATTTAATCCTATTTTTTTCCTTTCATTTTCTGTCTGAGATGTCAATTTAGCATTTCCTTTTTAGCCTCTTGAACTAAAATCTCGTTCATTATTAGAGGGTTAATTGATTAAGTTTATTTTGGTGAAAATTATTTGATAAATGTAGTTTTTATTATCTATAGTTCAAGTTATTAAACAACTAAAGATTTGTTTTTTTTTTTTTTCTCTTCTTTTTGCATCAATAAATATAGGAGGATTTTTCAAGTTTGAACCTGACTTGAGGGAAGGAAAGATGCTTAAACTTAAACATGTATGACTGTATTTGACTAACAAAACAGTTAAATTTATATTAGTTAAATATTAAAAACTTACTATTTTAAACAGTACTTATAAAAAAGATAATGAGTAATGCTATATATATATAAATAATTTTTTTTTTTTAAAATTACTTATAAGTGTGATAAAATTATTTACATATTTTAAGTACTTTTGTATTCTGTACTCATTAGTGATTTTTTTATTTATAAATAATATGAAAATAAAAAGTCAATGGGATGAAAAGAATGTTACCAAAAGAAAAGGAAGGAAAGGAAAAATAAAAAAGAAAAAGAAAATTGAAGTTCAGCAACGGACCGCAGGAAAATACACATCTGTCTCGAGTTCAGAAGACATAAACCCCAGTTTCATTTCTCAGTCTGAATTCTGAAGCCCTATCGTCTTTCTCTCTCTATTTTCAGCCATGAGAGGCCTTATTTCGAGCTCTAAGCTCTTTGCTACCACCACACGGATCTTTAGGGCAAAACAATTCGGGCAATCGAATCGAATGTATAGCTTGATACCAATGGTGATAGAGCACTCATCCAGAGGAGAAAGGGCATATGACATTTTCTCTCGGCTTCTCAAAGAGCGGATTGTTTGCATTAACGGACCCATTTCTGATGACACTGCCCACGTTGTTGTTGCTCAGTTACTATACCTTGAATCTGAGAATCCCTCCAAGCCCATCTACATGTATCTCAATTCCCCTGGCGGCGCTGTCACTGCAGGTCTCTCTTTCTCTTACTCCGAAAAAAGAAAAAAATTGAGATTTTTTTTGTTTCTTAAGCTGGTTTCATAGCTATCCAAAGTGAAGTGAATTCAATTGAATTTATTGTTTAACATCTACTTCCTTCTAATGCCCAGACTTGGAGACATAATTTTTTATTTTTTTTCCTGGTATTGGTAGTATCAGATTGTTAAATTGGAAAGTTGAGTTTGTGGCTTTGTGCTAAGTGCTACTGCTAACTAAGTTATGGCTAATTAGATAAGTGACGATTTGCTGTGTTGAAAAACATTCATAAAAGCCAGTACATAGTGTCTTTTACAATCTGCTTTTGGTTTTTGCATAAAAATTAGTGTTTTTGAGGTGCCACTTCTTTTGCAATTCGTTTTAGAGTTGAAATGCAAGTACATGTATTGTCATCTGTATTGGATTTCCCTTTTCGTCTGATGTCTTTTTCTTCAAATTCCATGTCATAGAAAAAGAGTACATACATTATTGGATAGAAAGCTTCTAATCATCTGAAAGGCGTATTCCATATTAAGCTATTTTTAATTATTTTTTACATACATATAAACGAACTACAGTTCGCCTCGTACATTTCCAACTTTGCATGTAACCTTACTTTGAGATACATGTCATGTCTCAAAATGCTCCTAACTATACTTGATTATAAGTATTGCTGCGTATTAGGTAAGAAACACACTCTGTACTGGCAAAGATATAGAATTATTTTTGTTGAGGCACAATAACAATGAACTTAATAGGGATGTCATATAATTTTGATGGGCTCGAGCAGTAGAATCTGTATAATCTACTTCCGGAAGTACGCCTGACAGTATGATTTTTCCCATGTCTTTGCAGTTTGCAAGTCTTAATTTTACTTCTACTTATAAAGAACCTTGTCTTAAGTTTATTTTAGTTAAATATTAACTTAAAGAGTATAGATGGCTGTGATTCAGTAATGATCTAGTTTCTTTATTGTACCTGCGTTACTATTTGTATAATGATATCTGATCATCATTTGAATGGTCTTGATGTATCATCATCTATAATGCATATATTGCAAGTAATCCTTATTTATTAGTTATTTAATTGGTCAGATTCTTTTCTTACATTCATCAATTTTTATGGCATATAGGTCTTGCAATTTATGATACCATGCAGTATATCCGGTCTCCCATCAATACAATCTGTTTGGGTCAAGCTGCTTCCATGGGTTCTCTCCTATTGGCTGCAGGTGCTAAAGGTGAGAGGCGATCTCTTCCAAATGCAACAATAATGGTTCACCAGCCTTCAGGTGGGTATAGTGGGCAGGCAAAGGATATTAGTATCCATACAAAGCAGATTGTTCGAGTTTGGGATTCATTGAATGCATTGTATGCAAAGCATACGGGGCAATCAATAGAGATAATTCAGAAGAATATGGATAGGGATTATTTTATGACACCAGAAGAGGCAAAGGAGTTTGGAATAATAGATGAGGTAATTGATCAAAGACCAATGGCTCTGGTGACTGATGCTGTTGCCAGTGAAGGCAAAGATAAAGGTTCAAATTAAGATTGAATGGTAAGATTCAACTGAGGGGTTGTTGTTGGTTTTGGTTTCATGTTTTCATTCATAAATTTATGTGGAAGTTGCTATTGATCTCTTGGATTTGACATGATTCTTATCCTTTTTTCTTCAGAATTGTCTGTATATTCATTTTAATTTTCTTTTAATTTTTGGTTCATTTTCAGTTTATGGATATCATGTTTGGTAATTCTCGTCTTTAAGGTTCTAATTATTGTCAAGGATTTCTAGGTATCAGATGACTGTTTCTCTTGCAGATTCTTATTTTTTATATATTTGACTGCTGACTATGAAAAAAAATAAATTACAGAGTCTGTTTGGATAGTATGGTACCCTCTATCTGCATGTCTTGGATATTTACAATTGTTTTTTTATCCTTTTCCATGAAGGTCCTCGTTAGAAGTATGTTAAAAAGACAATTCTGTAAGTGGATATCTTTAATTAGGTTAGGCATGGATACAAATGGGATCATTTATATGCACAGGAAGGCTAAGTTCTCATCCATGTTTTAATATTGATTTCCCACCCCCGTTTCCGTTAAATGAATCAGAGTATCTTTGTTATTCCATAATTTACCTGAATTGAGGACTTAGAGAACAGAGGGGAAGTGAAAAGAAAAGAAGGAAAAGGATTTGAGTGATAGGTGATTTTGGAGAAGCACAATGCTGGTAAACTCTCAGGTCAGACCTCTGGATTGGTGTTGCAGTTCTTTGGTTTCATTGCAATCATGTCAGTTTTCATCGAGGGTTGACATTTGGGCTTAGCTATGATCTGTTCTGAATTCTGATAATTGATATATGTGTCAAATACAGATGATTTGTGTATGTCTGGTGGAGAAGTGGACTAAATTATTTTAATTTTCTCACATTTGAAAATCATATAGATGGTCCAGGTATAAGTGTTTAGGTGAGGGTTGGTTGGGTTTTCCATTTGCAACCACCAGTGGTGGCTGTGACATTCTGTCATTCTGGTATCAGAGCAATGTTTATAAATTCTTCAGGCTTCCATTCCAGGAGTATGCATGTGTCGTAAATTGCAAGGTAACAAGGTTCATTACCATTGCTAGAGCTCCAAGTGTCTGTGACTGACCTCAGGTCCATTAGGATGTCCTACTAGGGCCAATGTAATGGCAAATGCTTTTGCCTCTTGTTATTGTATACACCTATTTGCATGCATTATTAACTAGGTTATTATTCTCATATGACTGCTTTGAACTTCATATTTTAACCACAATATATTCCTTACAAATTCTATAATATACCTCCACATTGTAGGTCATATTTCAATAGGGTTGGTCAAAAAGTTTCTAATCCTTTTCTGAAGTTCCCAGGAAAAGAAAAGTGTTTGCTAAAGAACTTCTTGATCTGCATTTGGTTCCATTCTTGTATTTTTACTCACTTCTTATAATATCAGTAATTCAAAGTGCAAGTTACTAGCTAATACAGTTAATTATACTATTCTTTATCTTCTACACATGCTTTATCTGTTGTAGTGTTGTGTTATCTTCCCTAACTTGTAGTGTCTTCTTGAAACCCAAGAATAGTAGCTAAATCACCATCTGTACTATTTGCCAACATCCCAACCAGTCCAAGCATAACCTTAAACTCAACCTCCAGCAACACAACATGGAAATCTTGGTTGGTTTATCTGGCACGCGACAGGTCTAACCCTGCTGTCATTGTGTCCAACCTTTTTCGATAGGAAATCCCCTTCACCAAGTTCTCCAGAGTATGTACGTGGATCATAGGAACCGTCAGAAGGTGTGGTAGTGTGATAATGTCCCCAGTTTCTCAGTCTGAGTAGAAGATCAGCTTATGTTGAGCTCTTCCATTTTTTTGTAGCAATTCCTATTAGAAGAAGAATGTTGAAGAAATTGAAGAAGCCAAAAAAATAAAAATAAATACTAGAGATAGAGCTGCATAGCCTTTCCTGGCCTGGCAGGCAAGCCTGGTTCTTAATTTTTGTTTCCTAGTTGCTGAACGCATACTGCGAGCTTGGTGGGCCGTTTCCAGTGGAAGCCCAAACTATCATCCTTTTTGGGGCCCAAAGTTTGTGCAGTTCATTCAAAAATTCGATGTCTTTTCTTTTATTTAAAAATTTTAAATTGGAATAGTGCCTTATTAGATTAGAATTCCATGTAACTAAATATTAAAGGGGTTAGCTTTGTAGTGAGGAATCTGAAGAGATTGTGATGAGACTATGAGAAGTCAAATCCTTTTCAATTTTCCAATGAATGGTTTCTCTTTTAGCATTGATTATTCCTAATCTTTGAGAGCTATAGATAAGCATATTGCAGAATAAAATGAATCAATTTTTGGACAAAATGGAAAGGAAAAAAGGCCAAAACGTGCTGCTAACAACAATATTGAGTGAATGGGATATCTCTCCAAAATTTGGCATATGAACTTTTTTGAAGTTTGTTCAAGTCTATTGGAATAAAGATTGAAGGTTCACTTCAATTTGAGTTAATAATAGGTATTTTTTTTGTGTGGAGCTACGGCTTTTTGGGGTAAGGTCTTTTTTCCCGTGTGGTGAGATAGAGACTATAGAATTGTGAGGACCACTTGGGCAAAAGGGGACCATAAATTCTCTGAATTGTGGCTAACCCACTTTTCTAAAAAGTGCACCACTATGGTGTTGGTCTCAATCAGTAAGGGTTGGAAAGACATAATCCCCCCTTGTTAAGGGCATCATGGGTTTTTGTGAACTCAACTCCATTATGCACATGGTTTTTGGTTTCTACATCACTAAATTTTAGAGTTTGGGTGTCTCAATTATCAATTGCCAACATAATTTAGTTCTGAGATTATATTTAATTATTCCATTTTTGTATACTTTTTTCATATTGTGATATAAAAGACATAAACTAGTAGTAATTTTGAAATAAAGTATAACATTATATCAATTGCCAACATAATTTAGTTCTGAGATTATATTTAATTATTCCATTTTTGTATACTTTTTTCATATTGTGATATAAAAGACATAAACTAGTAGTAATTTTGAAATAAAGTATAACATTATAGCATGATAATTAACTTGGAGTTAAATTTCTAATTTTTTTGTTCTTATAATTTATTTAAGTAAAAAAATAAAATTTTAACTTATTCACAAAATTACAACAAAAAATTTATCATTTCACAATTCATGTAACCTAATTTTTATAATCACAATATATTTAAACTAACTTACTTTGAACTGTGAAAAGATAATACCACTAACTAACGTAACTTGCTCTCATGACACACTAGATGAGTAAAATGTTATTATTTGTACCTGCTTGTTTTAACTTAAACTTTTAGAAAAGTTTGCTGCATAAAAGTGTTTTTGGACTTGTATAATTCTAAAGACTGAAGATAGAAATAGAATTATTCTTAAATAGAAAACAAAGCAAGGTAAAATAAATTTTAATTTAGATAAATATATCTATAATATTTATTATATTTCAACATATAACTTTATTTTAATTTATGTATATAATCAAATAATTTAAATTAACAAAAATAAATATATGTTATTATTATTTATATATCAAAAGTATTTAGAAAAAAATATTTCAAAACGAATCTATTTTAGAAATAATTTTAATACTCAATATCTCTTTTAAAAAATTCATCAATAATTTTTTATATCTAACAATATTTTTTACATTAATTCATCTAAATAATTTTTAAATTTTTTTTGGGGGCTCTTTTTAAACAAGTAAACTTGAAAAGTACTTTTATTTATAATGTTTTTAAGCACAATTTAATCAAAGAGACTAATTAAAGAGATACCTGTTAGTTTAGTTTGTAAAATTTATTAGCTTTGTCTCAAGAGTTGCTTGGAAGTGGAGAATAACTATTCCAACTTTGTAATCTTATTTCAATTTTCTTTGTTATCAAAAATAATTTGAATTTTACATTTTTCCTTGAGTGATAATATTATATATAGAAATTAATAGATATTCTAAAGATATTTATTAATATGTAATAAATATGATTTTAATTTTTTTTTTTTGAAATAACAATTTATAGAATCTTAATCAATACATTTAGAACAATCATTATAAAAATATTAAAAATTAAATATCACCTATATAAAACCAGTTTTGTGTAATTATCCAAAAAGAAGTAGATAGCTGTGGTCGGTGGATAGAAATGGAAGACATACTTCGTTATGACTCGAAACAGTTCCATCCGATGGACACTGAATTATTCAAATATTTATTTATCTTTAATTGGTCAATTCCATTTTTTTTTTTTTTTTTTACATCAACCAAAAAATTATAATATGAAAAAGCTTAGTGTCAAAATTGAAAATTGAGGTAATATAATGGGCATTATACTATAGCCCTCCACTTTTCTATTTTCTTATTTTGATTTCTGTTTTGAGCTCTCAGTCTCTCAGCCATAGTCGACAGTAATTTTTTTTACTTTTTATAGTTTCTCTCTCCCTCTTCCCCTATCTCTCTCTATATTTCCTGCAACTGCAAATGAGAATCAGATCATAGTTTCCTAGATTTTTTACCAAAATTTCCCGCACTTTCTCTCTCCGATTCTCTCTCAGACACTCACCTCGAGCTCAGCGACACCTTAATCACCGGATTTGGTGGAGTTTTCCCTCATTTTGCGATCGGTTATCATTTCTAAACCTAACAGGTACTGTTCTCGGAGTTCACGGTGGAGCACACTTCATTGCTATTACTTGACGAACTGACTTGATTGGCAGATACTGCAATTCTAGAACTGTAATTGAACAAATTGGAGCTTAGCTGAATGTTTGTCATGGTTGATTTGGGGGCTGGTGAAGATTTTGTGCTGACTGAGTGTGTCAATTTCAGTTGTGATAGGGGTTTGAAGGAGTTCTTGGATGCATTGATGAATGGATTGTATAGGTTTTGAGAATGGGTGAATGCGAGGTTAGTGTTTAGGTATTTGAATCGACGGAGAAGGGCGTTGTTTTGTAATGTCGCGGACGGATAGGATGACTTCGGATCTTAACAGAACTGGCACGGTGGAAAGGGACATCGAGCAGGTATATTACGCTTGTTCATTTCTTTAGAAACTTGCTCTAATTAGGTTGGTGGTTTAATATTTTCATTCATAGGCCAGAAGATTTTGATACTAAGCTTATAATTGAATTGTTTGTTTATAGTAATGTATAAAAAAACTGTAAATGATGTTGGTTCTTTAGGAGTATGGTTCTCACTTCTCAGTAAACAATAACGGGCATATGTTCTGAAAATTACCCTTATTTGGATTACCATAGTGAACAAGTGGAATTATTAATGATGCGTCAATCAGATGTAAAATTGAATAAGCATTAATTCATCTTTCTTTTTGGAGGGAGCGGGGGGCTTTGATTGAGTTCCTTGTTATTTTAGGATTAGATGATTCCTTTGCTACCTTATAATATTTTATTAAATCACAAACTTAATGCTAGTGTCAGATATAACTGTTGGGATATTAATTGAGTGTTGTTGATTTTGTGAATTTAATTTGTGACTTGGAGATGAAGGAAGAATTAAATAAACGGATGATCTATGTGAAATTTTTTTTGATAAATTTCTATACATGTTACTGGTATTGGGGTTAATTAACATTACATTTATCTATTGAATTTCAAGTGCCAGATGGAGGAGCATCAGCTCATGTCAATATAGAAAGTCACCTGTTGCATACTAGCTTAGATGCTGCACTTAACTTTGGATTATATACACCCAAGAGTTAGGCTCCTGTTAATATTTAATACTAACATAGCTGAGGAGAAGACTTATATACTGAATTTCTTGCCACTGTTAGTGCTTGAAAAACAATAACTTAATGGATACAATTTTATTTTTTTGCTTATAGCCTCCTATTTTTCTCAAGGATCCTTTTGTAGAATCAATTTATTGAATGTTTCCCAATGTCTATGATCTGATATGAATATCCTTAATTTCTTATATTCCTGATAAGTTATACAAGTAGGACAGTTGCAGAATAGTGAGAACTCTGACATAGTTGTGTGAAAGAGAAGATGAAAATAAATATTTTTCAGAAGTTGTTCAATGATGTGAGCTTGAATGGTCACTTCCTATGAAGCATGGATTCGTACATAACATAGCCGTACCAGTGTCGGATATGTATCCGACACGGATATGGCTATGATATGTCCGGATACGTATCCTATACGTATCAAAAATTAAAAAGAATTATTTAATTTTTTTAATTTAAGATACGGCTGAGATACAGCTAAGCATTACAAAAATATGGCTAAGATACGGCTGAGCATGACCAAATACGGCTGCTGGTTTTGAAAATCAGAGAGTTTCAGAAGGATCGGCTATGGTTACCTTCTCAAATCAGCCAAGCATCAGAGAGAGATCTAGAGGCAGGCATTTCCCTCTTCCTCTTTCGAATTCCCTTTAATTCTCAGGTGATTGGAGCTGATTTTAGTGGGAGACAGCAGCTGCTCTCTTTGTACACACAAACCATATCTAAAGCGGCCAAATACCTTTCTCGTTTCTGGTCTTTCTTTTCCTCTTGGTCTTTCTTTTCGTCTTTGGATAACAGGCTATGTTTCTTGGGTTTATACGTTAGATGGGTTTTTCTTTGGACCATCTAGTTAATTGGCCTTTTCTTTTTCCTATGAGAAAATATTGATGTGGGAATTTAAGTGTTTACTTCTTGTCCCATAAAAAAAAAAGCTTTTAATATGTGATTTATAAATTTTATTTCATTTATTTTGTTATTTATATATATATGATTTTTCTCAAAACATAATTGTATTTATAATTATTATTGATGCTCTTAATTTTAATCTTAAATTATTTATAAATATTTTTATAATAATAAATACTTTAAAAAAATATTTAATTAGCCGTATTCGAGACGTATATTATCTTTGTTTTTAAAAAAGTCATCGTATACACGTATCATATCTAATACCGTATACATATCCATGCTTCATAGGTCACTTCATAATAGCTCCATGTTGTGCGTGATATTGTTATTTTTGCAAGTGACATTGTGATTAAACGACGTGACACACTTACACATGTATGTGTTTGTAATATGTTTGAGAAGCACGGAGAACAGAGACAGACCCTGCGTCACAAGACTGGATTGGACACAACAACACTGCAAAGATTAATAAAAAAAGTTCCTACCATTTACAATTATGTGTGGTGTGTTTGACAGACACGGCATGATGCCACTAATTAGAAGTGTCCATGTTTCACCGGATAACAGTGATTCAAAAGATTGTACTGCTTACCTTTGTTGTGCTCTTTGAAAACTTCTGAAACCATTGCTCACCGAGATGATCTGGTTATCCAGAGGACACCAACCATACTGTGAACAATAACCAACTCCAGTTAAAATGCGCACGAAAAAGAAAAATGGAAAAGAAACTTAAAAGATTCTTGTGATCGTATTGATTGATGTCATATTACCGAATAAGAAAGGAAGACAGGGTCAACTTGTTTAATCCCAATCTTTTCCTTTTGGAGGGAGCTTCCCCTTATAATTGTTTTATGATGAAGATAATCTGTGTGTAAAGGGCATTATTGCTACTTAATTGATCAATAAAACATAACAAAGCTGACTTTTGTTTGGACTTTGTACAGTACTTTCACAGCGTATATAAGATAAGTAGTTGTTCTGAGTCATTTAGATATGCTAGTACCATATTCAATTTTCTAATTCCTTTTGTGACCTTAGTATTTTTCCATCTGATAACATGCTGAATATGATAACTTATGTTGTTTCCTGATATTTGCTGCAGGCCATTACTGCTCTAAAGAAAGGGGCTTGTTTGCTCAAGTATGGGAGAAGGGGGAAGCCCAAGTTTTGCCCCTTCCGCCTTTCCAATGTGAGATTTTTGTCCTTTTCCCCACATATGGATTTAACTTTTGACAAGATTATTTCCATTTATTAGTTAAGATGTGCATTACCTTTTCTCTCCCTGTTTTCATCTCTTCTGTTAAAATATGATCCTTAGCTTATCTTGGAAAAACTTTGTTGACTTGGCTTTCCAATTCCTTTCAAAACTACCTTGCCTGAAAGATACATCTTTTCATAATATCAGTAATATAATGTTCTTAGAAAAAAAGTGCGTACACAGGAAAGATGTGTTCGGCAGGGGGGCGGGATCTTAATGGGCAAACGGAATCAGTGATAGATGAAGAATCTGAAAGAATTTAAAATTAAAAGAGCAAGAATGCAGTGGGTTGTCCAATAGAATGGGGAGATTGCATAGAAGAGAGTTATTTTTCATTTTTCAGATAGTTGTTGGAGGATATCTGCCTCTTAAATAGGGTGACTTTGGACTTTCTGAGTAATGATGCATTTCAGGGCTATTTAGTGAAACATTTACTGCAACTTAACATTGGCCCAAAACTAAGTAAAAGAGTTATAAGGAATTTTGGGATAGGAATTATGAATGACCCATTAAACTGAAGGTATTGGAGTTGGATTCATCAGCAGCCTGACAACAGTTACTTCTACGAGAGATTGGGTTTCTGAAAGCACATGCACTAAATTTTTTGAAACTATTAACAACATTAGTGGCAATGCATGAGAATAGCATATGTGAAGTGGCAGATGGAAAGAACAGGAAGATTGCACTAGCTTAAATTTATGAGTAAATCAGTTTAATTTTAGCACAAGATTCATCAGGATAAAGCATAATAAATTTTTAAAAAAGTATAAATAAAATGTTGTAGCCTCATTGACCCTGTCAATCCCTGACATGTAGTGGTAATATCTGCAATGCATTAGATTAGCACTCAACAACTTCATTTATTACATTTAATAGTGTTTATTCCTCTTGTTGCTGGAGTCATGTTTGATCTGTTAAGAATTTTACATTACCTTCATTATGGTAGTGGATTCCATTATAGACTTATAGTACAGTTTCTGCTAAAGAAATTCAAAAGTAATAAATTTTACATTTTTTTCAGGATGAATCTGTTTTGATATGGTTCTCAGGGAAAGAGGAAAAACACCTTAAACTAAGCCATGTGTCTAGAATCATATCTGGACAACGGACAGTAAGTGTTTCAGTAATACGATTGTGCTTGTTTCATATTAGCAAATGTTTTTCTATATGGTCTTTGTTAGTTATGTTGAAGACAGATCTCTTTAATTCTTCTGTCATTTTCAAGATCAAGATAACATTTATTTGTTATCAATTTTAGTTAAATTTTCTGTTTCAAGCTTTTAATAAAATTGTATGTCATTTTCATTGTTTCCTGAGCCGTCATTTAGCTGTTCTTCAGCTCCCTATAGAAGTCATATAGATTAGATTCAATTTAATTATATTTTTATAAAAATTGTCATTTGCATTTCGTATTTTTTTGCATTCTGACAAATGTTAAGTATTGATTGAACTAAAGATGCAGTGATCTTATAGGACCAAGGAATTCTGGCAGTAGATTAAAGTTAATTGTGGCATTCACAGTGAAATCTGGAGAACTAATTCAAGTTAAAAGTTGCAAAGTCAATCTGTTATTTTGTATTCAATTCTATTTCATCATCAAAACATTACATCCACCAGAATTTCCACCAGATATGTATAACTCAAAGGTGGTATTCTGGTTTCCTTCATCTGGACATATAACTTAGTTTGCAGCAAAACATGATTTCCTGCTGATGATGTTATTGGTTGTGTTTTGAAGGCATAAGTTTCACTCTAGATGGACTCCGTTTTCCATAGAGCAAAGAAAGTAAAAAAGGATAGTAATAATGTAGTTAAAAATAACTTTTCTATATATTGTTTATTGAATTTTCTAATGATAAAAGTTGTAATGTTTTTTTCTATTGCTTAATGTTATATGTCAGAATTTTTTGGGTGTTGACATTTATTCTCCGATAAAATTTTCATCTAAGAAGAGAAAAATGTTAATGTTTGTCTGGTGACCATGCCCATGTATGGTGTGTACTATATTCTGTTATTTTCAAACTTTCTTCTTGCCTGTGATTCAATTTTTGACTAATCAACCATGGCTTCTTATTTTTCTTTTTCAGCCAATCTTTCAAAGGTATCCATGGCCAGAGAAGGAGTACCAGTCATTTTCTCTTATATACAATGATAGATCATTGGACCTGGTATAGTAATTATGTCTTCTCCTTTTGTCTTTGTATGAGTGTACTTTTCTTTCCATTATCTGTACAGATATCATATGTATTAAATTTTTCAAGATTTATTTTGTTTTGAGAGGTTATTACAATCAAATTACCTGATTTTTTCTTCTAGATTTGCAAAGATAAAGATGAAGCTGAGGTTTGGTTCAGCGGTTTAAAAGCATTAATTTCACGTAGCCATCAGAGGAAGTGGAGACCAGAATCAAGGAGTGATGGTATTCCATCTGAAGCCAATAGTCCTAGAACATATACACGAAGAAGTTCTCCCTTAAATTCTCCGTTTGGTAGTAATGATAGCTTGCAAAAGGTATGCTTATGTTATATTTTACCTCTTAACTCTCCCCTCTCCTTCCAATTGAAAGTGTAGATCAAGGGGATGTTCTTTTGCTCTGATCAGGATAGTGGAGATCATCTTCGCCTTCATAGCCCATATGAAAGCCCCCCTAAGAATGGTCTTGATAAAGCATTATCAGATGTGGTTCTTTATGCTGTTCCTCCCAAGGGTTTCTTCCCTTCAGATTCTGCTAGTGGTTCAGTCCACTCTGTGTCATCAGGAGGATCTGATAGTGTACATGGTCATATGAAGGCTATGGCGATGGATGCTTTTAGAGTTAGTTTGTCAAGTGCTGTTAGCTCATCTAGCCAAGGTTCTGGTCATGATGACGGTGATGCCTTGGGGGATGTTTTCCTTTGGGGGGAAGGGACAGGGGATGGTGTTCTGGGTGGTGGAACTCACCGAGTTGGGAGTAATCTTGGCACAAAAATGGATTCTTTATTGCCTAAGGCCTTGGACTCTGCAGTGGTACTTGATGTACAGAACATTGCCTGCGGTGGGCGACATGCTGCCTTAGTGACCAAGCAAGGAGAGATCTTTTCCTGGGGTGAGGAATCTGGAGGCAGGCTTGGACATGGTGTAGACTCTGACGTTTTGCATCCAAAGCTTATAGAAGCTCTCAGTAATACTAACATTGAACTTGTAGCTTGTGGAGAGCATCATACATGTGCTGTGACACTTTCAGGTGATCTGTTTACATGGGGTGATGGAACATATAATTTTGGTCTTTTAGGGCATGGCAATGAAGTGAGTCATTGGGTTCCAAAAAGAGTAAATGGTCCCTTAGAGGGCATACATGTTTCTTCTATCTCTTGTGGACCCTGGCACACCGTTGTTGTAACATCTGCTGGGCAATTATTTACTTTTGGTGATGGCACATTTGGAGTTCTGGGCCATGGAGATCGGAAAAATGTTTCGATACCAAGGGAAGTGGAATCCCTGAAGGGTCTTAGAACTGTGCGGGCTGCTTGTGGTGTTTGGCATACTGCTGCGGTTGTGGAAGTCATGGTTGGGAATTCTAGTTCCAGCAACTGTTCTTCTGGAAAGCTGTTTACTTGGGGAGATGGAGATAAAGGTAGACTTGGACATGGTGACAAGGAAGCAAAACTTGTGCCTACATGCGTTGCTGCTCTGGTTGAACCCAACTTTTGTCAAGTTGCATGTGGACATAGTCTGACTGTTGCACTTACAACCTCAGGACATGTCTATTCAATGGGAAGTCCTGTTTATGGCCAACTAGGGAATCCTCGAGCTGATGGAAAGTTACCAAGTCGTGTTGAAGGAAAGATCTCAAAGAGTTTCGTGGAGGAGTTAGCATGTGGTGCATACCATGTTGCTGTTTTAAACCGCGAGAACTGAAGTTTACACATGGGGAAAGGGTGCAAATGGTCGTTTAGGCCATGGAGATACAGATGATAGAAACACCCCAACATTAGTAGAATCTCTGAAAGATAAGCAAGTCAAGAGTATTGTTTGCGGTACTAACTTTACTGCAGCTATCTGCCTTCATAAGTGGTTCTCTGGTGTTGACCAGTCTATGTGTTCAGGCTGCCGTCTGCCATTTAATTTCAAAAGAAAACGCCACAATTGTTACAACTGTGGACTTGTTTTTTGTCATTCATGTAGCAGTAAGAAGTCTCTTAAGGCTTCGATGGCACCAAATCCCTACAAACCTTATCGTGTCTGTGACAATTGTTTTAATAGACTGAGGAAAACTATTGAAACAGATTCCTTATCTCATTCTTCTGTGAACAAAAGAGGAAGTGCTAATCAGGGGTCTCTTCTGTTTGTTGATAAAGATGATAAGTTGGATTCGAAATCCCGTGCGCAACTTGCTAGATTTTCTTCAATGGAATCCTTGAAGCAAGTGGACAGCCGGTCTTCTAAGAAAAATAAGAAACTGGAGTTCAACAGTAGTCGAGTCTCGCCTGTTCCAAATGGAGGTTCTCATTGGGGACCATTGAATATATCTAAATCTTTTAATCCAGTGTTTGGGTCATCCAAAAAGTTCTTCTCAGCTTCTGTCCCTGGATCCAGAATTGTTTCTCGAGCCACATCCCCAATATCAAGACGGCCCAGCCCACCTCGTTCTACAACACCAACCCCAACTCTTGGAGGACTTACCTCACCGAAAATGGTTGTGGATGGTGCTAAGAGGACAAATGATAGCCTTAGCGAGGAGGTTATTGTATTAAGAGCACAGGTGTTCACATCCAACCTATTTACTTGTGTCATTATTTTCCTCTTATTTCCCATTGATGAAGTAACTTCAATAGAAACGGACTATTAAATGGAAGATATTTTGTTTTCTCCCCTTCGTGTATTCAAATTAACACTAGGAATTTGCATATTGTTTAACTTTGTCTTTTTTTGGGAAAAGCTATTTTGTAACTTTGTCTGATGTCTCTGTAGTATGGCTGATCAATCTTGTCTTTTAGGTGGAAAGTCTCACTCGCAAAGCTCAACTTCAAGAAGTTGATCTGGAAAGAACAACTAAACAGTTAAAGGAAGCGATAGCAATTGCAGGGGAAGAAACTGCAAAATGCAAAGCAGCGAAGGAAGTGATCAAGTCACTTACTGCTCAGGTAAGATGAATATTAATATCCAATCAATAATTTATGGGATTATTATATGTTTTATGTGAATGCAATCTTGCTGTTGTTTTCTACTAGTAAAAGAAGAACAAGAACTTCTATCAAAGCTTTTTGTTTATTAATTTTACATACTTACTATTTATAATAATGATTAAAATTAATTTAGGCTTAAGATTCTTTGTATGCTCTGACTTAGATAGTAACCAATAGTCACAGTTTCTGAATATCATCATCATTGTTGTCCCTGCAGTGTTGTGGAAAGGTAGTCATCTAACGGAAACACCTTATCATTAATGTGATTACTTTATATTTAAAGTTCAGTCTTTTGGTAGAACTCGCAACATGTGAAATTTGGTTTCTGTTGTGCACGCAATCGGGCAAAAGTAGTTAAATGAAGGCATAATTGAGAAAAATGGCAGTTGTTACTGGTGAGAAATCATGTATTCACCAGGTTCTGGGAGAAGTACAAGAATAAGTATGAGAACCCAACGTACAAAACAGTTAAAACTTAAAAGTCTGAGATTGTTGCTTTGACTTGCCATTCTTTGTGAATGTGATCAGAAACTAGTTCGGAGAGTTGACTTCCAAAGTTTATGATAGGGCTGTTAATGGAATCTCTATGCTGATAGATTTTGAATTCTGATAAAGGATTCTACCTTTTGGATTCCATACCAAATGTTCCTCCAAAAATAACTCTAAAAAGTAAATGCATTTCATGACTTATGCACAGTGAATGGTTACTTAAACTATTTACTGTTTCCAAGTGGCAAATGAATTTCAGTAATACATTTCAAACTTGGCTCAGAGTATTTCTTGCAAAACTGATGTCGATTTATACTGTGTTTGTTATTTTGGATTTAAGCATCTCCTTTTACTGAACCTACATTTCCATATTTTTTATGCTGAACAGTTGAAAGACATGGCTGAGAGGCTGCCTGTAGGAGCAGCTAGGAATGTGAAATCACCTTCTCTTACTTCCTTTGGCTCCAATCCCATGTCCAGTGAAGTATTTAATGCTTCTGTTGACCATTTGAATGTTCAAGCAACATGCCAAGAACAAGATGTAAATGGATCAAACAGCCAGTTACTTTCTAATGGATCAAGCACCATTAGTAACCGTAGTTCAGTTCACAACAAACAAAGCCAGTCAGATTTAACAACCAAAAATGGCAGCAGAACAAAGGAGAGTGAATCTCATAATGATACTGAATGGGTTGAGCAACACGAACCTGGTGTCTATATTACACTTACCTCTTTACCAGGAGGTGTAAAAGATCTTAAGAGAGTTCGCTTCAGGTATGGATACATCATAAGTTTAATTTGTTTTATTTTTTTTTAATTTATTTAAAGTATATGCATAAAGATCTTCTGAAGTTTCAGTACATGCATTGCTGAAGTGTTAGCATGAAATGGATGAAATCCAATTAAGAAACTGGCAGCTCCTTCTTCTTTAAGAACTAAGGCAGAGGCTGAGATCACAAGTTCATATCCCATCTTTGGGTATGACTTGCGAATCCAAGGAAAAAAAGATTCTCCAGCTTCACACTTATAGTAGTCTTGGTGGCTTTGCCAATGTTGAGTTGATTTCTTATTATGGCATTGCAACTGAAGAGTTTAATGGTCAGTCTTTCCTTAATGAGCGAGTCATATGCCTATTTCTATATAACAATAGTTAAGTAAAAATGCTTATTTATACAAGTTGACTAAACAAAATAGTTTCATTATGTAGCCGTCGTTTATCTATTTGTAAGTTTACACTGTTTTTGTTGTTTACCATGGCATGATTTTGGTGGTGCTTTTTTTATTTTTTATCCTGGACCATTGGTAAATGCAGTCGGAAGCGGTTTAGCGAGAAGCAAGCAGAACAGTGGTGGGCAGAGAATCGGGTGAGAGTTTATGAACAGTATAATGTACGGATGATTGACAAGTCCAATGTTGGTATTGGGAGTGAACTTGGCTCATTAACATGACAATCTGTAGATGTTCTTACACATTTTGGCTTGAATCACAGCTGAGGTCATACTGGTAATAGGTTTGGCTTCCATTCTCCTATAACTTCGAGTGAGGCTAGGTTTGGCATAATAGGAGAGAGAATAGAGGTTTGTTTGTTAAATTTGTAATTTTTTTTTTTCAATTTGATTTCACTTTCCATTTTTTCCCTATATGTGCCTTGTGTGGGGATTGAGGGTGAAAAATGTATATTCTTAGTAGGTTGCTGGTCCTTGTTCAGAGAAAGCTGCAATGTAAATTCCATAATCGAATGCATTTGCTTATTTTTCTCATATACAGTCTATCTATTTGCTTCACCATGAAGAAGGCAGGCAGCTGTTGCATATGGTCTCCAACAAATGAATCTTTATATTATTTGCTTTTGAGTGAGCAAAAAGAACCAACTACTCTGCTAGTTAAAGTCAATCAAATTTTACATTTTTAATACTAATATACTTTTGGCCAAATGACACTTAACAATTATCTCTCCTTGGCTCACTACACATTTCTTCAATTATTACTGGAGTTTAATTAATAGAAGGAACAAATTATAATGTTCAATGTTTAGCAATACAAAACTCGACTCAAATTTGATTTGGTAATTATTCAGTAAGTACTCAATTTGAACAAAACGAGTCGATCGAGTATGGGGAGAGCTCATCGAGTATGTTCCCTCCCTCTAACTAATAAGAGGTTTTAATGAGTATCCGTTCGTGCCCACTGCTAGAGGTCACTTCACTCCCTTATCAATCTAGCAGGTAACAGGAACTTGACTTGAAAAATCAATGAGTAGCTCGTTCTCTTCAGCTTTCCAAGCTTTAAGCCCTAAAAATTTCACAAACTTCTTTCATTCACCGTTCACCCTAGCCGTCTCTTTTACTCTTTATCCACACTGGGATATTGGTTGGAGGACTTCAATCTTATTTTAAATAAATTTATGAAAATTCGTTTCTCTCTTTGACTAGTGACCACTATAAGTTTGCCATCAACAAAGGAACTCTAAGCCTGCAATGCAAAAATTCTTTCAGCCTTGATATTTTTTTCCTCTCATTCCCTCTCAATTCTCACCTCCATATCTCACAACTGATCATTCTCACAATCGCAGTGGTGAAGAAAGATTTACTTCATCGGCCATAAGTCTGTGCTTTTTGAGTTTGGAGAATAATACGTTCACAAACCGAATGTAAGTTTCTTCTATTTCTTCATGTTTTTTTTTTTTTTTTGATTTCAGAAAGTTAGGGTTAGTAAGATTTGGGTATCTTTGAAATTAGTTGTAATAATTAACTAATTTGTTTTGAACTTATGTTGGTTGTAGGTGGAGATTCAATTGCCTCGCTCTGACCTTGAGTAGACGGAGGGAGAAAATTGAAAGAAGCTCTTGCTTTGCTGAATTTAATTTTTTGTATTTGCTGAACTAAGTTTGATGTAATATTAGTTTCATTATCATTTCTTGTACTAAAATTGCTGTAATTTTACACTAGTTTTTTTGGAAGTTTGAATGGTAAGATTAAAATATTTTTACGTATGTTTTGGAATATATTTAGTGTAATAAGAAATTGTGTTTCAGTCTTTTGATTTTATTTTATTTTTTATATTGTATTTTTAGATTTTTTGCATTTCTTATCGAGTAGTTGAATATTGAGCTCAAGTTTCAAATAAGATTTGATTTCGAGCTCAAACTCAAACTCGAGTTTTATAATTTGAGGCGAACTAGAGTATTGGTAGTCGACTCATTTCCAACCCTAGCGACAATGAATACTTAAGGTGGAGACATGCTGCCATTAACAAAATAGAGCTCGTAGCAACAATCAATCAATTATGGATTTCTGTATGGAATAACTTTGCAAACAAGCATCTATTATTGATCTGGAACTTATTTACCAGGCTAGTCATAACTTTTTAAGATTTATTTTGGCACTAAAGCCACTATTTCACAAAATATAACTTTTTAAGGACTTAGTGGAGGGCATGACTCATTTATTTAACCTATCATAGTCCCACATCGTTAGCTTAAATAAAAGAAGCCTAGAGTTTGCACAATAAAATCAAAGCTTGAATACTGTAATACATACTTACCTGGACGGGGTCAATGGACGATCAAAAAGGCCTATGGCCTAGGCTTGTGACCTCCATTGCACTCGGGAGGGGTACTAGCTTAAGGTCTGCACGAGTGGCAGAGCCTACGTCGTAATTTGTGGTAGCTGGGGCCTGCGTCCGCGCGGCCCCTGCCCAATTTTAGTTTACAATACTTAAAGCAGCCCGTGTTAGATAAACGTGGGCTCACTTCACAATTTGGACCTTGTCTTCATGCCCTTAATTGTAAATTACAATACAAAATGTTCATCAACCAATAAATTTACAAATAATAAACAAAATTAACATGACTGATTCTAAGATTTGAACTTGAAAATAAGTCAAATACATTCGCTGTTGCCTGTTGATATTTTCCATTTATGGCATCTCTTTTTTCCTCTAATGTAAATGGTAATTTCCATACTGCATGATACAAAGAACAAGGAAAAAAAATTAAAAAACATCACTTAGCAGTCAGATGAAATTCTTATTTTATATTCATGGTGATGACTTTTATTGTTTTTTTTTTTTTATGTAAAAAGCTTGCTAGGCTTATGGCCTCTCTCTATTTTTTCATAAACTCTTAGATCCGGCCTTTATATAACACTAGAAATCTCTACTAGTAAAATAAATTGACATATTTTATAAAAAAAGATTTACTATTAACTAATTTGTATGTCACGCATGTTGTATATAAATCATATTTATATAATTCTTAAACTATGCATATTCTTTTAAAAAAGGTTTTAATTAATAAAACTTAATATAATATGTTTCTGTCTTATAAAATACTTTCCAAATTGATTTTGTTTTTACTATGCATATATTTTTAATATTTTATTTATATTCTTACATACTTAATATTAGAACTCAATTTTTTTTTCTCATTTTGTTATAAAAGAAAAAACTTGTTAGAGATGAAAATTAAGAAAAAACAAAAATGGCAATATTATTTTGTAAAATCTTAAAAGTACAATCAGTGATGATTTTATTAATCTACAATAACAAATAGTATCTATTATATACAAGATCTTGATTCATGTTTTTTTTTACCCTTATTCTGTTTAAGTTAATTATACATATCAATGATCAGTAACTACAATTCCAACGAAGGATCAAAAAAAAAAAAAAGAAAAAAAAAAAATCACCACCGAGATCAATTAAAGTACCAAAAATACTATACCTATTAAGATTCAAAAAGTAAAAATAGATAAAAAAATATATATATATATAACTAAATTAATCTATACTTTAAAAAATAAAAAAGTATACCCATTCAGAGCAATTCATGAACACTCTTAGAAAAAAAAAATTTAAAATTTGATCATCGAAGTTAAAGCCAAGATCTCATTTGTTAAAATTCACTTCGAATAAATCTTGTTAATACCAATCCATTAAAAAAAATCTCTCCCTTCTTCTATCTTGCATCCTCCTTTTAATACTTAGAAATTAAGAGATTTTATATCACAAATAGAATACATTTTATGTTATAAAACAATTATAAATATATTCTTTTCTCTCAAGACATCACTCTAAATTTAATATTATTCTCCCTTTTCTTAATATCAACTGATTTTTCAAAATAACTTCTGTCAAATATCAAAATTTTAAATATTATGATGTTTCATTGTATTATAAACTTAAATAAGAACAATTGATTAGTATACTTGTTTATTACGTGTTATTTCGTTATTTGCCATAATATTTTAGCAAAATAACATAACTCAAATAAAAACAGAAGTACTTGTAAAATGAAAAAAAAAAAAAGAAACAATAATTTTAATAGTAATCAATGGGTTACCTTTTTAGTGAACTATTAGAGATGTTAAACTAGTGTAATCATACTCTATAAGAATCAACAACAACATATAATAAATAGGTAAAAGACTTCTAAGAGATAAAATAAAATGAGATGTGAATTTAATATGGTGTCAAATATAAATAACTTAAAGCACATAATTGTCGAGAAAATCTCTCAATTGTGACTGAGCTTGAGTAATTAGTTTTACAGTAATGCTAATAAGAAAACCCAGAAAACCAAAAAAAAATATATACGTGTGAAATATAAAGAAGTTAATTATAGTTAGAGTTTATTATTCTTATTAAAAATTTATTAATATAAATGAAAAAAAATTATAAACTTATTTCTATTAGCTTATTAAAATAGATAAAAATTAGCTATTAAAAAGTTATTTAATTTAAAATTTTCTTTATATGTCTTGTTTAGATTTTTTGGGATTTAATTTAATTCAATGCCAATCGATTTTGATTCAAAATGCTAAGGTAGACATTAATTTCTGAAACAAGAAATAAATAGAAGATAAAACTTTGATTCTCATTTTCTTATTGTGTTGTGTAGTAAGAATGTAAGACGCAGTGAACAAAAATTTATGTAGTGGAGGAAAGAGAATGTGTAGCGCCAAAATGAAAATTTGATTGCTTGATAAATAATTATAATTGGGCCTGGTTAAATCAACCGTCCCCACTTTAGCGTGTACCCAGCTCAATATACCGTGGAAATAGCGATTCCCCTTCGATTATCCTTTATTTATTTATTTTTTTTCCTTCTCGCTGTTCCTGATTTTCCCGAATAAACAAGACACAGAAAGTGTGTTGAGCGATACAAGTCTCCCATGGCGAAGGATAGCTGCCTGGCTCGCATCACCGCCGGCGTTGCTGTTGGCGGAGCTGTTGGTGGAGCAGTCGGTATTTCTCATTTATTTCTTCACCGTTCACAATCATAGACCGACTTTATTTTTACATTTTGTTTAACATGCTATGGTTTTATGATCTAGTATAGCTTCAGCTTCAGTTTCTGCTTTTGATTGATTATATTATATTATTTGTTTGTTACCTTCAATTTCTGGGTTTTATGGGTTATCTTTGTTATTTGATTTATTTTCTGGAAGGTTTTTAAATTATTTTGTAGAGTATCTTCAGCCAAAATTATCTTGCCCATTGTTGGTTTCCAACATTAAGCTTTTACTTCAAAGTTTAAAATAGAAATCGGTTTAAATCTATAAATAAAGAAAATTCCACAGGTTAACTGTGCAATTTGATGGCATAAAAACAAGTGATTAGTGATGCTAGGTTCTAACAGGATGGGTAGATTTCAAAAATTCAAGCCATTCATTTGTGTTGGTTGAAAAGAAAGACGTGTCTTTCTTCCACCTTCTACTACATAAAATAGTTTCAAATAATATAACTTTCCATCTGAATTTGCTCTAGCTTTGGGGCATATGCCCCATCACTCCATTCTTACATGTGATGAGCCAGGTGATGGCATGTGACATGATGGATTCACTCAGGGATTGATAATTTGAAAATCAGAAACTTTTGGTACTTATTTTAAACTATGGTCATCACTAACATCCTCATGACAATTTCTCAATTTCCATGTGACAGTCAAACTATTACTTTAAACGATATAGTAATATTTAACTTTCTTACTGTAGAGCTTGAAGTTCTTATTGATGAATCTGGAATGTTGTTCCTGTGAATCTGAAGTTCATATTAGATTTGAGTTCTCTAGAATTTATCTTGCTTTCAAAGAAGTTCAATAATGTATCCATATAAGACTGCACAGCAGCTATTGCTGAAAAGTTGATGGTTGACAATCAACTGAAAAAATTCTTTTATATGCGATCTGTTGTATATATCCATTGTTGGTTCTTTTATGAAGTCAATCACTTTTGTATCTTAAAATTTTACATGTAGTTCTACCTAATATTTTGTTTTAATTCAGGTGCTGTGTATGGAACATATGAGGCTGTCAGGTATAAGGTACATCATATGATCTTGCCCTAGTATTCATTACTAAGAATGTAGTAGTCCTTGAATTTGGCATCTCTTGTTGATAAGAAAATGTTCTAAGCAAAATTGCATATTTAATTATTTTCTTTTGTAGGATAAAAGATGTTTGGCTACTACATGTAACAAAGTTAGATATATGAGACTGTAATAGGGATTAGTTACTGGCTGCTTATTGGAAGATATATCATGATAATATAACAAGTCATACTTAGTCTCCACATCAAAGCTGAAATATCAAAATTCAATATTTTCTTCATCTCCACATCAAAGCTGAAATATCAAAATTCAATATTTTCTTTTTGGTTTTCCCTTTGGGGTCATATGTTCCTAGCAAACACTTAATTTTGCAAGAAAGGCATCAGCAACATATTGTTGTAGGGCTCAAGTGCCTTCAGACTAGACAGTGGCCTGTCCTCATAACAATAATCTGGTAGTACCAATATTCTATTCCCATCCTTGAGTGTTTTTGAGGTTATGATCATATATTTGTGAGTAGCACACAACATTGTCAGCTTTATTATTATTATTTTTTTCATCATCTTATATTAATGCTCTAGTAGGGGTTGTCAACTGTCACATTCAGTTTTCCAATAGCAGACTAGATATGGATTTTCACTGACAGAACTTATTGTCCGTTGAGAAAGTAGGCAATAAAAGAACAAGCAGAATATTGAAAGAAATTTTGTAGAACAAACTATAGAAATTGAAGATATGTGAAATTTGCATGAGCATCAAATGGCATTCATTCTCTCTTCTTTTGATGCACAATTTCATAAGAAGTAAAGATAAAAAGAGAAAAAAAGAGCATTTATTTTGATCTATTGATTATTTAAATTCAGGTACCTGGACTTTTAAAGATCAGGCATATTGGACAGACAACACTTGGCAGTGCTGCCATTTTTGGTCTTTTCCTGGGTGCTGGAAGCTTGATACACTGTGGGAAGTCATACTGAACTCAGTTAATATTGTTTTTCCCCTACTTGTGGAGGTTTGTTTGTGAACATGAATCTAATGCCTTTGAATACTGCTGAATGAGCAGTCCTGGGGATTACTTGCTCTTCTGAAGCAAAACTTTCTTTACTTCTTTTTGCCTTGTTAAGTCTTAGGGTAGGTTTCATGGTAATTATTCCAGTTAGTAAAATTTCTGGAACCACTGTATGATAACTCTTGATATTTCTCTTTTTCTTTCATTGCTCTGCGTTTCCATTATTAAGAATCTCTCTATCCCCGTCTCCTTCGACCCTCCTCCCCAGGCGTGCTTGTCGTGTGCTCTCTAGATTGGCATTATGTCCTTTCCTTTTGAAGATGTTTTGCTGTATTAATCAATTTTGGTTGCCTAAATCTTTATTATGAGCTTTTCATAAATGACCAATTTGTCGCAATAAAGAATGAGGAAAGCATTTGGAATCATGGATTTTTTACTTCCAATACCATCATCACTTATGTTGGCCACATCCATATGCATGTAGGCCATCTCAAGTTAGGTCGATCACTGGACAGTTTCTTAAGAGACTTTCTCTTGGCGTGGATATCCGAGAGGAAGAAGGGGGAGGAGGTGTATGGGTGGAAGGAAAGCAGAATCTAATGGGCGTTGGATGCTGCTAGTGTACATAAACAAGCAAATTATAGTACAAGATATACAACTAGGTATTGACAAATATCACAGAAAAGTATACCATACTCTTAAAATACAATATATTTTAGTAGTTGATGAATGCCTCAGCGTTTGATCTTTATACTTTTTCTTTCTTCCTTTTAACATCATGAATTAGAACAAACAAGTGATTCCCTTGGGTTAAACTTCCTATCTCCGGACCCGTACCATTCTTTTCATTCTCAGGCTACCAGTGATGTATCATTTAGCTATCTCACCAAACTTTGTGCCATTCCTGACCAACAAGCTAACTTATCACTTCCATACTCCTTATATTTCCAAAATCATGCCTATTTACTAAAGCCTCTCCTCTAAGCAATTCAATTAATTATTGTTGCAATAACTGGCTGCCAGAAAAACCTCCTAATTATAATCTTTTTAGTTTCTTCTTGAAAATGACAATTATTTAATCTTTTACTACAGTGCCGTCCTTACCTAGGTTTCATGCTTAAGATGGAACCATTTAAAGCAAATGTGTTTCAAATTAAAGAACAAGTATCTCGGCTACTTCTGTGCTGCATTACACTCATGATACTAGGGCTTACACATACACTCTGCCATCGTTGTTTTATAAAAATAAAAGTAGGCAGAACATACAGGACTCAAAGCACTATGTGAGATTGAGTATACGCTCATGAGAATACACATGATCGCAAGCTAAATAACTAGCATTGAGTAGTCCTCCATTCTGAATTACAATTACATTATTAATATATATATATATATATCAAAATAAAAGAAAGGAGATAATAGGTCATGTTCAAACATTAATTTCTTCCTTCAGAACAAATTCAACTGCCTCGTCATGCCATGCAAAAGGAGAAGATAGTGGGGAGTCCCATTGTAATGGAGAAGATGGAGGAGAATTCCACTGGGTTGACGGTTTTAACCAATCAGAGAACTCAGACAAAGACAATTCAGCTGGTTCTAAGTAGCTATGAACAGAATCAAGATCAACCTAGAGAGAAGAATAGAGAAGAATAAGAATTTAGAAACTAAAAGATGATGAAAGAGAAATATAAGCTGAAAAACAAAGCAGATAACATAGCAAAATCTCGCGTAAAACTGTATCAGTTTAAATGGTCACATGAAGGTTAGTAATTAGTAAACTTAATTCAGGAAAAAAGTAATGTAATAAGCTGCTGCCAAGTGCCAATAACTAAAATGAAAATATAAAAATACAGCAAACTTCCCCTTCAATTACACATTAGACAAATAAGAGAGCAAAAAACATAAAAACTATACAGAAAACAAGATATACCTCTGTCTGTTCTGAAGTACATGTAGAACCTGCACAGACAAAATGTGGTTAGAAAGTCTCTAAAAGGAGCTCTTACTGCTACCAATAAATCATTAGGTACCAATGAAACATGGGTATCTTATATTTTTTACACACAATATCAAGATATGGCATCAAATAAGGACCACAAAGCACCTAAGACATTGATTTGAATGGTCACCATACTATTGAAGTGGTTAATAAGTAAATGACTAGAGACCACAGAACAAAACAATGTTAGATGTTAGTGACTAGTAAAATGATAGCAAGGTCTAATTACCATGTCCTGGAAGAACCAACTCTATATTAAAAGCAGCCATTGAAGCTTTTTGTGACTCGATGCATTTCTTGTGATCATGCAAGAACTTTTCTTCCTCTACTTTCAGTTCCTCCTTCTGCAGATTTTTTTTCCTTGGCAATGCTTCAGGATGAATGGATTTGTTTGTAATGTCACCAAGAGCTTTACGACCTGAAAACCCTACACCGTCTTTCTTTCTAATTGTCTTAGATTTCTTTGCTTTCCCATTAACCATACCCTCTAAGCCTAAAAAGGAAAAATAAAAGAAAGCTGATTATTTCAGTAAAAATATAGTATTTAAGATTTTAAGTACAATTCAAAAAGCAATGATCATGTGTCAGAGGATAGGTATAGATTCAACTCGACTGGAGAACTGTTAAGTCCTGTCAGATATGACAAATGACTATGAAAGCCGACTTGAAAAATGTCTTGTTGACATAAGCTTTTCTGTTAGTTCAGCAAAGCTCTCTCTGGCAATGTTTTACTCTTCCTCTTAGGCTTATTTACGTATGTGCATATTACCTTTGTGGCGAAGATCCAAATTTTCATCTGTAATGATAAGCTTCCCCTGAGTTCCAAGTCTTGCCATTTTCTACTTTAGTTAATCAATTCTGCAGCATAAATTTAACTATTGAAATACAAGAAGAGAAAGGGAATGATCATAGTATTACATCAGAAATACAGAGAAACACTTCATGACTTCAATTTATAATTGAAATAAACAAAGGGAGCAGTCTTGTGAATGCTGTACTTAAAAGAGTCGAAGAAGCTTCAATACATAAGAGAAATGGTTAACAACAACAAACCAAAATATTAAGGATTACATTTTAGTGTTCATGATGGTTTTCGAATCTTAAGAAAAATCAAAACAATATTTCATACCAGCAAAGTGTTTAAAATCATAATTCCATGTCAAACTCCATCCCATTCTGGCAAGTGAACAAAGATTTGATTGGCATTATTCTAAATATCTAATTTAAAGAACCACTAGAAAGTTCAAATATCATTTTTATTTGAAACAATTAGTGAAATTGAAAGAATTTTTTCCATTTTAATCTTTAATTCTCGCCTCCTAAACCTTGACAGTAGGTATCTCAATAATTAAAAAAAAAAAAAAAAAAACCCAACTTGATAAAAAAATTTGAAATTGACCCCATCATAAATATCCATAAGTTAAATGGATAACCCTCCATTTCCTTATCGCATTGTCAAATCTACATTTACTGAGTAAATTTAGAAGCAGAAACAGATAGTGTCTGAGAGCTGGGTCATTGCCACCCTAATACAATCCCTACATGCAAATTTAGCAACAGTAGTTCCAGTCTAAACTAAATGCGTACTATACATTGAATCGAAGGAAACAAATAAGAAAAATAAACCATACAAGGACATTGAAAGCAAATACTGTGAGAAAATCAAAAGTCAAATAGTAGGGAAGAACCCAGAATGAAAATTTTCTGAAATAATAAGAGAGAGAGAAAGACATACAGAGAGAATATTGGTGATGCCCCAAACTCGAAATCTCCGGCTAACGTGTTCTACGATTCGATGCCGCGATGTCTCTGGCGGACGAGTTTTAAAACGTAGAGACCAACTGAAACGCACCGTTTCTCCTCTTTTCTTGAGTCATGTCCCATGCCTGTCTTCTTTAGGGGCCTTCTTATTTTGTCACTTTATTCATGGACGCCGGGCCCAGACACTTTGCAAATTGAGAGCCCAAAATGGCAGAGAAAAGTTCAACATTTTCATTATTAGCAAAATAGAAAATAAAAGAAAAATAAGGTTCAACATTTTCACATATTTTTTAGTTAGAATAGCACGCTCACATGCTTTTTTTTTAATTTTTAGAAAGAGTTTTACTTTCTAGGTATTCATACTTTTTCTATTACGAATTAAGTAGATGAAATCTTGAAGAGGATTTGATTTTGAGGAAAAATGATTATAAGATTGGTAACTAATTTGAGTGAGTCGGTTTTTTTTATTTTTTATCTTTCAAATCAAATTTTATTTTATAAAAAAAATATTAAAAGAGACAGTTAAAAAAAAATTGATTTTAATTTAAGTTGTGTTTTTCCTTTGAGTAATGATTTTTAATTAATTCTAAGAATATAAAATATATATAATTAAAACTAAAGTAAGGGACAAATCTTCTATTTTTAGAATAATATAGAGATAGAAATAAATAAATAAATAATTTACATTATTGAGAAATTAATTTTGACATATTCATATACAAGTAAAATTAGTTTACACTTGAAGAAATTCAAACCTCGATTCTTGTATCACCAAATTATTACTCTACTCACACATATAAACTAAGAATAAATCAAAACTAAGTTGAATTTATTTTTATATTTTGAAGATATTGAAACTTCTATCCTTATATATTTATTTTTTCTTAGTATAGGTTGAAGACTCAATTAATTACTACATGCCTTGTACAAGTTAAACATTACACATACAAGTAACTAATGATGCAAGAGACTTGTCAAGAAATTCAATTGCAAGCTTAACACTGACACAAGCCCAAGAAAGTTTCAAATTCATCAATGGTGGACCTTATCACAATTTCTCTTTCACTCTTTCTTACCTTATCACTTTCCTTCATCATCTTCTTCCTTTTCTCTTCTCATTCTCATGACAAATCCACCAGAAACACCATCTCCACAGTCATACCCCATCATCGGAAACCTACTAAGCTTCCTCCATAACCGCCACCGTTTCCATGACTGGGTCACCGACATGCTCTCCCAAACCCCAACCTCTACTCTCCGAGTCTGTACCTTCCTCAACCTCTCTCATGGTATCTGTACTGCCAATCCCACCAACGTCCAACACTTACTCTATACCAATTTCCCCAACTACATCAAAGGCTCCAGATTCCATAACGTCCTCTGCGAACTCCTCGGCGACGGAATCTTCAACGTCGACGGTCATCTCTGGACAGTTCAACGGAAAATCGCTAGCCATGAATTCAACACCAAATCCCTGAAAAACTTCGTCGCCGACACCGTCAAATCCGAAATCTCTAACCGCCTACTTCCCTATCTCTCCGCCGCTTCTCTCGCCGACGAACAATTTGACCTCCAAGCCGTTTTACAGAGATTCACTTTCGCCAATATACTAAACGTTGCTTTTGGAGTAGATCCTTCGCGTTTGGACACAGAGAATTCCGAGTTTGGTAAAGCTTTCGATCTCGCAGTGGAAACTACTTCATCGAGATTCTTGTCGCCGGTGCCGTTGATTTGGAAATTCAAAAGGTTTTGCGAAATTGGTTCTGAAAAAAAATTCAAAGACGCAATCAAAGTGATTGATAACTACGCCATGAAAATTATAGAGTCCAGAGAAGATCAAGAAAATGAAATTGTAAACAATAGCGATCTGTTATCGCGGTTTATGTCAAACGACGCCGTACAGTTTCAAGATCACGATCAGAAGAGGAAGTTCTTGAGGGACATTGTTATAAGCTTCGTTCTTGCTGGTAGAGACAGCACTTCCACTGCTCTGACTTGGTTTTTCTGGTTAATCGCCGCCCGTCCTCGAATGGCAGAGTTAATTTACAAGGAGCTCTTGTCGGTGGCGACGGCGGCGGCGGCGGAGGAGGGAATTGTGTTTGGCTACGATGAGCTGAAAAAGTTACACTACCTACATGCGGCTCTATCGGAATCTCTGCGGCTTTTTCCTCCAGTACCGATCAATTCGAGATTAACGGTGGATGATGATGTTTTACCAGATGGGACCCACGTTGGAAAAGGATGGTTTGCTGATTATTCAGCTTATGCAATGGGAAGAATGGAGAAAGTATGGGGCCCGGATTGTAAGGAGTTTAAACCTGAAAGGTGGTTAAACGATGAGGGAGTATATCAGCCGTTGGATCCATTTCGTTATCCTGTTTTTCATAGTGGGCCCAGGATTTGTTTAGGAAAGGAGATGGCATTTGTGCAAATGAAATCAGTGGCGGCGGCTGTGTTATACGAGTATGAACTTGTGGCAGCTGATGGTGGTGGGACTGCAGAGAAAATGATGGACCCGCCTTACATGCTAACACTTCTCCTTAGGATGAGGGGTGGATTTCTTGTTAGATTAAAGAAACGGCGATGTGGACCGCCAGAGACTTGAATGAAATATCTTGTCGTTTATCGAACTTTTTTTATTTTTTAATTTAACAAGTCGTTTATGGACTTTGGTATATCCATGTACGTGTATATGTGTAGCAGAAAAAAAAAAAGCCGAAGAGAAAAGAATGTCTGGCTCATTTGACATTTCAATAATTTGAAGCATGTTCCAGTTATAAACAATTTGAGTGGGTTGTGGGTCGACTTGGATTGAACTTGTCCTTAGTTGAAACTTACTGTAAAATAATTCAATATTTATATTAAAACATAAATAATTTCAAATAAAAGAAAGCCTAAGTTATGTAATTTTTAAAATATAAATAAATATTAATTGGATACTTTTTATATTAGTAATTTAATAAAAATTTTAAAATAAGAGAAATGTATATTTAATATGAACAAAATTTAAATTAAATACAATAACATTAAAAATCAATATGAACATAAATTGAGTCTAGTCATATACTTATTTTTAATGAGATTTGGTCATATATTTTTTTTTATATAAAAATAATTTTATAATACTTAGGTGGGATTTGATCATATTTCTTATATATAAAAATTAATTAAAACATTATTAAATAATTTTAAGTGGGTTGAGTGTTTTTACGTTGAAATTTTTCTACCAAGATAACTAATCTACCCAAAATAAAAGACCAAATCACAATTCGAGTTTAACAAATTACTTATAAAAAGTGTGAAACACTCCAACCTCAGTAATGTAGGAGTTTTGTAGATATCCAGAATTGTGAGGTGGAACCCTCAGTCAGGGCCGATCAATCATCAGGTGTTAGTGTAATAGGGCGGCTCGATCAATCAGGGCCTAACTTTGATACCATATTAGAGTCTCACTCTTGAAATCAATTAATTAGTAACAAGAGCAGAGATTGATTTACTTATAAGGAGCATCCTCTGTGAGAGTTCATAAATATGTTAAAGAGTAGTTTTGATCGAATTATGTGTAACATTGAATTTACATTTACAATATTATCCTTAAAAAGCAAATGCATTGATAAATTCTATGATTTCTTTAGGTGAGGAAAATAATATTAGTAAATGTATTGATAAATTTGAATATTATGACAAGAGATTAAAAATTATAATTAAAGGATTCAAATGTTGTTTATGTATGCTAAATTTGAATTAATATAAAGAGTTTAATTTCATAGGAAAAGAAGAAAAAAAAGATGTAGCTAGAAAAGAGAAATCATAAATAAATAAATAAATAAAAATATAATGAGGGTAATTTAATCCTTTTAAGTTAAAATATTAATATAATGATTAATTAAGATGATTATCGTTATTTGCTAATTGTAACTCAAATAAAGAGGTTATGTGCCTAATTTTATAATTTATGAGGCTATTGCAAAATGAGTGTTGGTTCATAAGGGTAAATTATAAATAATCAACCCTAAAATAAATTAAATATCTATTTGGCATGTTAAAGACACTGAAAATGATAAGTAACTTGCATTTTAATGAATATGATTTAGAATGTAATATTCAAAAGTTTCTCATTAGTACATTAAATTAATAATAAATCCCTAATTCTCAAATTCATTCACTTTCCTTGACAAAATATTTTTTGTATTTAATGTTTTAGAAATTTAAGGTTTACCAATATATTAATATAATTTTTTTCAATCTTACTTTCTAAATTCCACATGCACATTTAATACTATTACAAATCATTTTTTTACTTGTCAAATAAAAACTTTCATTAATTCTCAGCTAGTCAAATATTTAGAGATACAAAATTGATAGTATTGACTTTTTTAGGAATTCAAGTGATAAAATTAAATGTTGAGCGATGCCATTGATAGCTTGACAATTTTTTAGGGACTTGATTAAAAAATTAAACATCGAAGGACAAAATTAATTAATTAGAAATCTTTTAAGGACTTAATTGATGAATTCAAAGATTAAGAGATAAAATTGATAAATCAAGTACTTTTAAAAGACTAAAGTAGTATTTGAGTTTTAAATATATTATAGTAAGTTGTAAGGAAGAACAGATTCATGATTTATTTGAAAATATATTTAGAATTAATTATGATTTTTATGATAATGTAATATGACTTATTTTTACTTTTGAAAAAAAAGAAGTAAGATTTTTTATATTTTCTAAAAGGAGAGGTGAATAATATTCTTTCACAATAATGAATTTAACAATTCCCATGTAAAGGCTACGATTTTTTTTCTTTATATATCCCGAAATCAGATAAACAACAAAGCCAATATATTTTCAGATCTCTTGTAATTTTCCTTGGGTCAATTATTAAAGACAGATTGTGCAGTTTCCCACTAATTTGACCATTTAAAACTTGAATAGAAATCGATAAAGAAAAACTTTAAAAATAAATAAGGGGGTTAATACCCTAAGTATACATTGCATGGGTATACTTAGGAATGTAAAAAATGAATGACATTCCAAAGGAGCATGTACTTTATGAGGAAATAATCAGTAAATGAAATTTCTTTATAATCATATCCAGACTTTGAAAAAAACTAATTAAGAAAAAGTAATAGTCATTAATATCAAGATTTTGTTTGTGTATAGCTAGGAGGTTCCTTATTGGCTAATAGCTTGTAGAATCACTAATAAAGACGAGTTTCCAACCAGGTTCTTGAAACCATTATATGGTATAAGATTTTCATGGTTTAATTACTATTATTTTTGGGTAGAATTTCATGGTTTAATTAGTTACAATATCATAAATATAAATAATAATACGAAAAAGAATATATATATATATATATATAGAGCATTTTTTGAAAGCTGTGTATGACAAAAACATTGTTATTCTTATTTCATTTGTTTCTTATATAAAGAAGTAACGAACAACTTAGTCCTCAATTGTCTACATCCCAGTATATTTCAACAATGGCCAAGTTCACCCCATTTTCCTTTGTTTTCATGGCTTCCATTATTTCAGTCACTATGTTTTCATCATGCAGTCCTCTTAATGGTGATAAACGAAAAGTGCATATTGTATATATGGGTTCACTTACCAAGGAACAATCAGAATACTCTCCAAACTCTCATCACCTTAGCATTTTACAAGAAGTTCTTGATGATGGAATCTCTGCAGCAAATTCCCTGGTTCGAAGTTACAAAAGAAGCTTCAATGGATTTGCTGCTAAGTTGATTGATCAAGAGAGACAAAACTTGGCTCTCAAAAAAGGTGTAGTATCTGTTTTTCCAAGCAGAATACTTCCACTCCAAACTACAAGATCATGGGATTTCATTGGTTTCACAAAGAATGTCAAACGAGAAACAGCAGTTGAGAGTGATACTATAATTGGGGTTATTGACACGGGTATTTGGCCTGAGTCAGAGAGTTTCACAGATGAAGGTTTTGGTCCCCCTCCAAAAAAGTGGAAGGGTGCTTGTAAAGGTGGCCAAAACTTCACTTGCAACAACAAGATCATTGGAGCCAGATTCTACCCTCAAGGTACTTTTAATGGCATAAACAGTACAAGAGACACAGTTGGTCATGGAACTCATACTGCCTCGACAGCAGCTGGGAACAAAGTAAACAATGCAAATTTTTATGGAATAGCTCAAGGCATTGCAAGAGGAGGTGTCCCATCCGCAAGAATTGCTGCATATGCAGTTTGCAATGATATCGGGTGCACAGATGAAGCAATATTGGCTGCTTTTGATGATGCCATTGCTGATGGAGTTGACATCATTACTTCTTCGCTAGCACCAAGAGCGGCACGTGACATCAAAGAAGATTCTATTGCAATTGGCTCTTTTCATGCAATGGAAAGAGGGATACTTACCTTAAATTCTGCTGGAAATGATGGTCCTGATGCAGGTTCAGTATCAAGTGTAGCACCATGGATGCTAACTGTAGCAGCTAATACCATTGACCGTCATATCATTGATAAGGTTGTTCTTGGAAATGGAAAGACAATAATTGGGAATTCAGTGAATTCTTTCTCTTCAAATGGAAAAAAATTCCCCATTGTTTTTGGAAAGACTGCTTCAATTAGACGTTGTCCGGAATCCAGTGCCAAAAATTGTGAGGCAGATTGTCTAGACAGAGAGTTGGTGAAAGGAAAAATTGTTATGTGTACCGATGAATCAGGAGCAGAAGTGGCTTTAGCTGCTGGTGCAGTTGGCTCCATCGCAATCACAGATAGAGTTGATAATGTTTCCAGTGTTGTCCCATTCCCTGTGTCCGCCATTAATTCACAAAGTTTTCATCTTGTGCAGTCCTACTTTTATTCCACCAAAAGTCCCCAAGCTGAGATCCTGAAGAGTGAGGCTGTTAATGACACAGCAGCACCAAGAGTTGCTGACTTCTCCTCCCGCGGTCCAAATTCGATAGTTCCAGAAATTCTTAAGCCAGATATAAGTGCTCCAGGTGTCGATATTTTAGCTGCATTTTCTCCTGAGGGTTCACCTTCAGTGATCAAGATAAAAGATCCGTTCAGTACAACATTTTGTCAGGAACCTCCATGTCTTGCCCTCATGTTGCCGGTATTGCTGCTTTTGTTAAGACTTTTCATCCTGACTGGTTTCCATCTGCCATTAAATCTGCTATTATGACTACAGCACAACCCATGAACATTAAAGATGGGGAATTTGCTTTTGGAGCAGGACAAGTTAATCCGGTACAAGCCATTAATCCCGGATTAGTTTACAATGCTTCTAAAGAAGACTATATACATCTTTTATGCAACATTGGTTATGACACTGCAACGGTTCGATTTATTTCTGGAGATAACAGCACATGTCCTAAGGAACCTAAGAAATTATCAGTAAAGGATCATAACTATCCTTCACTAGCAATTGAAGTTCTTCCACTCCAGCCCTTTAAAATTGAATTCAATAGGACAGTCACAAATGTTGGCCTTTCTAACTCCATTTACAAGGCAAAAATCTTCCCAAATTCAAAGCTCAGTATCACAGTGGCCCCTGAAGTTCTGTCCTTTAAATCATTGGAGGAGAAGCAGTCTTTTGTTGTTACCATTGTTGGAGGGAAAATACAGGATAAAACTGTACTTTCATCATCGCTGGTATGGTCAGATAGCACCCACAGTGTGAGAAGTCCAATAGTTGTGAACATCAACTCGGGTTTGTCATAATGATATTTTTCACTTACTACAATCAAATAATAAGTTTGAGCTATCAAACTTCAATTTTTTGTTTGAACATGTATAATTTTGCTGTTATATTGCATTTGAAAAGAACAATGGAAATTAATTTTTTTTTTCCTGTTTACTGGTTTGTACATGATAATAATATGTCATTTCTTCATCTTTAGCAGGAAACCCCTGCACTATGATTGCATCCGTGTTCTCTAAGCTAAAGGGATTTGCTTAGAAAGTACAGTATACTTTTTCTCATAATTTATGAAAATCTCTGCACCTTGCACTTGGCCAAATCCCTCGGTAACTATCGTGGCTTGTTCTCGCCGGAAACAAAATGAAATCCAAGACGGTTCTCAGACATGAAAGTCTTTATTTACTTACATGATATTACTTATTTTATCAAGCTCATTTCATTCTAGTGTTCATATAGGTAAGAATTTTTCGATTAAATAAATGTTTGTCAGTTGTTAACTTGTTATAACACTTGGTTTTAATATTAAATAAAGAAAAAAGAGGAAGAAAAATTCCTAACGTATAGATCCAAGACGGTTCTCGGACTACTTGTTTTTGCTTGAAATTTGCAAACCAAAACTTGCTTAGAACTCATTTAACAAAAATTCCTGATGTATAGATCAATTTGTTAATTGCTCGTGGGCAAGTCCTCTTCATACTGTTTTATCTCCAAAGAAAATCAAGACTTATTTCATGAGATGATTAAGTGACATTGAAATTATGGTCAACCACTACAATAAAAAGCTACAAACATTCTATATATTACCTTTAATGCACTTGTTAGAAGAACCATTTAGGGTAATTATTAATGCACAATAAACATTATTCTTGGCAGTTAAAATTTTTCAAGACTAGTAACTTATGAATTTAATAATACTGAAATTTGACTAGCAGCTGCAATAAATGTTACAGATTTTTCATATATATATATATATATATATATATATATTACCTTAACAAAAGCACTAATAGTTAGAAAAATTCTTTTTAAAATGGTATACTATTTGAAGAAGTTATATGGCATAACAATTTCTAAAAAAAGAAGAGTAATAGTCATCAGGATTAGATAAACCTCCTCAATTATAGTAATCAGAATGTAATATGTCTATATTGCCCTTTTAAATGTTATTGGAAGACGAAGTACACTTAAATATTAAGTAATATCTAAATAGAAATGAGGCAATTATTTTAGGATTGAGGGAGTATCATATTTTAATTACATGCAATAAATTCAAATGATAATAATAAATATAATATTTTGCATTTTTGGTAGGCGAAATAGAAAGGTGAAGTACTTTTATATGTACGACAGAAATATTGTTGTTGTTGTTTTATTTCTTCTTATGTAAACAAGTCATTGCTGATCAATAGTCTACATCCAGTATAGTACATTTGAAAAATGGCCAAGTTCTTCATATTTTCCTTTGTTTTGATGGCTTTCATTCTTTTTGTCACTATGTTCTTATCAAGCAGTGCTAATGTTGACGAACGAGAAGTCCATATTTATATATGGGTTCACTTACCGAGGAACAATCAAAATACTCTCCAACATCTCATCACCTTAGCATCCTACAAGAAGTACTTGATGGCATCTCTGCAACAAATTCATTAATTCGAAGTTACAAAAGGAGCTTCAATGGATTTGCTGCTAAGTTGACAGATCAAGAGAGGCAAAAGGTGGCTCTCAAAAAAGGTGTAGTATCTGTTTTTCCAAGCAGAATACTTCAACTCCAAACTACAAGATCATGGGATTTCATCGGTTTCACAGAGAATGTCAGATGAGAAACAACGGTTGAGAGTGATATTATAATCGGGGTTATTGACTCAGATATTTGGCCTGAATCAGGTAGTTTCACACATGAAGGTTTTGGCCCTCCTTACAAAAAGTGGAAGGGTGCTTGCAAATGTGGCCTAAACTTCACTTGCAACAATAAGATTATTGGAGCCCGATACTATTCTAGTTCAAAAAGTTTGTATAACAAAAGCACTGCAAAAGATATAGTTGGTCATGGAACTCATACTACCTCAACAGTAGCTGGCAACAAAGTAAACAATGTTGGTTTTTATGGAATAGGTAAAGTTACTGCAAGAGGAGGAGTTCCATCTTCAAGAATTGCTGCATATGCAGTTTGCAATGTTAACGGGTGTACAGATGAAGGGATTTTGGCTGCTTTTGATGATGTCATTGCTGATGGTGTTGACAACACTGCTTCAGTAAGATATAGTTCAATACATTTCATCGAATATGATTCTTTTTCAATTGGATCATTCCATGCAATGACGAGAGGGATACTTACCTTAAATTCTGTAGGAAATAATGGTTCGGATGAAGAGTCAATTGTTAGAAATTGCATATATGGACTGTCATTAATTGTATGACTTTGTTTTTAGTAATAAAACGGGCTTAAGGTTTGGTCCACTTGAGACATGCTGGTAAAAGTCTATATGGTTTATGTAATCATTTAGGATAGGACTTAAGTACACTTTTTGTCTGATTAGATGTTGATTGACAGTAAGTATAGACTAAGTGACTTTAGGAGTCTTTAATGAAAGGATTCTTAGAGTTTTATCAGATAATAAATAGCTAGGTCCCCTCTCCTCTCTCAACATGCATATATTGTTCCATTAAGAGTTGCCACAAAATACAGAGAATACAGAAAGAAAGACATGCTGTGTGAACATTTACTGAGGTGTGCTTTTTTGAGATTCCATATATTCGCTGCCATGACTCAATCAGGTACGCAAACTTTATTACTAATGTGTTCTAAATTCATGTATGAGATCCTATATAAGTTATCACGTGTGGTATCAGAGCCTATTCTACATGAATTTAGAACCCTAATATTTATTTAGTTAACATAAATTTATAGGGTTCATATAAATCAGTTTCTTTAAACTCAAAATCGAACTCTTATATGAATGAAATTGAGCCCAATTTGTTAGGGCTTTTAAAGGTCTCGTTTATATCTTTAATTTGATATATTGTTTGTATGATTTCAATAGCTATAAGTTGAAAAATATAAATAGTAAATTCGAGTTGTTTTGGAATTGAAATTAAGTTTTTGATTTGAAAACTAAGATTTCATGTTGTTTTGATCAATTTAAATCATAGATTTAGATTTTGGTATGTTTTCATATATAATCAGTAATCATTCAATGAGTTAATTCGTATTATTTTGAAAAATTGAAATGAAATGCTTATGAAATAGAGTTAGGGTTCATGTCATTATAATTTAAATTGATTGAAATATTATCTTAATAAAAAATGAAATTGTTATAAGGTTATTGTTAGAAAAGTAATTTAAAACAAAATCCACACAAAAATTAGAGAAAAATTGTCAAGAAGGCTTCGAAAAACACATTTTTCAGTAACTAGGTCGTAATAGATCTGTTTCTCCCAATCTGGGTCAAGAGGACCCAGTTGACCCGGTTGGAGGAGGAAGAAAGAGTTTGCATTGAGGTAGGTGAAGCCCATGCGCGACAGTGGTGCTTGTGGTCCACTCGCCACCTTCTGCCATCTCGATTTCTCCCAATTTTTTACAGAATTAATTGTATGAATTTTATAATTTTATGGTATACTTAAATTCGGGATATTATGTGCATGATTTGTTGTTTTGGTTAATGATATTTTGTTATGTTTCAAACTAATATGATTGCATATAGATAATTGTTGAAAATTGTTTACTCTTCATATTTTATCTATTTTGAAACTGTTAACAGTAAGTACTCTCCTTAGTGAGAGCTAAATAGTTTTGTACTCTCATGTTTTCATAATATATGTTGGTTACAATGCTTCTATTTCAAATCAAATTTTCAAAGTTGCAACATGCTTTTAATTATCCTATGAGATACTTTTAAAATGTATTTTAGTTTGAAAGGATAAATTATAAGTAGTTATTTTTTTCTCTTAAGAGAAAATTTTATAGGTTTATGTAAATGGTTGCCACCAAAGTGGTCTATCTATATAGATTTGTAGGATTTTTGAAAGCTATAGTACAAGATATTCATAAATTATTGTATATAGTTTCCTACCTAAAAGGGTTATTATATACTTTAATTTTGAAAAATACATGAAATATATGGTTTGGGGTATACTGGCCTAGAAGGTTTATCTACCCAAAGGGGATAGACTTTTCAAAATTTAGAATTCTCTAATTTTAGTTTCATGTGTTAATCATGAGATCCTAATAGCATGTTAAATTCTCTGCTTAAAGAGGAGTTTATAATGTTGCACTTTAGATTTATGGAAAATAAATTGTTATTCTTGATTATTAATTACTCAATTTGTTGACATGTTGTATTATTTGTTATTGAATTAGTGCTACTATTGAATTGTTAAACAGTTCAAACTTTAAGAAATGGAAGCAAGATGTTGAATTGGACCTGAGAATTATGGATATTGATTTAGCTCTGCTTAGTGAGAAACCTATTGATCTTTCTAATATTAGCTCCATAGCTCATAAAGAAGCTTTTGAGAAATGGGAGAGATCAAATAGGTTGAGTTTGATCTACATTAAGAGATCAATCTTTGAACATCTTTTAAGTGGGTTGCCTGAAACTCAAAGTGCGAACGACTTCATGAAAGTTGTGGGGGATAGGTATAAGGTATCTAATAATGTTGAGACTAGAAAGTTAATAAATGATCTAGCTGGTATCAGATATGAAAGTGGAACTGGGGTTCAGGAATTTATTCTCAAAATGGTTCGTGTACAAACCAAGCTTAAAAACAAAGAAATACCAATCCCTGATAGTTTTGTGGTTCACCATTCTATCAATTCGTTACCACCTGATTTCTTCCAAATTAAAATTGCTTATAACACCCAAAATGAATACTGGACCATCAATGACTTTATCTCTAAGTGTGTGGTTGGGGAGGATAAGCTTAAGAAAGAAAAGAGTGAAACTGCACTTTTTGTTTCCCATTTCAAACCTAGTTCTACCAAGGGTGGTCAAGGTAAGTATAAATCTACTTATCATAAGAAAACTCAAGATACGAAAAGGCATTGTACTATTAGAAACCTATTGTTGATGGTCCTAAGGTTGCTATTAAAAAGGACATTATATGTTTCTTTTGTAAAAAAAGATGTCATGTGAAAGTAGACTGCTTCAAATTTAAATCCTAGTTAGAAAAGAAAAATAAACAAGAAGGTAACTTACTAATTTTCGTTTGTTTTAAATCCAATTTAGTTAATGTCCCATCAAATTATTAGTGGCTTGACAGTGATGCAACTGTTCATTTTGCTTGTACCATGCAGGGGTTTAAACACAAAAGGAAGCCAAGTGATTTATAGGCGAGGCTTAGAGTTGGGAATGATGTCTAAGTTGAAGTCGAGTCCATAAGAATTATCTTTTTAGTTTTAGAAAATGGTTTTGAACTTGTTTTGGAAAACACTTTTATGTAATGTCTTTTAGGCATAATTTGATTTTAGTTTCTTTGTTGGACAAAATTGGTTAGTTCTTTAATTTTGGTAATTCAAAAATTCAGTTGTTTTTAAATTCTAAAATCCTTGAAGGGTGTGCTTTGTCCAATAGTTTATACAGAATGATTTTAGCACTCTTAAATATTAATTTCTCCTTAAATATTGAAAAAGTTGTTCCAAAAGATCTTTAATTAAAAAAAAATCCTCAATGCTTTGGCATAAGCTTCTGGGCACATATAAAAGGAATGAGTTAAAAGACTCATTAAGGATGATATCCTACCATCACTTGATTTTGATGATTTAGAAACTTGTGTTGATTGCATTAAAGGTAAGTTGACTAAGACAAAGAAAAAAAGGGCAACCCGTAGTTCAGGACAATTAGAGAAAGCCATAAAGATTGTGAGATCTAACCATGAAGGTGAATATTATGGTAAACATGGAGTTGATAGACAATATATGAGACTATTTGCTAAGTACTTACAAGAGTATGAGATTGTTGCCCAATTTATCATGCCTGGTAACCCTGAACAAAATAGTGTAGCTGAAAGGCGTAATCGCACCCTTAAGGACATGAATAGGAGTATGATGAGTAGGTCAAACTTACCTGAATATATTTAGAGAGAAGCCATTAAAATTGCCTTGTACATTCTTTATAGGGTTCCCAATAAAGCGGTGCCTAAAACACCTTTTTAGTTATGGACTAGGATGAAGCCTAGCTTGAACCATTTTCATGTCTAGGGTTGTCCAGTTGAAGTGAGAATCTATAACCAAATGAGAGGAAAACCAACCCTAGATCTACCCCTATCACTTTATTCGTTATCCAGATCATTTTAAAGGATACAAGTTCTATTGTCCCACATGAGGAACCAAAATAGTAGAATCACAAACTGCCAAGTTCTTGGAATTTGATATTGCTGAGTTCTAAAAGTCTTTATCTTTAGATCAAGGAGAGTGAAATGAGGATGTTACTATTCCTCTATATGATTTGTTAGAAGCAACTATTTTTATGCCTGTTGTGAGAACATGTTATGGGAGGGAAGTAAATGAACAAGCTGAAGTAGCACCACCTGTTTCCACTGAAGCTACTACATATGTTCCTAATGAAGCTCCCTACTAATAGAATCCAGTTGCACAAATACCTGTAAGAATATCTAAACGACAAAGAAAGCATGCTATTTCTGATCATTTCATTGTGTATTTAGGTGAAATTGATTATGATATTGGTCATAGTGTTGATCCCACTACATATGGAGAAACTGTTTCCAATCCACAGTCAGACAAATGGTTGAAGCCATGAAAGAAGAGATGCAATATATGGAACATAATAGTGTATGGGAGTTGATTGCACTTCCAGAGGGTTGCAGACCCATTGGGTGCAAGTGGTTTACAAGACAAAAAAAGATTCAAAGGGAAAAATTAAACATTTCAAAACAAGACTTGTAGCTAAAGGTTTCTCTTAAAGAGAATGTATGGATTTTAGTAAGACTTTCTCTCATGTCTAAACTAAAGACTCTTTAGAATTATCATGGCATTGATAGCTCATTTTAATCTTGAGTTACATCAGATAGATGTCAAGACTACCTTCTTAAATAGAGATCTTGCCGAAGAAGTTTATATGGTTCAACCAAAAGGTTTCAAAGAAAATAGAGAGAGTGAACATATTTGTAGACTCACAAAGTCTATCTATGGTCTAAAACAAACATCCCGACAGTGGTTCTTGAAGTTTGATAAGGTAATCACCTTTTTGGTTTTGTTGAGAACAAGATTGATCAGTATATATATCTTAAAGTCAGTGGGAGAAAATTTATCATACTGGTTTTATACGTTGATGATATTTTGCTTACCAACAGTGACGTTGGTTTACTATATGAGACAAAATTGATGTTATCTAAGACTTTTGACATAAAGGATCTTGGGGACGCATCATTTGTTCTTGGCATTGAAATTCATTGCGACAAATCTCATCATTTGTTGGGTTTTTCTTAGCGAGACTACATTGATCATGTGCTCGATAGATTTAATATCTAGAAATATAAGCCTAGGGATGTACCAATTATCAAGGGTGACAAATTTAGCTTGAATCTGTGTCCCGTAAATAATTCTCAGATGGAGTTCATGAAGAATGTGCCTTATGCTATCACATTTGACAGCTTGTTGTATGCTCAAATTTGCACCAAACCTGATATTGCTTTTGTAATGAGAGTTCTTGGTAGATATCAATCGAACTCATGACCAAAACATTGGATTGCTACGAAGAAGGTTATGAGGTATTTGCAGAGAACCAAGGAAGTTATGCTAGCGTATCGAAAGGTTGATCACTTAAGTTGATTGGTTACTCTGATTCAGACTTTGCTTATTACAAAGATGATCTGAAATCCAACTTTAGGATACATTTTCATGTTAGTTGGGGGAGCCGTATCATGGACAAGTTCTAAACAGATAATCACTGCGTCTTCCACTATGCAGACCGAGTTCATGTTCGTTGCTTGTTACGGAGCATCAACACAGGGTATATGGTTAAAGAACATGATAACCTATCTTGGTGTGGTTGATTCGATCTCTAAACCTCTTAAAATTCATTGTGACAAATAGTTCCACTGTGTTCTTTTCAAAGAACAACAAGAATTCTAGTGCATTGAAAGCTATAGTTATTAAGTATCTGGCTACCAGAGATTTAGTGTAAAAGGGAGACATTGTGTTTGAATATATTGAAACAGAAAAAATATTAGCATATCCTTTAACCCAGGGACTTAGAACTGAGATTTTCAAAAGTCATGTTGATAACATGAGTATTGTAGAGTCCTTTAAAGTTTTTGATTAGTAGGAGTTTGCGTTGTATTATTCAAACTAGCTCGCATGTTATATATACTAGTTGGTATCTTATGTTTGTTTACATCTTGTTAGATAGTACGTTTTATTAATGAAAATAATAGTTATTTTCATTGTGATATAATTGATATTGTATGTGCATATGTGATTATTTATATATGACATGTTATTCCATTAAAATCTTAAGACTTTGTGTTTGTCTTAAGTGTGACGGTTTTGTTAATTTAGAGGTATGTCTTAAATAACATTAATTGGATATCTCGAGATGGTTGTTGACACACTTAAGCTAAAATTAAGCTTAAGTGATTTCTAGTGCTTTTGAAAGCATTCAGTTTTAATGAAATCACCTGGATGACCGACAATGAAAATAGCATATGTTGATCACATTGGATGCTATTTTCTCACTACACTACCACATCTAGATCCATTACAAAAGTTGTTGGCATTTGTAACCATGGATTGGTCTTGTGTCAGTTAAGTGACACAATGACTACCAAGATTAGATATTAATAACTTAATTGGGCCAGATTGTTTGAATTGTGTATTAGGACCAAAAATTTTCTTTTTAAAATTGTGGCCACATAAAAGTTATACTTTGCTAGAGAGTCGTTTTCTAAAAATATGTTTTTCAAAATTTTAAAACTATAATTAATGTTGCCAAAGTGGGAGAATGTTAGAAATTCCATATGTGAGTTGTCATTAATTGTATGATTTTGTTTTTAATAATATAATGGGCTTATGGTTTGGTCTACTTGAGACATACTAGTAAAAGTCCATATGGTTTATATGATTATTTAGAATATGACTTAAGCACATTTCTTATCTAATTAAATATGGATTGACAGTAAATGTAGACTGAGTGACTTTAAGAGTCCTTAATGAGATGACTGTTAGAGTTTTATTTGATAATAAATAGCTAGGTTCCCTTTCCTCTCTTAACATGCATATCTTGTCCTATTAAGAGTTGCTACTATATATAGAGAGTACGAAGAGAAAGACACTAAGATGTGTTTGTTTGAGATTCCACATATCTTATGCCATAGCTTACTCAGGTATGCAAACTTTATTGTTAATGTGTTCTAAATTCATGTATGAGATCTTGTATAATTTATTACATCAATATCAAGTATAGCACCATTGATGTTAACTGTAGCTGCTAATATCATGGATCGTCGTATCATTGACAGGGTTGTTCTTGGAAATGGAAAGACATTAATTGGGAAATAAGTGAATTCTTATGCATCAAATGGAAAAAAATTCTCTATAGTTTTCGGAAAGACTGCTTCAAGCTCTTGTTTGGAATCCAATGCCAAAAATTGTGATATAAACTGTGTAGGCAAGGAGTTGGCGAAAGGAAAAATTGTTTTGTGCACAGAACCATCAGGAGTCAAAGTGGCTTTACCTGCTGGTGCAATTGGCTCAATCACAACGACAGAAATATTTGATATGTTTCCATTATTGTCCCTTTCCCGGGGTCTGTCATAAATTCCCATGGTTTTGATCTTGTGCAGTCCTACTTGAATGCCAGAAAAACTCCTCAAGCTGAGGTCCTGAAGAGTGAGACTGTTAATGATACAACATCACCAAGAGTTTCCGACTTCTCTTCTCGTGGTCCAAATTCGGTAATTGCAGAAATTCTTAAACCAGATATAAGTGTCCCAGATGTGGACATTTTAACCGCACATTCTCCTGTGGTTTCACCTTATGGTAGTGATCTAGATAAAAGATCCGTTAAGTACAACTTTTTGTCAAAACCTCCATGTCTTGCCCTCATGTTGCTGGCATAGTTGCCTATGTTAAGACCTTTCACCCCGACTGGTCTCCATACGCCATTAAATCAGCTATCATAATTACAGCACATCCCATGAACATTAAGGATGGTAAGTTGCTTTTGGAGCAGGACTTGTCAATCCGTTACAAGCGATTCATCCCAGATTAGTTCATAATGTTTCAAAAGAAGACTACATACAACTTTTATGCAACTTTGGTTATGATACCACAACACTTCGAAATATTTCTGGAGATAACAGCACATGCCCCAAGGGACGTAAGAAATCATCATTGAAGCATCATAACTATCCTGCATTAGTAGCTGAGGTTCAATCAAAGTAGCCTTTTAAATTCACATTCAATAGGACAGTATCAAATGTTGGCCTGGCTAACTCTACTTACAATGCAAAAGTGTTAGCAAATTCAAAACTCAATATCACAGTTGCTCCTGAAGTTCTCCCTTTTCAATCCTTAGAGGAGAAGCAGTGTTTTGTTGTTTTGTTGGAGGAATAATAACGGATACAGATGTGCTATATTCTGCATTTGTATGGTTAGATGGCACCCACAATGTTAGAAGTCCAATTATTATGAGCATACTCTGATTAATTTGTCATAATGTTGAATGATGATCTTTCATATATTCACAATAATTCATATATATATGTTTAAGCTTATAGACATTATTGTTTTTCTTCCCTTGTTAATTTGAATAACTGGATTCTTTTTCTTGGCCAGCACATGATACATATTATTACTTTAGCTCTAGAGAAGAAGATAAATTCGTAACCACCAAGTCAAAGCCAATTGTTTTGAGGTAAAATTTTATTTTACTGAATTAAAATAATGAATAAGTGAATTTGCTCATAAAGTTGGCCTATAACCTCATGTGAAGTTAGATTAAAATAAAATTGAAGAGGAGATGAAATCTCATTTGCACTTTTGGAAGCAATTGAAAGATCTAGAACATGCGCGTTGATAGAGGAATATGTTTCGAGAAGAACTTCGCATGTTATAGAGAATATGACACATGAATAATTAATTTTACACATTTTTCTTAAAATAGACAAAACATATGACCATACCCGATATCGTGTGCTAGGATGCTAATATATTAATATATGAGTTATTATTATAATAAAATATTAAATATTGACTAAACTATATATTACTTTGTCTCTAACAAAATGTTCAACTTATCAATTTCGTTTCTTAAAGATTAATTTTATCAATCAAATCCTTGAAATAAAAGATTTTTAATTTATCAATTTCATCATTCAATATTCAATTTATCAATTTAGTCCCTCAGTGTTGAATGCTATCAATCAAATCACTACAAAATTTAAAATTATCAATTTCGTTCCTCCTTCTATTTAATTAATTGAGAATAAAATTAAATTTTACCACCATTATCTTCCACCCTTTTCTGATATTGAACTATCTAATTAGGCACATAAATCTACGAAGTACATTTTGTGAAACAACCATCCCTATCTGATAAAAAAGGATCCCTTGATCCTGAACTGATCTTACATGGGATTGCAAATCCCAAGTTTGTCCCATCTACTCTCTACCAGTGCATGAAGTACATGTGAGATGGCTAGGAATAAAGAATAGATAGAGACAACCAACCCTTTAGTGTCCAAGAAATAATTGAGTCATAATTAGAAAATAACTCTCCATTAATCATCAAATTAGTTATTTTCTTCTTTTTTTCTTTTTTTTAAGAGCTAACTATTATTTAAGAATCTCAACTTAGAAGTCATGCTCAAAGTAAACACTCACATTTTTTTTTTATATCATTTGAGGCATTCCACCAAAAATTGATTAGTATAGTCATCGGAAAATGATGACATTTTAATTTTTTTTTTCTTAATTTAGTTTTAAATTTTATCCTTCAGTATTTATCTGATTATATTTCACTAATTAAATGTCTAAAATGAATATCAAAGAATATCAACTAATATGACATTTATTTTTGTCTTTTCATTAACATTTATTTTTATCATTACCTATAATGAGACAAAAATTGACAATTTTGAAAATGATTAACATGTCACCATTGTGTGATGATTATACTCACTAGTTTTTGTTGAAGCATCTCAACTAACCTTCAAGTTGAGGTCAGTGCCTATTTTGAGAATAACCTTCAAGTTAAGGTCATCAAATAATAGTTAACTCTTTTTTTAACAATTGAACTCCCCATATTTATTCAATTTTAGCATATATTTTTTTAATAATTGTAATAAAATTTTCGATGAAAATATTACAGTTAAAAAAAAAATTGAAACAATAATTAATATGATTTCTATAAATGAGGAAAATAGTATTAGCAAATTTTGTATTGCTAAATTTAAATACTATGAGTTTATGACAAGAGAATAAAAATTTAATTAAAGGATTCAAATATTGTTTTTGTATGCTAAATTTGAATCAAAATAAAGAGTTTAATTTCATAGAAAAAAGAAGAAGATGAAGATAGAAAGGAGAAAACATAAATAAAAAAAAACCTATAATAAGGATAATTTAGTATTTTTTGAGTTAATTTTTTAGATTTAATGATTAATTCAGATGATTGTAGATTATTAGTTAATTCTGACTTAAATAAAAATGTTATGTGCCTAATTAAATAGTTTACGAAGGTTATTGCAAAACAAGTAATTGTTCATAAGGTAAAGTACAATTGATCGACCCTAAAATAAATAAAATATCTATTTGGCACATTAAAAACAATAAAATTGCTAAGTAACTTGTATTTTTAACACTAGTCACTTGCAAGTGCTTACGTACGTGTTGAATGATTTTTCATTTTTAAATATAAATCAATCATTTTAATTTTTTTGAAAGGGAAGAAAGTAGTCATATTTAAAAGGGAGGAGAGGAGTTTGTGTGTGTGGGAGTGATATGGTAGTTATTAAGAAGTTAATTTTTTTAATTATTTTTAATTAAGAAAAATTAATTAATTATACTATTATATTATAGGTGAATATGATTAGAATGTAATATTCAAAGAAGTTTCTCATTAATGCATTAAATTAATAATAAATCCTTAATTCTCAAATTCATGAGAAAATATTTTTTGTATTTAATGTTTTAGAAATTTAATATTTACCATTATGTTAATATAATATTTTTTTTTCAATCTTACCATCTATAAGCCACATGCACATTTAATAATAAAAATAATCATTTTTTTTTTCACTTGTCAAAATTAATTCTCAGCTAGTCAAATATATAGAGGTGCAAAATTGATAATATTGAATAATTTAGGAATCAATTGATAAAAATTAAATACAGAGAGATTGAATTGATAGCTTGGAAATTTTTTAGGAACTTAATTGAGAAATTAAACATTGAAGGACAAAATTGATTAGTCAATTTTTTAAAGGATTTGATTGATAAAGTCAAACATTGAGAGACAAAATTGTTAAATTGAGTATTTTTAAAGGACTAAAGTAGTAGTTTTGTTTTAAATATTTGATAGTAAGTTATAAGGAAAAAAAAAAAAAAAAAACAGATTCATGATTTATTTGAAAAAATATATTCAGAATTATGATTTTTATACGAATATAAAAAGACTTATTTTTACATTTGAAAGAAAAAAAATAAACTTTTGATACTTTTCCAAAAAGAGAGGTGAATATAATAAGACTTATTTTAACAATTCCCATGTAAAGGTCAAGATTTTTCAATCTATAAAACAAGTAAACAACAGAGAGTATATTTTCATATCTATTGTGATTTTTCTTGGATTGTACAGTTTCCCACTAATTTGACCATTAATTAAAAACGTAAACAGAAATCGATATAAAATAAAAATAAAAATAAAACTCTGAAAATAAATAAGGGGTTACGTGTATGGAAGTAGGAATGTAACATCCAAATTAAGAATTCAAAACTTTATGTACCAAAAAAAAAAATAATTCAAAAGTTCTCTTATTGGGAAAGAAAAAAAATCTCGGCTTATATTCTGTAAAACATGAATGACAAAATTCCAAAATGGTGGCATAAATGCATGAATTTAATACACATATGGCATAAAATCCCAAAAATAGGTAACAGTCATTAGCATCAGGATTTTTTTTGTGTATACTGTATAGCTAGGAGATTCCTTATTGGCTTATAGCTAGTAGAACCACTAATAAAGACGAATTTCCAACCAGGTTCTTGAAACCATTATATGGTATAAGATTTTCATGGTTTAATTAGTTATAATATCATAAACATAAATAAAAATAAGAAATATATATATACATTTTTTGCATTTTTGGAAGGCATTTTATATATATGACAAAAACATTGGTACAGTTGTTTTTTTTGTTCTTATATAAAGTAGTAAAGAACAACTTAGTCCTCAATTGTCTACATCCCATTATATCTCAATAATGGACAAATTCACCCCATTTTCCTTTGTTTTCATGGCTGCCATTATTTCAGTCACTATGTTCTCATCATTTAGTACTGTTAATGGTGATGACCGAAAAGTCCATATTGTATATATGGGTTCACTTACTGAAGAACAACCAGAATACTCTCCAACCTCTCTTCACCTTAGCATTTTACAAGAAGTTCTTGGTGACGGAATATCTCCGGCAAATTCCCTGGTTCGAAGTTACAAAAGAAGCATCAATGGATTTGCTGCTAAGTTGACTGATCGAGAGAGACAAAACTTGGCTCTCAAAAAAGGTGTAGTATCTGTTTTTCCAAGCAGAATACTTCACCCACAAACTACTAGATCTTGGGATTTCATGGGTTTAACAGAGAAAGCCAAACGAGAACCAGCAGTTGAAAGTGATACTATAATTGGGGTTATTGACACGGGCATTTGGCCTGAGTCAGAGAGTTTTACAGATGAAGGTTTTGGTCCCCCTCCAAAAAAGTGGAAGGGTGCTTGTAGAGGTGGCCGAAACTTCACTTGTAACAACAAGCTCATTGGAGCCCGATACTATTTACCAGAAATAAACAGTACAAGAGACATAGTTGGTCATGGAACTCATACTGCCTCGACAGCAGCTGGCAACAATGTAAACAATGCAAATTTTTATGGAATAGCTCAAGGTATCGCAAGAGGAGGTGTCCCATCTGCAAGAATTGCTGCATATGCAGTTTGCGACGTTAACGGGTGCACAGATGTAGCAATCTTGGCTGCTTTTGATGATGCCATTGCTGATGGAGTTGACATCATTACTGTTTCACTAGGGTCAATGTTCTCAGTCGACATCAAAGAAGATTCTATTGCAATTGGCTCTTTTCATGCAATGGAAAGAGGGATACTTACCATAAATTCTGCAGGGAATTCTGGTCCTTATTCAAGTTCAGTATCAAGTGTAGCACCATGGTTGCTAACTGTAGCAGCTAACACCATAGACCGTCGTATCATTGATAAGGTTGTCCTTGGTAATGGAAAGACATTAATTGGGAATTCAGTGAATTCTTTCAAATCAAATGGAAAAAAAGTCCCTATAGTTTTCGGAAAGTCTGCTTCAAGATCTTGTTTGGAATCCAGTGCCCAAAGTTGTGATGAAAACTGTGTAGACAAAGAGTTGGCGAAAGGAAAAATTGTTGTGTGTACAGAATCATCAGGAGCAAAAGTGGCATTAGCTGCTGGTGCAGTTGGTTCAATCACAGTGACAGATATAGTTAGCAATGTTTCATTTGTTGAACCATTCCCAGTGTCAGCCATAAATTCCAAAGGTTTTGTTTTATTGCTGTCGTACTTAAATTCCACCAAAAATCCTCGAGCTGAGATCCTGAAGAGTGAGGCTGTTAATGACACTGCTGCACCTAGAGTTGCCGAATTCTCCTCTCGCGGTCCAAATTCGATTATTCCAGAAATTCTTAAGCCAGATCTAAGTGCCCCAGGTGTGGACATTTTAGCTGCATTTTCACCTGTAGTTGCACCCTCCGATAGTGAATTGGATAGAAGGATCTACTAAATACAACATACTGTCTGGAACCTCCATGTCTTGCCCTCATGTTGCTGGTATAGCTGCATATGTTAAGACCTTTCACCCTGATTGGTCTCCATCCGCCATTAAATCAGCTATCATGACTACAGCACATCCCATGAACATTAAGGATGGGGTATTTGCTTCTGGAGCAGGACATGTCAATCCGTTAGGTGCCATTCATCCCGGATTAGTTTACAATGCTTCTAAAGAAGACTATATACAACTTTTATGCAACTTTGGTTATAACACCACAACAGTTCGATCTATTTCTGGAGATAATAGCACATGTCCTAAGGCACCCAAGAAATCGTCACTGAAGGATCATAACTATCCTGCATTAGCAGCCAGGGTCCTTCCATCGAAGGCTTTTAAAATTAAATTCAATAGGACAGTCACAAATGTTGGCCGTGCTAACTCTACTTACAAGGTAAAAGTGTTAGCAAATTCAAAGCTCAATATCACAGTTGCTCCTGAAGTTCTGTCCTTTAAATCCTTGAAGGAGAAGCAGTCATTTGTTGTTACTGTTGTTGGAGGGAAAATAAAAAAGGATAACACTGTGCTTTCGTCGTTTCTGGTATGGTCAGATGGCACCCACAGGGTGAGAAGTCCAATTGTTGTGCACATTGACTCGGGTGAATGGTGATCTGTTATTCACTACAATCATCAAAATAAGAAGTCTGATCAGTTGATAAATATCATTTATTTTTCTTTTCTCTGGTTTGAACCTGTATAATTTTGCAGTTATCATTTGAATGACAATGAAAGTTATCTTCTTGATTACATGACAATATATTATTGCTTCTCGACCATCATCTTCTTGGATAAAATTATTTTTACTACTTTGACCAGATTGTAAATGTAAATTAATCTAGTTAGACATAAGAATATCACGCTAGACAAAAATAAATGATAAATGAATAAAAAAAATAAAAAAAAAATAAAAGGAGAAGAAAAATGAAAGAATTCTATCAGTGGGAGGTATAAGAAGTAGGGCTGAGATTTTGATTGGTTTTGGACCATTTTTAACTGAACCGAAGGGTTGGGTTCTCTAAAGCCTAACCCAAAGTTCCAAAAAATGCAATCAATTTTAATTTGTAAACCCTATTATTTTTAGGTTTTGAAAGAGCAGTTCGGCCCATTAAAAAGTAAAATTTCAGTAACTCATTGTCATCATCCATTTCTTAAATAACTAACACATTTCAATCATCAAACATTTCAAACCAATCCATTAAAAAATGTGACTATTTTATAAATTCAATTTCACAATTCATTATCATCCAAAACCTAAAATGTATAGTATTCAACTAAATAATAACAGTAAGTCACAACTAAAAAAATCTGAATATTGACTAAGTTAGTGTCACCATTCATGACTTTAAGTCATACACTATCTACAGAAATAATCCATAAAAATTACTTATGCTCACAACATTCACAAGAATCAAAGTAATTAGACATTTAAAGGCTTGCAAAGAGTCCAAGACAGTGAGGCACTAACAAAACATAGTAATTATTACAAATCAACCATCAAATAGACTTCAAACTTTTAAGTTTCAAAACAAGCATAACATTGCAATAAGACATATAGATGTGAATAGTCAAATAGAGAGCAGGGAACAACCAAGCAAATTCAGAAATTCAGAATGTAGAAACAACAGCTAGCTTTCACGAAACAAAGCAGCACACAGACGTATAAATCTGTTACCAAAACAAAGCACAAGAAGAAAATTAAAATATATAGACAAGCAATATAACTAGCACAGTAAAAAGTAACTGAAACTTATAACAATGCACTAGTAGACTGCAACAGAGCACACTTCAAGTCAAGTCATCTCCTCCATTATTAACCAAAGACATATCTGATATTGTTGAATTAATATCAAAACCATTAGACAAAACAAAAGTAAAGAACTTTGAAATTGAAATAAATAATTTTGGATTAAAACATAAAAGTACAAAGTACCTGATTCTATTTTCTCAAGATCTTCACTTGACTCTTCTACATCTAACGGTATAATTGCACATCTCAACCAATTTTGTAAACAAATGATTACTTTCACAGTATTTGTAGTTAGTAAGCTTCTATACAAATCAAGAATATAACCTCTGGTAGAGAATGTAGACTTTGATGGGTCTATTGTAGTTAGAACACCAAAAATATCCTTTGCAAGCTTGGACAAGATTTTATATGTGGAAGAATTCACTTTCCACCAATTCAAAATATGAAAATGATTCAATATTGCCTCATATATGTGACTCCATCAAATAACTATCAACTTCAGACTTCCTCTATATGGACTCTTCTAGGCTGAGTTCTCTCATAAAATCCATAGCAAACTAATCTGAATCATCTTCTACATTATTAGAAGGTACAACTTCATGATTTGATGAAGAAACCCCATCATCAAAGCCAAGTTCATTGGCACTTTGTTCAAATGTATGTACAACATCACAAAAGTTGCCTTCACCCTCATTGCCAATTCTTCAGGCTTCATAATCCCAAACAAATTTTCAAAATATATCTTACTAAGAATAGTATGATAGTCGTGGAAAAAGTATTTGAGGTGACATATAATAAACTTGAAATTTTGTTTGTGACATCAAAGATAATCTTCAAGAATTTCACATGCGTATGCACTTACTACAATATCCCAATCTTTATCAGTATTAGGACACCTAAGCTCTAGATCTAATTCTTCAAACTTCTTATCAGTTTTGAACTCGGCAACAAACATTGGATATTGTTCTTGTAATTTAGTGAATGCTTTTTGAGACTTAAGGGTTGATTCTAACATTAAATAAATTAACTGTAAGTGTATTTAGTTTTTCTAAATTTGGATGCCTATTAGTGTTATCCATGAAAATATTTAAAAAATCAATTTAATTTTAATTTTTAAGATTTCAAAAATAAAATAAAATGGGGTCCAACCACTAAAACCTATCCCAACTCATCCAGTTTCTCTTATTTTTTTCAATTTTCATTGATTTAAGGTTCAACTACCATAACAATTTAATGGTTCAAATTAGTCTGACTTGTTATTCAACTGGGCAATTCAGTTTTGAAAACATTGATAGTTGTAAATGTTAAAACCTTTAACCCTGATTGGTCTCCATCTGCTATTATGAGTACAGCAAAACCCATGAAGATTAAGGATGGTGAATTTGCTTTTGGAGCAGGACATGTCAATCCGGTACAAGCAATTAATCCTGGATTAGTTTACAATGCTTCCAAAGATGACTATAACGACTTTTATGCAACATAGGTTATAACACTCTTTTAAAATTGAATTCAATAAGACAGTCACAAATTGCTAATTCCAATTACAAGGTCTTCCCAAATTCAAAGCTCAATATCACAGTGGCCCCTGAAGTTCTCTCCTATAAATCAATGAAGGAGAAGCAGTTTTGTTGTTACTATTGTTGGAGGGAAAGTACCGGATAAAACTATACTTTTGTTATTATAATTTTTTTAATCTTACCTTCTAAATGTCACATGCACATTTAATAATAAAAATAAATTAATTTTGTTACTTACCAAATAACAATTCATTAGTTCTCAGCTAGTCAAATATATAGAGGTACAAAATTAATAAGATTGAATCTTTTAAGAATTCAATTGATAAAATTGAATATTGAGAGATGAAATTGATATCTTGAAAATTTTTTAGGAACTTAATTAAGAAATTAAACAATGAATGGACAAGATTGATCAGTTTATTTTTTTTAAGGATTTGATTGATGAAATCAAACATTAAGGGACAAAATTAATAAATTGGGTATTTTTGAAGGACCAAAGTAGCAATTTAGTTTTAAATATATGGTAGCAAGTTATAAGGAAGAAACAGATTCATGATTTATTTGAAAAATTATACTTAGAATTATGATTTTTATGAGAGTTATATAATAAGACATATTTTTACATTTGAAGGAAAAAATAAAATTGATACTTTTACGGAAAGAGAGGGTGAATAATACTCTTTCACAGGAATATTTTAACAATTTTCATGTAAAGGCTAAGATATTTTTTTAAGCTTAACTATTATTTTAGTTTCTCAAAATGTTAAAGTTTTTAATTTAGTTTCAGGAATATTGTTAATCAATTTCAAATTTTTTAATCAATTTATATTCTCTCATTCTCATATTTAATAATAAAATGACAATAAATGTTTTGCAAAAAATAAAAATAACTTTTGTACACCTTTATTTTTATATCAAGTATGGTTGTTTTATTAATTCATAATATGTAAATAGAATAATGAAACTTGATTAAAAATTTTTGAATATTGAATGATAAAATTGACTGAAAAAATACTTTAAAAAATTGAACCGAAAACTGAAATAATCATAATAGACCAAAACAATAGATAAGTATTTTCTTTATCTATATGATAACAACAATGGCGAGTATATTTTCATATCTCGTCATTTCTCTTGGGGTCAATTACTAAATACAGATTATACAGTTTTTCCACTAATTTGACCATTAAAAACGTAAATACAAATCGATGAAAAAATACTTTTTAAAATAAATGAGGGGGTTAATACCACAAGTATACATCGCATGGGTATATGTATATATGGAATTAGGAATGTAACATCCTAATTAAGAATTCAAAACTTGCCTTATTGTGAAAAAAAAAATCTTGGCTTATATCAGTAAAACATGAATGACAATATTCCAAAATAATGGCATAAATGCATGAATTAATACATATATGGCATAAAATCCAAAAAAAAAGAAAAAGAAAAAAAAAGTAATAATCATTAGTATCAGGATTCTGTTTGTGTATAGCTAGGAGGTTCCTAATCGGCTAATAGCTCATAGAATTGATACCAGGTTCTTAAAACCATAATATGGTATAATATTTTCGTATTTTAATTTGATATAATATCATAAATATAAATAATAATACGAGAAATATATTAATATATTTTTTTTGCATTTTTGGAAGGCATTTATGTATATGACAAAAACATTGAAATTGTTCTTTCATTTGTTCTTATATAAAGAAGTAAGAACACCTTGGTCCTCAATTGTCTACATTCCCAGTATATTTCAACAATGGCCAAGTTCACCCTATTTTCCTTTGTTTTCATGGCTTCCATTATTTCAGTGACTATGTTCTCATCATGTAGTCCTCTTAATGGCGATGAACGAAAAGTTCATATTGTATATATGGGTTCACTTACTGAGGAACAATCAGAATACTCTCCAACCTCTCATCACCTTAGCATTTTACAAGAAGTTCTTGGTGATGGAATCTCTGCAAGAAAATCCCTGGTTCGAAGTTACAAAAGAAGCATCAATGGGTTTGCTGCTAAGTTGACAGATCAAGAGAGACAAAACTTGGCTCTCAAAAAAGGTGTAGTATCTGTTTTTCCAAGCAGAATGCTTCACCCACAAACTACTAGGTCTTGGGATTTCATGGGTTTAACAGAGAAAGCCAAACGAGAAACAGCAGTTGAGGGTGATACTATAATTGGGGTTATTGACACGGGTATTTGGCCTGAGTCAGAGAGTTTTACAGATGAAGGTTTTGGTCCCCCTCCAAAAAAGTGGAAGGGTGCTTGTGAAGGTGGCCAAAACTTCACTTGTAACAACAAGCTCATTGGAGCCCGATACTACGTATCCTTCTTAAACAGTACAAGAGATACAGTTGGTCATGGAAGTCATACTGCCTCAACAGCTGCTGGCAACAATGTAAACAATGCAAATTTTTATGGAATAGCTCGCGGTATAGCGAGAGGAGGTGTCCCATCTGCAAGAATTGCTGCATATGCAGTTTGCTATTATAGGGGGTGCGGAGATGTAGCAATCTTGGCTGCTTTTGATGATGCCATTGCTGATGGAGTTGACATCATTACTGTTTCGCTAGGATTCGGTTTGGCACGTGACGTGAAAGAAGATTCTATTGCAATTGGCTCTTTTCATGCAATGGAAAGAGGGATACTTACCTTACATTCTGCAGGAAATGATGGTCCTAATGCAGGTACAGTATCAAGTGTAGCACCATGGTTGCTAACTGTAGCAGCTAACACCATAGACCGTCGTATCATTGATAAGGTTGTTCTCGGTAATGGAAAGACATTAATTGGGAATTCAGTGAATTCTTTCTCTTCAAATGGAAAAAAATTCCCGATAGTTTATGGGAAGAGTGCTTCAAGAACTTGCCCGGAATTCAGTGCCAAAAGTTGTGATATAAATTGTATAGACAAGGAGTTGGCTAAAGGAAAGATTGTTTTGTGTTCAAGACCATCAGGGGCCGAAGTGGCTTTCCTTGCTGGTGCAATTGGCTCAATCGAATTGACAAATAGAGATGACAATGTTTCCTATGTTGTCCCATTCCCAGTGTCAGCCATAAATTCCACAGGTTTTGTTCTGGTGGAGTCCTACTTAAATTCAACCAAAAATCCTCAAGCTGAGATCCTAAAGAGTGAGGCTGTTAATGACACAGCTGCACCTAGAGTTGCTTTCTTCTCCTCTCGCGGTCCAAATTCGCTTATTCCAGAAATTCTTAAGCCAGATATAAGTGCCCCAGGTGTGGATATTTTAGCTGCATTTTCACCTGTGGTTTCACCCTCCAATAGAGGACAGGATAAAAGATCTGTTAAATACAGTATAATGTCTGGAACCTCCATGTCTTCCCCTCATGTTGCTGGTATAGCTGCATATGTTAAGACCTTTCACCCCGACTGGTCTCCATCCGCCATTAAATCAGCTATCATGACTACAGCGCATCCCATGAACATTAAGGATGGTGAGTTTGCTTCTGGAGCAGGACATGTCAATCCGTTGGGAGCGATTCATCCTGGATTGGTTTACAATGCTTCTAAAGAAGACTATATACAACTTTTATGCAACTTTGGTTATAACACCACAACAGTTCGATCTATTTCTGGAGATAATAGCACATGTCCTATTGCACCTAAGAAATCGTCACTGAAGGATCATAATTATCCTGCATTAGCAGCTGAGGTCCTTCCATTGCAGCCTTTTAAAATTAAATTCAATAGGACAGTCACAAATGTAGGCCGTGCTAACTCTACTTACAAGGTAAAAGTGTTAGCAAATTCGAAGCTTAATATCAGAGTTGCTCCTGAAGTTCTGTCCTTTAAATCCTTGAAGGAGAAGCAGTCATTTGTTGTTACTGTAGTTGGAGGGAAAATAAAGGATAACACTGTGCTTTCGTCGTCTCTGGTATGGTCAGATGGCAACCACAGTGTGAGAAGTCCAATTGTTGTGAACATCAACTCTGGTGAATCGTGATCTTTCATTCACTAGAATCATCAAATAATTAAGTTGGAGTTTATAAATATCCTTGTTTTTCTTTTCTCTGGTTTGAACCTGTATAATTTTGCAATTATATTGCATTTGAATAACAATGAAAGTTTTCTTCTTGATTACTACATGACTATATATTATTTCTTCTGAATCATCATCTTCTTGGATAAAATTACTCTTACTAGTTTAACCGGATTGAAAAAAATAAATTAATCTTGTTAGAGATACGGATATCACCAGACTGCTAAACAAAAAAAAAAAATTAAAAAAAATTTAGTCCTTTGGTTAACCAGACGATTATTGTGATTAACTTGGCTTAACATTTGGTTTTAATACACGCCATGGCTTCTTCTTCATTCTCCTCTCCGCCTTCTTCACCTCGCCCAAAATAAAGCACGATGACTTTTAGTTTCAGAGGCGAAGACACTAAAAACAATTTTGCAGTTCATGCTGCTTTATGTTGGAAGAAAATTGAGACTTGCATCAACTACAAACTTGAGAGGAGATGAAATCTCATCTTCCCTTTTGGAAGCAATTGAAAGATCTGAACTTTCTGTGGCCATTTTCTCTAAAGATTATGATTCCTCAAAATGGTTGTTGTTTTAATGAGCTCATGAACAAAATTGAATGCAAGGAAAAAAGTGGGCATGAGGGGGAGTGTGAGGTTGCATTTGCTAAACATGATATGAATTGGATTTTATGGATAGCATGGGCAAAGTGCAGAAGTGGAGGGAGGCTTTGACAGAGGCACCTAGTTTGTCAAGATGGAATTTACTTCTCACTAGCTAGGTAATGTTATCAATTACTCTTCTTTATTTAGGAACTGCAAATTTTTATGGACAGAAATAAAAATAAGGGAAAGAAAAATCCTTAGTCCTTACTAACTAGTATAAGTGTATAACAAAATGGAGAGTGTATTACCAGCAATTATCTCCAATATTTAATGAATATTGGTCATTTTTTCGTAGAAATGATTATTTGGATGCCACTATTTACAAAATAAGAACATTTAAATATTAGCATCATAATGTACGTCTACAATATATTTAAATATTTTTGAACGTAAAAAGAAAAGCTTTCTATGTTGGAGATAGAACTTACATCACATGTCCCCAAGAGACATTAAGGCTTAAAAATCCAAGAAACTGGTTCAAATGTTGAATCATTGTTGTGCATTGAGTCATAAGATGTTCACATTGTTGGAATATAGGGCATGGGAGGGACAGGGAAAACTGCCATTGCAAGTGTGTATTTGATAAACTCTAGTCAATATGAAGGTTGCTACTTCTTTGCCAATGTAATTGATAATAGATATACCAATGCAAGCATAATCTTCGTCGCTGAAAGGTTCTTATTGTTCTTGATAAGAGAAAGATGACTTCTAGATATTGAATGTTTTTTTGTGGGTGGAATGTACATTGTGTAAAAGGGCTACCAAGTCCTGATGTTCTCATTAAAAAATTTCTTCTTAATGAGTCTCTTCTAACTATTTCAGAACACATGCTTGAGATGCATACAAGAGATGAACCAGGGAAATGTAGCTGATTATGGGATCTTAGGGAAGTCTCTCATCTGATTCATCTCTTGAAGCATAATACAGTAAGTGCTGAACACATTTACTTCCTCATCAAATATATCATGAAATCTTTAAACATTTATTGCAGAATAGCTTCATTTCATACTAAATTATATGTTTTATTCTCTTTCTTAAGGGTACTGAAGCAGTTGAAGGTTTATTCCTTGATATAACACCAAAACAGTAGATAAGTCAAAAAAATTTAAAAATAAATAAGGAGTTAATACTAATCCAAGTATACATTTCACGGGTATATGTATGGAATTAGGAACAATGTAACAGCCTAATTAAGAATTCAAAACTTGTCTTACTAGGAAAAAAATCTTGGCTTATATTAGGTAAAACATGAATGACATTCCAAAGGAGCATGTACTTTATGAGGAAATAATCAGTAAATAAATTTCTTTATAATTCATATCCAGACTTCAATAGACAAATTAATTAAAATATATTAATTAATACATCTATGGCATAAAATCCCAAAAAAGATAATAGTCGTGGTTCACTAATAAAGACGAATTTCGAACCAGGTTCTTGAAACAATTATATGGTATAAGATTTTCATGGTTAATTAGTTATAATATCATAAATACAAACAATAATATAAAAATGATATTATATATATATATATATTATATATTTATTTATTTATTTATTTTTATTTTTATTTGCATTTTTGGAAGGCGTTTATACGTATGACAAAAACATTGTTATTATTGTTTCATTTGTTCTTATATAAAGAAGTAAAAGAACAACCTCAATTGTCTACATCCCAGTATAATTCAACAATGGCCAATTTCAACCAATTTTCCTTTGTTTTGGTCATGGCTTCCATTATTTCAATCACTATATTCTCATCGTTTAGTACTGTTAATGGTGATGAACAAAAAGTCCATATTGTATATATGGGTTCACTTGCTGAGGAACAATCAGAATACTCTCCAACCTCTCATCACCTTAGCATTCTACAAGAAGTTCTTGATGATGGAATCTCTGCAGCAAATTCCCTGGTTCGAAGTTACAAAAGAAGCTTCAATGGATTTTCTGCTAAGTTGGCTGATCACGAGAGATAAAATTTGGCTCTCAAGAAAGGTGTAGTATCTGTTTTTCCAAGCAGAATACTTCAACTCCAAACTACAAGATCATGGGATTTCATCGGTTTCACAGACAATGTCAAATGAGAAACAGCGGTTGAGAGTGATACTATAATTGGTGTTATTGACTTAGGTGTTTGGCCTGAGTCAGAAAGTGTCACAGATGAAGGTTTTGGTCCCCCTCCAAAAAAGTGGAAGGGTGCTTGTAAAGGTGGCCAAAACTTCACTTGTAACAACAAGCTCATTGGAGCTCGATACTATTTACCTGAAATAAACACTACAAGAGACACAGTTGGTCATGGAAGTCATACTGCCTCAACAGCAGCTGGCAACAAAGTAAACAAGCAAATTTTTAATGGAATAGGTTAAGGTAACGCAAGAGGAGGTGTCCCGTCTGCAAGAATTGCTGCATATGCAGTTTGCAATGATGAAGGGTGCACAGATGAAGCAATATTGGCTGCTTTTGATGATGCCATTGCTGATGGAGTTGACATCATTACTCTTTCACTAGGATCAAGATCGATAAGTGACATCAAAGAAGATTCTATTGCAATTGGCTCTTTTCATGCAATGGAAAGAGGGATACTTACCATAAATTCTGCTGGAAATTATGGTCCTGATGCAGGTTCAGTATCAAGTGTAGCACCATGGATGCTAACTGTAGCTGCTAATACCATAGACCGTCGTATCATTGATAAGGTTGTTCTTGGTAATGGAAGGACATTAACTGGGAATTCAGTGAATTCTTTCAAATCAAATGGAAAAAAAATCCCTATGGTTTTCGGTAAGAGTGCTTCAAGATCCTGCCCGGAATCCAGTGCCAAAAGTTGTGATACAAATTGTGTAGACAGGGAGTTGGCTAAAGGAAAGATTGTTTTGTGTACAGAATCAACCGGAGCCGAAGTGGCTTTACTTGCTGGTGCAATTGGCTCAATCACAATGACACACAGAGTTGACAATGTTTCCTTTGTTGTACCATTCCCAGTGTCACCCATAAATTCCAAAGGTTTTGCTCTTGTGGAGTCCTATTTAAATTCTACAAAAAATCCTCAAGCTGAGATCCTAAAGAGTGAGGCTGTTAATGACACAGCTGCACCTAGAGTTGCTGACTTCTCCTCTCGAGGTCCAAATTCAATTATTCCAGAAATTCTTAAGCCAGATATAAGTGCCCCGGGTGTGGATATTTTAGCTGCATATTCACCTATGGTTTCACCCTCCAATAGTGGACTGGATAAAAGATCTGTTAAATACAACATTTTGTCAGGAACCTCCATGTCTTGCCCTCATGTTGCTGGTATAGCTGCATATGTTAAGACCTTTCACCCTGACTGGTCTCCATCTGCCATTAAATCAGCTATCATGACTACAGCACATCCCATGAACATTAAGGATGGTGAGTTTGCTTTTGGAGCAGGACAAGTCAATCCGTTAGGAGCGATTCATCCCGGATTAGTTTACAATGCTTCTAAAGGAGACTATATACAACTTTTATGCAACTTTGGTTATAACACCACAACAGTTCGATCTATTTCTGGAGATAACAGCACATGTCCTAAGGCACCGAAGAAATCGTCACTGAAGGATCATAACTATCCTGCATTAGCAGCTGAGGTCCTTCCATTGCAGCCCTTTAAAATTAAATTCAATAGGACAGTCACAAATGTAGGCCTCGCTAACTCTACTTACAACGTAAGAGTGTTAGCAAATTCAAAGCTTAATATCACGGTTGCTCCTGAAGTTCTGTCCTTTAAATCCTTGAAGGAGAAGCAGTCATTTGTTGTTCATGTTGTTGGAGGGAAAATAAAGGATAACACTGTGCTTTCGTCGTCTTTGGTATGGTCAGATGGCTCCCACAGTGTGAGAAGTCCAATTGTTGTGAACATCAACTCAGGTGAATCGTGATCTGTCATTCACTATAATCGTCAAATAATTAAGTTTGAGTTTACAAATATTATATATTTTCTTTCCTCTGGTTTGAACCTGTATAATTTTGCAATTATATTGCATTTGAATTACAATGAAAGTTTTCTTCTTGATTAGTACATGACTTTATATTATTGCTTCTTAACCATCATCTTCTTTGATAAAATTACTTTAAACACTTTGACCAGATTGAAAAAATAAATTAATCTCATTAGACTTACGGATATCACCAGACTCCTAAACAAAAAAAATATTTTAGACTTTTGGTTAACCAGACTGTTATAGTGACTAACTTGGTATAAAATTTGGATTTAATACACGCCATGGCTTCTTCTTCATTCTCCTCTCCTCTCTACCTCGCCCAAAATAAAGCACGATGTCTTCCTTAGTTTGAGGTGAAGACACACACAACAATTTTGCAGTTCATGCTGCTTTATGTGATTGGAAGGAAATGGAGACTTGCATCAATTACAAACTTGCGAGGGGAGATGAAATCTCATCTGCACTTTTTGAAGCAATTGAAAGATGTAAACTTTCTGTGGCTATTTTCTCTAAAGATTATGATTCCCCAAAGTGGTTGTTGTTTGAATGAGCTCATGAACAAAATTGAATGCAAGGAAAAAAGTGGGCAGAGGGGGAGTTATGTGGATGCATTTGCTAAACACATTACACATGAATTGGATTTTAAGGATAACATGGGCAAACTGCAGAAGTGGAGGATGAGTGTTTGCAAAAAGCTTAGTAGTCTCCCAACCAACATTTATTTAAACTCGTTCCAAACACTCATCCTCAGATGTTGTTCAATCTTGCAGATCAGTATATATTCTCCAGCTTTTGAATACTTATGCTAACACTAACAGTGAACATCAATCAAAGAATTGTCGTCATCAATTGGGAATCTGAATAAACCTGTCATCTTGAATCTTAATTTCTGTCTTAGTCTTCAGAATCTTCCAAACAGCATCTAACTGCATTCCCTGGATTCTGTCTATCTTTTTTACTGCAAAAGGATTTACAAATTGTTTTTTTTAGTTGATGGGTTATGGTCTTTGAAAATGCAATCTCTAGATGGCTGTCAGAGCTTATCACAAATCCCCAATGATGTTGGTAGCTTATCAGTTATCATATTTAGTAGTTTTATCACTGAAGTGAAGCAAGATTAATAGCATACCTACAAGCATCGAGCATATTTCCTGGGTTTTCCTGTGTGCGATGGTGCCCAGATGATAAAATCTTGGCTGCTTTTGATGTTGCCATTGCTGATGAAGTTGACATCATTACCGTTTCACTAGGAGGAGCAGCTGCATGTGACATCAAAGAAGATCTTATTGCAATTGGCTCTTTTCATGCAATTGAGAGCGGGATACTTACCATAAATTCTGCAGGCAATGATGGTCCCAAGGTCCCAATGCAGGTTCAGAATCAAGTGTTGCACCATGGATGCTAACTGTAGCAGGAAATTCGATAAAAGATCTGCATATTCACCTGTGGTTTCACCCTCAAATAGTGGACTGGATAAAAGATCTGTTTAATACAACATAATGTCTGGAACCACCATGTCTTTCCCCCATGTTGCTGGTATAGCTGCATATATTAAGACCTCTCACCCTGACACTGATCTCCATCTGCCATCAAATCTGCTATTATGACTACAGCACAACCCATGAACGTTAAGGATAGTGAATTTGCATTTGGATCAGGACATATCAATCCAGTACAAGCATAATCCCGGACTAGTTTACAATTCTTCTAAGACTATACAACTTCTATGCAACATTGGTTATGACACCTCAACAGTTTGATCTATTCTGGGGACAACAGCACATGTCCTAAGTCACCTAAGAGATCATCAGTGAAGGATCATAACTATCCTTCTCTAGCAACTGAAGTTCTTCCAATGCAACCTTTTAAATTGAGTTCAATAGGACGGTTACAATTATTGGTCTTGATAACTTCATTTACAATGTAGAGGTATTACCAAATTCGAAGCTTAATATCGCTTTGGCCCCTGAAGTTCTCACCTTTAAATCAATGAAGGGGAAGCAGTCTTTTGTTGTTACAGTTGTTAGAGGGAAAATACCAGTGTGGGAAGTCCAATTGTTGTGAATATATCAAATCGGGTTCTTCATTGTGATGATCTTTCATTCACTATTTTCTCTTGTATGAACATGTATATTTTTGCAGTTATACTGCATATGAATAACAATGGAGTTTTTTCCTGGTATTTACATGATGATGAAACCATATGATAGACCAAATAAGAAGAATTTGTAGTTGTTACACAGTACTGTACTAAACCTTATATTTTTTGAGATAGCTGACATTGCAAAATCGAAACAAGGATAAATAATTCCGATTAAACTACCAGAATATAAATTAAAATGAGCAGCTATTGGAAGGAAATTGTTTCGCAGTTGATCCAAATTCTGGGAGATGGATGTAGTGACTTTGGTATACCTAGCTAGAGCTTGCTATATTGATAGAAGTGTACGAGTATGAGAATAACACCAATCCTGTAAACCTCAAATGCTCTTGTCTTTAGCTTTGTGGCTTCTGTTGATTTCCAAGGATCAACACAACTCAATTAATAAATCTAAACTAACTGAGTAGGTTATATGAATCATTGTTATCAATTTGTATCAATTTAAAATATTATTTGCAACATCATTTCCAGTGATGTCGAAAGTAATTATATTACTTACTTTCACTAACTTCTCCTTATGTAATTCTTTAATCTCTATCTCATCTAACGTGTTACACCTGCTCCAGTTACATCTCTTAACAATATTTGAAGTCACATCTCTTAACTATAGTAGGTTTCCCACAATCGGATCCAGCTTCATGGTCAATTTTAGAAAGTAAGCATACTAAATTTCATAATTTATTCTGCACCCTACACATTGGAGGAGCCAAAATCCCGCGCCAACAACCCCTTCATTATATGGACTCAAAATATTTATAGTGACAAAGCATAATCCTATACAAATTTTATTTTAAAATTTGTTGAAATCTCAACAATAGAGTGGAAGAAGACTAACAAAATTAAATCTCCATTAATAGAGAGAGAGTATACGCTTTTCATTCTTGCATATTCTCACAGAACAAATACACAATTGGGGGTTGTTTGTTAACTATTACTTCAGTTATTTTCAGAGGAAGAAAAGAAGAAACTTTATTGAGACGGTTGATATAGAAACTAACTGAACACAATATATAACATATACTGATACATTTTTTGATAAGTAACATATACTGATACATAGAGCTGCCTTTACAGATATAAGTTGCCAGTAAAGTCTCTAACTCTCTTCACATCGAAACAACAACAAACTAGATGATATATATAGCGCATTGAAAAGGGCTAAATCACTTTCTCCGAGATGCAGATGCAGCCGCTGCTATGCCACCGGCTATCAGTCCTACAGCAGTTGCAGCAATGCCTATGCCAATCACCCCATCTACATTATAAGAAAAGGTGAAAATCATATCAGTACTCTATTCAATACCAACCCCCTTACTCTCTCCCTCTCAAAGCCAAAAAAGAGGAAAACAGAAATTAGGAAAACACCAAAAGTTGATGGTTACCTTTCGTGACCCGATCTTCAATTGTTTTCTTAAGTGTCAGTGCCTGCCTCCAATCAGGAGCAATCTAAAAAAAGGAATTATGTTTTAGTTACGTGATATGCATATTCATACATACAATAACAAAGTCTATTTCTCAAATCAAGTCATTATCATTAATATTGACACATTAATGTTCAGGAATTACTTACTATATGCTCAAGACATGATTACTCACGCATTTACAGAAATCAGATTGTTCTTAAGCAATGACATTAGATCCTAGTAGACTACAAATACAAAAGTACATGTGGCAGTTGCAGACAGAATTGAAAAGGATTCACAAATCACAATCACCACAACCAATTGAAGGAATTGTTTTCTGTCTAGGTTTCACTGTAACATGATCATATCAGGATAAGAGATCATACCCTTAAACATCGTTCCACAAGCTCTCTACTCCTTGAAAATTCACCACTTCTATAGTGCCCAACAGCTAGAAGATAAAGCTTCTCTCTCAGTTGCAGCTGGTTGCTAGTACCAGGTAAAGAAGCTGTCATTCACATGTTGAGTCATAGTTAACCAAGGTTGCAAGAATAAACAATGAGTAATGGCAGGAATTAAGCAGGTTAACAGAATATTTTGTAACATTGGAACACTGCGTCTACAAATGTATTATTTAGCGATAGGTCTGCTGACAGCTACAAATGTCAAAATCTACCAGGAAACAGTTGCATAGGTTGAGCTTGCTTATGGAATTCAATGGAATAGATGTGTCTTGTTTGTGTGTGCAATAGAGAGAAAGGCCACAGGATGGGAGATACAGAGATCTAGTTTTGTATATTCACCTTCAAGCATTGCTATCCCACGTTGAACATCTTCTGGTCGTCTAGAGTGGACAAGAGCCCAGGATAAACGCAAAAGACACTCTTTCATTAATTCATCAGAGGAGCCTTTCTCAGCCTCAGAAACCTCTCTTTCACACCCCTGTGGATGCACGAATTTAAGGGACATAAACAAAGGGGAAAAGGGGAAAAAAATAATAATAATAAGAAGTTCTAACTTGTAACAGAAAGAATGCTTAGTAATCATCAGCAGTAGCAGCAGTAAAGAATGTGGTCTAATGGAAAATAAGCAAGATTCATGCAAATAGAATAATTTCAGACTCATCTAAGCAGTGTTTAGAAATAAAAAATGGTAAAGCATTCCTCAGAAGGAAACAGTCTCAGTTCTGAGAGTTCCACTTCAACCATCCAAGTTAGGTAGAACTGTAGAAGCATCAAAACATTTCAGAAGACTGTGACAATATTGATCAAAATTGACAAGCATTTACTTTAGTGCACTTAATGTAGCATTTCCATTAATTGAAGCATCTAAATGTGTAATTTCCCAAATCCTTCAAAAGAATCTCAGAACCCAGAATAATGTAAGTAAAAGTAGAAAGCATCACTTTATATATAAGCATTATCAGAAACAAATATAATAGGGTAAACTATGTCACTATATACAGGGAGAACAAATCAACAAATATTTATAGATGCCTGCAATTGAAGATTCTAGTTACAACAATGTTGGATGAACATAATACTAATTTAAATAGTCTATTTAAATTGACAGGCAATTGAGCAAACAATTATTCACGAGAAGGTGAACCACATGAAGTTGGTGTCAAGATTCTCTACGTTAGAACATTATGCCATCAGTTCATTTGTCTCCAAGAGAAAAGAAAAGATTTACAGGTTTTACAATTTTCAATAGGCAGATTATAACTTATAAGCAGAACAATGGTTTAATCTTCCTCCACTACTAAGAAAACCTCAACTTAAAAAGATAGCTAGCTATCTATCAAAAAAGCTACAAACAGGAATTCCCAAAAAAAAAAAAAAAAATTGTCTTTATACTGCACCTAGCCACGTAAAAATCAAGTTGAAGCTAGTTAAAGCATGGAAATCCTATATTAAGTTATGCAAAAGTAGATTACTAAAATTTACCCAAGGTACTTAACCTCCTTCCTCCAATTTTTCCAAAGAAAATACAGAAAACAGTAAACCCACAATTTTAGTGCCAGGATTGTTAATTTGTTACAGCAACGGGTTTATATGCAACATCACTTCCGTTTTTCAAATTATCAACAGTAACGAATACCCTTTTTCAGTATTTCAATTGGGAAATGTTAGAATCATATATAAACACTTGGTCTCCTCAGCCAACGCAGTTCTAAAACAAGGAGAGGAACTCCAAAATTGCAAGAGGGGGAGAATATAATTGAGGATTTGGGGGAGAAAAAAAAGGGATAAATTTGGGGACAATCATGGGGTCGATGAGAATGTAAAAGAGAAAGAAGTATGAACTTACAGCAACTACGTCACCATCGCACCAGGGGATATGATCGCTACCGGAGAAGAAATTACCGACAGAGTCGAACATCGTCGCAAGCTTACCTTCAAGTTTTGCCATTGCAAAGCGAAAGTTGAATTGAGCTGTTCCCAATTCACAACCGAAAATGAGGGTTATCGAGCCACCGGGACAAAGTGGAAGACTATATAGACGGAAGGAAGACTCGTCTCGAGTAGGGGAAAACTTGGAGGGTGAGACGTAGGACAGCTAATTTATAATTCCACCATACTAAGTAAATATTGGATATTTAATCTATTTATTATTATTTTTTTAAATCAAATTTTATTTATTGAACCAATTGAAATATTAATTGGGTTCTTTAAAAAAAAAAAATCTTTAGAAGATCTTATAAATGTCATCAGAAAAAGAGAATAATGACTACAAATTATGGAGGCAAGTTTTTTTTTTTTTTTAACGAAAAAAGACTTAATTACACTTTTAGTATTTATTCTTATATTTTTTTTTATTAAAATGACATTTTTATAATTTTCATGTAATGAGTTCTTACTATTATCTTTTATCAGATTTAACTTAATAACAAATGATATATCAAATAATATCTTAATATCTTACATGACTTATTTACTTATTATAATACAATCTAACTTATCTACTTGTTGTAATATACTCATTTGACACTTTGTCTTTTGTCCAATTGAATTTAACAATTATACCAACAAGAATCATATTACTTGATTTGCGAAACTTTAAAAATAATATTAAAATTTTTAAGATATAAAAATTAAATTAAATTCTCAATCAAATTATAATAACTAAAACTATAATTTAACAATTTAGAAAGCAATTTATTCATATGCAGCTGGGCAAATAGCATCAAACATTATTTACTTATTACAATATACAAATTAGCCAACTGAGCAAAAAAGGTAAACATCAAACTAGAGCTATACCAAACAGATAACAACACTACGAGTATTTGTCTTATTGATGTTCCAAAAAACAATAAAGAACCAAAACAATATCCAAAAGAAACAACTTAATTCACTGTACACCTCAATATTTCACCCAAAAAAAAAAAAAAATTATTCTCTAAAAAAAATCAGCATGCAGACAATCTTAACAAAGTAGCCTCTATCATGGTTCATTTTCACCCTTTTTGGAAGAAACCTTCCTCACTGAGGTTCGGGGTTTTCAGAGCTCCACAGCCATTTTTACTAGTTGAGATGAGAAGTTGACAAAACTGTCTTTGGAAACCAGCAACTTTAACAGTGAATGGAGCCTGCAAACTAGGCATCAAATTCATCAACCATCTTCCAAACTACAAAACTAAACAACTAAACCCCAATGGATGCTCATCACAACAAAAAACTACTTCTGAACTTCCAAGCACTGCATAATATGATTTAACACAATGGTCACATGTGATTGGCTGATGGGCATATTAGATTCCTCATAGCAATGACTTGCCCTTCCCGTGATTAGATGGACCAAGACCACAACATATTATGGAGGATACCATCTAATTCAATTCTTGTCTTCTTACAGAAAGGTACTCGGAAGGTGGCACGTCTCCCTCATCATGCTTCTGTGATTCCCCATTTCCACTACAAAGTTGGGTATATAGTGAAGGAGATAAAGGAGCATAGCTGCTGCTGCTACTACCTGCAATTAACAAGGTTTAATAAAATAACCGGGTCAAAAAGAATGCTCAGAATATTAAACATAATGAACAACTGCAATTACCAATTTGTCACACACCTCTAAATGAAGAGCTTCTCTCGAAGTCTTTAGTCGCATGTAATAATATGGTGCCAGAGAGCACAACAACAAACCCACATATTTCTGTCGCAATGGTTCCTCCACTTTGACCATCCCGATCCTGTGATCACGGATTTCACATTGAAATAATGCTCATTATATTAACCTTCACGAACATATAAAACTTGGTTCCCTAAGGAAATAACAAAAATGATAAGCAAGGGAAAGTTTCCATCCATCAACACTGGTCCAAGTTCAAGCAATTTATAGGCCAGAGGTCATCATAGAAAGCTACGATTTTTTATTTTGGAACTCGACAGTTAGAATTCTAAAAAACCATGACACAGACAAGAATGTTGCAATCCAAAATAAGAATAACAGTAGTTTGGAACTATTAGAAACTAGATCACCCTCCCTATAATGGCCAGGTTGGTGAAATACGAAACTCCTTCCATAATCTACTTCCTAATATAGTATTATTGAAGAAAAAGGATAGTTTCTGAAATCTAGTTCTCTACCCCAATATTAGCTAGCTTAAACAAGAAGGTTGATAGAAATATATGTCACTGTCAACTGGAGGGGAAAGGATTTTGTTTGGAAAACAGAAACTACAAAGTGGAATTACTCAGGTAAGGCTGTCTTTGAGAAGATATATAGCCTACAAAAACCTGCCTTGATAAGAGGATTTGAAATAGTCACCTACTTGACATCTAATATAAGCTGCACCACGGCTCAAAGAAGGGTCTGAATTGAAATGATGATATATCTGTCATCCGATGTTAAATGCCATAACTATTAACAATACCTTAAACATTATGACACTGGCCAGGATTGTTAGTGTTGTAAAGAGGACATAGTATATAGGAGATACAACTGCAGTGTTAAATGTGTCAAGCGCCTGAAATATCAAAATATGGTGTTAGAAAAGAATGTATAGCCTTAGAGATGACTATTATAGGTACATGTATATAATGAAATCTATAATTAAATCGTCATATTAAACAAGATAGAAAAGGACGTACAGAGTGCAGGTAACTAAAAAGCATGATTAGAAGGATTAAACTGCAAATATTAATATCAGATAGGTTAATATTACATGAAAAAGAATAGTCAATGCAGTTGCAAAATAGTAAGAAATTACAGTTTTCCTCTTGAACTTTAACCCAGTAAATTCCATGAGTAAATTTTTATCCTCAAATTTTCTGAAAGGTCATTTTGGTTATATCCAGTAATAAAGTGCAATGAAGCAGACCACACATAAACAAGTAAACAAACATGAGTAAAGAAGACAGGTGAATGGTCGCAGTACTTGCTTTTTCATGTAACATCTATCAGAGCATGTACTCCACAAAATGAGTTTGTAAGGCTCTAAAGAGGTCCTTTCTGTATATCATGTCAGTCCTTTTCTTTCTTTTCTTTTTTATTTTCTTTGAGAAGCAACCATTTTTCAAATATCTGTCAACAATTCAACTAAAAGTATCCTTAAATTCCAAATTAGTTAGGGTCAGCAAATATCCATGAACAAATCAACTAAAAATCTAAAACTAATTCCAAAATCACAAAATTATTAAAGCAATATCAAGATGAAAAGTTCTTGACTTGTAGAGAAGAAACTTAGTGTAGCCAAGCAAATTCCATACCCTACCATGTTATCTTAAACATTCTAATATGGAAGCTCATGAAAATACAAGATAAAGATCCAGTCCATAAAGGGCCTATATACAGACTTAATCTAGATGTAACAATCCACACAACTCCTGTGCACTTCAGTTGGCTATTATGAAGTACTTACTTCTTTGCACTGACGAAAGATTGTGATAGGTTAGTATCTTAGACTGATATAAATCATATGGTTAGATGGAAACTGAATTTTGCTCAAATATTGCAAGAGTAATGAAAATGTAAAGAAAACGTCAAATAGTAAAAACAAGAAAAACATTAAATTTCCCACAATGGGTTACTCTATCCATTCTCAAACCGTCTGCTCTAATCTCTCTTATAGCTACTAACTATTGAAGACAATCAGAGCCTAATACTTTATAAGTTTTTGTTACAAAAGTACTTAGATCTTTGAGATAATAGTTCTCTTTGAAAAGTATTCTCTCAATAGTCTAATTTCCTCATCATGATAGAATCAGAATCAATATAAACAAGTATCCCATTGTAAGGAAAATTGGCCAGCATTTATTCGTGAGACTTACAACCAGTTTGGTAAACTTGTGAAAATCTTACAATGCATCAGTGAGTTAGATTCCAGAGTTTCCTTATTTTCAACATTTTCTAACTATTATACACAGTCACGCCTGAATCTCCTTCCAGTCACTAAACCGAATACTCCATTGATAAACCCACCACAGATTCCCACAAAAAACCAAAAAAACTACGGAAACACAATTCTTGCATGCTATTCAAAAACTAGAACAACACCCAAAATCTACACTACCCTGCATGACTTTTAAGCCTAATCCTTCTAATGCATCTAACTTGGTTCTCTTACTTTCCTGTCATTTTCTAGAATTACACCAACAAACTTCTTGAGCAACTGCTGCCAGAAAAGTTCTGCAACTTGTTTTCTGTCTTTTCAACCATAAATCTCTTATACACATATTTTCAGTTTTAGCACTTCTATAAAGATTCAAGCCAGAGAGTTTTATAGAAAACCCCTAACCACAAATTATAGGGCTGGTTTATGTTAAACTTGATCAGTGGTGAGTAAAAATTAGAACTATCAAAGTTTTTCCATGTGCTGAATCGGTATTAGTATATAAGCCATTGAAGACACCCGCAATTTGAGAAATACATAACATGCCTTACCAGCAAAGAATTTATTATGAAGGAAACATGAATACAAAACATTGCAATCTTAGAAAAAATTCCAGATCTTCTAAAAACATCTTTACCTATGAGTTAAAAAGATATATTTCCGTGGCTGGACAAATTTCATTAATGTCACAGGTGCCAAAGCAATGGCAGATAAAAAATATGCTTCAAAATAGAATAAAATGGGAAAAGCAAAACGGAGGAGAAAAAATCATAAGAATTTCAGAGAGAAACATGGAAAATTAGATTCAGAATCTTCAATTTGCAGGTGTATCAGTTAGCAGATAACTTTCCGTTTTTGGTGAGAAACCTTAGACAACTTAAAAACTAAAGCTGGGACCACTGGTTAAGTAACTAACCATGTTGTGATAATTCATTTGAATGATGACACATGTAGCCACAACCAACATAAAAAACCAACTCTCTGGGTAGATTAATTGGTTCTTCCCCTCGAAAGTTAATTTTAATGAGGTTCCAAGGGCTTTCACACTCATCACCTGCACAATTACAATATTCCATATAGATTGGTTACCACAATATTACAGAAACTTTGATACTAATGAAAAGAAAAATAAAGTTTTTCATGACAATTTGAGAAAACTCAGTATGTGGGCAGGAATCCAGAAAATCTGAAGCATACATATTGAACAGAAAATGTCGTAAATTCAAGAGCTGAAGTAACAAACAGAATATTTCAAGACCAGAACAATATACAAGAAAACTGTTGAAAGAAAACAATGGGCAGTAGTTAAGTTACTCACTGAGAGAGAACCCATCAACGAACAAATTCCAGTAAAAACTAGCACATTAGAGTGCCCACATCGTGGTGTGAAATGGAAGACCAGAATGAAAATCAGTACAACTACTGAACCGACATAAACCAGAAATGCTGCAGTACAAGGTCAATGCCTCTGTCATCAAGGGTTAAGAAAAATTCCAAAATAAAAGAAGGGTTTCTTCGAACCTGGTTGAGTTGCCATACTCCATATTTCCAGAACAGAAGTGATAGGAGGCTCCTTTGGCGCATGGATGACTATTATGACAGAACCAGCAATGCACATTAGACAGCCCAAAATCCCAAGCTGGTGCAACCTCTCTTTTAGAATAAAGTGAGCCAATACAGCACTACATGCTCCCACTGATACATCATGTAAGAAATCAATCACATTGCTAGTTTTAGAAGAAAATAATATTTTAATCAAGGAAGAAGTTTATCGCAACTAAGAGGATTACCTCACAATAATACTTAATGCACCAAGAGGTGTAACAAGAACTGCTGGAGAAAATGCATACGCAACGAAGTTTGCAACCACTCCAATAATCACTAAATCAAAAATCACACAAAAGTAAAGATTCTACAAGGAATCAGATAAAGATCAAATGCCCATATTAAAACACAATTAGCAGACTCCAATAAACTATGAAAAGAACCACAACTGAAAGAAAAAGGAATTGCTTAAAAAAAGCATCTCATAATGCTAGTGAAACCGTGGTGTGATGTAAAAGCATTACCAACCCAGTTTATAAACATGTTGTATATAAATCCAAATTAAATTGAGGGGTTGTACTAAAATTAGTTATATAAAGACTAAATCATAAAAATTACAGAACCAAAATTAGAGGAAAAAGAACTTGCTTTATAAACAAAACCACTATAAGCAAAACAAAAGTTTAATCAGCAGAAAACTTAAAATAAAATTTGGCTTGAATATTAAAGATTAAAGCCAGTGTTAATAAACAAAATATAGATGCTTACTTGTGATCATCCCAAACCACCATAGTGGCTCCAAGAGATAAGAATACCCACCAGTACCTACAAAATCAAGAATCAAAATTTGAGGAATCAATCACCCATTAAAGAGAAAAATAGAAAAAAGAACAAATCAGATGAAATTTACCAGCTCTGACACCAGAAGCTGCAGCTGCTCTTCTCAGACCTTTCTTCTTGATGATGAAGCTTGCCCCAATAAACCCACTCGATAGCAACGCTAAAGTAATGCAAATTAGATTGTTATTAGAGTCATCCATTGATAAACCCACCACAGATTCCCACAAAAAACCAAAAAAACTACAGAAACACAATTCTTGCATACTATTCAAAAACTAGAACAACACCTAAAATCTACACTACCCTGCATGACTTTTAAGCCTAATCCCTCTAATGAAGGGCTTTAGGGCTTCCACACACAATACCCATCCCAGTAGGAAGAGAAAGGGCTTTTTAAGAGCCTAACAAAGCCATATCTTCACCCCATTCAGCCATACAAAAATCAATTGCACACATAGAAGACATGAGAATGATATCAGGAGTTCAGGACAGCAAATAGAAAAGGAAAACAATTTAAAACACTGAGAGGAAGCAAAGGCAAAAAAGTCATTAATTGCAAGGGGTAATAATCTTGCAGAGGTGGAAGATATACCACTAATTTACTATGTGCTATACTTAATCTAGTCATGATCATGACATTGTATGGAAGGATACCGTGTATTGTGCAAGTTTTACTGGTCTGATATGATATATGAACTAAGCATTAATTGTGTTGGCCATCATCTAAGAAATAGCGCATGTACATCATAATGGGAAAGGCACAAAAGAACACTTTTGAAGGTCATGTATGTTAATATTGATGATGCTCTCACCAATATTTTTGTTATTTCTTGGTAGTTAAGTAGTTAATGTATCTTTTGTACCTAAATCAGCATAAATCTATGAAGCACGGGTGCTTCAAAAATCTCAAAGAACCAGTCCCTGGGACGTACCTGGTGCTGGGACGCGTGGGGGACGGCCCGGTACGTCCCCATGAATTACCGGAAATTTTTTATTTTTTATTTTATTTTTGGGTGCGGCTTCGGTATGGCTAAAGATTTATGGTGCGACTTTGGGACGGCTTGAAGGCTTAAATCTGAGCCGGTGCGTTAATAGAAAAAAAAAAAAAAAATGCAAAGCAACGTCTTGCCATGATTATTCAAATCCCTAACCTGAAGATGCTAGATCGGACCGAACCCGCACCTCAGATTTCTCGTGAAGCGGGCTTGCTTTGTTGTTAGTTGCTGTTGTTGAAGATCTAGGCTGTTAAAGATCGGCAGATGGCGGCTTTCAATTTTCATCTTCAGTTCTTCAGTCTTCACGCATGTCGCAGGCACCAGGCAAGACTCCGAACCAAACAACCAGTGAACCTTCTTGCCTTTTCTTCTCCTTCTATTTTGTTTTTTGTTTTTTTTTTTTTTTGTTATATATAAAAGCAGGCCGTTGAAGGCTGAAAGCTGTGAAAGGGTGAAAGTCGTGAAACGGTGAAAGGCTTTTTATTTTCTTTCATTTTTTGTTTTTATTTTTATTTATATAAAGTATAAAGCCATTGCTTCCTTGCGTCATTCTACTTTCAATTTTTAATTTTTTTTTGAAACTATTGTTTTTATCCTCTTTCTATTTTTGTAATTGTTTGTCTATATAAATTTATATATGTAACATAATTATATAATTATATTTTTCAATTATTTAATTGACGTATCATTACCGTACCGGTATCATAATTTTTTAAAAAATAACAAATCGCCGTACCCGTATAGTACCGTACCATACCAAAATCCCCGTACCCGTGCTTCATTGACATAAATTAATGAAACCTGCAGTAGATATACCTTCGTAAATCAAGTGATACTATAAATTAAAGATATCAACAAGCTAAGATGAGCTTACATAATCCAAGAAACACCAGTATTAGTTGTTACAGTAGTGCTGTCAATACATAACATGGTTTTGATTGTAACTAAGAAACTTTAGTTAGGCAGATGATAGCTGAATCAGAATTTCAAGGACTCAGCTTTACTAATAGCTCCCGGGCAGCAGCATCACCGAGCTTATATGCGATGTTTAAAATCATGAAGGAAGATGGAAGAGGCACCATTTGAAAAGTCTTATCTTAACTGGGTTGGAGACTAAAGTTAGCAGAAAGCATCACTCTTGGTTTTCTAAATTTTCGTAGGATCATATCATAGGATCATACTTTTCTTTTAACACTCTATTCAGCACAAAAGAGAATGGGCACCAAGATTTTCTTTTCCTTTGAAGGAATCTAGTAACTATTAGCATGACCTTCACAAGTTATATGTATGCTGAATTCTATAGTGATCAGAGGCTTAAAGTGATAGAATTTTTATAGTTTTTATTTTTTATAGAAAGCTTAAAAGTGATAGAATAACCTCAAGAACCTAATGTACACAATTTACTGCCAATCTCTTTCCAAGAAATTGGTACAAGAAACCACTTCTTGACAGCTAATAACTCCTATAAATCACAAAAAAATCAGTAAGTTATTTGAGAAGTGAACCTCTTTCATTTTATTCTTGGGAAATAAGTAAACAGTGATACTCGGGAAAAAAAAAACTTCTTGTGTAATATCAGTATATCACGCTTACTCAAAAAAGAGAAATCCATAGGGTATTTAGTTCAGGGCTTAGCCAGTTTATAAAAGTCCAAGCAAAGAGTTCAAAGGAAAAGAAAACATATGAGATATGACTGAGGGTTTTCTACCAATAACCAATTAACCATTAGATAGTCTACTTACAAAGAATTTTTCTCAGAGTGTACAAGTTCTTAGTAATACCAGTTGCTGTATCTGCTGCAAGTTTTTCAGCTAGAATGTCAAGATTGGCACCCTGGCCCCGATCACTTTCTACAGCATCAACACTGCTGCTGATCAATCCAGAGCAAACTGAATTGGCCAATCAGGAAAGATATAGTACGTACGGATTGTTGGGATCACCCTCGTTTCCAATTGGTGGTTCTGCTCTGTTTTTTACTTTTTTTTGGCTATGGAAAATTAGGATTTTTTTTTTTTTTGTTGGTGAATGGAAAATTAGAAATCTTATGGTATTATCTTGGCGGTGGATCCAAAAATTTAAGTAAATGGAGTCAAAATAAAATTTTAGTCAAATATAATAAAATTAATAAATATATTTTTTTATTAATTTTTTTCATTAAAAAAACAACTTGTTAAATTTGAGATTATAAAATAAATATCTTACACATTTTAATCATTTCACATATTAGACATGGTGTGTTTATTATAGAGTCATATCTAAGAATTTTTTTTTTTTTTTTGAAGATCAAGTTTCTAGAACTAAATAGTTCATAAATTATTACATAACTATAATACAAAAGTTAAGTGTATCGATAAAAAATCTCTCTTACATGACAAATAAGATTTTATTCCATCAACTTATATTATTATATTATATTTTAAAAATTATGGTGATATGAAAAATTATTGATCAAATTCTATTAATTACTAATTGATAAGATTTTAAAAGAAAATAACTTATATTCAGAGATAATAAATTTAAATGTAAATAAAATTTTAATTAAATAATTATATTAAATTTTGTAATTTTATCTAAATTAGTAGTTATTTTATTAAAATTTCAATAGAGATAAAAATAAAAACTTAATATCTCTGTGGGATTAAATTTTTTATTAATGATATATACTAGACTTATTTTTTGAAAAGTAAGTTATCCGCCCACTGCCCTGATTCTTGGCAGACCTGAGTTTTCTATGACTGAACGTTTTTATTGGCTCCACTTGTAATTGAATGAACTATCTAATTGTATGTTTAAGGAACAAGTGTACAAGTTCTTAGTAATACCAGTTGCTGTATCTGCTGCAAGTTTTTCAGCTAGAATAATTATATATATATTTTTTAATTTTATTTAAATTAGTGGTTATTTTATTAAAATTTCAGTGGAGGTAAAATAAAAATTAACATCTTTGTGAGATTAAATTTTTTATTAATGATATATATTAGACTCATTTTTGAAAAGTGAGTTATCTGCCCACTGCCCTGATTCTTGGCAGACCTGAGTTTTCTATGACTGAGCGTTTCTATTGGCTCCACTTGTAATTGAATGAACTATCTAATTATATGTTTAAGGAACAATAAAAATACAATTATTGAAATTGGAAATACTTTAATAATATTATTCTTAATTTATATTTTATGAATTTATTATCACAAACCGTAATACAATTTAAAAGATGGCCAATAGGAGATAGAAACATGGAAGCACTAGAAACATTCCCAGGTAGCCAACAGACAAGTGGGGCCTCAAGCTGTATAAACCATGTACGTACAATTTGATTCTAGACACGTGTTCCTTTTGGATTGGTACCAGAGAATTTTGTCATGATGTGCCTTTTTTTTAGAGGCTTGTGTAGAAACTATAAATAGGGATTGATATAAACAAACAATGCTGTGAATAGTTTGCATTGTAGTAAGCCACTTAGTGTGAGTTTAATATTGATTTTAGGACTAATTTAGCACATGAATTTGACATGAGCTTAATCTTATTTTAAAGAGTTTGGTTATTATTTACCCACATAGAATAACATGTCTATAAAAACACAAGAGAATAACTACTATTTATTTCAAGAAAATAACTGATACTTTTATAATATATATATATATTCTATCATTTGTTTTCACTTTTTAAGTTTTAAGCAACTATTATTTTATAACTTATAGACCAATTATTTGATATTGGTAGTAAAAAATTGTAGGCATATGGTCAATGAACTGCCTCATACAGAAAGCTAACTCCATTCTATTCATTAGTCAAAGATGTGAAACAATACATGCTTTCTTCTTCTTCAAGGAAAACAAAAAGTAATTATCAAAACTAGACTTAAACGACGCCGTTTTCTTTACCTTGTTAGCCTTATTATATACCTAGCAGTCAGAGCTACTAACAAAAACAAAACGGTGCTATTGAGATGTCGTTTTGGTAAATAACTGATTGGCAGGCAAATCAGCCTCATGGGAGCCGCCGGACTTTAGAATCTCCTTCACAGCTGTCCCAAAAAACTCCTTCTCAGATTCCTCACCGTCAAAATCACAACCGTCAATCTTCTCCTCACTCAGCTCCTCACCGGCCGGCCAAATCTCGAACAATGTCGCCCCTTTCATCACATATCCCGACACCGGAAACTCCAGCTTCGGCAAGCACCAACATTTCATTTTGCAATCTGGAATAGGATCTCTCTTCAGCAATGTTTCGGTAGTCATATCCTTCGCAAAGTCCCTCAAATCCTCAAGTTCATCTTCCTCCATGGATACAATCCCCTGTTGGCTTGAATCTGTGATTACCAAATTCTTGAGCTTGGGGAGATCCTTCTACAGGTTTGCAGTCAACAAAAGCCTTGATGAAGCCTTGACTAAACAGAATGCAGTCATTACTCCTCGAGAAGCCATAACTTCCTTTGTGAAAAATAATGGGTCTTGCTCGAAGAACTCGATGGAGTTACGTTTTTCAAATGAGGTAGCAAACAGTACCATGCACCTCTGGAAATCAGGATCGTACTCAGCTTTCCACTTCATTAAGGAACCGGCATGGTCGCTGATGCCGGTTACCTCGACGACCTGAGATCTCTGGACGACCCCACCTTGAGTGCTGGAAATTTGAATCTGCAGAGATTCGAGCTCTTTGAAACTCTTTGGATCCTCTTCTCGGAGTTGACCCAAGTCTCCGAGAGTGGTGTAGTTAGAGAAAGATTCGGTACCAAGTTGAAGGCAATGAAGGGATGGAATGAGTTTAGGCTTGAATTTGTTGAGCGAAGACAGAGATCCATGGCAGATTTTGCGAGCTCCAGAAGGATGAGCCACCATGGAAAGCGAAACGGCATGGCTTCGAGGGATGGGAAAACAAGGAATGGGCGATATTGGGATCGAACAGATTCTGGAGAAGGATGATAACATCTTCGGGTTCAGGGTTCAAGAATGAGAGGAATCGCCAAATACTCGGCACAAGATCATATTTTATGGAAAGCCATAACATAGCCTTCGTCTTTGATACATGGGGCAGGGAAACCCTATTCCTAAAAAAATAAGGAGCTGTTTGGATTTTAATTTTATATCAATGATGTGATCCTTTGTATCACAAAAAATAAAAAATAAGGAGATGTTTGTTTATACACGCTCTAATAAAAATTGGATACACTTATTTTTTTACCAATTAAATTATTAAATATTTTTCAATTTAATTAATGTTTAATTCTAATCATCTATATCTATATCTATATTATATATAAAATAGAAATTTTTTATTTTCTTTTATACTTTTATGAATTTGTATTATTATATAGTTATGTTTAGTTGTTATTTTGGTTCAAATAGATTTTTTATTTTTATTTTTTTTACTTTTTTCCTATTTTTTCTTTATTTTAACATCAATAGAATTTTAATTATTTTAGAACTATTGATTTCATTTTACTAATTATACTAATAAATCTATAATTTTTTAATAATTATATGTCAAAAGCAATTAAATGAATTTTTAATTAATTAATTTATTTAATAAGTACCTAAATATCTTTTTTTTTTTTTTTTAATTCTTCTCAAGTTTAAGAATTAAATTTTTTAAAAGTACTATGAATTAAAAGAAATACTAAGAGTATAGTTTCATGAGTATAATATTGTTGTTTAACTTTTATATCATAAAAAATATACTTTTTCAATAATTATTTGTCAATATTAGTTAATATTAAAATTTTACAATTTTTAGTTAATAAGTTCCTAATAATTATAATATCTTTTAGTTATTCTCAAATTTATGAAATAATATTTTAAAATATTATAAATTTATAAATATTATGAGTATAGTTTCTATAATTATATATTGTTGTTTAACCTTTAATAGAATAGATTTTATTTTCTTAAATACCCTATGAGTTTTTACTATTACATAAACATTTTTTAATTATTATTTTGATTCAAATATTCTATTTTTTATTTTACTACTTTCATAATATTTCGCTATTTTAATGTTATTATAATTGTAATTATTTTACGACAATTAATTTTTTATCCTAATTATTTTCAATATCAGTAAATCTATATTTGTTAATAACTATATATCAATTTTTTAATTTTTTTAATTTAATAAATTATAAATAATTGTAATGGTTATACATTAATTTTCTTTTAAAATGCTATGAATAAAAAGAAATATTTACAATATAATTTTTTATAATTATAATATTATTGTATTATTTCTTCCTCAATCTTTAGAATTTTTAAATAACTACATGTTTAATTATTTTTAAAAAATAATTATTTATTATTTACATTAAATGTTGATAAATATATATATATATATCATAAATACAATTCACGCGCATTGCGTGTGCTACAAAAACTTGTAAAAATAAAAATTGGTAATGAGGTCCATGATGTAAGGAGCAAAGATTTGGACACATTTGATGTGGAAGCTTGTGGAGTGTTTTAGTAGTAAGCACAAATTAGCAACAACTCAATTACAGGTGAATAAACCACAGTTAAGATATCTCAAGTTTCCAGTAGTTTGACATACATCAAACAGAAGACTTTTAAATTTGATATATGTAAAAATGAAGTAATGCATTAAGTAGAGAATGTCTGTCAGCCTCAAAAGAGTGCAAGAAGAGGATATTATGCATTTTTACAGAAAACCCTGAGGAAAATAGTGGAAGAAAAGGTGGCTCAGATCCTTGAAGGAATCAGAGGAATGTTGTTTTGCAAGTATGCACAAGCAGCACCAACTCCACTTCCAAGCTTAACTGGGTAACCCACGTCTTTGAGTAGCATCTCCACCCCAGCAAGACAACCCAGCAGTTGCAACTGAAAACATTTTAATACCAAAATCAAGTAGGGAAATCAAGAAGTAGAAGCCCATAAATGGTAATTTTTTGTTTGCACAGTGGAAATTTGGATCAAGAAAGAAAAAGTTCAGGGCAGAATAAGAAACTGATAGAACCTGTTCTGCTTTTGCTCTCCTACTTATGGAATTCACATCATTAGATAGAAGTTGAAGATAAGTATTTTAGCTACATTTTACAAGATAAATAGAAGACTAGAGGAATTTCTCAATGATGACTTATTGGTGAAAATAGATCATCCCCTAAGACAGTAATCACTATTATAAGCATGTGCTTCAACACTATATAAATAAAGAAAATTGGGGATTTAACATTACCTCATTCAGGTTGCCAAGGTGCCCAATCCTGAAAACCTTCCCCGCAACTTTGTTCAATCCCAGACCTAAGCTTAAATTGTATCTCTTCCACGCCCTTCTCACTATTTCTGAACTATCAATATATGGAGGGACAACCACAGCAGTCACAGTGTCACTGTACCACTCCTCCTTTTGGGTACAGTTCTTCAAACCCCATGCTTCCACTGCAAGCCTACATTTATATCTAAGACCTATGAGATTATTTGTTTGAATATAACTAAGAAACAATAGCCATTATTCAAAAAGTCCAAGCATAATTTTTCATTAACTGATTACTTAAGATTGTGACTAAACAATGCATGCCTCACCTTGTTGCTTTTCCCAAACGGCTGTGCCTCGCTATCACATTATCAAGTCCTTCCTCAAAAATGAGATCAAGAGCTGCTCTCAAACCGTATAGAAGTTGGATGGAAGGGGTGTATGGCCAATATGTTCCCAACTTATAGAATTTCAGGTAGTCATTCCAGTCAAAGAAGACTCTAACTGATTTTGCAGTTTTTGATGCCTCAAGGGCTTTAGGGCTTGCACACACAATACCCATCCCAGTGGGAAGAGAAAGAGCTTTTTGAGAGCCAGTTAAAGCCACATCTACTCCCCATTCATCCATGCGAAAATCAAGAGCACAAATAGAAGACACTCCATCAACAAGCAAGAGGGCCGGATGCCTGTAATTGTCTGAGTTCAATATAAAACATGAGAACAATATCATGCCAATAAATAGAAGAGTAAAACAATAATAAGAAAAAAACAGGGGAAGCAAAGGCAACAAAATCATCGATTGGACAGGAGGAAATACACTAATGACTACTAATCTAATAAGTGCATCTAAAAAACAGGCGAAACTGATGTGGATGGACATCCCAATACATTTTATTCATCAGGAAATCATGAGTTCAGTGCATCTGGTCATGACATTGTATGGAAGAATAATGTGTATTGTGTAAGTTTCAGAGGTATGATATGCGATATATGAGCTAAGCCTAGTGTTAGTCATCATCTTAGAAATAGTGCATGCATATTGCTGGGAAAGACACAGAAGAACACTTTTGAAGGTCACATGTGTTTAACATTGATGATTTTACCACCCATACTTCTGGTATTCCCTATAGTTAAGTAGTTCATGACTTCACGTATCTTCTGTATCCAAATCAGCATAAATTAATGACAACTACAGTAGATACTTTAATAAAATAACGTACAACTATAAATTAAGACATCAACAAGATAATATGAGGTTACATAATCCAGCAAAACAAACATCAGCATCAGTTGTTACAGTAGTGCTGCCAATACATACCATTGTTTCTTAACTAAGCCAATAGGTAGGCATATGATAACTGAATCAGAATTTTAACTAGTCATCTTTACTAATTGATCAGGGGCAGCTGCAGCACCGCACTATATACAATGTTTAAAATCATGAAGGAAGATGAGAGAAGCACTATTTGAAAAGTCTTAACTGAGTTGATGACTAAGTAAGCACAAAGCATCACTCTTGGTGTTCTAACTTATCTTAGTATCATACTTTTCTTTGCAGTGAAACTTGATATGATCAGTTTCTAACATTTTATTTAGCACAGAAGATAACGAGCACCAAGATTATTTTTTCTTTGAAGGAATATTATAGTTGTTAACTTACTACTAGCATGACCTTCACTGTCATTCATACTGAACTCTATTAAGATCAGAGGCTTATAGGGATAGAGTAACCTCAAGAACCTAAGGTACACAATTTACTGCCATTCTCTTTCCAAGCCATCGGTACAACAATCTACTTCCTGACAGCTAATAACTTCCATAAATCACCAAACGTCAAGAAATTATTTTTGAAGCAAACCTCTTATTTAATTTGGGTTAGAAATAAACAACGTACCCACCCAAAACACAAGTTGTGTAACATCACGATTTACTCAAAAAAGAAAAATCCGTATGTAATTTGGTTGCAGGGCTTAGCCAGTTTATAGAAACCCGAGCAAAAAGTTCAAAGGAAAAAAAAAATATGACTAAGGGCTTGTTACCAATCACCACTGATAGCACACTTACCAAGAATTTGTCTCACTTTGACCAAGTTATTAGTAACCCCAGTTGCTGTCTCATTATGAACAATACAGACTGCCTTTATAGTATGCGCTGAATCTGCTGCAAGTTTATCTGCCAGAATGTCAAGATTGGCACCCTGGCCCCACTCACTTTCTACAACATCAACATTGAAGTTGAGGCGCTGTTGCTGATCAATCCAGAGCAAACTGAATTGGCCTATCAGGAAGGATACAGTACGATCTCCAGGAGACAATGTGTTTGTTAGTGCACTCTCCCATGCACCAGTACCTGAACCGAGAAAAGCAGCATTCCATAATAAAGAAGGATACAAATGAAAACAATACAATAAAATTATCCCTCAGTTCAAACCCTAGTATGAAAGTGCAATCTTTCAAACACCAAGACAACATAATGCATCTAGTAGTTTAGATGATAATCTATGCATTCTGCGACTATATCATTTTCTTTACAACTTTTTAAGAACGAAAATGCCATCCTTCAGTTCAAAGGGGTGATGTCATTCATAATTATAATGAATGACATGATTAAAGAATAATTAGATTTTTTGATTAGTCAAAGTGGTCAATAATCTAAACACACAGTTCCATGATTGCTATTAAGTAAGGCAACACGAATACATGTAATGAACATGTCTCATGATTTGATAATAAATGGTGATGCAGGTCTGTATCACAAAGTACCAGTTGTAGGGATAATAAATGGAGTTCCAGTAGTAGTCTTGAAAATCTTCTTCACATCCTCGAGCAGTGTTTTTGTCAAAGCTGGAACTGCTGGAGAACGGTAGTCCTCATTGTTTCGGTTCATTGCACGAAGAACCGGTTCAGGGATATTGACTGGCCCTGGAACAAAGAGATGATTCCTTCCTGGCCCATAAACATAGTCCATCTTCCCCTCCTTGCAGTTTTAAGGTTCTAATTGAAATTAGGAAAATTAGTGACACACTGCCTAAGCATAAAATAATAATTTTTTAAGAGAATGTTATTCTCAAGTACCTTGTTAAGCCTTAACATATATGAACTACACAGTTTCCACTAATACTAAGAGCTCTACTATACTACATCCTTGGGGCAGTTTATCATAAAAATTTCACTTAGTAATAGTTTATCATAAATGTCTGGAAATTTCACTATCTTTCTCACTGTATCATTTCTGAACTCTGTCTAAAATTGCTTTGTGAATCTGGCATGTGGGGGAGGCTAAGTAATTTCTAACCAGTATCAGTTTTTTCATTAAGACAACAAAAAAAGGAATTTTGTGTGGTAATTATATCCATAAACTGTAAATTTGCTGAGTGAAATTGCTCCTGAACCAAAATAGAAGCCTGAAGACTTTTCTGCACTTTTGTGCATGAAAAGGGAATCTGGTAATTTTTTTCTTACATAGAATCTTAATATATGTGTGGATACCCTATAGATTTTTTTACCTAGATCCATTCCATTGTATGTTTCGTGCTCAAGCCGGATGATGAATAATTATCATGTCCGGTACTTTCGAGAGATGGATTCATTACAAGCCTTCTCAATTTTTTATCAAGAAAACAAATCACAATCATTTGGTAGGCAGAAAAGAAAGGTAATAGTTTTCATCTCTATCTCACACTAGAAGTCCCAAATTGAAAACCCTCTCAAGTATCAAATTCCATTTGCAACAATAACAGAATTACAGCCTCCCAAATAAATTTTGCAACAATAAAGAACTCACTTTAGCCTTCCCACCTGGAATTTTTTTATTTCCCAACCTTTTTTATCGAAAAAGGGAGAAGAATCATAAGAGGGTGAAAGCAGCAATTCAGTGACAGAATAACAAATTCAATTTGAAACCCACAAATAATCAAACTAAAATCATATTGACGCACAAGTAAACTAACAGTATCAGATAGGAATAAGAGGGTTTACCTGGCAGATATAATCTCACAGTAAATTGGGTGGGCTTTGCCAGAGGAAGAACCCTGCCCTCTTATCTCATACTTTATCAGAACCTTATATTAGAGTGAGAGCAATGCCAAAGATGAGTATTTTATAGCATTTAATAATTTTGGAGCGCGGGAGAACCAACCGGCAGCAAGCAGGTTCCCTTAACACGTGGCAGATAAGGGGCACGAATTGGCATCATCCTAAATTTGCTTCATTATCCCTGTATTTTAATTATATTTTGATGTACTTCAAGAACATTTACTAAAGAATCTCTTTAAAAATTAATTTTTTTAAATACCAATTAATATATTAACATATTATAAAAAATTTATTTATAAAATTTTTATAATATTCCAAGAACACTCACACGTTAAAAAAAATCTTAATTATAATCTATTTTACACTTCAAATTTTTTATTTAATTTTACCAGTAACCCTATGCATATATAAGAGAAGAGATAGTACTAATGATTGCCATGAAGCCAAAAATATTTTTATTGTGTGTTTATTTTGATGAAGACTCCTAAATTGAAAAATTAATTGTCAATGATATAGAAGAAATGAACCACATCAACTAGGCCTTGTTAAGATATTTGAAATATAAGGTATACAATATCTAAAATTAAGTACTTAAACACTTTATTTAGGAATTTAGAACCTAAAAGTTTGAGGTTGAGAAAGCAATGGAAAAGATAAGGAGATAATACGATGTCTACCACATCTATTTTGTGGGAACCAAGGCCACACGTGACAACACTTCTCTTTTGTGCCCATGTGGATTCTTCTTCTAAATTCGGCTTTATCCCCCCATATTCTGAGGGCTGCTCATGCAGTGACTGATAACGATGGCTACCTTATTTATTTTTCTGTGTTATCGGTTCTATCATTTCGGATTAAAAAGAATGAGATTGACAGATCATCAGCAAAATCTTCAACTACTTGTCCACCCCTCAGCCCCCTCTCTCTAGTCTCTAGCATCAGTAAACATTTTAATTGCTAACTAGTTCTTACTTGGAACCATAAAGCATGAAAATAACGTATATTCTTAGTTTTTCAAATCATACAGGTCACTTCTCTTACAATGTGTTTTTATTTCACGTACAAGTTTTGTGCAATAAAATCAGTTTTCTTTCTTTCTCTTTAATCACAAATAGAGATTCATAAAAGCTATATATCAACAGTCCTTTCCCCTTCTAACAAACAATGGAGTTGTCCCAAAAACTGATATTCATAAACATATAGACCCTCTTTAAATCCAAACATCACCATTTTTGGATTTTGACTATCATCATCAAACTTAGAATTATCAGATGTTTACCTAGCATGAAAAGCGAGATAATTCGAAAATCATATTTCTCGTGCTTTAGGAATAGACAGACTACACTTCAAGAAATGAGGGCCACAACATTCATTTATAAGATGCTAGAACGTTAATAAGTACACAAAGGTTAACCACTAAACATTAAACAACATAATACTCTTAAATCACATGGCATTGAAATTTCATCAGAATATACAACCATCCAAATTAAAGATTATTGCGGAGACAATTGTTGAATTATTATCATGGCAACCAAGGGAACAGTCCACATGGAAACCAAGGATGCTGCAAACTTGGCGTCAATAATTCAACCCAAATTGTTCACACAAGGCATCAAACTCGACAAAATCACATATCTGAGAAATTACAGTCCCGGGGCAGGAACTCACTTTCGTTCTTGCATTTGCTTGCCAGAACTGCTAAAAAGTAGGTACATAATCTTGGAAATCTACTACAGCTACATTTGTTAAAACAAATACATCATTTCCATGCTCTCTAACATGATAACCGCATGGAACAACAAAACGTCCAAAAAGCTTGCAAAACTAATGATGTACACTACTATACTTTTCCTAACATATGTCTATACGAAATGACAATAAATCCTATTTTCTTTCCTTTTGTTTTTTCTTTATGGGTTTTTACTATATACATAAACATGTTGAACTCATCTTCAAAAAGGAAATCCGGAAAAATTGGGGCAAGAATCCGTTGATCTAGCAAAACCATTTTGCACGACTTCATTGATCTTGCATGTATAAAGGATTTTCAGCTCTTTCTTGCAGCCATCTTGTTCAAGGATGCAGATCACATTTGGAATGGAATATCTGAAGCTGTGTCACAGGAGATACCATAATGTCATCCCTGTGTGGAAAAGTACACCAGAAATACAATGGCTGAAGTTGCAAAGCCAACTGCCATCACTCTTGAATCAGCCATTCTGTCCCAAGCAAAAGAACTACTTTATACCTGAAGAGAAACCTTGTCTCGGAGGAAAACCAGTTGAACGCGTCCGAGGTTTCTCACTAGCAAACCGTCTATCAGATGGTCCAGCCCCAAGAATCCCCAGTGCGCTTGGATCAGATAAGTGGGTTCCATTACTCATGGGTATTTGAGAAGGTGGCTGAACTTGGAACTGAATATCACTTTCAACTCTTCTCCTTCGTTTCCATGCTTCAAATTTCCCTGTATTCTGAACTGGTTCTGACAGTTCATTTTTGTACCCTTTTAGCCTCTTCTCATGGCGAGGGAAAGGGATAGAATAGTTAGGGTCATAATTGAGATGGGAGGGACCAACCCCTGCTTCATCTTCTTGTTCTTGTTTAAGTTTGGAATAAATTTGATGAAGTCTCTCCCCAGAGAGATTTGAAAAGGTAGAGACATACTTCCACAATCGCATGGTCATCCCTGTAGGTAAAGAATGATAGAATGCAATTAAGATCTTTATGACACAGGAAACAACAGCCTCGATTTAAAACCTCTAAAGGATGTCAACTCATAAGTCTGAAGAGGCGGGAAGGGGAAGGGAGGGGGGGGGGGGGAAGAGAGAGAGAGAGAGAGAACTCGAATATACACACTTTCTGACACTTACTATCTTGTTTATAGGGTTCATCCTCATGTTCTAACACTATCTGATCTATCCTTTGACCAAGAAGCTGTAAATAGTTACGAATTTTTGAAAGCACCTGCAAGAATAAATGAGTTAAATTCGATGCACCCGAAGCAGGTAGAATATATTAAAGAATGCTACAACTGCTGAATTTGTACCTTTTCTTTTGGAAGATTGTCACTGGTCGTCTGCAACCTGTGAAGGCGTTTCAAGGTTTTAATTTCTTCAACCATGACATCTTGACACCACTCCATCCATTTCACCTCCTTAAATTGCTCATATACTTCTTCATTGTCTGACATTTCACCTTCTTCTTTCACTATGGGTTCAACTCTCTGAGGTCTCCGAGGTTTGTCCTTCTTCATTTTCTGAGCATTAACCTTTGCAGAACCTAATTTTCCTTTCTTCTCCTGGCCACGCGACAATGAAATGTTCATGTGATTTTCCTTCCCCTTCTTGGAAGGCTTACGACCCATTTTGGCATTTGCATTCTTTCCTCCAAGAGCTGCTAATTCCTGCACAGATGGAACCCCCAATGATAAGCTCAACAAGATTCATGAGAAAAGAATATATAAAATCTAGAAAAGACCACCGTGATATGTGTAACATGATAAAAAATCATTCAACAATGCACCTATTAAATTAGATTTGACCACTGCAAAACACAAAGGAAAATATAAGAAAAGAAAGGGGTATTGGGTTTGTACAAATAGATAGAAACATCAGAATATAATCACGATTGATGAAACCTAAACCCTGCACACATTGTTATTAAAAAAACCACCAGAATGAAATTTGTAAGGAGTAACTTTGAACTCCAACCCTACACCCTTGTATTGAATTCAAAAAACAGCAAGGCGTTAAGAAAATGGCAGCACCCACATTGCACTCAGCTGAAGTAAAAGGCCAATTAGTTAGTTACAACTTACAAGTATGCATGCACGCCACCATAAAGACATGGGCAGTCATAATTACAGAAGGTGATTAAAGAAACTTATGAAGTCTTCAAGGAGGAAGAGAAGAGAAAGAGAGAGAGATGGTTTCATAGTAAAAGAACAAATGTAAACAAGAGAAAAGAAAAGAACCTGCACCTACATGCGGAAATTTGAATTTCAAGGAATCACATACCATTTCCAGAAGTGCATTAGCACGATCTCTCAGATTTGGAGCTCGGGGTAGAAAGGTTTCATGATGTTGGAGTTCCACTGGTGCAATCTTCTTCATAAGGCCTAGCCTTTCGTCTAACCTTATTTTTTCCCAATTGCCAAATCCATGATAATATATTCCCAGAAGCAATCTTGCATCATCAACTACCAACAAGTAAACAATTAAAATAAATCCGAAAAAGTAACCCCGACTCCCCAAATGGAATTAGATGCAAAAAAATAAAATAAAAACTCCAGAGATAGCAATACATACTTTGATTCCAGCCACAACCTTTGGACCAGTTTGAAGGTTTGAGATACATCAAAACACGGAATTGTGCAACAGGATCTTCATAACGACTAATGCGCTTAGCTAAGAGTTGAAGTTCTTGAACACGAGTGAGTAGATCATTAACCTTAACAGGGACACCAAAAAAATCCAGCAAAGGTCCCTGAATAAATGGCCATGAATTCCTTGAATTATAAAGTCCTGAAGATCTCAACGAAGGGGGAAAAAAAGAAAGAATAATCCAAAGTAAATGCATGATAAGATAGAAATTACTACCAACCTTTGGGTCCAAACTTCCAAGTTCAACTGCTTCTCTACAACCATCAATTAGAGCATCAAAGAGCTCAGTTTGTGCTTCTTCTGGGGATGTTTCAACAGCACCACCAACTTCGGTGACTATTAAGTTGATTTGGCTTTGATTCCCAAATTTCATAACCTAATTTCCATTTGAGTTAGAAAAGATAAAAGAAATTATATGACTATAAAAGACAATGAACTATGATACCTATCATGATAAAAACCAATATAACAATAATAACTGGACCGTTGCCCACTAAAGTTCAGGGAAACAGAAAGAACTAAGACCGATATAGATAAATGTTACAGAATGGGAGTCCAGTAAGTTAAACTAAAAATGAAAAGAACAATTTTTCCAACCTTGCATTCAAAGGAAACAAACATACGACTTCTAGTTATGTTAAAAGTGTCAAGTCAACTTTTATTAACAAAACATAAAATTCAAGACAGGTTGCTCACTACAAGTGACTCCAATGACAATATACATAGCTCGTTAAATTAATGATACTCGGTTCAAGAGAAATCAATTTATAAAGTGATTAAAATTACATTAGCTATCTGCACAGTCAGTCAGCATTTAAGAACAGATATAGGGACTCATAACACAATTTGTAAGTGAAACAAATAAGTTATGCCCCCTGTCTCCTAAGAAATAAAGTCATGATCAACTTGAGCTCCCTCAAGCCCATTCGAATAGTATTTGAGCTAAATTGAAACTTGATGCTCGGCTAGAAATAAATATAAATGTGCATATGTTCAATAAAAAAATATTTAATTTTTTGGTTAAAAAAGAAATATTATTAAGAGAAATAAAAGTATGCTTATTGCAGTAGGACTTGCATGTTGACAGAAATCAAATATCTATCCCAATTACATTTATCACTAACATGTACTTTGGAAATATAATTATTACCATTAGAGATCAAGTGAGCTGTTTATCGCTACACAACCAAGGATACCTTACAGTGAACAAGTCAATTCAAACTTGGGCATCCAGTAGTCAGCTCCTTTGTCTTATTTTCTTCCTTACTAGATGGACTCTATATATAGTTTCAGCTAATCTAAACAGGCGCATCTCAATTTTATTGGGTGGAAGACAAGCAGGGAGAAAAGAGCAAGCCACTCCATGTGAAAGTTGGTTATCAACAATTCATATGTTAAAGACGATTCTTTTAAGATGCCAAAATGCATGCAAATAGGAGAAACTGAATCTTACAGCACGAGAAAAACGTAGTGCATCCCTTTTAGACAAATTCCCATAAGACCAACTTCTCACTTGAACAGATGCTCCCTCCATCATTGGCACTGCAGGAACTGATACCTCTGCTTTGCGGCGTTTTGGGACTCTCTCCTGGTGTTCATATTCTTTCTTTTTCCTCTTATTACTTCTATCAGGAGGAGTGGCCTCTGCATAGCTTTTGGTATTCCTTGCAGCACGAGGAGCAAGAGCTTCCTAAACAAGAGAAGGGAGGTTGAAGAAAAGAGACCAGAAACACTTTGGAGAAACGTATCCGAGTATGAATCATAAAAAAGAAAAGAATATGAAATTCAAACACAAACATTTGGAAATGCTGTAAACCAGTAAATAGTATTCTATTCATGAACCAATATAAACATAATAGGACCATACTTCTGCTTGGGCTACTGCTTCATGGCTTTATCCAACGACTCCAAAAAGTTCCATCATCTTCAGCATTACAGAAACTAGCAACCTGTACATAAAGCAAAAACTTTATAAAAGTGACCCATTCCCATCAGCTGTCCCATCCTCAACATCAGAAGCAGATAAAAAAATAAGAAAAAAAACATAGAACAAAGGAACTTCACAAGACATAGTATTACTAGCTTGCCTTAAAAGCACTCAACAACTCACGCCCTTCCTCTCCTTCAGCTTCCTTCTCTTCAACCTTCTCAGCTCTTTCAAGAATCTCATCAATATCCATACTTAAGAGTCTTTTCTTGCTTTCTTCATCATTTCTGTCCTCCTTAAAAAGTTCCTCTGCTCCAAATCTTAAAATCGCTGACAATTCATTCTGCAATAAGAGCAGTGAATTATCAACATAATATTTCTGAGAAATGAAATAAAAGAAAGACTCATTATGCAAATAAATTGGTTCAATAGATTCCACGTGTCCCTACTTTGTCAAAATAGCTCCCTTTTTTGGCTTCTTTCTTCTCCAATCTACCTTCTGCGTTTAATTTTTGAATCACCAAATGATCAAGTACCTACAAGGAAGTACCAAAAAAACTCTCAAAAAGGAGGTCAAGATTATCTCAGAGAGTAGATACACGTATCTCTTACAGACAAATAAATATGTCAACCTGTAGAGAGTCAGATGCAAACAACAAAAAATTTCAAGGATTCTGATGTTTAAGTCTTTCAGATAGAGAGCAAGAGAGAGAGAGAGAGAGAGATCAAATATCAATTTTAAATAATACCATCTTCTTTTTGGCTCGTTCCAAGATATTTTCCTCCACACTTTTGCTTGTGACGAATCTATAGATGTTCACAACTTCTTGTTGCCCAATCCTATGAGCTCTACTCATTGCCTAAAGATTAAACAAAATTAGTAGATAATAAATAAATAACAGGATTTCTGAAGCCCTCCCTTTCTCCATGAGCAATTAAGACAAATACAAACTATGGACAAAAAAAATAAACCTGTAGGTCATTCTGGGGATTCCAGTCTGAGTCAAATATAATAACTGTGTCTGCTGTAGCAAGGTTAATCCCCAAACCCCCTGCTCGTGTTGAAAGAAGGAAACAGAAATCATCACTGCCAGGTACATTGAAATGATCCATTGCCTGCTGGCGCAACTCAGCCTTTGTACTGCCATCAAGCCTCTGGAATTGAAACCCTCTAAGTGACATATACTCAGCAAGTATATCCAACATCCTAACCATCTGCACAACATCTTCAATTACTTAGTCATGATGATATACCAACTGTTTAAGTAATCATTAGCACACAAAATCTTTCTACAGAAACCACAATAGTCATGCTTAAGATATACACTGGTAGAAACTAATTAGTGCAGTAATCATCAATAGCTAAAAATCACACTACAGACAGTTATAGTTTTTATTTTATTTTTTAACTTACTATTAACAAACAACGCTGCATGGGGAAAACTGAGACTTGTGCTAGAGGCAAGTCATAATTATTTCTGATGAGCCCAGACGCTGGGAAAAGAGGTCTACTTGGACTGGAATTTTAGCATGAAGATCAGCCCATAATTCTTAAAGATTTATGGGGCAATAAATTTCTATCCCAGCCCATCATTCGAGTATAAAATATAAGCCCAACATTTTCACAGGTAATTTCCAAAATATGGAGGGCTGTTGCCCATGACAAAGGCCTCTTTTGGACACCACAACTGATGATGTCAGAGCTACTAAAAAGCAGAAGAATGATAACAATTGAACCAACCCACTCAGAGTAAATTATGTGCATCCAAAGAACACCAAGGGATTCACGAATGAACTTGTGATAGGCAAGATGCCAATCACATCTAGGTAACACATACCATATAGATATGTTAGGCAAAAGAAATACAAAGTTACAATCATTAAATTCGTATACAGGAAAACCGTAATCATAACAGTCACTAAAGTCGTACACTGAAAAAGCTGTTCAACCAGATCCCTCCATGGAACAGTCCATCTAAGCATATACTAACCACTTAGCAGGAGGTAACTTGTCCCTAACAACCTAATAACCTCTTCACCTCAAGCCCCGTGATGACAAGGGAGGGAGATGTTCCTAATAATAACCTGCTACTTACAGTCCACAGAGGAGACATTCCTACTAAGCCAATAGTAATTGGACTCCCTGTTTGAACTCAACCACCTTTCAAAAGAAAGGGAAACTGCCAAATCACCATGTAGAGAATATAGAAAATCATTGCATCATAGCACTGCTATAACAGATAACTTCCAAAGAATTTAACCAGAATTTATCCTACAGTACATTAAACTAGTTGCACTGAAAACATGACAGAAAGGCTAGGAGATCAGCAAAATGGAAAGTTAAGGATCCCCCACGAGAAATTTTCTTTTTTTATTTGTATTGATTTGAGAACTAGGAGACAAGAACAGAAAAAAATAAACACAATTCCACCTTGAGGCAAAGTCAATAGCTTCCAATAAGCTAGTTCCTGAAAAGCACATCCAGCAGAATGGTTTCAGCAACAAACCTGTGAGAAAATCAGAACGCGATGTTTCGTCTCATGTAATCTAAGAAGCAACTTATCGAGTATGACAAGCTTCCCACTGCTTAAGACAATTCTCTCCATTTTACTGCTATCATTACTTCCTGAGTCCCCCCCATAACCATAGTCTGCACTTTCAAACAGGAAAGGATGATTGCAGCATTTCTTTAGCTCTACAACAATGTTTAGAAGTGAAACCTGAAACAGAAAAGAAAAAAAAGAGTATACTTGCAAATTTCAGCAGATATACATCAAAGGAAAAAAAAAGAAAAAAAGAAAGATACATGCACAATTAAACCAGTTCTAAGCTAGCTGACATACAATGATGTAGCAGATTCTATTATGCACAAAGTGTAATTGCTTGAATACCACAATTACGATGAAGTGATATAATGAAAATAACAACTTCAAAAAACAATAAACTGCAAGCGGAATTTTCATATGTCTGTAAAGTCATCATTGAGAGCAATGCAAAAGGAGATTAAAATAGCCATCACCAAACAGTGAAAGATATATTTCAATACCAAAATTGCTTGAAATGATAATAACCTGATTTCCACGAACTCCTTTGTTCAAATCATTAAAGTTCCGTTCCAAAATCCACTTATAGTACCTAGAAGGATGCAATCAATGACACAGCATAAAGTGAACATACTGGAAAAAATAAAACATTAGACCGACAATTAACCCTCACTGTTTCTGAAGAGGTGACATCTCAACCCTAAGGATACGCTCAATTTTGGGGGGCAAAGATTTTTCCACATCTTTGATAACTCTTCGCAGAATGTGAGGCCTCAATTCCATATGAAGATTAGCAAGCTGTTTAAACAATATATGGGCATAGGATTAAGACAAAGCGAAAAGACTATGCAAAGTACTTATGCAGATTAGAAAGGAATAAGGAAGATAGCACAACATAGGTGACAGAAATTATACATACCTCAATCTCATTAAATGAACTAAGATTCTTGTAATTTTGAACAAAATCATCCTTACTCTTGAACTTGTCAGGATCAAGAAAGTGAAGCAAAGCCCTAACAAACAAAGAAAAAGAGATGAAACAGATAAAAGGCGAGACAAAAGGCGTAGAAAGCATTACAGACAGAAATATTCTAAAATTAAAAGACTTTAATCACATATCAACTACACAATAGACGTTTGTGTGGATAGAACATCCATAAATGATTGTGCATATAGACACAAGCAAGTAGTAAGGATAGTACTTCTACGTATCTCACAAGAAAAACTTTAAACTGTATGCAAAGACTAGAAACTCTGCACATGTGTATAAGTATCTTAAGAGCATGCGTCTTTAGAACGTGTCAGTACACCAAGCACCTTTCAGATTTGCATTCTATTATTCTCTAAGTTTTAGGTCAAGCCCTTCACTTCAAACTCACTAAAGAAATGAATCTTTCCAACCAAATGCCAAAATAACAAATCAAATTATACCCCCAGAAAACTACAATATAGCCGACCATGTAGTTACTGCAGCGAATAATCACTGCAAAATCATCTTCCCATACAACCTATATTGAAGAGATCCAAGGAGAAGCAGATTTTCTGGAGGTATTTCATAGACTTGTTAAAGAACTTAGTTACTAAGATTTTGTTCAAAAAAAAAAAAAAAAAAAAGAATAAAAGACTTGATGAAAATCTAAGTAACGTATAAGAAAATGCTATCAATACCATAGCTCTTCCACACTGTTCTGTAGGGGAGTACCAGTGATAAGCAACTTGTTCTTAGTGCTAAACTCCTGTAAATCAGAACCCAAAAAAAAAAAACTTCAGCCAAGATTCAATGACAAATCTAGTAAGCAAGCACTAAAATTAAGTGGAAAAATTGGCATACTGAAAGTGTTGTGTACAACTGTGCTTCACTATTCTTTAACCTATGAGCTTCATCAACCATCAGATAATTCCATTTGATCTTTGAGAGGACAGCCTTATCCTTTAGAACTACTTCATATGTAGTCAACAGTGTATTGAATTTTACAGGCCTGCCAACTTTCTTGTCATTATAAAATTCATGCTGTTGACAAACCTGCCTCGGAAAAGAATTTAAAAAAAGTAAATATTTAAAAGAAAAAGAAAATAAAGGCATAGTACACAAATAAAGTGTTTCCCTTGAGACCTCAAAAATAGAAATAAATATCAAATGCTCCATTTTTCCAAATGACAAAGCTGTTAAAGATGCAGATTTCCTCTCAAACCTAATAATAGCTGCACCACTTCATTCACCGTAAACACCCTCAATATCTGCTAATCCACATCCATCTACACACCACAACCTCTTCAATTTTACCAAGCAAATCCACTAAATTGATATCGCATGGCCACCTAATGTGACCATACTACCCACAAATAGTGACATCCATACACCTCCTCAACTTTTAGTCCCCTAACTCTTTCGTTATCTTTACCAAACGGTCCAAACCATTGTTGCTCACTGCTCAATAAAACCCAACACAACCCAAATTTGACCCCAAAATGAGGGTAATCAGTGTGATGCAGATAAAGCCGTGTTCGGGTAATGCAATGATGACTAACAACAGTCAATTGATGAAAAAAAATTTATGCAAAAACGTCCCTCCAATAGAGCAACCATATCCCCATCTTAGAATGAAAAGATAAATCAGAAAAGTGGAAGGGACAGCAGAAACTTTACACTAAAATAAGCATACCAAGTGTAAGGTACAAATGACTTTCTCCACAACCCTTATCTCACACGTTTTTTATTTTTTATTTTTCACTTTAATTATCCATTGTTGCGTATCTACTCTATGGGGGTGCCTTGGAGTGATATTTCCTTGAAGGCTAGATAATCACATGATCTGATATAATGTATCAGTGTATGATGCTCCACAGAAAAGCTAATTTGACTGTTTCAAGGAGTACTGATCTAAGGGGCTAGGTTAAGAACACTCTAAAATCTATAGTTCATTATTCTAATTGAAAAGGAAGAAGAAGAATCATAACTGCAACTTAAAAGAAGAATCATCTAAGGGGCTAGGTTAAGAACCCTCTGAAATCTATAGTTCTTTATTCTGTCCAACATGCCTTAAGGACAGGGCAGTCTCAATACACTTCTATAGCATAGAGCATATGTAAACTATTACTGCAATCCAATGAAAGAAACAAGTCCATAATATCTATACAAAATATCAGAGAGATTTTGAAGTTCATTTACAAATGCATCTCAATCTCATACTCATGGCTCACCTCTCGACTAGCTCGGGTACCGACATATACAATAACATTCATATCAGGAAGCCACTTCCTAAATTCTTTGGCCCAGTTTGATAAAGTGGATAATGGGACAACGACAAGAAATGGACCATGGATTTGCTGCGCATTCTGTACCGTAAAAAGTTACAGTTATAATTACTTTGCAAGTACAGCTAAGTTTAAAAGACAATCAGTAAATAGAAGAAAGATACTACACCTGTAGAAAACCAAGCATGGATACTGATTGAACAGTCTTACCGAGGCCCATTTCATCAGCTAAAATAACATTTGTGTCGTTTCTCCAACTGTCATATGCAAGAACAATGGTCAGTACCTCTAACAGCATAAAGCATAGGTGAAGCTGCCCTTTTCCAAAGAAAATACAGAAGATAGAAAATTAAAGTTTGAATCGTTCAGAGAAAAAAAGGACAAGTAAACTTTTTCCTGTTTGGGAGAAGTTGAGAGTACCTGTTAACAAGAAAATTCAAACCCTCAAGCTGATAATCACGAAGCTTTCCACCCTTCAACCATTCAGGCTGTTCATCAAGTTTTCGCAAACTTTCTATGCATGATGAAAGTCACAAATTAAACTGAAAATTTTACATGTCAAAAGAATTTGTATATTCCACACACATTAACTCAACTAAGCCTTAATCTCAAACTAATAGGGGCAGCTACATGGGATACTTTTCCTCGATTTGCATCGAACTAAGGACATCATTTTCAGCACACATCATTGAACTAAAATTTGTTTTGTTTTTCACCAAAACGAGTGAATCATTTCTGTTTCCACACTGATGGAAGCCAAACACCCCTTCCATACCGAAACGTGAAATTTCAGTGGAAACAGTGACCTTATGTAATTTGATTTCTTCTTCAATTTGTATGTCTAATGTGATTATAATTTGATCTTTTTCTTCAATTTGTATGTCTATATTAAGGTTTTTACTTTGGTATGTATTTCTGAGGATCTTATGTATTAAATTAATCATGTTGAACACTTATAATCACTATAATATATATTTTAATATATGTTTTCATGTGTTCCAAAATAATTCATCGTTTTCAAGTCGTTTCACGAATTGTTTCCGCTTCCAAACTTAACAGCACCTCGAAACGAATTTTAGTATCTTGGTACACATAAGTGGAAAATACTCCACAACATACCAACCAAATGAAGAAGAGAGCTTCAAGAAAGAATATAAAAGCCTTCAATGTGAGAAAAGGGAAAACCAATGTAGAAAGAAAGTAAGAACAGAAAAAGAATACTAACAAGAATCTGATTGTAGTTAAGTAAATCATCATGTCCATTCTCTCATGCTTCTTCTTAGACTCTCAGCAGTAATAAGTATATCCATTATAAATTTAAAATCAGGTGTGAAGGAATTGATTAAATGTCAAGGTCCAAAAAGGTAGCAAATGTTATAGAGAAGCTATATTCTAGCTTGGAGTATAAGGAATAGTCATAATATGGTTTTCGTATAAAAAAAGTTCAAACTGACCAAACCAATAATGGTTCTGCATGCTATATTAGATCTTCTACTAACAATTATGTACAAGCTAGAAACTATATATCTTCAATAAATATGTATAATCTTTGGCATAAGTTGATAACGGAAGCATGAAAAGACCTTGGAACATTGTGACATACTTTTTTAGAAGTAAGTGACATGCTATTTTAGAAGGAAGTGACACATTATCACATTTCAATACTTAGGGCTCATTTAGGTGGAGGGGAATGGAGGGAGAGGCAATGAGAAGAGATTGTATCTTTTTTCTTGGGTTGGGAGTTTTTTTTTAAATATACACCTCCAAATCTTATATATACCCCTATCCTTTTTCCTAAATACCTACTAATACTCAAATAAAACATATTAAGGGCGAAATTGTAACAATATGTACTAACATATCCTCTCCTCTCCTTTCCACTTATCTCCCAAACAAGAAATGTATCTTATCCTCTCCCTTCATTTTTTATTTTTATTTTTAACTCTCAAATGAGAGGAAGGATAAGTGTCATTTTTCCTCCACTCGCCTCCCCTCCTGTTCCAAACTATTTCTGCTAGAAGCTAAATCAACACAAGAAATTCTACTTCCAACGTTCAAACTTCTCTACTCCTTCACCCTTCAACTGCTATATTATTTACGCTAGCAGTTTTCCTCATTTTATGACACTTGACAATTTAAGGCCAATATTGCCTGAGAACCTTCAGTAAGTTTATAGAACAAGGGGCCACTAAGAATAAATTAAAGAAAATCAACACAAGTCCCAACAAACATAGAGAAACAGCATTACTAGTTACTGCAGTCTGCCCCAACACCCACATCAGATGGAAATCACAACTAAACAATAAGCGAAAAATGTTCTGTCAATTGAGTGGTTGGGGGCATGAAAGAACATTTAACCCATGTTAGCACTTTACAGCAACCACCGTTATGGTATGTTAACAAGTTTCAAAAACACCATAAATGAAACCCACCTCTGCTCTTCTTGCGCTGAAGATCCACCATTTTTCCTTGCACTGCAATTTCAGCCTCACGGGCCTGCCACAGATGACATAACATAAACTCCAAAGTAAATATAATATTTCAAGTCCATGCCATTGCCCCGTGTGTGTTCTTGTTTGTGCATGACCCAGGTGATATGCAAATCACTGGGAACGAGCAAAATAGCTCAGATTGGGGCAAAACATAATACTCCTACACTGAGATAATATAATAAGGAAAAATAGAAACAGAGCAAGGGAACTATCAAGAAATTGGATCAGACAAAACTACATGTAGGTCCAATTGACTAGCCATGGCCAAGAGTTTGATCAGCAAGTATCCCCTGTCTATGAAATACAACCAATTGTCACGTGGAAGAATAAAGTAGCAAATATTTGATTTTCAATATTCATCTTTCACTTTTTGCTATTTAGTCTATATTTGTCATACCTATGAGGTGGTTTTCAACTTCCCTATAAGGAGGCTATATAAAAAGTTTTATGTAGACTAAATACATAGAAAAACACCAAAAATATAATTAAAACAGTAAGATACCTTATATTCGTCGATAAAAAGTTGAGCAAATGCAACATCTATGTCCTTCTCCCTGGTATCATTAATCAATTGACAGTATAAGCATTCCAATTTTCATGATATCAACAAATTACAGACACACAGTTGAATAACACAAAATCACACATGATAAAGTAATCATCTTAGTAACAGACAAAAACACTGCAGTAAGAATGATGAAAAAGATATCAAGCCTAAGGAATTATGGTAAACATACAGAAATCATCACTATAGCCTTAACATACCATGTTGCCTCTGCATAAGATAGTCCCTGCCACTTGACTAAATACTCTGGAAACACATTACCAGAACTATCTTTACTGATACGGTCCGCAAATATCCTCTCCACCTGAAATGCATATTCCAATTTCCAACCCCAATTAGAAGTGAAATGTAAAAATGTTCTAAAGATAAAACGTAACAAGATCAGGAAATAAGTAAAGACCAAATTGATAAAGTGCAGGAAAGTAAACCTGACAGTTTTGCTTGATAAGATCTAAATCCATTTCTTTGCTCACATCATTGACCTCAATCTGAAAGACTCAAACGGCAACAAAGACTTAGAAGCAAAAATTAATAATACAAAAGTAACTCAACAAAAGAGGACGGCGAGTTATATTAAAGATTCAGATTGTACAACAATATATAATACGAGAATAAAATTCACATAAATGTAAACTTCATGAGGAACTAGCAACAACTTTTGTTTGGAACAAGATACATGAGTTCATCAAAAGGGTAGGGTGGAGGAGGATGATGCATAAGCCAGTGTAGATCATATGGTATTTGCAACTAACATGTCTGTCTCAGAACTTGGATGAGGGCAGAATCCTGATTGGAAAATACCTTGGTTTAATATTTAGGTAGACCATGTCAGTCGCCCAACACTTCATGTATAGACTACTGTTCAGTTTGGTGTTTATCGTACCCTCTGATTAAGTCGCACCAACACTTGGATTTTTATTTTCTTTTAACTAAGTACTCGAGTTTTAACAGATGGAATGCAACTAGCATACAAACAAACACCAAAGTAAAACTATGATTGAATTCTATTTCATTTTCCTGGAGAAGTCAGAAAAACTGGGATAGCAGTGCCATTTATCAACTTAAATTACTTAGACAAAAAAATACAAATTTTCTAACACCAATTAACCTCAAACTGGCAAGTATTTTTTAACATTGGACGTGGTATTTTAAAGTTTAAACCTATACCACCTTTCTTCTTAAACAGAGAAGGAGGTACCAGTAGTACACACACACTAGACATACCTTTGTTTCTTTCTTTTTTTTGGTAAGAACACACTCTTGTTCTTAATTGGTTTAGAACTTCATGAAAATGAAATATATTACTAAAGATATAAAGCCACCCCATATCCAATTTAATTATTTAAACAAAAGGTGCTTAGATGAATCAATTCAAAATGGAATAAATTCATACATTAAATTTTAACCTCGTAAGAAATGTATAAATTAGATTTTTTCTAATATACTATCCTGCTAAAATGAGAATTCAAAAATCAACTCCATGATAGCAGACGGAAAACATTACCTCATCCCGTGAGATTGCCATCCTGATACCTGACATCGCCCATCACTTTTTTTGTGTAGTTTAGAACCTTCTTAAAGCCACTCAGCTGAAATATCACAAAGAAAACAAATACAACATTCAAGCAAAAGAAGATACAGGAAGATGACTCAAATAGGAATGATGAGAATGGCAAAGTTAATGTTATTATAATAATTTATGTTATATTTAAATTTGAAATGAAATTTATTAAAAATTACAGTAACAACACCATAACTACAACCCATAATCAACACAAGACAAGAAGCCTACATTTTGCAGCTCGGAAAAAGATTTCCATTGACAATGCAAATGTGATTGGCCTTTCCACTTTATCAAGAATTCCATCTCATTCCAATCAGATTCAGTTTCAAACACGTGGCTCAACAGAACAGGCTCTGTAGATCGATTATTTCTTTGAGCTTCTTCAGCCATACCCTTTGGCTGATGCCACAATACCTTTTCAATAGAGTCACCGTCTTCCTCTTCAATTTCATCCTGAAGAGAAGGTTTCGAACAAGCAATAGCAAGCAATTATCAGAAAGGAGAAAATAAAAGCAATAATTGAAGCCTGTAAAAGTAATTGAGTTAGATAAGTAAATTCTACCAATAATTGAAGCCTGCAAAAGCAAACTTAACAATATTAAAAAGCATGCAGCGCCATCAAATAGATATGAGACTGCAGGAAAATAAAGAACAGATAGATATTTTGAATTATGATAACAGAATGCACCTTCTGGGACTTTTTCTTCTTCCCTTCATCAGCTTCTTCACTTTCTTCACTTTCAGCATATGATACTTTCCTAGTTGATCTACTAGAACTACGAACCTCACTGTTTCGTCCAGATAAATTTGCTGACACAGAAGATTGCAAGTTATTCCTGTGTACTAGCGCACCTCGCCTTCTCATGCTTCTAAAATCCTCATCACTTTCAATGTCAGAATCCTCTGCTGATGACTCATCTTCTTCAACCGATGATCTGACTCTTCTTTGTTGACTGCATGGGTTAGATGATCTATGTTCCCTAGTAGATTTTTTATTACGACCAACTTTACCTTGTTGCCTTCCCTTGGGCTTTTTTTCATCATAAGAATCATCCTCATCCAAGACATCCAGATCATCATCACTGTCAACATCTTCCTCTGAATCTTCACCTGCCCAATCTTTATCCTGAAATTATAGTCAATTAACAGTCAAAACCCTTAGAAATATCAGACAACAACAGAGAGGATGTCACCTCAAAAACAAACAATAGAGCAACCACATTGATCTTCAGAGATCATATTTGACCCCCTCCTCCTACTGAAAATAATGAAGAAAATTGAAAATTCATGATAGATAAGAAATTATTTGTCATATATGTATATAAGAAAATCCTAACACCCACCAATGTGTGTGGGTTATCAGTAGTCCACATTTTCATGTGGACAAAGAAATGCAATATTTTTAACTATAAATTCTCATAAATTGGGGTATACTTGTAATTTTAAAGAAAACAACAACTTTAAATTTTCAATCCTCTTCTGCACCCTCAGCTTTTCCCTCTCTCTTCATTTCCTTTTCTCTCTCATCCCTGCTAAACTTCAAACTCCAAATCAGAAAATTTTCAATTGTTATTTATTCAGCAATAATATTTTATAAAATTATAGCAAAAGGGAACATTTTAGAGCATTAAATTCCATGTTGCAGTCTATCCCATCATATAAGTTTCAACAATGGAGTTATCTAGCTGAAAAAGAGTTAAAGGTTTTTTTTGATTGGAAATGAAATTTAAATGTTTTTTCATTCTTTATCTTTCATTTGGAACAAGAACAATTCATAGTGGATATGAAATCTTGGAAACAACTCAACTTAATGATTTTATACAATGTTTTGTTTAGAAGAAAATTGTTTTATTTTATTTTTTCTTTGATTTGGAAGAAAGAAGTTTGACAATGATTCAATGTTAATTACCAGATATCCCTATTTAGGTATCGCCTTATGAACTAGATCATTTGATCCCAAACGAGAATTCCTTTCGACCTAGAAAGCTACTTTCAGCATCCGAGCGTTTCAGTCATGAAAATGAAACTGTAAATAGAATGAGGAAAAGGATTGTGTGCTTGATTGGTTAATCAAAGCCTACACATATAACCTTTATTTATAATAAACAATAAAACATAAGCTTCCACATCTAAGTAATGTAAAATTAACAATATATTACTATTACATTCCTATCACTCACCCACAAGATGGAGCATATAATGCTCAATCTTGTACAAGTAAAACCCAATTATCAATCTCAACACTCCCTCTCACTTACAACAATCTCAGAATAATCAGTCAAGCTTTAATCAGTTTGACAAACATACTAGGTGAATATTACCTGTGAACAAGAATTTTTCGGAAAATAAAAAGACACCCTAGAAACAGATGTAGTAGGATTTTCCAAAAAATAAAAGAGGAAAAAGACACGGTGGGAAAGTTCATGCATGTACTGTTTGAGTTATCAAACACTAAAACAAAATAAGCTTGAAAAAGAGGGGGTTGAGCTGTCCTTTATACAAATAGATAATTAGGGATAGAGAAAAGTGAGATAACTAGGCATGAAAAGATGACTGCTGCAAAGCTCTTGTTTTTTCCTTCTTTTTCTTCATATACAAGAGAAAAGAAGAAGAGAGGATTAAGATTTTTGGAAATTGGGCCAAGATTGGGTTTGGGTTTCAAACCCGCTCTTGATAACATGTTAAATAAAATAGAATAAGGAAAAAGGCTATAGCTTGAATTACTCATACCTAAACTTATAAGTTTTATTTATCTTATAAGTTTTATTTATAGTAAATAATGAAACATGGACTTCCAAATCTAAGCAATGTGGAATTTAACAATACATTATTATTATATTCTTAACAGGAACAAACAAAATTATATATCAACAAGAAAAATATTTATCTGAACAGCCCACATCCAATTGAATTGCAAATTTTTTACTTGTGCAGCCATGTTGTTGTCTCTCCTTTTCTTCAAGATGAAGAGTAGACACCTAAGGTTTTTATGCTTATATGTTTAATTATCTAAAATAATTATATATGAAATTATTATATTTGTTATCTTAAAAAGCATTATGAGTTTCAAAACAACATATTTTGTTCTAACTAAATGCCCCGAATAAATCTATCCTTATCGTACCACATTCTGGGATAAGTGACATTCTCTGTTTCTGTTCTTATTCTGTGTAACGTATCGATATGCATACTAAATAACTACTTTCATCTTGTTCCCATGATGATCAGAATTTCCAGCTAGGCAAACATGGAAGAGAGGGAAGGGATAGGCACCGAACACAAGATGTAGGGAATTGGCGAAGGTGAGTTTGTGAAATTATCATTATGCCCCTATTTTTAAATAAATAGAAAAATATAATTTCTTTTTTTCTTTTTTTGTCTTCCATGTAGATTAAATTGAAAATCCATATGATTAAGCCTGACTATATCTATCATTTTGAAAAAATAATTCATATTGCTAAAGTTAGTAATGAAGAAAAAAAAAATTATGGTAACAAACTTTTTTGGGAGTCAACTATAAAAACACAATTTTTATTGAGACTAAAACAACAAATACAGGACATGTATATATTGAATCCCATGTTACCTAAGGAAAATAAGGATGTATGCTAATGTTATACAATTCGACCATACCAGCAGGAATGCCTCATATCTTACATCATCTGGTAGACCAAGTACATTCACATTGTATAGCTAAGCTTTAACGGCCTATGTCATTCATATTGCTCATTACTGAACAGTATCCAATCCTTACCCAAGCCGTACGGCTTTTTTCTTTTTTGAAAAACAAGCAGGTCAAGCTAACATAACCTAAATTTAAGTGTGGAGGAAGAGAGACTGGACCAGATTTATTATGCTGACTAACCACAGAACCAATTTGAATTAAATTACACTATTACCCCTTCAATCATTTAAAAACACTAAACATCATGAAGTCACTTGTTTGTTTGTATAGAGATTGATATAAATTAAGCTTTAACATGGAAATTTAGCTTATACCAATAAAGACTATCTTTTACTAAATTTCTCATAATTTTAGGCTGCTTCTCACAAATACATGGCAGCAAGACAAAACAATTCTCAACACTGCCTTTGGTGATTATTTCTCTTGCCTGCAACATATATATATATATATCAAAATAACACATGTCTGCTAACAGAAAATATGATGTACTTAGTCTGTGAAAAATATAATTAATGAAAACCTTGTTTGCAGTGCGACCACTCGTGGCAGGTTCAAAGTCTGCATCATCAGGATCATCTTCTGCCAAGAGATAGTCCACAATATTGAAAAGTTAACAATATAGGGCCTATACTTAGTTATAATTGAGAAAACAATTAGCTATAATTCAATACAAAATAAAGAAACCATGTTGAAATATACCATCTGCCTCATCATCCTCTTCATAATCCGCATCACCATCGCCATTATTATTGTCATAATCATCACCATCACCATCACCATCACCATCATCTTCAGCATCAATTAAAACCCCAGAGTTCCTATGCAAGTGGTTACTAACACCAGCATGAGTTCGTTGAGGCCAAGATTTTGACCGAACCGGTTGATGGTTCCTCCTACTGTGAAAAGAGTCACTCTTCTCTTCTCCATCCTGCTCATAATATTCATCAGACAACATCTCCTCTGCAGGGACATCAGAATGCCCTGTTGGACCCTTGCCCACCCCATTTTGTCCATCGTCATCTTCTGAATCTAATCCAACCTCCCTTTTGTCAAATGAATTATCGTCAGATTCTTCTGCATTTTTATGGTCAGATCCACTTTTAACTTCCTGCCCAGAATCAGACCCATTCTGAGGGCACATAGGTTGGCAATCCTTCCAAAAATTTGAACCCCATGTTGCAGCCATAGCTGTTCTCCTTCCGGTAGGCTGCAAGTTTGGTTCTCCCATACTGATCCCATCCTCAACTGTTGGCTCATTTTGCAGCCTACTGCCATTATCTGGTTCAACATAACTCTGGTACTGCACATCAATGTTCATATCAAATTCTTTTTCACATGAAACTGCATCAATGTCATCATTACCTACTGATCTGTGGGTTCTATCAACATTCTGTGCCTGGACTTTATCTTCCAATACACTGTGTGAAACTGTTTCATTTGAATAATTCCTAAAAAAGGCCATCCTTTCATACAGAACTTCTTTACAGTTTTTTTACTTCAATCTCCTTCCATAAAGTGGAAGAAACAAATAAACAGAAATGCACAGAAGGTGTCACTCAGTAACTTTGGTCTTCTATCTCCAGAAAGTCTGATAAACAAAGGAGTGAATACTGGTCAGTAAAATCCTTGTCCAACGTTATAAGTTAAATACATACAATTCAACAATTACCCACTTAAAATACACACTACCAAGCGACACAATGCAAGGAAGAAACTAAAATACAATAGAACCATCTATCTGGTTCATGAGAATTTCAAGAGTGGAAAAAAAAAAAAAAAAAAAAACAGAGACATATATATATATATATATATATATATATATCTTGTATAGCACTACTCAATGAATTGATACTTTCAACAGCAAAGCCAGTCTTCCAGATGTGCAGTCAAGCTACTGGACCTACTATTGGCTAATCGGTGAATCAAAAAAATTTCTTCTACTTATTTTCACACAATTTTCTCGGAAATTAAAAATGATATGTGCACATGAAAAGAAAAGAGTGTCAAGTTCAAGTTCAAACATAAATTCAGCTGAAGCGTGTGAACTAAGATTGAAACTTCAAGTTCAAGGCACCAAAAGAAGAAGAAGAAGAAGATGAATAAGCGACACTAAACCAAGTTTAAAGAGTCAATTTCGTAGCTAAACCAGGAAACCCCGCCTGAAATGACTGTCTAATAGTCTTCAATGAATTGAACCAAACCGGTATGAGACACAATTGAATTCCAACACATCGCAATGCACAAATTCCTGAATATCCAATCAGAATTATTTTAAAAGCAACAAAAAAATGACATAAACAAATCGAGCCAAGTAAGCAACAGATCAACAATTAAATTCACGGAAAATCAATGTACTGCATGGTTAAAACCCATATAGCCTCGAGCGTATAGAAATGGAACACAAAAGGAACCTAAATCCACAATCGGAAACCTAATTTGAAAGCAAATCACTACGAAATAAACAAATCGTGGCAAACAGAGAAGGCGCTGATTGAAGAGCTAGAGGCTCACCTTCCTATTCAATAGAAAGAGAAACACTAATTCGGTCAATACAGGAAGAGAAACAGAAAAGGTGCGCGCAGGTTAATAATCGTGCACACCTTTCCGACAAGGAATCACCGGGACTGAATCGCCGGCGACGAATATGAAATAAAATGACACAATATCTAGTTCACTTTTCGGTTTCGGTTCGAGAACTGGGTGAGTAATTATCAGCGGCGATGACGGCCGAGATGCGCCGTGTTCCACTGTTTAGGTTAACGTCCGATTTAAAAGCAAGACGACGAAGCGATTTGGATTATCGACGATGAAATCCTGACAGGAAGGAGAGAGAAGATCTTCTTCTCTTAGTGTTTTTTTAGAGAGAGAGAAAACAGAGGTTTTTTTTATTTTTTCCGATCAAAATGGAAAAATTAGATGGATGGCATATTGGAGATTTTATTTTTTAATTTTTTTCGTTTGGGAAAACGTGTATAATTATAGAGCGTTCTCTCTCTAATTTCTCGCTCTAGATTTTTTTAACTCAACCAAGTTCATGTGCTATGCATAAACCAATAAGAATATCGCACGTATCAATAATCTCTGCCGTGGGATGTAGGTAGTATTTGTATCGGACAGTGTACGTAAATCCTTTGGGTGTGCTTGCACTGGACGCGGTTCTTGGAAGGTATGAGGGTGTATCGTACCGCTGCATAGTGGCAAGTGGCAACGCCTGGGTAAATTTGTGAAATGACATATAAGTCCTCAGTCCTGATAAGGGTTCGGCCCTTTACAGTTTTGGGCCTTTTAGCCTTTTTAAAATAGTGGCACTGCCAACCATGTAAGATTAAATAGTATAGAGGACATGCAAAGTAGCATAATGGTTGGACAGAATATTTTTTCTTTTTTTTCTTTTGATGAGTGCTAATGTATACTTTCAGAGGCTGTGTTGTACGGTTCCCTGGACTGAATTATTATTATTTTTTTCTAAATCTTGAATCATTCATTCTAATCAATTTTAATTGTTTTTGAAATTAATCCAATTAATATAGAACTTGCAATCAATCATGTCTAATTCAGTCCAATTTATGAATTACGAATTGGATTGAATTAATCGAATTATATTTAGTTAAATTTATTATTTTACAATCACTTTCCTAATAATAACTTGTATTGAAAAATAAAAAAAATTGTTGTAGATTGTAGTAACATATTTCAAAGACTAATAACCTACTTTATTTTTTTTAATAAATATTAATAATATGTTTCAAAAGTACAACCACGGAAGCTAGTAAAAACCTATATTTAATTGCAATCCATTACCACATCAGTCGGTTATAGACTTAAATGAAATTTTTTAAGATTAATATTTTTTTACAAATAAATATACATTATTGGATTGGAGGTTGAATTATAGACTTTTGAAATCTTAAATCAATCCAATTCAATAATATCAATAGAGAAATCTGAATAATTCAATTTAGGCAACAATATCTCTATTCCAATTCTGCTAATCCACTAAATTAGATCGGTTTGATCAAATTAGATCAATTCATAAATATATTGTGTTATATTGATACAGATACTGTTGGGCAATTAATAAATGTAAAATGTTCACAATAAATAATTGCATAGAGGAAAATATTAAAGAAATATAGTTTAGGATTTTGTATGTGTTAGATGCAGATAAATAGACTTGAGAGTATTTGGTATTATCTATCATGATGTCCATATATTCAAGATTTTCAAACATCCATATATCTAAGTTTAAAATGACTAAATACGAGATTAAAAAAATATCCAAGCATTAAATTTTTTGTAATTAAAATAATTGTTAGGTATACTAAATGCTTTAATAATCGTAGTTGTTTTGATTTCTTAACAATTGTTGATATTCAAGATTTCTACTTGCAATAATTAAGGACATTGGATACATGTTTGATATTTTCGAGTGACTCTAAGCTTTGAAAAAAGGGTTTATAGGTGAAAATTTAAACAAAAAATAGATATTTAAAATTTCAGTGAAAAAGAGAGTTCGAGAATATAAATATGTCATGTTCAATATAATTAAAAATATTATGATTGTTCATAAGCTCAAAAAGTATAACTCATAACAAGTTTGATATCATTAATTAATTTTCTGAAATATTTGAGTGAATTCTTCGGATTTTTCTATACAAATTTTATATCTCCTACGAATTAGAGTGAAAGATAAATTTGTTTTGGTAAATTTCTATAAGATGGTGAACTTATTTTTATCTTCCCTTTATATCCTCTCCTTGAAGTTTCCCCAATCCCCGCATACCAACTTGTGAGAAAATATGTCTTTGTTGTAAATTCCTACGTATTGATGGACAGAGAGTAACTAGGCAAAATTGACACCTTTTGAAACCAATAATGACAATAATGAAAACAAACACTATATATTATTACACTGGGTATAACAGAAATTTCCACTGTCCTCCGCGTACTATGTTTTGTTTCTTTTCTGGATCATCATATCAAGCTAAGTAAATCAATGCAACTTAGAATAGGTTAGGTTGCTTGGCTTGTGCAAGCATTTCAACAACCTCTCTCATGGTTGGTCGCTCCACGCTGTGTTCCTGAACACATAACATGGCCACAAAGAAAACCTGCATGCCTTCATCTAGGGGAACATTATGTAGCCTCTCATCAAGGACCTTCACCACCAGTTCTTTGTTCCAGTTTGTTTGGATCTTTGTCCATTGAACAATGTCTATTCCATCTTCTCCAAAATCCCCAACCGGTCTTCGTCCCGTTATGAGTTCCAGCAGCACCACTCCAAAGCTATACACATCACTCTTCTCATCAACTCTCAATGTGTATGCATATTCTGTTTCAGAGTTTATACAGAGCTAGTCAAAAATTACAACAGATCATTGCTACTTGTTAGTATATTTATAAGAGAAAAAGCAGAAAACTTAGTGTCAGCTTACACTAATTTAGAGAAAGGAAAGCTATTAGTATACATATTGTGCATCTGTTTTGATAAAATCTTTCTCTTTCTGGGGTTTTGAAAAAGTAATTAAACCTTAGATTTAAAACTGGAGTGGGAGTCTTAAGGGAATATGTATACAAGGTTTTGATTTATGTGCATCTTTTTGTTGTCAAAAGATATAAGATGTATATAGGGTATTGGTCAAAAAAGGGATGCTCGGTGCCTGGTGGTTGCTCTGGTTTAATCTGGATTCAGGGTTTCAAGGCGTGCAAAAGTGCATATAAGTGTGAGAAAAAGCAAAAGGAGAATTTTCCTTTGTGTTAGTGGAGCTTTTACCCCTCTGGGAATCCACATTCCACTTCTTGGGACAATGTGGTCCATACAATAAGAGTATATGCTGCAAAAATGGAGGGTGAAATAGTATATCCCACCCTTTTGAATTTCCTTTTTAGAACAAGTATTTCATCAGAGTCAAAAAGGAAAAAAAGAAAAGAAAAAAGAAATAGAATCTATAATAGTTAGGAAACAAATATTTTAATCTGAATTAATCAGCCAACTTTGTTTTCTGTGACTGACATATTAGTTAAAAACTTATGTGACTGTGAAGTAAGATTTCAATCATCTAATTAAGTGAAAGAAACTTTTTGAGTACCAATTAGGCTATAAACTTTCTCCAAAACTGTTTAAACACTTACTAGTACTCAATGAAATTATTGAAACTTGAAGAAGTTACCTGGAGCTATGTAGCCATAAGAGCCAGCAATGGAAGACATGCACTCAGATGTTTCAGTGTCCTGCAAGAACTTGGCAAGCCCAAAATCAGCTACATGAGCTTCAAAATCAGAGTTCAGTAGAATGTTGTTTGACTTTACATCCCTATGAAGTATCAAAGGAGAACAATCATGGTGCAAATAACAAAGTCCTTTTGCAGCTTCTGTGGCTATTTTCAATCTAGTATCCCACTTGAGAAACTCACCCCTCTTGCCATGCAAAACTTCACCTAAGCTTCCATTTGTCATGTACTCATAAACAAGCAAATTGGTCTCTTTGTTTGAACAAAATGCTACCAACCTTACAATATTTCTGTGCCTGATTCTACCCAAGGTTTTTATTTCTGCAGAAAGACCATTGTCATGGGAAGAGCCATTACTGATTCCTAGCAACTTCTTCACAGCTACTTGCTCTCCATTTGGCATGGTTCCTCTATAAACAATGCCAGCTCCCCCTTTTCCTATGACATTGTTTTCATTGACACAACCTAAGATGTCTTCACTCCCATATTCTAGCTTCTGAAAAGCTGTGAGCTTCCATGAATTTGAATGCAGCCTTGCCCTTCTGCTCTTAAATATGGCTAAGATTGCAAACATCAATGAACAGACTAAGAGTGCCAAAGCAAACATAAGCTTATACTTTCCAGGAACTCCAGATTTCATGCCGCTTTTGTTGTGAGGCTCTAATGCTGAGATTGATGAATGGTTGCATGGATTCAAGTCATATCCACAAAGCTGAGGGTTACCCACAAATGATGTTGAGTTAAAGACTGAAAATTGTCCAACGTCTGGTACTGAACCAGATAAGTTATTATGGGAAAAATCAGCTGAGGTTAAGCCCTTCATGAACCCAATTTCCTTGGGGAGGCTACTGTTTAGGTGGTTCCATGAGACATTAAAGTAGTTTAATATATGAATTTGAGCAACTTGAACTGGTAGTGGTCCTGATAATTGGTTTTGGCTCAAATCTAAATAAGTGAGCAAGAGACAATTACCAATCTCAGGAGGAATACTTCCTGTAAAGTTGTTTTCCCTCATGTCCAACGTCAGAATAGTTTTCAACCGTCCAATATCCAGTGGGATTTTTCCTGAGAATGTATTCCTACTGAGCAGAAGTATCTGCAAACTTGGGAAATTTCCAATAGATGTAGGAAGAGACCCGGATAAGCGATTGTTTGAAAGATTCAACTGGCCAAGTTTTGATGGCGTCTTGCCGGTTTCTTGTGGAAGCTGACCACTAAGATAATTATCCTGTAATTCCAAGAGAGATAGCTCAGGCAAATAAAGAAATCCATTTGGTATTGATCCATTGAAATAGTTCTGCCCAAGACGAACTCTTTGGAGGGTGTCACATTGACCAAGATCATTAGGCAAAGGTCCAAACAAAAAATTATTGAGTAAAATCAAGATCTTCAGCCTTTTCCCAAAGCATAGAGAATGTGGGACTAAGCCGGTGAGCTTGTTACTTGACAAGTCAATCTCAATCAATCTACCGTTTTGTCCAAGCTTTGGAGGAATTGAACCAGTGAAGTTATTATGCCAAAGCTTCAAGACTTCCAACTGAGGGAGCTCTGCAATGAAATTAGGGATTTCTCCATGAAACCTGTTGATGAATAAGTTCAAGAGGGTAAGCATGCCAAGACCTGAGAACTCAATGGGAATATCTCCTGTTAGCCCATTGTTTGAAAGATCAAGAGATTTCAAGCTACTCATATTGCCTAATGTTGAAGGAATTGAACCATTGAGTTGATTAGTTTGCAAAAAGAGGGTGTCTAACTTCTTGAGGTTGCCCAACTCAGCTGGGATTGGACCCTTCAAGCCACAATTTGCAAGGTCTAAATGAACCAAATCGATCAACTTACCAAACTCAGGTGGGATTCCACCATCAAATTCATTATAATAACCCAAGAATAGCTGCCTGAGATTAGTCAAATTTCCAAGCTCACCTGGTATAAAACCACCAAGATCATTCCCAGCTACAGAGAGATAGTTAAGCTGTTCCATTTTCCCATAGCTCACAGGGATTTCCCCGGAAAAGTAGTTCCCACCAAAATTCAAGTACTTCAACTTGGGAAGCTCAGTGACACCCAGAGGAAGTGAACCATTCAAATTGTTATTATAAGCATCAAGCACTTCTAGCTCTTCCATTAGGGAAAACTGCCATTTCAAATTCCCACTGAACATATTGTTGGATATGTTGAGGAATTTTAGCCTTGACAACTTGTGAATATCGGCTGGAAACTCACCCGAAAAGCTGTTTCCTGATAGCGAAAGATTGACAAGAGGCCGGAGTTCTGTGATCGCCTGTGACAGAGATCCAGAGAGGTTAAAATTGGATATATTCAGTGACACCACTAACCTGTTCTTCTTGTCACATTGTATTCCAGTCCAAGAACAAAGGGACAAGTGGTTGGAGATATTCCAACTATTCAAAGAAGGATTGGCAACACCAAAATCTTGTTTGAGAGAAAGAAGGATTGAAGCTTGCCTTTTTAAAGACTGAGTATTTGATGAAACAGAACCAGTGGTAGTGAGGCAAACAAGAATAAGGCAGGAGAGGAACACAACATTCAAGCCAGAACTGGCCATTGATGGCATGGATTCAAGAGGAACTACCTGTAAAATGAGATTGAAGAAAAAGCAGTAAGCATTTCATGGGGTTCTATGGAATATACACAAAGAGATACATATAGATTAGAGGCTGCTTTAAATGAATTGAAGTGCAAAGTTTACAACATCCATTGGCCTCTTTTTCACATACAAACACCATATTTGGAATCATCTTTAACTTTAAAAAAGAAAAAGCAAAAGCAATGTTTGGATAAAGATGAGTAACCACAGACCATTAGATCAACCAATTAATTTTTCGGTATTTTGTCGGTTTCTGTGCCTAATTACATATGCCTTCGCTTTAATCCAACTTGTCAGATTAATCATATTTGGAATCTTTAACAATTAAGAGTCTGCTTACCGAAGCTAAAATAATAAACTATAATAAACATTCAATGTAAACTGATAGAGCATAATCAGTATATATGTTAGATTACATATATATATATATATATATATATTAGTAGAAAAACGTGCATGAATATGGGATTATACCTGGTGAGTGCGCTGAAATGGTGGCTCTAACAACTAGGAAAAGAGAATGGGATTTGGGATTTGGTTGCCGCCAAATGATAGTAGTACGTTTTTTCATTTTATTTTATTTTAAGAATATGTAGTACGTTTAATGTTGAGAGATGACCCCTATTTACCTACCCATTTAGTGTGTATGTAAATTAGTAGGGAATATTGCTAAAATAAATAACACAATATACACAAGAATTTTAAATATAGAGCTTTCCAATGTAAAGAAAAAAAAAAGGGTCAAACTCCGATAAATTTTTTACTATATGAACAATAAAAGTACAAAATTATTCTTTTTAGTCACCACTAAAGATATATAAAATATACCATTAAAGTTTGACATTGCGGGAACCAACATTTAAGACATGGGTTTATAAATGTAGAGAGTTATATGTCCTAATAATAACCCTACGGCTTAAAATATAAGTATGGAGGTTTACATTGTGAAAGAACTATTTTGTCCCAAAACATAGGCTATTAAGTGAAGCTCGCGATAGATTTTAATCTCTTCCATACTCCTCTGGAGTAAATCTACTAAAATTTGTCAGCTACTTACTATTTGTACATATTATGTCGTCAAATCTTGTTAATTAAAAAAGTTCCAATATCATGTTAACCAATTTTTTCAATCAAAAATTCTGTAAATAAATATGTATTTCATTCAAGATTTTGCGGTTTTTACAACTTACATACATAGAACACTTTCAATGACCTTAAATTGCACAAGAAAACCTGTTTTCCAATCCAAGTTGACCCCATAGACAGTTACCCACTAATTATGTTCATAAAACACATTAAAAGGCCTTAATTAAGTTGGACAAGGCAACCCATTCTCTAATTCAAATTATCCATATAATTAAGGGGGTGAGTTGATTTGGCGTAATAGTATGTTTGTGAGAGTGGCAGAATGTTGACCAAGACAGTCTTTTAAGTTTAATAATAATGAAGATCAAGGAATAAAATCAACTTAGGGCAGCAGAAAAAGTCTTTTTAGGTTGTAAACTTTGGTCATAGGGACCCAATATTCTTTGTTATTATGTGGTTGCTTAGGAATAAAGTACCAAGTATAATCTAGTGCCAAAAAAAAAAAAAAGTACCAAAAATAATGCACCAAGACCCCCTGGCCCCCAAGCCCTACTCTCTCACTTTATATTACAACGTGAAAAAAGAAAAAGCAACTCCATCAATTTTTGCTTTATTAGACAATGTTGGGATTCATCACTTTTAAACTCTTTCTTGTTGGGTGGACCTGTTTGAATCTTTTTTTTTAATTTTCAATGTTGCTTTTTTGTTTTTTTTTCCCCTAAGAATCTTTCTTTTACTGTTTTCGTTAATCAAATGGGTCAATGATAATGTCATTGAGCAAGCTATAGTACATTTTCTTAAGCCAAAAACTAGCATAAGCCAACTGATTGGAGTGGTCTATGTTCTCTACAACAAAATGATATTTTTGCAATTGATTGCTAAACATGCTTGTCCCATATATGGGGTCCTTTGTTGCATTAAGAGCCTGAAAACAATTGATATAAACACGTACTTTATGAACATGAATTCGAAAACTTCAAACCTTTCAAACCCTTCAAACCCTTCTACCAATTCAAAATGATTGTTTTCGCGATGTGAATGTAATATTTGATTAGATGAAAGAGGTGATTATAATAGCGAACCTAGGCATTTAACTTTGGAGAGGGGGAATTATAGGGTTTTTATTTTTTTTTTAATTATTCAAATAACTATATAAATTGTTATGTTATATAAAATTAAGCAAACACTTCATTAACAATATATCATAACTTAACTATAATATAAAATATTATATTTTACATAATATTCTTATTTTTTTAATAATAAACTTAAAATATTATAAACAAAAAATATTGTGAATTACTTGTTTGTTTATCAAGATGTAAAATGAATCAAGAATTTTACTTAAAAATAGAATTTTGATGGATAATCAGTTAAACTTAGCTCGGGTAGTAAGAATAGATGACATGTGGATAGATATATTAAACTTAATTATTGAAGAAATAAGAATATATAAGTCATATAAAAAATAGATACATATATATATATATATATATATTAATATCTATTCAATTTTTTTTCAAATAAGTGGATATTAAATATATATTATATTTATTATACACTAATATACGTTTATTTTATTTTCAAAATCCTGTAATGGGCCAGCCATTGCCTATTCCATGTAGTTTTGTCATTAAATGATTAGTCGAGGATATGCATAAGTTGGTTCGAACAATCACTAAATAAAAATAATAATTACCCCGCTTTTTATTTTTATTTTTTTTAAAAAACCTCCTATTTGGTAAAATTTTCAACAAAAGCCCTGTAATTCCTTTAGAAACACCAATAACCATGCTGTGACAAGATGCACGTTTAAAGCCTTGGGTAGAGGCAGAGCTTGAAATTAAATGGACTAGTTTTGGTATATATATATACTTCTCATAACTCATAAGCAATCATTTATGTTCCCAAAACTTTTTCTAAGGCATCGTGTCTCTTGTGTCTTTGAACACTTTGATTGCTATTTGGAAGTGGAGATGAACTTCTGGAGTCTTCCTATGTGTTTCAAATTTTTCATGCAATTTGAATATGTACTTTTAATACATATGCTAAACATTACACATTTCTCTTTATAATTTTTGGATAATGAGCAAAAAAAAAATTGTCAGCTTGGTATTCATCACCTTAGAAAAAAAACAATTAAAAGAGTGGACGAGGAACGTTTGAATCACATGACAGCTGCTGCTTACCAAACAGAAGACCAATAGTTGCTGCTCACCAACTTAAAAAAAAAGAATAAAAAAAATCTGAGGACACCAAAGTTGCCTAATCTGTCATCGTTGGCAACTTTTCAATCAACTTTTGTTGTGATTGAACAATACCGTGAGTTGATCAGCTGCTCCTCGCCTTCCCACTCTCGTAGTTCACACATTACGTACGAAGGGTCAGATCGAGCACTGCTCGACCACACTACATGGCTCAAAACAACTAACGTGTTTGCTAGTTGGTATTTGTAATTTATATACACAACTCCCACAATCGATGACTTGAGGCAAATTATGATTGGACAAATTTGTGCAAGAAATTGATCATGGGTGGAACATGTGACGCATGATTCAAGCACTGATAGGAGGTATCTAGTAGCATGGGACATGTTAATATTGAAATACAAAAATTGTCAAAACCATACTTGGTAAAGAGAAAAAATGAAAAAAGAAAAAAGAAAATCATAATTATCATATGAAGAAAATACTCTAATCGTTAAGACACGAGAACTCCATTTCAGGTTGAAATGTTGATCAGTGGTGTGAATGGTCATTAGATTTATTAGAAATGACTAGTTCCCAATTGTATACAGTCTTAGGCATAGCGGCCTTCAATGAAAGGATTTTAATGCAATTTAGTTTGTCATGTAATCACAAATAAATCGTTAGTACTTCAAGCGATTAATTGAATTTAGTTGGTTCACATAGCTCTATCTTTTTTCGTCTTTTTAATTAATTGATGCTTTCTAAGTTTCTTGTGATTGTTAAATAATATGTGGAATACATAATGATACTAAATTGTTAAAAGAAAATTAACATTTTTTGTTTGCTTGTCTTATATATTAATAATTATCAATATCTATGGTGATCCTAATATAATATAATTTGTTAAAATGTTTTGTAATTTTCTCATTTTTTCAACCGATGATAGATAAACTATTTTTTTAGTTTGCTTGTGTAATGTAGTGACAATAAATTCGCTATACACATACGATGTAGTGTAGTTTAGGGGCTTTAGTTTGCTTGTTATGTAGTGATAGTAAATCGTCCATAAATCAAGGTGATTAGAGTGTATTTTTGTTTGTTACATAATTTGATTCAATATCAACACAAATTAATGTATTTTTTTTTTTCCATGTATCTGAAGAAATCAAGAGGATCACAAGATGTTATTAAAAAAAATAAAAGAATTAGAAAATTGAGAAGGAAAGAACTAGAGATGATAATTTCGAATTTCAAGGAGGTATGACCTCCAAATAGTTTTGGTCTTGTGTTCACATTTAGGGTGAGTTTGGAATAAATCAATGTAAGAGTCCAATTCAATTTAATTCATTTCATTCAATTCAATTCAATTTAAATTATTTTTCAATGTTTGGAATAAATCATTTAAATGATAGAATTAAATGAATTTAATTGAATTATAGTGTTTGAAATATTATTATAACTATTAGAATTCAATTCATTTTAATACTTTTACAAAATTAGCCTTACATTAATAAAAGATATATTTTTTTCCCTACAAAAGTAACTTAAATCACTAGTATAGGTCTAATATAATATAAGGAGGGAAGATAAACGAGGGGAAGGGGATGGGAAATAAAGAAGGGAATAAATGAGAAATAGGGTAGAAAGAAAAATGGGTTGTGGTTTTTGAGATGTGAATATGAGAATAAGTAATATAAGTATATATATATATATGTATTTTTAGTCTAATTAAATTGAATTTTTAACAAAATATATCAATTTTGATAAGAATTTAAAATAAAAATATTATAAAAATATGATTTAAAATGAACTAAATTCTCATAAAAGATAAATATCAAAATATAATATTTTAATTAAATTTATTTAAAATAAATTAAATTTTATAATTTTAGTGAATAAGAAAATAACTTAGTCTTAAAAGAAAAGGAAGCATGTTACTTGACCACGAAGCAAATAATAGATCACCATCTATCAAGGAATTAATTATGCTGAAATCTGCAGTCAGTTATTTGCAGCGTACAATATTGGTCAGTAAATCTGCACACAGCGGATCAAATCTCCTTATTATATTCTCATCTTTTCACTAGCCTAACTTCGTAAACCCTCTTAGGGTAACCCTAAACCCTAAACCCTAAACTCTAAACTCTCAAAGTTTGAGGGTTTTTATCAGACTGAAAACCCATCCCTCTTGTCTCTCAAACCAATCAATTCGACCAAGATGACGAGTATCGTTCTGAGGAGGTCTTCTTTCATAGCATCAAGGCGTACTCTCGCCGCCTTAACTTCCATCGGTTCCATTCTGCACCACCACCACCTCAACCTTTCTGCTGCTGCTACAACCACCGAACGTGATTCTGGAAATGGTGTAATTGGCGGTGAGATTAGATCTCTCTCCTCCTTTTTAGGCGTCGGAGGGTTTGAAGCAAGGGCATTTCACGCAAAATCTGGGCCGCTGAGTTCTCAGGCATCAGTGGCTTGGAAAGCAGAATTGTCTGTGGATGATGACTCCTATAATGAAGAGAAAGGGTCCAGAGGAAGCAGTGATGAAGGCCTTGAAATCGTAAACCTTGGGGTTTCCCGAGAAATTGTTGACTCTTTGGCCAAGAGAGGTATCACGAAGCTCTTCCCTATACAGGTAAGTCAAGCTCTATTTTGTTGTTGTTGAAAAGAATGAAATTTATTAAGGTGATTTTTGAGTTCAGTTTGAATCCATTGAAATCTCATATTTATCCCCAAATTCTATCAATTATTAGAATCCTCTGTGTTGGAAAAATGAGGATAAAATTTGAAACTGGGTTATGTTGGGTGATTCTACTTTACGTATTTGTAGTGTTACTTCTTGCCTACCTTCACTTGGTTGTTAATGTCAGGATTGTGACTAATTATTAAAGCTAAATTTTTATGGCTTGAAAAGTCTTAATATTATAGCTTTTCTTACTTCTGTAGAAAGCTGTGCTGGAACCTGCAATGCAAGGGCGTGACATGATAGGTCGTGCAAGAACTGGAACTGGAAAAACTCTTGCTTTTGGGATACCAATCCTGGATAAAATAATTCAGTTCAATGCTAAACATGGGTTGGTTAACTTATATTCCTTTCTCTTTTTATATTGCATATTATTTTTATCCTTGAAAATTTACGTTCAGGATCCTCTCCTTTTCCTTAGGAACAAGATGGAGTCCTGTCCTGTTCTCTGGGACAGGAGAGGATCCAATTCCGAAAATTTATTAGTTAAAGTGTGAGGCTGGTGTATCGGTGGTTGGCTCAAGTTTTCGTTCTGTTTTCTCACTATACATGTACTGTGTGTTAATTTTACATGTACTGTGTGTTAATTTTACAGACAAGGAAAGAATCCTTTGGCCTTGGTTTTGGCTCCAACCAGAGAACTTGCCCGACAGGTTGAGAAGGAATTCTGCGAGTCTGCACCTGGCTTGGGTACTGTTTGTGTTTATGGAGGTACACCCATTTCGCAACAAATGAGGCAGCTTAATTATGGTGTTGATATAGCAGTAGGCACACCTGGTCGCATTATTGATCTTATCAACAGAGGTGCTTTAAATTTATCGGAAGTTCAGTTTCTTGTTCTTGATGAAGCTGATCAGATGCTTCAAGTGGGCTTTCAGGAGGCAGTTGAACAAATCTTGAAGAGTTTGCCTTCAAATCGCCAGAGTTTAATGTTTTCTGCAACAATGCCTCCCTCAATAGTACAGCTTACCCGAAATTACCTAAAAGATCCACTAACTATTGATCTAGTGAGTATATGGTTTTATTTATCATATTTTGATGTTATTCTATTTATCATATTTTAACGTTATGGGCCTCTGAATCTTTATTCTGAAAAGTTGCAGTTTAGGTTCCCAAAAGAAAATTGTCATAAAGCTGAATTTTGGTGCTGAATTCTTTTTTTATACCAGTGTTTTGGGTACTTAGCTAAATAATAAAGAAGAGTCAGCGTGATTATTGTGGGTGAAATGGTCATATCGTATTAGATTGTAATTTACCAAAACAGGTTCTACTTCTTATAATGCAATATAACTTCCAACTGATGGATTTGTAGGTTGGAGATTCTGATCAGAAGTTAGCAGATGGAATTTCTTTATACTCAATTGCATCTGAAATGCATGGAAAAGCATCGATTATTGGACCTCTAGTAACGGTGTGACTCCAAAACTTTATTCGTTATTTCTCTTTCTTTTTATGATTTCTCATTTTGTGTTAATTCTGGTATATAATTAATGTTTTACTAAAAATTGCAATATTATTCTTGTTTTCTTGTTATTGTTTCTTCTCATTTTTCTCATTTTCTCATTTTCTAATTCTCTAATCATAATCTATATGCCTGATAGGAACATGCAAAAGGAGGAAAATGCATTGTTTTCACTCAGACCAAGCGTGATGCTGATCGCTTAGCATATGCCTTGGCAAGAAATCTTAAATGTCAGGCCCTGCATGGGGATATCACACAATTCCAGAGAGAAAGAACTCTTTCAGACTTCCGAAGTGGGCATTTCAATGTTTTGTTTGCCACCGATGTTGCTTCTCGTGGACTTGATATACCTAATGTTGATCTTGTAAGTTTTGGTTTATCTTGTTACTTATTTTATTTTTGTTTTTGCTCAATGCTTACAATATATATTACTTGTAAAACAGCCCCCTCTGGCAGTTTTTAGTGCAAAATTTTCCTATAAAAAAATATATTACTTATCAAAAAGTGCTTATACTATATATTACTGCTATCTTTTCTTTAGAATTATGTTGAAAGTAGACAAACCATATAATTAGGCATACCAAGTTTGAACTGCATGACCTGCTTAGAGCTGCAAATCTTGACATCTCCAAAGTGGAAAGGATCAAAGTATAATTAGGCATAACGAGTTTGAAGGGCCACTTTAGGCTGAAGGCAAAGAAACAATTCTAGGTTTTTAGGTTTTTTTCCTCCTCGGGAGCAGGCGAGGTCGGTGGATTTGTTTATGTAAACTGCGTGTGAAATTACCATTTTAGCATATCATTAACCTTTTAACTTTCATTTTCTGCTTAGGTAATACATTATGATCTTCCCAATTCTTCGGAGATATTTGTTCATCGATCTGGCCGGACAGGTCGTGCTGGAAAGAAGGGATCTGCTATTCTTATTCATGCGCAAGATCAAATCAGGGCTGTCAAGATGATTGAGAGAGATGTAGGGTGTAGATTTATAGAGGTGAATTTCTTTCATCCTTTTCCATTTCTATTCTAGTATAATTTATTTGAAGAAGTTGAATTGCTACCTGTTTATTATGCAAAGAGAGTAGAATCATGACTGTAACATTGAAAAATAAGTGAACTTGGGTTTAGATCCCCTCTGGTGGTGTTTTAGTGAATTTCTACCTATAAAAACACATTGAAAAATAATCTAATGTGTAGTAACATTTCTGAAAATGGTTCCTAAATAATTTCAAGAATAATGGAAATCCAAATCTTGTGGTTATCCTTAAGAAGAAGTGGTTTTGTACGACTGGATAGAGGTTAATAGAGGCAGAAGAACGGTAAAAACTCTTTTAAGTTCATCTCTTAACCCGGTCTATTTTGCAACTTAAAGAGGTTGGTAGTATTATTTTGTTGCCTTCTTGTGTGTGCTACATGTGGTCTGTGTCCTTCCTCTATTTCAGTAGTTCAACACTGCTGGAAGCTAACTACAAAACTTCAGCTATGTATGTAGCACAGAAAAATGTGATTACTAACAGCAATGATTATACAAGTGTTATTTTGTTTGAAGCAGATCTAAAAGACTGGAAATCAATTATATCTGATTATTTTCTAAAAATTAGTAAAGAACATTAGGAAGAGATAACTTGGGCATTAGTATTGATGTTAGATACTGATTCACCAACGGAAGTAATGAGATTGCACCTCAACAGTGAATTTCCATGTCTAGTCTGAGATTACTAAAGTAATGGTTATTATAAAAACTAGAAAGAAAACATAAAAAGTACTAGGCATCAGCGAATTTGCCTATTCATGACCTGAAGATAGTTGCAGCGTGACTAGACACTGTACATGAATGCTTGGGCATGTCTTCAAAGGCTGCTGCCAGCATACTGCATCAATAACTGGAAGAGGGTTCTTAGGCACAATTAGACATTGGAAGAATTAAACCAGCAAAAATTGGTCTTGTAACAAACTGAAAGCTTTAATAGGTAGCTACAAATCAGAATTCTGAGTTTAATTCCAAACGAGATGAACAGATTATATTATGGTTGTTCCATAAAACTATTGTCCAACAGATTATTAGCTTTGGATGCTGAATGTGATGTCATGACTCGTGATTCCGTTCTTTGTGCTTGAGAATGTTCTTGGAAGAATCAAATCTTTACCTTCATGTGTAGTTGTTTTTTTATAATATTATAGCATTTCTCTCTCTCTCTCTCTCACACACACACATACAGCTTCTTGATGCGTGCAAGTCATCTATGTTATGTGTCACTATCTTTTTATCATGTTATACTGATTGTCTGGATACATGTTTTTGATAATTAGCTACCTAGGATTGCTGTCGACAGTGGATCTGCGGGCATGTTAGGTGATATTCGTGGTGGTCAGTCTGGCACATATGGAGGCATGAGGGATCGACGATCTGGTGATACTGGCTTCGGTCCTTCTTATGGTCAAGGGGGTCCTGGATTTGGTCGTTCGGGGGCCTATGGAAATTCTGGATTTGGTCGCTCAAGTTTCGGTAACTCTTCTGGTGGGTCAAACTCTGGTGGCTTTGGTTCTTTTGGAGGCCCTTCCTCCGGTCAACCAGGTAATGGTTTTGGTGGATCTAGCACAAACCGTGGATTTAATCGTCCTGGTGGCTTTGGTAGCTCAGGTCGGTCTGGTGGTTTTGGTAATTCAGATCGTTCTGGTAGTTCTGGTTCAAACCGCTATAGTGCATTTGGTGAGGAGAATTCTCGTAGTAGTCCATTTGATGGTTTCAATGAAAAGCTATGATGGTACGTACATTTATTCATAGATGATTGCTGTGCCAGATTTTGGTTTGTTCTTGTTCGCTTTAAATGAAATTTTAGGCATTATAGGTCAAGTCTATTGCTAACGAGGGAGGAGTTCTACTTGCTATTGAATTCATTTTGCTGATTATCCTTTACAGGTAACGGGGCTCTAAATTGGTTTTAGTCCGTCTATGGTATGGGCTGATAATTCTTATAGGACATGTTATGTTTGTGGCAGTGAAAAAGTAGTAGTCTATTGATGTGCTGTTAATATAATTATTTTCTATCAGCACAATGTAAAAGAACAAACAAATGTTGATATTCAGGTTTTGCTGATATATTATTCAACTGATATTTTTGTCTCAGCATATGCTACACTCTCGTCCTTCTCACTTTTTCTTTTTTTAGGTTCATTTCAATAATCAAGAGCATCTAATTGTTTTATTCAGCGAGGCTATTACTATGAGCTGAGCTGACATGATATTTCGCCAAAATAGTTGAAATACCGATAACTAAATTTTTGACTGAGTCTTAATTTTGTTATATAGTGGGCCCCTGTCTAGGTAAAAAAAGGAGGGGTTGTAAATGTAAAAAAATAATTTATATAATTGATCTACTTAATTTAGAATCTTAAGTTTCTGTTCAGTTGAATTAATGTAATAAATAGCCTTGCTCCATAAATTGTATTTAATTTTTAAAAAATATATTGCAATTCATCATTCTCATATTAATCAAGTTACGTCAAATCCAAATAAATCTGTAAATAAATATAAAAAATTACAAAATAAATTCAATTCAAATCGAATCCAAATTATGCAAGATTTTACCTACTTTGATCCGAAACATTTTTAACCTCGTTGGATTTATCATTCAGTTGGTTCGATCATTGCCATTTCCAGCTACACCTTCACGTGTCCGGGTAAAAGTTTAAGGTAATAAAGGACACACCCAATTTATTTCTATCTTCCCACTTCTACATTGTAATTCATTAAGTTTCATAAATTCATGTCCAGTGTAAATTTTCTTTCTTAGTTTGTTCCTTCACTTTATCCTCCTCCTCTGGCAAACCATCACCTGTCAGCTTTTAGAGTTCTCTCTCTTAGATTCTTTCATGAAAAAATTCCAAGCTAGCAATGCTGCCCCAACAGCAGGCTCCACCTGACAATGTTCGAGAAACATCAACAGTCATTATGGTTCAATACGTGCTTTATTGGCTAATATTCTTGATAAATAATAATAAAAACCTATTATTCTTAATTGGTTATTACTTTAGTCTTCACCACACAATGTAGAGAGGACGTGAAGGCCAAGAAACAGAATTATATATAAGTCACTGCTCTATCTATTGCATTTTACAATCAGAACTGTGCATGAGATTTAGATTTCACCTACTATACTTGGAGAGGATCTCAAATCCAGACGAGAACTTTCCAAGACACACTACCTATTCAATCAACTACCAGCTGCAATTCCTCAGCTGGGTTCAATATACTCAACAGGCTTTATTGCCCTTGACATCTTCTGGCTATCTTTGGTTAACAGCATTCTATTCAAAGCTAACCTAAATGGTTAAGACTGAAGGCCTAAATTATTCCAACCCAACTTGAAAGCAGCACCCTCAACATTCTCCATTAGCCCTTTTACTGATAGGTAATTAATAATTATTAAGAGGAAAATCCCTTGTACAGAAAAAGCTTAGAAACAAAAAAAGGGTGAAATGATTCTTTCTTTACCCTTTTGACCTTTTAAAGCAGCTACAAGGAATATTATTTTATGAAGATGTGAACCCTATCAAATCAGAACCCATGTAGGCCGCAGAAAACTACTAGGGAATTCTCCGAAACTACCTAAATGCCTATGTACTTTTGATAAATACTTGAAAATTACCAGTTTTGGACCAACCTTCAATGGGTCAAGATTACTTGTAGCATATTGATTTGGAGAAGCTAAGAGGGTCGATCTTACTTCAGCTGCCAAATCAGAGTAGGCATTGGCTGGCTTAATCTACTTCACCTCTGAGACTTAAATTGACAATGGATCCTAGGTTCTTTTTCTTCAATTAGCAGGTTAAGTGCAGTGTCACTTCAATTGCTTAAAGAAATAGAATGCAGTAAAGGGAGTAAAAATGGCCACAAATCAAAATATGTCAAAAGTGCATTATGCTGACCTTAGGCCTAATGGGAAATACCCCAGGGTATTGCTTGGAAATGCAGCTTATAACTTCTTTTCCAATATCCCAGCTCCTATTTGCCTCAAGAACTCCACCAACCATGACAAGGGGAAAGGTTCCCTTTCCATCTGCACAGAAAAAGAGAAGAAAGAAGGATTATCAGTTATAGATTCACAGACTGTCATCTTTTTAAACATTCAGGAAACAAGATGATGCAATTAAGAAGCAAAGAGATAAGATCAACAGCCATGTGTATAATCCATAGGTTAAATGATTATGACCATCAAAATGAGAAATTGACTTGAGGCAAAAACATACAAGTTTAATATTTGACAACTTGCACCAACAAACTTTTACACCATTCTAATATCAAAGTAGACTAGTATTGGGGCTTGAAAAGCATTAGCTACAACTACATATTGACTTGGGAGTTGGGACAATATGTATGATTGTGAGTACATGTTGTCATAGAACTGAAGCCAACAAACCTAGAATTCAGTTTTTGGCTAGTTTGGGTGCTATGGTTCTTATGGCAGCAAAGACTATTAAGGGTTTGCGACAGTAGTGTTATGGCCTATGGGGTAAAGACTGACTTGGATACAATAGACTGCTTTATTGAGACTTGAGAGCAAAAGAAAGGGGGCTGAAGTGTTCAAATCATGTCTATAACTGATTATGATAGCACCGGCAAACAGCACTTCAGAGTTAAAATATAATTTAAAGGCAGCTAGAGTAGCACAACCAGCCAAACAATAAATTCCAGACAAAAAAATCACTATCTTGATTGATACCAGAAATATTTCTTAGATTAATCCTAAGACCTGAATTTTTCTCAGCAACCCTGGAGCAAAACAGAACATTTGAGAAAGTAACCAGATCAGCTGCAAGAAAAGAATAATGACATCTCAATTACAATTAAGAAACAAAAAAATTCTCAGAACCCTCCCCATAATGTATCAAGGAAGCCCCAATAAACAAAATCATAGGCTTCTCCCATTCTCCAACTTAAGAAACAAGGCCCATCTTACTCCTCCTATCATCTTCCATAACACTATTATCAATCAGAGAAGCATCAAGGATTCAAGGGTTTGTCCAGTCCCCGATGAAAGCAATCTAGCAAGTGGAAACAGTATCCTCCAAAATTATTGAAGCTTATTAAGAGGGACCTTAGTCAGAATCTTATAGATACTAGTAAGGACTAAGGAGACTTAAAGCACAGACATCTACTATTTGATAGACAGAAAATGATCAGACACAGGACAAGGTAATGCTTCTTGGACTCTCAGTCACTAGCAAACAAAAATACCAATACAGGGAGTGGAGACTAAACCCTTACCAAATTCAGCCCAATTAAACCGGGAACTAGAAAAAGAAATAGCATTCAGATTACACTTCCACACAAAACTATCAAATACCTTGTACTAGTTGTAATCTGAGAACCACCATCCACTCCTACATCAACCGCAATGGCGCAATCTCACCTTTTTCACCAATTCCACCCTTCCTATACCCCTAAATGTTATGATGTCTATCTATGATAAGCATAAATGTTATGATAAGATTTGTTCAAGTATACTAGACCTTCCCCGCATAATGCAAGTCTTTGTACAACGGCTTTCACACATGAAGCCAACTCTTCTACAGAATCTACCAGGATCTTATTTGCAACTTCATCACCAGCCTCTGCACAAGACACAACAACTGGAACAAGTGCTGCGATGCGGGCCCAAGAGGGATCTGCATAGGTCCACCTGATTTTCAATGAGACAAACAAAAAGTTGTAACCAGAGATCCTGTTTGATCATGTTAAATATCTCACAAATTTTGCCTCATATTCCTAATAATTTTAGCAGAAGGTATTAAACATCTAACATGATAAAGATCAGCAAGTATAAATTATAATTTCATCAAACTTTCAAATCCATTAAAAAATTGATAATATTGACAGTATATGTCAAGCTCACAGAATCTCAACATCAGTCAGATAAAGAATAAATGCCCACTAGTTTTTTCACAAATAATTGCAATAATGACAAATATATGATTATCTTATAAAAATGTCAATTATATGATATAGATATATACCCAATAAGTTCATCTGCAGAAGAAAGACCAAGCTTATGTAAAATACTACTTGTAAGCATTGTATTTTGACCACGACCATCATGTGCCTTTATTACTGCAGTTAATGCCTGTGCAGATATTCCATATCCACTGCAAGTAAAAAGCATCAATTTTCACAAAACTTGCAAAATGCCAATATTAGTAAGGAGATACAATGAATACATTCCATAAGGGGCTCTTCCTCCTTCCTCTGGCCACTGTACCTATCTTAGAAAAAAGTCTGAAAAACAAAGTCACAGCCCTTTCTTTTGGCCGGGAGGGGAGTGGGAATTGTGCTATGCTCACAATTAGTCGCTGGCATTTTGCTCAGAAGGCAATTTGTATGGAGGAAGTGTCTGGCAATTAAGTTTCATATGACCGAATCACCAAAACACTAGCAGTAAGATGTTAAGGAGTAAATTAACAGACGACTTTTCTTAATACAAAATTGGTGATGAAATGCAGAACTCCATTTTTGACATATGGCGCCGAATCAGTAAGAAGCTATTACTTCAAGCTCTCTTTAGTACTGCAGATGATAATGCAGCTAGAGAGATGCAAGTTAAATGAATTAGAATGACATAGTTTAGATTAGTATCTAAGCTTACTGGGGCTATGAATCAGAAAAATGAAAGGGGTGCAGGTGCTAACAGTGTTAAGTTGCCAGAGATTCCTTCCGGAGGAGGGTGGTGGGAAATAATATGGTGTTCTTATTGGAATAAGGGTAGATCACTTATGCGGTGATACTTCTTGTAAGATATGTAAAGACCCTAAGAGGAGCTACTGGGGAGAGTATATCCCTTCCAATGATGAATGGTGCTAAAGTGCACTTTGTTTGGTGCTATTAGAGCACTAATAATTCTGAAAAAAGAAACAGCTGTAAGGCATTACCTCCCCCAATCACCTAAGATGGGCCCTGCACCTGCAGCCCTGGCTTCTTTGCCATCTTCAGTGAATCCATAAGCTATGCTCCCTGTGCCAGCAATTAATACACACCCATGAAGTTTACCCATAGTACCACTCGCCAGTGCTGCCACAGCATCATTCTGAACATACAACCTCACATGGCTTGGGAAGATATCCCTATTTATATCAGGCCAAAATATATTCAATATAATGAAATTTTACAGATATACTCATATCTTGAAGGTGGAAGAAATGTAGGGCCCATTTAAGATTATGGATGAAAAAATAAAATTAATGACTTAAAGCAGCATAATGCAAGATTGTTTCTCCAGTAAATCACAAATACAGTAATTTACAGATAACAAAACCACCAGGTGATGATGTTATGACTTCCAAAAACTATTCAACTCTAATTACACACCGGATAATGAACCCAAGCCAAGAAATCAGGAATATTGAGCAGTAGAAATCAGCCGTGTAGTCATTTTGTGGTTTTTTTTCCTTTTCTTTTTTGATAAGAAGTTATATTAGGAAGAAAAACAGAAAACAATAGGAAAAAAAGAAGAGAAATAGGTTTCCAATAATACATTTTATACAACTTGGATTTGGAAATAATATAAAGTGAAAGACAAATTTGGCTTCAAGTTGAAAAGGTGGAATTATTAACAAATGTCAAGAAGACTCTATCCAACTTGCCAGAATAACCAAGAAGGCAAGAGTGTAAAAATAATGACTTCTTGAATCTAGAGTCTTGAGAAAAGATCATAGTATCTTAACCAGACAAAGTATATCTATTGCATGATAAAATCATTAGAAAAGATAAAAATGGAAAAAGAAACTAGTTAGATTTCTAGACCCAGTTAAAGAGATAGAGAAAAAGTAGATGGGGAGTGAATAAATTTGCAATATATACTTAAATAGAGCGAAACCTAAGCCAGTTCATAATTCTTTGTTGATCTGTTGGATGGTTAACCCCCGACACGGCAAGACAGACAGCTCGCACTGAAGATCGATTTGAACCAGACTTTGAAAGTGCATCTGCCATAACTTGCTCTAATGTTTCTTTAGCAGCAGTTTCTGTATAAGAAGTGATTAATGGTAATAGCATAAAAAACTTGTAAATGTGATCTTCATTCTATGACCACACATCATTTTTGGCAAGAGCCAAGTTCATCAAACAAGTTCCTGTAATTAATAAATTAGTTTACTAAAAGGTGCCGAAAGAGAACATTTCTGTCTATTTGGAAGGCATGAAAAAGTTACTAGTCAGCAAGGGAGGAAATTCAATGCTTAAGCATAAGTTCAAGAGAAATCCGAATCATAATTATCATAGAATTTGTATATCAAAATTAACAACTTTCTAAGGCTATTAAAACCACATTAAATACAGTCTACATTAGCCTAATATCTAAAGAAAAAGAGGTGAGACACTGCAATATCCATGGAAAATAATACAAATGAATCTGAATTTTGATGGTGATACTTAACAGTTGTTAGAGTGTAAATATAGGCAGCTTAATTAGTGAGTCAAATTTCCTTATTTATAGTTTCTTTCCTTATTTCTAGTTTCCTTATTTCTGTGTAATTTCTATTGCGTATTTGGTTGATATTTAGTCTAGGTTCACTATGTTAGGTTAAACACTTTAGCCTATAAATAGAGGCTCCCTCTTGTATATTGAAAATCATCTGAATATATATTCTTCTTATATTCAACATGGTATCAGAGCTTAGGGAGAAAAAACCCTAATTTTTATTTTCCGCTGTGTTTCTTTCTAGCGTGTCTCTCTATTGCTGCGTTTCATTCTAGCAGTACGATTACTGTTCATCGGTACTGTTCATCGGTATGTCTACCTCTGAAAAATCTGAAATCGGTATGTCAAAACCTAGTACTTTTACCTCTGTGTTTTCCTGGATCCCCTGTTATTACTACTGAGAAATTGAATGGATCTAATTATTTGTCTTGGGCTGCATCTGTTGAGTTATGGTTTCTGGGACAGGGATATGAAAATCATCTCACGAAATCATTGGCTGATATTCCAACCCCTGAACAACTCAATTGGAAAAAGATCGATGCCCAATTATGCAGTTTACTCTGGGCATCCCTTGAACCTTCTATATTGCAGATTTTCCGGGCATATAAGACATGTTTTGAATTATGGAAACGGGCCAGAAGTTTATACACTAATGATATCCAACGTTTTTACACTGTGGTCTCTAATCTGTTGAATCTAAAGCAGGCTGATCAGGATATGTCCACCTATTTGGGCAAGATTCAGAATGTCAAAGCTGAACTTGCTGAAATATTACCTCTTTACCACTGATCTGGCTGACCAAGAGGCACAAAGGGACAAGCTATTCATGATTCTCACTCTATATGGCCTTCGAGCTGATCTTGATCCAGTTCGCCATCAGATATTAGCTAGTCCTAGTATTCCTTCCATGGAAGAAGTGTTTGCTCGGTTGTTACGTATCTCATCTCCGGTAGTAACACATGTTGAGAATCCATCTCCTGATTCTTCAGTATTGATCTCTCACTCTAGTACTCGCGGAGGTCGTGGTCGAGGAGGTCGGGGTCATGGACGTCTCCAGTGCACTCATTGTAACAGGATGGGTCATATCAGGGAAAAGTGTTACCAACTGATTGGCTATCCGGGTACTACAGCTAATATTGTTCAATCAGCCAATTCACTTGAAGTTTCACCATCTAAAGACAAATCTCTTAAATGTCTCATTATCAGCTACTGAATATGATAAGTTCCTACAGTATCAAGCTACTCAGCAATCTTCTCATGGTAATTCTGTCACTTGCCTCTCTCAGACCTCTTCTGACACTTGGATTCTTGATTCTGGTGCCTCTGATCACATATCTGGTAATCCCAAACTTTTTTCTAGTATTAGTAATCCATCGTCACTTTCCACTGTCACTATAGCTAATGGTTCCACAACCATTGCTAAAGGTATAGGTCAAGCTACACCATTATCTTCTTTGCCTTTAGAGACTGTACTTTATGTCCCTGAATGTTCATTTAGTCTGATTTCTATTAGTCAATTGACTCGTTCTCTCAATTGTTCTGTCACTTTCATTGATGATTCCTTTACTATACAGGACTGACGTATGGGACGATCGATTGGCACAGGACGTGAGTCACATGGCCTCTACCATCTTACCACACTACCTACATCTTCAGTGGCTTGCTCTACAGATGTGTCACCTATTCTCATTCACAGTCGATTGGGTCATCCTAGTCTATCTAAGCTTTAAAAGATGGCCCCTCGTTTATCATCTCTGTCATCTTTAAATTGTGAATCGTGTCAGCTTGGCAAGCACACACGCGCTTCGTTTCCAAAGCATAGTCGTTTTAGAGCAGAGTCTCCCTTTCATCTTGTTCATATTGATGTTTGGGGTCCTAATCGTGTTAGTTCATCTTTGGGATTTCAGTATTTCGTAACCTTTATTAATGACTATTCTCGTTGCACGTGGTTATTTTTAATGAAAAATCGTTCTGAGTTATTTTCTATATTCCAACAGTTTTGTGCTGAAATTAAAACACAATTTGGTGTTTCTATTCGTATTTTGCGTAGTGACAATGCACGTGAATATTTTTCTACATCATTTCAGCACTTTATGACATCTCAAGGTATGCTGCATCAATTATCTTGTTCTCACACCCCTCAACAAAATGGAGTTGCTGAGCCCAAAAACAGACATTTAATTAAAACAGCTCGCACTTTATTACTTCATGGTCATGTTCCACTTCGGTTTTGGGGTGATGTTGTACTTACTGCATGCTACCTTATTAATCGCATGTCATCTTATTAATCGCATGCCATCTTCTACATTGCATAACAAAATTCCATATTCTATCATCTTTCCTAATCATCCCTTATATTCACTTCCGCTTCGTATCTTTGGTTGCATTTGTTTTGTTCATGATCTAACACCTAGACAGGATAAACTCTCTTCTAAATCATTTAAGTGCATATTCTTGGGTTATTCTCGCCTTCAAAAAGGGTATAAATGTTACTGTCCAGATAAGAATCGTTACTTTATCTCTGCTGATGTTACATTTTTTGAGGAATCTTCATTCTTTTCCTCGACTATTCCCGAGTCACATTCTATCTCTGAGGTTTTTCCGGTTCCTTATCTTGGACCAAATGACTATGTATCATCTTCACCACTACCTGATCTTCCAACAGACACTGTTGATGTACCTGATGACTCACATTCTGTCCCAACAACTTCACGTGCCTCGGATCCTGTTTCACCACCTATTTTACGAAGAGGTACTCGTTCAACTCGTAATCCTTATCCTATTTATACTTTTTTGAGTTATCATCGTTTATCTTCACCCTATTATGCATTTGTCTCTTCTTTGTCTTTTATTTCTGTTCCAAAGTCCACCAGTGATGCTCTTGCTCATCCCGGGTGGCGGCAGGCCATGATTGATGAAATGAATGCCTTACATACTAATGGTACTTGGGAACTGGTCTCTTTACCTTCTGGAAAATTCACTGTTGGCTGTAAATGGGTATACACCATAAAAGTTCATCCTGATGGTTCTGTTGATCGCTTAAAGGCTAGATTGGTAGCAAAAGGCTACACTCAGGTCTATGGTGTGGATTATTCAGAAACTTTTCTCTCCCGTAGCTAAAATTATATCTGTCAGGGTATTTATATCTCTAGCTGCTATTTTTGATTGGCCACTCTATCAATTGGACATAAAAAATGATTTCTTACATGGTGACCTTGATGAAGAAGTCTTTATGGAGCAACCACCTGGTTTTGTTGCTCAGGGGGAGTCCGGTATAGGTGTGTCGATTGAAAAAGTCTCTATATGGCTTAAAGCAATCTCCTAGAGCTTGGTTTGGTAGATTCAGTGAAGTTGTTCTTAGTTTTGGCCTTCGGAGGTGTAATGTTGATCACTCAGTTTTCTATAAACATACACCTAATGGTATAATTCTTTTAATTGTATATGTGGATGATATTGTGATTACAGGTGATGATAATCATGGGATTCAACAATTGAAATCATTCCTACAGTCTAAGTTTCAAACTAAAAACTTAGGACAGCTAAAATACTTTTTGGGGATCGAGGTTGCAAGATCACAATTGGGTATTTGCCTTTCTCAAAGAATGTATTGTCTGGATGTCTTGAGTGATATAGGTATGTTGGATTCCAAACCTGTAGATACTCCTATGGATCCCAATACTAAACTTGTACCAGATGAGAGGGAGCTACTGACTAATCCTGAGCAATATAGACGTCTTGTTGGTAAGCTGAATTATCTCACAGTCACTAGACCAGATATTGCTTTTGCAACTAGTATGATTAGCCAATTTCTTTCTCAGCCTCAAATATCTCATTGGAATGCTGTTATTCGTATCCTAAGATACCTTAAAACTGCACCCGGAAAGGAATTATTATATAAGAATCATGGGCACATTCTAGTTCGAGGACATGGTCGTGGTCATACATTAGTCCATAAACATAATTCTACTCCAGTTCAAGGTTATAGCGATGCTGATTGGGCAGGCTCTCAATTTGACAGAAGATCTACTACAGGATACTGTATATTTCTGGGTGGAAATCTTGTTTCATGGAAAAGTAAAAAGCAGACTGTTGTTGCAAGATCCAGTGCTGAATCTGAATTTAGGGCCATGACTCATACCACTGCTGAGTTAGTTTGGCTGAAAAATCTATTAGACGAACTTGGATTTCAGCACTCACAGCCTATGGAGTTAGTATGTGATAATCAAGCTGCATTACATATTGCATCAAATCCAGTTTTTCATGAACGAACAAAACATATAGAAGTTGACTGTCATTTCGTTCGTAAGAAGCTTATGGATAATACAATCAAGACTACATATACAAAATCAGAATATCAGTTAGCAGACTTATTCACAAAATCTTTGACAGGAAATCGATTACGATATCTATGCAACAAGCTTGGAACATATAATCTTTATGCTCCAGCTTGAGGGGGAGTGTTAGAGTGCAAATATAGGCAGCTTAATTAGTGAGTCAAATTTCCTTATTTCTAGTTTCCTTATTTCTAGTTTTCTTACTTCTGTGTAATTTCTATTGCGTATTTGGTTGATATTTAGTCTAGGTTCACTATGTTAGGTTAAACACTTTAGCCTATAAATAGAGGCGCCCTCTTGTATATTGAAAATCATCTGAATATATATTCTTTTTATATTCAACAACAGTTTCTGACAATAGCCTACAGTTGGTTATTCGGCAGATAAGGTCTACGGATATTCTTTTTGTATAACCTTTTTCTTTTCTCAATTGACAAACAGTTAATTTCTTAAGAAACACACTAGAGAGCCACAATGCAAGTCTAAAAAATCTACAATAAAACAAACTACTAAAAAAAATCATATAGTAAAACTAATTAGATCTAGAAACTTCAGAGAAACCCCCTCAAACTAAAAGTAGAAAGTGTAGATGATAAAAATTTATCCCTCCTAGAGAGAGAGAGAGAGAGAGAGAGAGATTCCCAAGCAATACCAGACTATAGTTTTTTTTTTTTTTGAGAAAAACGGAAAAAATAAAAGCAAATGCTAAATACAAGCACCGGACATTTCATACATGCTGCCCGAGCTACAGATAAGTATATTAGCTCTACAAACTCTTCGCACTCTACATCCCTGTCAAGGCTGCTTCAACATTAAAAAGACAATTATTCTGACTCCAAACAGTTTGCCTTACAGTATATTCATCATTGCTCCTGTTCTCACATGCATATGTCATCAAGATTGTATTTTCACTTTCTGGTATATGTTCATGTTTTGTCTTATTATTTAGGCTATTAAAATTTGCTCAACAAACGATTTGGATTTTGGTAAAAGCATTTTAAGCACAAGATACAATTAAGTTAATCATTTTCTAATTTTGCAATGAAGTACTGGATGTTTTCAGCTACCACAAGTTTAAAGCTGTGAACCATCTAAACAGTTTTCAGTTTGTAATCTAGCAGTCCTCTACATATTAGTGGCCAGTGGGAATCATTATGCCTACAATTTCTGCAAAAAAAAATTTCTATCAAACATTATTTTCTTCTTATTGCTTATCTGAAGGATGGAGTTTTTAATTGCAATTAGTTCAATGTTTGTACTTAAACCACTAGAAGCCTGTTCATTCCGTCTGAATTTAACTTCAACTATCTTAGATATTTAATACATCCGTACAATACTCTCAACAATATTCACCCTCTACAGAACAAGGCATCCTCAGAACATACAAAATGCTCGAAGCTGAGAACATTTCAACGCCCTAAATTTGACCCATATATCACAGAAATCCATAAAACCAATAATAAAAAGAGTGAATTACCACCAACGCTGTTGTGGTTCGAGCAACCGGAGACAGCACGAGCAAGTGTGGGAAGAGATTCAGGTTCAGAATGAGAGAACGGGACAATTGGCATGCAAATGCAGACTGTGGAGGTGGTGCCACCATCCAATCCCAATATGACGTCTTTGCTACTCTCTGCCACCGGCATTTCGAGCTCAAAATCCCAAATTTCACCATTCTTGTACCTCTTCATCCCTGCCCCAACGATACACAACCTTCGGGATAATCAATCGGCAACTCTTTGACTCCGACGCGACAGAATGAGACAGTGGAAGAGGAAAGGAAAAGACAACGACACTAATATGCCAAAGTTTGGGACTTGGACGGCTAATGTTTGGTCGACACTTTGGCAGCTTTGGTAATTTTCGCGACAGATCGTCGGAGAGGCACCGACGGATACCCAGAATCGAATTAGGATCACTGCCCACCGGTAGTGGTCGGTCCAGCCGGCCAGGCCCAACTGGTTGTTATTCCGTAAACTTAAAAACTAAAAAAAATGCAGTCGGACAGAATTATCAAATCTTAAATCAAATAATTTCTTTTTAAATAAAATATCTAGTTCTTTTTGAAAAAGAAAAAATCTTTCGGTATAAAAGTTGAGCCATTAATTTTTATCAAAGATTAAGATAAGTACACGTTATTATGAAATTGAAATCTATTTAAAGTTTGTAGTCAAACTGATATTTTTAATTACTTATATTATTCTATTATATTTTATTAGAAATGAAATTTGAATTGAATAATTACAAATAGGACATCATCTGAATTTAAATTTCAATACTATAATTTGAATTTTTATATAAACTTTATCTAAAATTCGAATTCAATTTTGAATTCAAATAAAATTTTAAATATTATAATATTAAGAGTATTTTGATTAAAAAAATTATAAAAATAAAATTTTATATAATAGTTTAATAAAAAATAGATATTATTTTAAATATTTTAATTTGTATTATTCTTCCAGTATCAAATTGAATTATGTATTATTCAACATCGAATTCGAATCCAAATTGTTTGATTTGTGGGCTATACTTTTGATATGTTATTCACTCTCATTTTATTTCCCTTAACAGTTAAGACAAAAGTTTCATCTGCTTGAAGCACTAAGAATCATTTTTGACATTAGGTAGAAACCCAACAGCGCGCTATTGGCATTATTAAGAGCAGAAGACAAGAGTTGGAGGGGCATCTCCCACAGCGTTGCTTTCTGAAACAATGAATTAACATTAATTAACATTATCAATAATGTTTGATAGGGTCAATGGAAGTGGGTTGCTGTTTTGATTCATAAATTTTTCTCAGCTTCAATAGCATCCACCAAGAATAAAATGTGATTAAGATGGATTCCATTAGTGATAACTGGTGTAAGCTGAAAGCATATGACAAACAAGTGATATATTTGAATGCTTCTACACTAATGTTAGAGGTGGCCTGCTCAGTGCTCACAACAGTTGATGTGAAATGAATTATGGAGCTCAAACAATCAGACTAATAGAGCTCAAGGTTCCCAAATGCACAACAACTACAGGCTCATCATTAAGAACAATGATAGCATGCTAAATTGTATGCATAATAAGAACAATGATAGCATGCTAAATTGTATGTTCAAACTGAATTTCTGGAAACATTAAGGGCTACACTTTATTAAGAAGCTCTTCCCTACAGATAATTTTATTGATGCATACAACTATTGTAGCGTGAACATAGATATTGCTCTATATCATCTGACAGGTAGTTTGAAATGAAAAAGAACAGATAAGAAAAATGGCTCCTATCCTGATTTTATTTGGAAAATCAATCACCTTACAAAAATACTAATTTAGGTATTTAAGCATCCCTACATGATGAGTTCATAGTTCTTTTACGGCGAGATCGTGGGAACAAGAGTTGCTGTATTTGCTTTTCTGCCGCAACTTCTGATGTAGCCTGGAAATGCAAGATGGAAAGAAAATCATGAGCCAGAATGAAGGCAGTATTTTTCTGCCTGATTGTAACCAGAAAATCCAGATACATATGAGGCAGGCGAATATAAATCCCTTTGGATTCTAGCTTTTTAACTGTATATGCACTCTCTTTTTCTTGGTACATGGAAAGGAACTATATATGCACTCTTGATGCAAATGCAAACCTAATGGATACAATCAAAATTTCCCAATCTTCTCTTCCCACAAATCCCATCACTATGCTTATAAGTGCTTCTACCTCCTGGACTTCCAACATGACTGTTATTACAGCATCATGAAAATAAGTGTGCCGAATAAAGCCATTTCAACAGATAAATTTGATCTAGACTATCTTGGAAAATAAAAGACCTTAGGAATCCTGAATGATTGCATAAACCTTGGTTCTCATGTGACTCATAGGAGTCTTGGCTTTCAATACTCCATTTGGCTTAATGTGTCTGAAAATTCCCACAGGTGGGCTTGCAGATTATTACAGGTGCAAGGAGAGGTAGACAAGTTGAGGAATAACCTTAATTGATAACCTAATATTGACCAAGCTCATTAACCAAAAAATTATGTAGGGCACGTTTAAAAGAACAAAAGGATTTAAGTTACCCTAATGTCTTTCATTATAGCCAATAACCTAATGAAATGATTTCAACTGTATAAATTTGTACCAATAATTTTATTTTTTTATATAATTTGAAATATTATAAGAAAAGAAGTAAAGGGAGGAGGACAGTAAAATCTCCTAGACAGAAATAAAAACAGAAAAGGGGGCGAGCCTAATACTCAGCTTCAGCCCAAAATTTATTAGGGACAGAAGCTGAGAGTGAGCTGACTCCGTAGGGCTAGCCATTCTAATTGTATATCAACTAATGAAACACCTGAAACGCTCCCGAAGCAAAGCACCCAAGAGTCATTTTTGACTCCTTATTCCGCAAACACATCACACAAATACCAGGTATAATGCCAACTAGCAAGAATTTATGATGGACTATCTCAAGATCTACATAAATATTGCTAAGTGGTGGTAGCTTCTGACAACTTAAATGACATCAGAGCAAGATGTGAGAAAATTCTTCGCTGAAATAGAATAACTTTGCAACACAAATTGCTTACCCGAACTTTGAAGGGAAATCGATGAGTTTTTACTTCCACCCCAGAGAAAACTCTAACATCCATGCCAAGACTGTCAACTCCAATTAGACTGGCTTCCTGGAAGCAGAGAATTGCTAAGTAATCCACATTCAGCTCAAGCAGATATGAACAGTCAAATATAATAAACTACAAAGCATAGAATTCATGAATTCAAAATTTTGTAGACAGAAGAAAAGACTATAAGAACCAGATACAAAAGACGTACACATAAATTACCTTTTTCTTCTCTTATTGATAAACAAATTTTTTACCAAGTGATACTTAGGGAAACACATCCTTATACAAAGTGGAAACCCTTGGTAGCCAAAAATGAAAACATCAGAAGACCAAAAAGCAGAAATAGACAAATCATATTTTAAAACATGTAGCATCTAAAGCATCCAGAAAAGCACTTATAAGAGAAATAAAATGTCTATGGACCTTCAGCTAACTGATATGAACAGAACAACTACCCTTGAGAACCTTACATTCCTTTGAAAACCCTCTTTTTCCTCTGCATCCATATCCCATAAACATCATAGAACCCTGATGGAGAACGTGATAATGGGAATTTTAGGATTAATTAGTAAATTATTATTTGTTTTAGGATTTGATTGTAATTATGTTAAATTAGGATTTGATTTGTAATTTTAGTAGCTTGTTAGGATTTCCCTGTTTGGCTGTTTTTATTAGTACTTTAGATTTATCCTTTTTTGTCATTAGGGTTTCCTTTTTTATTAGGACTTTATATGGTTTTTCAGGGGTCTACATAATGACCCCTAGTGCTACTTTGTTAGAAAGGTTTTGATGAAATAATATTGTTTCCCCTTTCGATAAAAGACCAGTTGGTCCTGCATCAAACCCCCTTCTGAGTGACCCTGTTTTTTCTACCACTCATTATACGAGCTTAGAACCTAACCATGTCGTTTTCTCTGGCTAGAATCACCCAAGAGATACAAAATTCAAAGAGCAGTGAACAAGAAATTGATTAGAAAACTATTGACATACTTTACATATACAACACCAACTCACCACAAAAACCCTCTCTTGCACAAGTCATCGACAGATTTCCAAGGAAGAAGCTTTTGGACTGCCTTCTCCACTCAGCCCCCAATAAAGAAGAAGAAGCTTTTAACAATAAACACATCTTCACCCTCCAAATTTCATCATTATAGCTAACCATCTAACTCACATCCTATTGGCATATAAAGTTTTTTCTTCCCTTGTATCTTTCGTTGCCCCAACCACTATAATCAGACAAAGAAATTAATGAAGAAAGAAATTTATGCAATAATGCCATCACCTCAACATCAAGACCTTTCTTTTTGCAAAGAGCTTTCAGAGCAACACGACTTCTGCGGCTGAAGTGCTCTAGAATTGCCGGCGTAGAGTTTACAAGACAATCAGGCTCGGCGTCTTGAAACTCATGCAAACTAATTACAGACTGAAATTTTAGCCAAAAAATAAATAAATAAAGGCACATTCTTACAATCGAGATAACTTTGGTCTAAAACAACATTTTATTTTTTTTCCAAACAATGCAATGTACATACTGAGGAATCATTCTTTGGCCAATAAACACTGGAATGCAAATGGCAATATTCTTTACAGTAATGCATAACTATGTACCCCAGTAGAGAAAGGATTATAAAAGAAAAAAAAAAAGGAGGACATCCAGTTTAAGATACATGCCTGGCATCCATACATGGAGAACAACTCTATTTTTATGATCTCCAACCGATAGAGAGTCAAACCAGTATTTCTTCGATCACCCATAATATTTGGGAGAAAAACTTCACCATCTACAGACAAAAAATTTATATGGAAGTGTGTAGACATTATTCCTTTATTTGTTAATAATAAATATACTAATGAAGTCCGAGTTCAGCTATGATTGGTTCAGTTGCATCCCTAACTCATATTTCCCTCAATCACAAATTAATGTTAAATTGATAATGGGTTTATAGTTTTGATTATGTTTTTCACTTATGTTCACAAATAAATTCTATACTTACATTTATAGAACGTATATGCCAATGCTCTATTTCTTTCTCTCTTTTTATTTTTATTTCTTTGTTTTGTTGTGTTACCTTATATGTGTCTTCTAGTGTTTTGTGTCTGTGTCCATTGTTCATAGAACATAAGATACCTTTCTGGTCCGAGTTGTATCCATCACTATCTTCACTATGGTATAGCCTTCTCAAATAAGACTCTTCATCAGCAAAAGCGGGTCTAAGGCATCCCAAAATGGAAATCCCATTTGAAGGATGGTCCATTCCTTTATCGTACTCCGCATTGACAGCCTAGAAAGAAAATTTATATTTCATAAATCATTAGTTCCAAATCTGAAAAATCAGAAGGAGAAGTATATAAAGGCCTTTCATGTGTTTTAAAGATTTGAAATATTCACTCCATCCTGTTTTGTGCCACTTTCAGCACAAAAACATAAAATTTAAATACATTAGTTCTAATAGTGATGTGCCCATAAATGAACAGACAGCTTTTGATGGAATGGAAAATTTTAAAATATTATGCATAATGTTAAGTTCAAAGTACAGTAGAAAAATGTGGAAATACATATAGTAATGCTATTTATTATGTTATTAAAGAAAAGTTCTTACTTTTAGATAAAGGCAACACAATTTGGTCTAAGACACATTAAAATTGTGAAAAACAGGTATAACAAACAATATAACACAATTATCACTGCATTTAATCTTAGTAAGGATCTTCAATAATCAGCCCTATAAAATCGTATTAAAGGTAGCTTTGAAAACAAGTTATATGTGATACCAAATAACATAACTAGGAAATAATACCTTCGTTAAGCATTTTGCAAAATAAATAGGATGAACCAAGCTAGACATATCTGGCATTCCCCAGTCCAATGGAATATTAGTAGAGACTTCAGACTCGATAACCTAGTTGGAAAACAGGTATCTGACTTGAGGTACTTTGAATCCAAGTAACCATGGAGTAACTGATGTAATTAAAAAAGTTCTAAAAATCCAAACCAAGCACTTTGCATTGTAAACCTGAAATAAGTCGTCATCAAAGGGAAACTCGTCATCATGATCTCTATTCAAAATGTTATATTCACCGCCTACTCTTCTGTTCTCATGTGTCGGGATGTCCATTGCAATCAAAGCATTCTGAGGAAAATGCAAAGTTTGAAAATTAATAACAAAACTTCCACCACAGACCAAAAAGCAGAGCAAAGAATCTCTAAAAGCAAATGCTTCAATTATTTCAGAACTACTATCATGACATCCAGATAACTAGAAACCAATGCCCCAGTACCACAACAATATAAAGACAACCCTCTGTGACATGCAACAATGCAGGAGGCATGTAGATGCAGTACTAATATCTAAGACACATTCAGGAATGTTCCTGTGTAAGCAATAAAAGTATTTCAAAATGTGAGCTTGATATTTGATTTATAATTAAGGTTGAAAATGTTGACTTATAAATGATAAATCTAACTGGGAACTAGATACAGCAATAAAAAATAAAAGAAACAAATGGTTAGAACAAGATAAACTGAAACTTGAGTCCTAGCATCACAATTAAAATTGTATGGGACTCTTTTCTATCAAAAAATAATTATGTGGCCTCAAACTTCGGAGAATGAAGCATCACACTTCAACAAGATCTTGATTTGTCTAGACTTACAACACTGCAATTCAGTAGTATGACTACATTAACGACTGCATAGATTGGTCACCAAATTAACACTTGGCCAGTTGGGCCTCAGATAAACCTTGGAATACCTTTTATAACTACTTGCATCTTCCATCAACAATTATTAAGTGAATAAAGATGTAAAATAGCTAACAAATCCTCACCACAGGGTTATTTGCCCCACAATCTTCCAAAATGTTTGCATCGTCAAAAATCTCAAAAAATATATCTAGGGTAAGAAAGAAAACAAAAGCATCAGGTTAAAATGATTAGTTCTTAATATAAATTTATGATTTTGTACACATATATTATATATAGCATGCAGAAAAGGGAAACAAGATAATATACTACGAAATTACTACAACCTCCATAATCATCAATAAGATATTGAAATTCGGCCCATGAAATCTGCTCATGTGGTTCACAGTGTACTGTTCCAGGAAATACCAGCAAAGCATTGCTATTGCCCTGGGAACAAAACAAGGATTTGAGAATCAGTTGTATCAAGTATTAAGTATATAAATGCAACCTTAGATATACAAATAGAAGCATCAGGTAATGCTGGCTGGCTACTTTTGATCCTATAAACTTTGGAAACAATCGGAATTTCAATAGGTGTGAGAGCATACAGGCACAAACCTCAACTGTTGTCCTAGCTATTTCGGCAGAAGAGAGTTTAGACTGCCGAATTTTTCGACTGACTTTCAGGTCTTCTAGATGATGATAACCTTGGTTACTCATGTTAGAGGAGTCAGGGACTGAATCTGAGTAGTCTGAAGCAACACAAACTTTTGAAAGACATAGATCATGCCCCAGGGGTAGCCAATGGAATTGTGTTGATCCAAAAACTGGAGTCTTGCATCTAAAAGATGAGGAAAGATATCGTGTAAAGCAGACAGACAGTGTAATGAACGGTATTAGGACAACATTATCAGTGGTTTTTTAAAACTTATAAAATTGGAAAAGAAAAAACCAGTACTGAGTCTACTGACGACATCTTCTAATTCTCAAACTTATATAGACAATAATATTTGATGATGAAAAAGGACAAAGTCAGGTGCCACAGAATTATACTGATACTGCCCCGGTCAATTATTCCTAGATTTGAATGTAAAGACCATAACATCTTTATGTCAACATTCGCTTAAGACACCTGTAAATGCTTGTTTTCTAGCGACATTCAAAATTAAGTTCAATATTTGGTTGGCAGAAAACCAGAGATAGAAAAAGAAACCAGAAAATTTCCCCCAGTAACAAAATAACATACATCTAACTAATGAAGAATTAAACTTCCCTTTGCTTTACATTATCAAATAATCAGGTAAATGTTTCATTTTTATATTTAAATTGATCTGTGTTTCTTAGGAAGAAACTTCTTTCATTTATTTTCATCCCTGGCAAACTGAAAAGTTTAATCTTACATAAAGATTAGATCATTATGAAATAAGCGAGACTATCATAGTATCATCCAAATTCTAAAAGGTAGAAATGATTCTTGAAGACATATACCATTTTCTAAATTAACAATAATGATAAAAATTACAAGAACCTCGTGCCAGTAAGAGCAGGGACTCTTTGACCATCATAAGGAGGTTTAGTCCAATTGCTTGTAATTCCATGTGATGTTGAGCAACAAAATCCTTCTGCAATGAAATAGAAAGGAAGTTAAAAATGTCTCCAGGAGAGTAATATGCATGGATAAAAAGACGAATATGGGCATACCTTTCCTTGAGTGAATGAACCTCTATGCCAGGGTAAGTATGTTAATCTAATGATAGGGACTATCCTACGCAAAAACATATAAAGAGAAAAGCCCTATTTCGGGGTATAGCACCCTTGTCTCATCCATGAATATCCCCCGAGCCCCTTGTTTCCCTCTGTGTTTCTGCACAGCGCACAAGCACAACCTATACAATAAATACTTAGAACTTTATTATATTTTTCATGCTTTTAGGCCCCTAACAGTCCTCAAATTAGCCCCCAAAATTCAATGCTTCTGGCTGCAGAATATTGCCTGTAGCCTATTCCCTCAGTTCCATTCATTCCTAAACTCCAGGGATTCCAGGTTGCTTTTTCCCTATGGCCCTTGTTAGCTCTGAAACACTCAATTCAGTGCAGCCTATTAGTGTCGAAGAATCTCACTGAAAGATAGGTTTTTTAATCAGTATTATATCACCATTTTTTTCTCATGGGCTAAGCTGAACGGCCATCTTGTTTATAGTGACATTCCAAGCTCCACCAAACTCTTTTTCCTTAGCTGGGTTGAGCTAAGCAGTGAAATTTGAAGAAAGCAAAAAAGAAAGAGTGTATGGATCTAAAGCCAGAATAGTACTAGCAGCAAACTAATTTGCACGCAAATTTCTTGTCGACATCAACAGCTTCAAACTTAACATACACCATTCAAGAAAAAAGTCAGAAATTTTGCAGATTACAAAGATGGGTTTATTCCCAAAACATTAAAGCTAAAAAAAAAAAACACTTTTACGTTACTTCTTAGTCTCCTACCACTGCAACTTCCAACTACAAATTATTGTATCTTTTAAAGTAAAAAGAAAATAGAAGAAGAAAACGAAATGGGTAATTGGATATCGGAAGTTTACCGAAAGGTAATGCAGAGACTGCTGCGATCGCCATGAAACTAAAAAAGATAGAGAAAAACGGAGATCAGAGACAGAGAATACGATGGTTGCCGTCGTCGTTCCTAGGTAATATTGTCAACAGAATCGGCCATGGTGATCTCTGTCAGGACTCAGTACTTTAATTGTGTCTTTTTGTGTGCAGTGGATCAGATAATGGTCGTTTGTTTCAGCACGAGCCTTTATTTTAGGGTGAGATGACAGTTAAATTCAATTCATTTTATTTTATTTTTTAATATTTAAAATAAAATTTAAATAAATTAAATTAAATTATAGTATTTTGAATATTATTATAATTAATAAAATTTATTTTATTTTAATATTTTTACAAAATTAGTCTTACATTAATAACAAAAAAATTCTTACAAAAATAACTTAAATTATTAGTACAAGTCTAATATATTAATAAGAGATAAGAGAAATGAGGGGAAATGAGGGGAAATGAGGGGAAAGAAAGAAGGAAATAGATGCGATGAGAAATGGAATAGGACCAAGAAGGACATGTTGTGGTTTTTGAGATGTAAATATGAGATGAAGTAAAAATAAATGGTATATGTGTATTTTTAATCTAATTAAATTAAATTTTTAATCATATTAATTTTGATGAGAATTTAAAATAAAAAAATATTATAAAAATATGATTTAAAATAAATTAAATTCTCATGAAAATAAATATCAAACATAATATTTAATCAAAATTTATTGAGAATGAATTAAATTTTAAAAATTTTGGAGTTTGAAACATACTCTCAAGGGTCTAACACACTTTCCTATCACCTTTCTCTCCACAACTTAAACAATAAACAATGAATTACCCATGAAAACTGGGTTTTCTTGATTCCAATATATTTAGCTTCTTTTTTCTTTGTATATGTTGGAATTTGAACCCTCAATCTAGGGTGGGGAAGAAGCCTAAAACATGGTATCAATTGCGCTATGCTCTGGCTGACAATATGTAGTTATTTTTAAATGTGAATAAATATAAATTTTACATTATTTTTGAAAGAGAATAATATAAGTATTAGCCATTTTTATTACAATTCATATGAAAGATGATAATTTGTAAAGTAGAGCCAGAGAATTATAAAAAATTTACTGTTTACCCCTTTAAAAAAAAATTAATAATAAAGTAGCCAATGAAAAAAACATATGACCTCCAAATTAACCCATTTGAAAATAAAATACTTTTTTTCATCTCTATAGATTGAACAGATTTTATTTTGTAGGACTTTCTGCTTGAAATATATATAGTTTGAGGCTTCAAATTTTATTTTATTTTATTTTTTTATGAGTTTTTGATTAGTTTCAACAAAAATAAAATAAAAATTACTCTACTTCCAAAGGCTCATTCTGTTTTTCACTCGGCCCAATTTCAACTGAAAATTAGAAAATTGGGCTAACACAGTGACAAATTAGCCCAGACATGACCCAGAATCAAAATGATGCCGTAACAACAGCATTCCTAGTTGTAGCTAGAATGTAGGAATGGAGCTGATCCCAGTCCTCTCTAGTGTAGTGTGCAGCTGGGGAAACCAACACTGGAATAGAGGAAGAAACCAAACCAGAAAATTGCAAATCCACTTTACTATTCCTGGGGGCTAAGTGTCGGTATTATATATATAATCTAGGAAACAAAAACCAAATTTTCATGATTCCTAGTTCACACCATTTCCCCCACTCTTGTTTTGGCCACATCCTAAAATTTGCACCTATAAGTACCACCATGCCCAAGCCAGCAGCATCAAAAGCAAATTATCTTGTACTGCAAGAAAAGAGAACTTGAGTCTAGCTAGCTTGAAGATTAGGAAAGATGAAGTCTTTGGTTGTGGGATTTATGGTTGTGTTAGCCATTGAGCTCCTCATGGTTGAGCCAGGGCAGGCCATCACTTGCCAACAAGTGGATGCCTCATTAGGTCCTTGCATTGCATACCTCACTGGTGGTGGCAGCCCTTCCCATGAGTGTTGCAGTGGTCTTGGTACTCTGAAAAACTTGACACCATACACTGCAGATAGACGTCAAGCTTGTGAATGCCTTAAGGCAGCTGCTAGTCGTTTTCCGAACATAAGGGAAGACCTGGCTTCTTCCCTCCCCCAAGCCTGTCATGTTGGAACGAATGTGCCTATCAGCAAGAATATCAGATGCTCTGAGTGAGTTCTAATGCTATAGCTATCTAGATTAAATAATATTTTGATAATTTTTATATTGTTTTGTATTGATGAATTAATTCTATGGTTCTTTGACAGTATACACTAAATTAGAAGGCCATGGAGTACTAAGGAATAAAGAGGAGGATCATCCGTGAATGTTACTCTCTTCTCAATGTGGATGTTGTATAAATGTGGTTCTCATGAGAGAACCATTCTATCTATGTTGCTATACTATGTGCTTGTACTTGGTCAAATGATAATGAAATAAAATGAGAATTCTAGCTAGCATAGTGAGTATGAATGATGGACAGGAACCTTAATTAGCTGTTTCAAACAACCAGCTTTCATCATTAATAATGCTCTCTGATAATCTGAATGTATATTTGACCAGATAAGCTACACAATTTCATATATCACTCATTTTTTACCCAAATTCAACATTGATCTCTGCTTGTTTGAAAGAGTGAAGGTTTCTTAAGTAATAACCTTCAGCTACATAATCACGAACAGTAAGCTTTGACACGTTGGTTCATTGATCCCAGTCTTACACTCTCAAAACTCAGTAGTATACTTATAATCTATCCGTTCATGATGAGCTGAATACTCCAAGGTACTTAAGTGAAAGGAACTACTGTGTTCAAATATCTCTATATTTCCAAACCCACACATTTGAACATTCCACTCTTCAAGTAAAGGACAGCAGAAAAAAGATTCTTGGTATAGATTTCATTACAAAATTAATTTGAATTAAGTTGAAGAAGCCTGAAACTCTTAACTAATACTGACAACTTTGGAACATTCATCACAAATCTCTCACCTAGTTTTAGGATCAGTAGACTTTGACAACTGGCTAAGTCATGAATTAACTCAGAGGATATATTCCCTGATGAAGAGAAACACAGATCAAATTCTTTGACCCCATGCCACGCCTTAGTGCAGCTGAGATCCATTAATGAGAAACACAGATCAAATTCTTTGACCCCATACCACGCCTTAGTGCAGCTGAGATCCATGCTTTGACATGAAACATATCGACATGGCTGCAATTAAGATTGAACTTGAGAATTGATAAAGTTTAGGCCATAACAATAAGGAATCGGCGAAGTCTAGCTTATTGATAGAAGTTCAAAGATACTTTCATTGTGTTGATAAAGCATGCTTTTCTGGACTATACTACTGTTTTTTTCTTTTTTTCTTTTTTTTGCTGAGAAAGTCTATACTACTTGAATAATTGACTCCTGCTATAGTACTATTTTGGTGGTTCAAGAATCAAGTGTGAGAATGTTACAGTACTGGGGATTATTAGGTAGCCAATTAGTTTATTGCTTTTATGAAACCAAAAATTGTTATTTACTTGGAAGGTTGTTGGATGAAAGGAGATGAGCAAGTGAGTTTGAGACTTATATGTCAAGCAATTGATACCTATTTTTCTGCAGTCATTTCAGATAACTAAAATTAAAAATGTGGATATAGTTACACACAGTAAATGTTAATAATGATATTGATACGCAGAAGAATAAATAGACTGGATTAAACAACAGAAACCAATAGAAATCCATAGATATGCATATAAGCCATTTTAATTCACACTTTAGAATGTTAGGAAAAATAGTAAATGATAAAGACATAATTTGTAGACCTTGAAGCGTGTTATTGTTACAACACTATCCTTAAAGAGATATTGTCTGCATACTCTAATAATTTGAGATTGTAAATAAGCCCCTTCCAGGATACAACAAAGTCTCTTAGAATCTTGTTATAGAAAAAAAAAATTATTCTTAACTGCTTATGGAAGTCATCTATATATAAAAAATGAATAGTTATGTATTCAATAACTATAACTTTTTAGTATAATAAATTATAACTTTTAATTAATCAGTTGTGTCTATTGGCAAAAATAAATTATAACTATGGAATTCAACAGTTATATTTTTTAACATATATTACAATTCATGAAAAGACATCACGATTTAGGACTTATATAATAATCTATTCCAACATAGAATAAGTTTCAGACAGATGTATGCATTTACAAAATGTCATGGCTCTGAAATATTGAGAATACAATTTATTTGTTGTTGGTGAGATTCATGTAGAGCAATAGTGCCAACGAAATCCAGCTGTTAGGAAGCGGAGTCCAAGTTTAAGCATGACCGGATAGAGGGACAACCGAACAACTGCAAAAGTAAAGTTTCTGTAGTTCCATAAGGCCTAGAACAGCTAGAATAAGAAAAAACCAAACAAGAAAATAAAAGAAGTAGATATAACCAATTCCACTTCACTATTCTTGGTGGCTAAGTGTCACTATTATATCTAAAATCAAGGAAACAAAAGCCAAATTTTCATCATTTCTAGTTCACACCATTTTCCCCACCCTCTTGTTTTGGCTACATCCCAATTTTGTACCTTTAAATAACCTCTCCCTAAGCCAGCAAAACCAAAAGCAATTAGCTTACACTATAAGAAAAGAAAACTAGTGTCTCTAGCTTAAAGATTATGAGAAATTCAAAGATGAAGGGTGTAGCAATGGCATTTGTACTGATTGTGTTAGCCATTGAGCTCCTTCTGGTGGAGCCAGGGCAGGCCATTACTTGCCAACAAGTGGATTCCTTATTAAGTCCTTGCACAGCATACCTCACTGGTGGTGGCAGCCCTTCCCACGAGTGTTGCAGTGGTCTTAAAACTCTGAAAAACTTGTCTCCATACACAGCGGATAGACGTCAAGCCTGTGAATGCCTTAAGGCAGCTGCTAGTAGCTATCCGAACTCAAGGGAAGACCTGGGATCTTCCCCTCCCCCAAGCCTTTCATGTAGAAACGGTAGTGCCTGTTAGCAAGAATATGAGATGCCACGAGTGAGTTCTATAGCTTATAACTAATAGTTTGATAGTTTATATATTGTTCTATCGATGATTCTTTGACAGTTTACAATAATGTAATTAGAGGGCCATGGAGTACTAAGGAATAAAGAGGAGGATCAGCAGTGGATGTTGCTCTATCAATTTGGAGTTCTATCTAAGTAGTTTGGATGTTGTATAAATGTGGTTCTCATGAGAGAACCAATCTACATTGCCATGCTATGTGCTTCTACTTGGCTATATGGCAGTGTAATAAAAAGGGAATTCTAACATACACTGTTTGTCAAGTGCAAGACGATTTCTCATCACATAAATTGCCTGCTTCTATGACAATTTAGATACGATGCTCAGAACCACTTGTTGTTTAATGAAACATAATCGCCTGAAATGATTTTATAACTCTGCAGTAGGTTGACTGGCAGCCTAGCTAAAACATTGTCAAAGCTCGTGAACATGAACCTACTCTTTATTACATAGTAACTGTGCATATAAGAGGAAAGAGTTGTAGCTTGAATAATCAAAAGACTACACCTATAGCCTTTATTTATAATAGACAATAACATAGAGAGTACCAGATATGGAACTACATATCAATATATTTATTCTACAGTAACCAAAATCATGTAATGCAGGTCTTTCCAGTGGATCTGTTTGTTAAATTAATCCAGATAGGATCATAGACTATTGTAGATAGGATCACAAAATGCAAGGCTGATCAGAACACAAATCTCATTAAAAGGCACAATATTGTCTTGCATGCACTGCGTATATAAGCCTTACTTCCTTACATAATTATGCTAATTAATAATATAGATATATTATTGCCAAAACAATAAGGTAAATTTCATAGGCAATATATAGAGTCCAGTCTAGCCATAGCCAAAAAAATATTTCGAAGCATTTTTTCATACATCTGGTAAAACACAGCTGATAAATTCTGATATGCATTTTTTTTTCTTGTCTTTGCAAATTAACCTGCACTCAAAACGACATTTTCTAACTTTAGTTCATTAGTTACTTCCATTTCGCGTGCTTGAGGGAGAGGATTGCAGAGACTTTGAGGAGAAGACAGAGACAGAGGAGAATATGTATCAGACTGAGAAGCTAATTGGGAGGTAACAGTTTCATTAGCTTGCAATGTAATCAGGGGTAGAAACATAAACAAAATCATTACAAGGCATATTCTCATCACCATTATAATTCTTTTGTTACGTTGGACACAAAAACAATTAAAACTATAGGTTTCGACGACCCTTTACCAATCATGCATTGCAGAATAAGAGCTCTTCAAGTTATGTTACCTGTGACAAATTTTTTTTTTTTTTTTTGTTTTTCCACAAATGCAAGCCTCTAACCAAAAATATCATGGAAAGGCACATTGTCTTGCATACTAAGAGAACATTTGAAATAAAAATTAGTTATTCTATAATTAAGAGGTGACTTTTGGAACACTCTCGTTTGACATTGTTCCTTCTGATATGATCAAAATGTATTAACTGTTGACTATAAATATCATAAAAAGGTCATATAATGGTATAGTTTAGACAAATAAATGTAATGGAAATGTGGAATAGTCCACCCAAATATCACCTCCTAAACTGAAAAAAAAAAAATTTAAGAAATTGTATACCCAATCGAAAAAGCAAAGTTTTACTAAGGCTCTATAACCTGGGCCGCCAACGAGCCAACTTGGCGCACATTGAGAAGTGGCCAGGGGGTGCTTCTTAGACGCTTGTCTCACCATTTTCTTATACCCTGTATTTTTTCACTTTATTTCACTTTTGTCCTTACATCAAGTAAACTTTTGAACAACCCAAATATATTAAACATGAATATATTATTTTTTAAGTTACACACAAATCAACTTTTTAAACCATAGTCATAACTCATAATTTTTGAATTACTCAAACACACACTAAAAATATTATGAGACAGAAAACATGATCCTCGTTTCACTGTCAATCTAATAGATATATTGTAACTCCGTTAGAGATACATATTTGGTTGATACATTGTAGACATTCTAACTCCATGTTTGGGGAAAAGGTTCTAGCTAGATAGGATATGTTATAATAATTTGGTCTGTTTTTTTCCTCCTCTATGATCTCCTACTCTTTGTTCATTTGAGGTTTGGGCAGGGAATTTACAAAAATAAAATTAGGGCGAACTGTAATCCAAAAAAATAATGGTACTCCTATGTGGATATGTTCTCTCGCTAATAAAAGACAAAAAACATGGGTTAACTTTCTTTTTTTTCACTTAAAAGTTTTGGATAGTGCAACTATAGTGTTACCCAAAAATAAAGTAAACCAAAAAGTTAAAAGTAGAATCATAACAACATTCTAATTCAATCTACTTAAGTTTAGTGGTCTGTTTTTTTTTATTATTGTTTATGTATTCAAATCTCCTTGGTTAGGAGATTAAACTTTTTATAAATTTTTTAGTTTTAGCATGAATGACATATCTTTAATCAGACTAAAAAAATCTATACATAAGCAGATTTAGACATCACTTAATTGTTAAACTGAAAAAATCTTGTAAATATTTATTATTAAGTAATGTTCAGCCTTAAGATCGAGCCTCTCAAAAGTGAGTTAGACCAAGGTTAAATGCTTATGGTCAACGATAAATTAAAGATACCTAATTTAAATTAATAATAAATTTTTTTAATGTTGCAAATCATGTACACTAGTTCAATCATGATTACAATCAGATTTGGTTTGGTAATATTGTAACTTTTTGAGAGATGTAAGACATATAAGTAGTGTTTGGTAAAATAGTATAAAAATTAGTCTCAATAAATAAAAGCTACAAAATTAGTGTTTGATAAATTTATTGTAAAGCTGTTAAGATTTAAATTGACTATAATAGACATTGATAATTAAAAGTGAGATAATTAACCTACTGTATTAATTAATTAAATGACAAATACTTATTTTGTTAATGTCATATTAGTCTTTCAAATTTTGAGACTAAATTTTTTAAAGCACAAGCCACAACAAAAGTACCTAAATTTTTTTGACAAAACATAAAAAAATTAACTTATACTATTTATAAGTCTAAGCATCAGTATTACCAAAACAAACTTTATAATCGAATGATCCAATAGATAACATCACACATATTATTTAACCGGTTGGACCAGCAGTTCAAACTTCGATGGTGCCTAACATTTTTTGCCAACTTAAAAGGCTCCAACTGTAGTTGATTTGTGCCAAGCCCAATAGGATTTGGGTATAAGCCCATATAGGATTTAGTATAAATGCGTTACCATAGTGTTGGTTAAACCATGTGTTCGTAACCTCTATTCTTTGTACTTTTTTCTTCATGAAGTGCTTCGCCTTTCCCATGGATTCCGTAGAGACTTCAGATTTTCTAGTTGACAAACTCAATAAGGGATTCCAAAATTTAAATCTAAACCACAAAGATCGAATCAGTATGTTACCAGATTCAATCCTTAGTCATATACTCTCTTATCTTCCATCGAAACATGCTGTGGCAACAAGTATACTATCAACACGATGGAGGTACCTCTGGACTTTTATCAATGTGTTAGACTTCGATGATTCCTTATTCCTGTGTCCATATGATCCGAATACCGATAAATTATCACAGAAGATTAGTTTCATTAATTTTGTGCACACGGTATTGACTCTTAATGTTTCAGCAGTAGAAAAGTGCAGCCTCAAATGCAGCAAAAGCAATATAGATGTGTTTCAAGTTAGGGCATGGGTTTCAATTCTGTTATTACGTGGGGTACAAGAAATTGATTTGTGTTTTCCTTCATCAAGGAACCTGTCTGTTGAGTTTGTTCATGGATTTTATAATTTAGTGCACCTAAAACTAGGTAAGAGATTTGTGTTGAATGTTCCGAAATCTTCGGTGTTGTTTCCAAATCTTAAAACTCTTTATCTTGATTCAATTGAATTTCGTGACAATGCTTCTGCTGAGAATCTATTTGGTAGTTGTCTAGTTCTTGAAGAGTTATACGTTGAAGATTGTGGGTTTAGAAATTTGAAAGTTTTTAAAGTCAATAATCATTCTCTTAAGTACATGCGAATGAAATGCTCATTCGAGAATGAGAATGATGAGTATAATACGGAGTTTTGTGAGTATAAGGTTGTTATTAATGCTCCAAAGCTTGAGCACCTTGAATATGTGGATTATTTGGCTGAAGGTTATTCCTTTAAGAATCTTCACCTTCTTCAACAAGTATATATTGATGTTGCTTTTGGGAGGAGAACAAGGAGAAATGTAAGCAAATGTGTTGATGAGCTTCTCAAAGGAATATGTAACATCAGGGTTCTGCAAATTACTACTTATACCATGGAAGTAAGCTGCATGCTCTGCTCTTTTCTTTTATAAGTTTTATTGTGATCACATGCATATATGCCCTTAGATATATAATCATAGATTGAAGGGTTAGTTCCACATAACCCTCTCTTGTTAGTATGTAGAGATCACAATTTAATTTTTTATGTGCTTAATCAACCTGTATATCGTATTAAAATCAGATTGAATTATATGATCTGTTAATTAGGTTTGGATTAATGGTGGGTAAATACAAAATTATGTAGAAAAACTAAAGAAAAAGAATTCAAAATAAGTCTAGTTCAATTTAGATCGAGTTCGAACCATATCAGATTTTGACTATTTCAGATTGAATCAAATTTTAGCAAATTTGGATCAGGCCTTTTCGGCTTAAATTGATTCTTAACCCAATCTGTATCATTGTCATGCCTATTAGTATGCAAGTCCCATATAAGAGGGGGCTGCACATGTATCTAAGCTTTTACAGTAGCTTTCAGAATTTTCTTTCATTACTAAACTATTTAGCAGCTAGGTTTTTTCTTTTGGTATATATATATGTAGCAGATTGCAATTAGTCTTATATATCTAATGGAAACATTTGACTGTTCTTGTTGTTTGGCATTGAAGGTTTTCTCTTATTTTGGTGGTTGTGAATTGCCCAAGTTTTGTAACTTAACACAGTTGGCAGTTGCTACTAACAAATATTGTGGACACCTGCTTCCTAATTTGCTTGATAAGTCACCTTGTTTGGAATCTCTCATCATTCATGAGGTAAACACTAACTAAGTACCTCATCAATTTTCAATTATTAGGAGATTAAATAATGGATGAACTGTCACTGAGATTTGAGGCTTCTTCCTTTCAGGGCCTTGCAAGATTTGAAGGAAGTCTTGGGGATTTTGAGTGGAAGCCGCCGCCTTGTGTGCCTGAGTGCATCTTGAACTGCCTTAAAAAAATTGATATTTGGGGATTCAATGGAGGGGATGAAGTGATGAACTTCATAATTTATATTATGAAACGTGCAGAGTTTTTAGAGGAAATCTCAACTTCTCCTTGCATGTTTGATAGTGAAGTGATATCAAGTTCTCACAATTAGTAAGAAGATGCTGAGAAACTTTGCTGATGAAGGCATTTTGAGACTCTCGCTTTTAGTTGTCTGTGTGACTGGAAATTATAGCCACTAAACATCTCTTGGCATCATTATTTTCGGTGATTTTCATTTAGTAGGAAATCTGTTCCTGATTGATTACTCTTTTTTTCCCTAGCAACTGGTTTACCTAGTGTTCACTTGTTTATTCATTTGTTTATCTTTTGGCAGCCAGCTTACTATTTTTTTGTTTGAAGCTAGCTTGAAGGTGGTGATCCTCCCCCCCTTAAAAAAAAAATATATTGTTTTTTTGGTGATCAGGTGGTGTGTAGACTCACTTACACACTCATTGACTAATCTAAAGAATATATATTCACAACCAACTGGTAGTAAGTAGTCACTTAACACATCTAAATTCTATAAGAACTATATTGAGTTCCTTTATTATACAACAATCTTTATTTAGTCAAAAAAATAAATTTACAACAGAATGGAACATGGGTTTTCTGACAACTTGCTCCAAGCACTGGATAATGTCTCCAATCTGGAAATCTGACCAATCATGTATCTCTAGCTTCCACACTATTTTACCTTCTTTACTGTCTCTACATCCTGCTTCTCCCTCTCGAGGGGGATACACATGGTCCTTGGAAAACAACTTCCCTACTCCGCATAAGTCAGTGTTGCTGATTTTGCAGCACAACCATCAATTACCCGACAGCCAGCTATTTTTACATTCATCTCCCTAGGACTTGCTTCGGCTTTTAAGCTCAAAGATATTCAGCACCTCAGCCTCCCCAGATACCTGGGTCTCAAAAGTCCCAGGGGCTTTGTCTACTATCAAATTGCCAATGTCCTCCAAAAGGTGGTAGATTACACGCAGTATTATCTGCAACCAACCAAAGGAATTGTAAAAATCAAAAGGACTTGCAGACATTTCTATGCTAAGGTATCTTTGAAGTCTTAATACTATACAGAGTCCAATCACGCTGATGTAAAAAGTAATGCTCAAGAATATCTAACAAAAGTCAGAAGAGAACAGCATGTCGGCTTAAGTTGCTGCCACACTGGCAGGAACTAGGAGGACTTTTCACATTAAATCCAACTATGCATGCACCACAAGCTTGTGCTAAGTCCATATCAGACTGAGAATAGTCCCTGCCCTGAAACCTACCAGCAAAACAAAGAATGTATAAGCCACAAATAGGTAATACCAGTAAAACACGATTGTAAAAACTTGTGTCTACGTATAATCACTGACAATTACTTACAAAAAGCCAAATTGGAAATTTCCAGATCCAACAATGACTTACTCTTTAAAACATTAGAAATATCAGAACATCATCGGCAACTTTTGGAGAAATAAAATGTTAACCTATCAGTAATGTTTAAATTTTTGGGGTACCTGAAGACTATTCAATGTTTTCATTGCATCGCTGACAGCTTGGACGGTGCCCTGAACATCTGCTCTTACTCAACCCTTTCAGGCACCTCATCTGAAGATTCCAAGGCTATTGTCTTATCCTGGATCATCCTACTAAGCCTGTCCTTCTTAGATTTCCTTCTCCAACCAAGACTAAGCATTCCAGCTCTCTCCTCAGAATTAATTACAAACAAGAGAATAACTATAGATAACAGTGAATCAAGTTTTGTTGGTGCAGTCGGAGAAGGAGATGTGATGGAGAATGGAACTACGAACCCCATGTGCAAATCCTCATTCTAATGAAACGTCTCATTTGGCCCTTGATTTTTATGATAGTTGGGATCTTTATCTGAGGTCAGTTGTCTTAGCTGTAAGGAAAAGTGGCATGGAAAAACTATTGTTCAAGTAGAGCTGTTTGAAAGGCATTGTTGAAAAAGCTAAGAGACTGTTTGTTTCGGCTGTTGTAAAGTTCTGTGAGGTACTGAAAGTTGCTTGGCTGTGCTTTCTTATTGAATGCTGAAATTACCAAAAAGGGTGTTGTCAGGAAGCCCGTTTAGGCTTTACAAACAAGCAAGTAATATGCACATCAAGAAACTAAAATTCGTTTTGAGGTACCATTTTGATAAGCCCAGAAACGGAAACGATTCGAGAAATAAAATGAAAAATGGCATGAAAACGCTAATTTTTGTGGAAACGCATGAAAATATAAAATAAAACACATTTTATAATAATTTTAGGTATCCAACATTATTAATTTAGTACATAAAATATTATTAAATACATAACAAAGTAAAATTTTAAACATAGACATACAAATTGGAGAAAAATATCAAATTATAATCACATCCAACCAACAGTAGAGTAGCTAACAACTTAACCCATATTTAATGAATTTTTTTAATTTGAACCAACATATATATATATGTTTTGAGATTTTAATATTATCTATCACTAAGTTAAACTAAATTAATAAAAAATATTTGTATAAAAATAATAGTAATAAATAAATAAAATACCAAGAAACCTAACATGGATAAAATCTTAAAAAGAATTATCATCTCTAAATTATACCATCTGAATATATATCAATTTAGATTAAAAAAAAAATTTGAAATTCTAAAATATAAAAATAACTAGAGTCAAAACTTTAGATTTTTAAATTATAAAGATGCTTTGTTTTTGTCTACCCGTTTTCTTGTGAAAACGATAGAAAGACCACTATTTTGTGTGGAAACGTCTCTATTTCGATGTGGAAACGGTAGGTTACGTTTCTGTAAGTGAATTTCGTTTCGGGTAGTGTGAAAATGAAAACGTTTCACATGATTTGATCGTTTCTACACGAATTTTTAAACCTTGATGCACATCAGTAAACCTATTTTTCATTTTTAGTGTCAGAGGCATAAACAAATGTAAAAACAATCGTGTCCTTCTCTTTCCATGTGACAGAACCTCATATTTCATCAGTCATCACCATTACTATTACAAAGTTTAAATAAAAGCCACATGATTAAAAAAATTCTTCTACTTTTACATATTCCCATTTACTTTTCTCCATATTTCCTGTTAGACATAGCAATTCTCAAAGGATACAGCAAGACAGAAACTTATCACTTTGGTACCAGCAGGAAAAAGAAAAAAAATCCTCATCAGCCCTGTCATCTACCCTTCACAAAGAGGTATAACCTCTGTGGACATTGTAGCGAGCTGAGCATAGCTTTGAACCAAAAATAGTAGTTAACAAGTGAATAAAAGGAAGGGGCGGAACAGATGTGCCCTTAAACAAATGAAGTAAGATTCAGAAAGGACAACATTCCGGAGTTATGTCACAAGGTTGCTAATAAGTTATATATCTCATTGAATTGCCAACCTGTTTTGGTCAGATTAATTTTATTAATTTTTTACCCATAAATTCTTTAGGCCCAAGCACTGGAAGTGACTAAAAAAGAATTCCCATTTCTTGAGGAATTCAAATTGACAGAAATATCACAAAAAGAAAATAACATAATTCCCAGCTAATCCCCACTTCCAAAAGTTTCCCTTTTTAAGAATGATATGAATTTCATTGAACATAGAAAGAAGACAACCCTGCAGCAAGACTGCAATAACAACAGCACTAGCAACAACAACATACCAGCAGCATGCTGCAACTACAAGACTAATAGTAAGCTCTAATTAGTACTTACACCTATCTTCGACTTCCCACTTTCAAAGTTCGATATAAAAATATAAAAGCAACATATTATCAAAGAAAAGAAGACGAAATTCAGCTTTCCCTGAATGAAAAAGCACAAGTAAAACGCAAATTGACATGAGAGGAGCAGTTGGAAAAGAAGATTACCTTCTTGTAAGTAACAATTTCAGGGTTTGATAGAATGGAAGTTCTGTGATGGCGCGTAAGACCCAATCATCAACCGGCTGTGTTTGTTAGTTCCCGTCGTCATCGTCGTCGATCTCACAGGAAGCTGTAGCTGAAATAATTTATATAAATATTGTCGATTTATTTCTACTTCGGATGGCCAACTTTGATATTGGTATACTAAGTATTAACATATTTTTACTGTAAATGGACAGTTACTTCACCAATTTGCTATCAGTATGACACATTGATAATCGTATGTTTTTATTTAATTTTCAATAACATGTCACCCACAATAAAACTATAATTTTTTTTTTCTTATTAAATACACATTTCACTTTAAATTGTTAATTTTAATTTATATTAACTGGTACTAATATATATACATTTTATCATAAATTATTATTTGAACTATCAATTTTTCTAATATTACACATTTCACCGTTGACAATATCCATTTAATCATAACTAGTTTCGTGACACGAGATATACGCGAATCTATTAATTTTTCTAACAGTTGCACATTTCACCGTTAATTGACAATAATCCACTTAAGCATAACTAGTTTTATGACACACGTGATATGGGCGAATCGTATTCATTATATATATATGTTAAGCAATAATTGAAGTGCATAGTAAGAAATTAAAATTCAAAGAATAATACTTCATGTTAATTACATTAAATAAATAAATAAATTCAAAAAATATTATTTAATTCATAATATAAATATTTTTTAATATTCTAAAGATAGAAGAAAAAATTAAACACAATAATTTTATAATCATAAAAACTATATTTTTAATATTTTTATATTATAATTATTTGTAACTTATTAAACAAAAAAAATTGATAAATTAAGTCTTAAATACTATGGATATATAGTTATTGACAAATTATAGATTTATTAATATTAAAATAATTATGACAAAAAAACTAACTCTAATTACAGTACCCTAATACTAATTATGATACCCTAACTATAATTACGATGCCTTAACCCTAATTAGGGTACCCTCATTTTAACCATAATCCTAAAGGTATCCTAACCATAGTTATGATACCTTAACCTTAGCTACAATACTCTAGTCACAATACCCTAACCCTAGTCACAGTACCCTAATCCCTAATCACGGTATCCTAACCTTGGTCACGATACCATAACCTTAGTTACAATATCTTAACCCAGTCACGATACCCTAACCCAGTCATGGTACCCTAACCCTAGTCACGATACTTTAACCTAGTCACTGTTCCCTAACCCTAGTCACGATACCCTAACCCTAACTCTAGGTACAATACCCTAACCTTATTTACGATACACTAATCCTAGACTAACCTGTTGTTGTATTTTAATTTAATCTATGACATGTCACTCATGCTAAAATTAATTAATTTTTTAATATACATTTTATCATAAATTGTTTGTTGAATTGTCACTTTTTTTAATGATTACACATTTTCCCGTTAATTAACTATATCCATTTAATCATAATTCTTCATATATTATACTAATTTTCTTGTTATTACACATTTAATAGTAAATTGTCAATTAGTATACTGATTTTCGTGTAACTATACAATACTATACCCATTTTCACTATAAATCATCTAATCTATGACGACTTCATTATAAAATAATTTTTTATGAGTAATTTCACAACTGTTTTTAGTAAATGTGTGCACCATATGGGCAAATAATGCATCATTAGTCATTATATATTATATAACTTCAACTCTTATTCTCCCAATTTTATTCCTAAACTTATAATCTTGCAATGTAGTACTTTTAAATGTATTAACTTATCAACTTTTGCTTTGTTTTTAATTTGCCTTGCCCATTTGGATAAAGCAAAATGTAGTACTTTTAAATGTATTAACTTATCAACTTTTGCTTTGTTTTTAATTTGCCTTGCCCATTTGTGTAAAGCAAAAGCTTGATGTAAAAATATTATAAGAAATATTATTTATTTACAAATAAAGATAAGATATCATAAGACATTTTTCACTATCATAAAAAATTATAAGAAAACAATAATTATCATCACGAGAAATAATCTAAAACAAAAAAAAAAATCATTTTAGACTACAATTAAGTCTTATAGGTTATTATATTTAGAAATTATTGAAAACAAAATTATGAATTTAATTTTTTTTAGAGTAATTTAAAATTATAAATTGAAATTCTCAAATTCAATTTCTAATAAAATTAGTATTAGTTTTCTAATAAGAGGGTGATGTTTGGGCTTCGGATGAAAAGGACGTGGGATAGTGACACTGGGACTGAGGGACTCAGTGCTTTTATTGGACAGCAGCATTATATATAGTTGGCCCTTGCTCTCTCGTCTGACTCTCTTTCATCAACTATCACAGAGAAAGAGAAGCCTTGGACCCTCTGCTTCTGCTCAAAGAGGAAATTTCCTCGATCTTCTCCGACTCAATTCTTCAGAGTCAGCGAAAATGAACGACGGAGATGTCTCCAAGCAAATCCAGCAGATGGTGAGGTTTATTCATCAGGAAGCTGAGGAAAAAGCCAATGAGATCTCTGTCTCTGCCGAAGAAGTATGAAATTATTCATATTCAAACTTCAATTCTCTTTGATTTTCCCGAATTCCTTGTTTTTCAGTTTTTTTTTCTTCTCTAACCATTGGATCAGATTTAATTCAAATCTCATCGATTTTATGTATTCTGGATGTTTATTATCCGTGTGTATTCTATGTATACATGCGAATTGGGATCGATTTGATGGTGAAGGTTTGTGTTGATTTTTGTAGGAATTTAATATCGAAAAGTTGCAGTTGGTTGAAGCAGAGAAGAAGAAGATCAGGCAGGAATATGAGCGTAAAGAGAAGCAAGTTGACGTTCGGAAGAAGATGTAATTTTATTTCTTCTGAATTCACGTTTTTTATGTGAAAGTTTGAAAATTTTGAAGTGGTTGTGTACATTATGTTGTTCATTTCATTTCGAGATCAGATTCTAACTGTATGTTCCTTCTCCTTTTTGAACTTCGAAGTATATTAGTAAATCGAGATAGTAGGGGTATCAATATGGGAAGTTCGATTATTGTACTCATTTTTATGAGTGCTGTGATTGTTCAATTCTTTGAGGCTTAGTTTAGTGGATGTTTTTCTATTGCCTTTTTTTAACGTTTGTGGCATATTTGTTTGCTGTAGTGAGTACTCCATGCAGCTTAATGCTTCTCGGATCAAAGTTCTTCAAGCACAAGATGACATGGTTAGTTCCATGAACGAGGCTGCAACAAAGGAGCTTTTGAATGTGAGCCATGACCACCACGCGTACAGAAACCTTCTGAGAGATCTCATTGTTCAGGTCCGTGAAAATTGATTAGGCATGACTGCTTTGGTATTAAAGAAGCCTTGGACTTATGTATCCATCTGTTCGACATGCAGTTCTGGATTGAGTAGGTTGATATTTTATTTGTAGATAAACTCTCAAAAGAGTTAATTGTCAGATAGTTTTCTATGATATTACCATAATTTATATGAAACAACCTTCTTTATTGGATCAGCCAAAGGATTTATAGAATTTCAGCATTTTTTAAAACTTAGGACCATTTTACTATATTTGTTTCCAATTTTTAACAGGATTCTTGTTTGATGTGATTTCAGTGTACATTTGGTTTGTGTAATTGCAAATTACTCTTTTATGCTTATAGCTTGATTAGACATCATTAGTTGTCATGATATCTCATATCACAGATTCATCTAATTCTATATTTGATGATAAGTGTCTTCGCTCAATTTGCATTGCGAAACCGATGAATTAGTGTCAATTTTTGGATAATGCCGTAGTGAATTTAGATATCATATTCTAGATTATATATTATACATATATCAGTATCTGGACCTTGGTTGTATTATAAGTTTCATGTGCGACAGAGTTTGCTAAGACTGAAGGAGCCTGCTGTTTTGTTGCGTTGTCGGAAACATGACCTGCATTTGGTGGAGCATGTGCTGGACTCAGCTGCGCAGGAGTATGCTGAGAAAGCAAATGTTCATGGACCGGAAATTATAGTTGACAAGGATGTCTTCCTGCCACCTGCTCCCAGCCATCATCATGCCCATGGTCCTTCCTGGTAAATCCTGCTTTACATTTAATTGTAGTCGATTCCTTGGATTTAGTTTCTTCTTCATGCATCAATTTTCCTTTACATGGGTCTATTTGATTTATTATAGTTTTTGCATATGAAGTGGTATGACTCTGTTTACTGAGTCATGAAGCTTCCTAGCAGTGTTGTAATTGGTTATGACATTCTTTTCGGAAAGAGGGCTGTCAATTTTAGAACAACCAGCCCCTGTTGTATGTAGTTAATTGTATACAACATGTCATCGAAGACATATATGAAAACCATTCATATTATATGAATGGTTGCTAATTGCTTGCTAGAGTCTTATTGCCTGATTTGCTTCTTTGCCAGCAGAATTTTTTGTTAGTTCATTGGTTCTTGTGATGTTTGTTTTTCAGCTCTGGAGGTGTTGTTTTGGCTTCTCGAGATGGGAAGATTGTGTTTGAGAACACCCTTGATGCACGATTGGATGTTGTATTCCGTAATAAACTTCCAGAGGTATATATTTTTTGTGAACAATGATATTCATATACCATCTTCTGTCGTTGGACTGGGGTGGATGGTTATTGATTTTTATTCTTGGATTGGATATGATTATAATCAATATATGGAAACAAAAGAAAATGAGATAGTTTTACTGTCTTATTATATCTATAGAGGAAATAAGTTCTTGATTTTGAATCATTGCTCGCTTGTTTGTGTTGTTGACATCTCATAATATCTTTGAAGTAGAAAGGTAATTAATGGAAATCAGTGACTAATCACTTTCAATTGCACCCTGCATCATTCTTCAATTGGTATATGGATATATATATATATATATAATGTCATGTTCTGGATGAGTATCTGTAAGAAGACCATGGGAGAATGAGCTTGAAGCCCACACATTATGGGAGTCTTCCTTGTGGTACAAAAGTGTGTGAGTAGTTTTTCTAGGTCACGAATGTTGTCTTTGATCCAATATCTTTTTGTTCAATATTAACTGGAAAAATTAGATATTGTAAATCAAGCACAATCTACCTTCATTGAGGTCCTACCACAAAGACTCTCTCTCCCTCTCCCCTCCCTTCGTGTTTGTGGAATTTATTTGTGTGTTCTAATGTGATTATTATTTTCCCTTTTCTTTCTTACTCAAATGAGTTGAAACGTTGTGGTAAAACTTCCTTTGGCAGTTCTGTCATATGTGCCAAATTTTCATTTTGGAGAATCTAACTTTGCACCTGACTCCTTTAACAACTCTAGATTTTATATTGCAAATACTATCTAATTGATTTTGATATCTTTTATCCCGATTGACATAAATATTCAACAACAATTGTATGTGCTAGATGAGTAGTAAGGCATGCGGTACTTAAATCTGGTGAAGTTTATTTTTTCTTATTGCAGATCCGCAGGCAGCTTTTTGGTCAGGTTGTTGCTTGATGAAAGTTGATTGTATTGTCCGTTTCGGCATAGAATCTTCGAATCCTGAATTGAAAAAATTGGTCATTGACCAAAAGTTCTGTCGTGTAATTGCTTGCTTGTGTAATTTTGGTGTTCTTTTCATCAAATAATTATGTTTTAATGAAGTTACTCTCATATTATGTGAGGCATGTCAACATTCTCATTCTTGAAACTATTTAAATAAAAATTATTTGGCTTGAAAATAAATGTTTGCTCGAGTGGAAGTACTGCTTGAGATTTTCACCAAGTACATGGCCTGCTGTTGAAATTGTAGAGAACTATTCCCCAGACCTTTCTAATAGATAGTCAGAGAATCTGAAATCATGGCAACTTCTGTTGAAGTTCATGTTTCATATGAACTAGTCAGATAGAGGAATTAGCAATACAGGTTGACTCCAGACTCCAGACTCCAGACTCCAGACTCCAGAGTCCAGAGGGTTTTATTCTGCCTGCTATTAGTGAATTGATTGTCCCCTGGTGTTCAGATGACACTGATCCTTGCTTGAACTATGCTTCAAAGCATGAGCTTTCCAATTAAAGGATGTGTCAAATTGAATGCACAAAATTCCTGGGGAAAAAGGATGGACCCAAGAAAATGAAGGGAATTTTCCTTAGGGTTAAAGTGTTAACGACCACATTTCTGTGAGCTTTCTTATGCTAATCTGCATGGTCACATTGCTCCAGCAGAATTGAGTTTTAAGTTGTAGAGGTGCAATATGATTTCCTAGAAGCAGAGGTGGTCCTGGTGGGTTAACATGCATTTGCATATCAGCTGTAACCTTGGGAGAAAACAGGCTGAGTTTCAAAAATCATGGTTAAAGTCCTAACTCTTACTCTTTCAGCGTTTAAAATGAAATCGATACAGCCTCTTCGGTCCATTTGGATTCCTTCTGCTGCTAGAGCCAACAATTTCCATTGACAGCTCTTCACATGACTCTGGTTAGCAATAAGAGAAATGGTTTCATTGCTACCAATTGATTAAGCCTTCTCCTAGCCTCTAATCCTGTGGGTTCTGCAGCAGTACAAGTTTCACCTATTGAAAAGTTGTCAACCATGCATTTACACATACAAACACAATACATCAAATGGAAAGAAAAGCAGAAAAGGAAAGAGCTCCAAATAGAAGATGCCCAGGCAAAGATAAAAACATAATGAAAAGACCCTTTGTTCCAAATTCTTTTATTTTTCAGATTGATTAGTAACACAAATTCTTTATGAGTATTTGTAATCCTTGCTTCTTGTCAGTAACACCTTCCTTTTTATGTTATCTGTATACCGACTGCAGAAAGTTTATACAAAATAAATAATGTATTTTTGAATATACCAAAAAATTACAATAGAAATGTATTTGCAAAAGATACAAATTAAAAAGAAAAAAAAATTTATTATATGCATGGAATAATTTATTTCCGTCCACAAATTTAAGGTAAATACTTAAACAGTACTTTGAGTACTTGGCGGTTATTAATGGGGTCTGACAACCACTCACCCCTATTTTCTTACTATAAGAATGACCGACGAAACAAATATTACCACTGTTTTAAGTGATCTTAGACTAAACAAGAATTCGGCACAGCAGGTCGCTCTCTTGCTCACACTCTCAGCTCAACTCAGCTCGCAAAAGGAAGCTTTTCTGATTGAAATCCAAACCCACAAAACTTTCCAAAAAGGTCGCTATCAGTTCAGTGAGCTTCTTTCATTTGCACCCAGAATTTTTCTCTGCTGTAGTGGCCATTGTTCTGGTATTCATTTAAGATCTGGTAGCCTAGGGTTTTGTGCAAAGGCTGAACTTGTAGAAGCTTTTAAGTGTTGGAGTTGTCAAATATAGCTTGGGGAGGTTCACTTTAGGATGTTGGATTTGAATGTGGTAATGAAGAAGATCTGGAGCTTATGGGTATGAGAAGTTTTGGGTATTGCATTGGGACTGGTTTTGGATGATATTGGGGTGGGTATTGTTGAAAGTTTGGACTTTTGGGGCAGGATGAGTTATGTGCCATAATTGTGCTTCAAGAGAGCGGAGGCTAGTAGTTGGATGTTATTGGGGTTGGTTTTGAGGCTGAGGGTGTATTTAGTTGTTTAGAACTTGATTTTCTTTATCTTAAAGCATGAGATTCTCTTCATCAGGTTTTAATCAACCCGCTCAGGAAGGTAACTACTTCTTTACGCAATTTGGTTTATATGTTTCAACATATTTGACTCCGTGTGTATGTGTTCCTATTGTCTTATTGCTTATTTCTTGGAAGCGGTTCTCTCTGTCTTTGCATGGACCAACTCAAAGGCGTTTGCACCTGCTTGTTCATACTAGTTTGCCAATTTGTTTTCTCCTGAAGCATCTGATCCAAAACTGATAGCTAGCTAGTTTACTTTTCTGTTTTTCATTTTGCCTTTATGAGGTCGAATATTTTGCATCTTCATCATGTAAAACGGTTACACTCGTCATGATGCTTTGTAGTACATGCTTATTTGTCAGATACAGAAAGCGTGTAATAAGCTATACACATTTGTAAATGTGTTTTATAGTGCATTTAATGCTCAATTTCACTTCAGCTGACTTAATCTTCGGCTTTTCCTCGGAGTTATTCTGTCACAATTGAGGTTAAGCCTGCCATACAGGGTTATGGGTTGATTAACCCATATTCTACTGGTATCTTTCTATTTCGATCCCACTGGAGTATTCAGTTGTGGGTGGTGATACTTCTCACTGAAAGAAACCATGTATTAGTGGTTTTTTTTTATGTTCCACTACTTGCGTCTTGGATTATAGTCTTGTTTTTATATACTCTGTGTTCATCTCAATTTGATGCAGTTAATTTTTATTACATTCATGTTCACGTACATTTTTGTTCTGCAGGGGAAAAGAAATGTTTGAATTCCGAACTATGGCATGCATGTGCTGGCCCTCTTGTGTTGCTGCCTCCTGTTGGAAGTCGTGTAGCCTACTTTCCACAGGGTCACAGTGAGCAGGTCAGTAGTATGATTTAATTAAAGGAAAACTGAACTTTAACTTATTATTGGTAACTTATGTGTTGTGCTGGCCTGTGCAAGCATGTAAATATTAAAATGAAGAAAAAAAAAATTCAGTCACATAAGAGGAGCTATGTGAATGTGGTTTCATCCAAACCTTGGCAACTTTCACTGCTAAGGAGCAATTACCTTTAGTTGTAAGGAAACACTGACGGTGATATAACAAAAACTTATTCACAAGCAACCAGAATTACATAGAGATTTATTGATCCTATGCTAGTACAACTTAGTTTTAAGTTTTTTGGTGTTTCCAGTTCTCACCAGTCTGCTTTACTTCTGTACCACTACTTGCGCGACCATCTCTTTTGTAACCCGCAATATCGGCTGAGATTTGCGTTTGTATCTCAAGAAAACCATGTGATAAGATTTTAAATTTTAGAGCACAGGAGCATATGCTGTTCAAGATACTTATCTATTTTAAAATCATGAACGTATTATAAACTGAGTGTGTATGCTTAATATGGTCTGCACTTATTCTTTCTAGTAAGCAAATAGAGCTCTGAGGGTGTGACGACTTTATGGTAATTCCTTTATTCCAAGTGAGGTCATACTTTGACTTCCTGAAGTGAATAATCATCTTTATGATTTTTTATCTTTTGGTTATCTTTTAATAATACTTGATAGTGTATACTCTCTCCCATAATTGATTGCATTTTATATGATTTTAGTAGATTTTATGTTGCAATTATTTGATAATTAACAATGTTGCTCATTCAGGTTGCTGCCTCAACCAACAAGGAAGTGGATGGACAAATTCCAAACTACCCTAACTTGCCACCACAGCTTATTTGTCAGCTCCATAACGTGACAATGCATGTAAGGACTGATAAGTTTAAGATTAAGTCCACTCGAATATTTTCATGGTTTTGGCTAAATTTTTAAACCTTATGACTTGTAGGCTGACATTGAAACAGATGAAGTATATGCTCAAATGACCTTGCAACCCCTGAGTCTGGTACTTATTTTTACTTGTATATGTCTATGAATCTGCTTGTCTTATTCCTCTTCATATCTTGACATAATTCATCTTGTAGCAAGAGCAAAAGGATGTGTACTTACTGCCTGTGGAGCTGGGTACTGGCAGCAAACAGCCCGCCAACTATTTTTGTAAGACATTGACTGCAAGCGATACTAGCACTCATGGAGGATTCTCTGTTCCTCGACGAGCAGCTGAAAAAGTCTTCCCACCTCTTGTATGTTCGTTTGACATAATGATTTGTTGCTTGTTAGTTGAATTGCCTCAGGTAATGTTGAGAGAGATTCAATTTCCGGGTTTATTCATCATTGTACCCTTTTTGTTTGCTTAGGATTACTCACAGCAGCCTCCAGCACAAGAACTAATTGCAAGGGATCTTCACGATAATGAATGGAAATTCAGACATATATTTCGAGGCAAGCTTTCTTGACATATTTGTTTAAAAATAGTTAGAGTGAACTGCTCTGTCCTCCCTTCAGATTTGCTAAGTTACATGGAAATTCCCTCTGGTTTTAGAACCTAACCTAAAATCTCCCACTTTAGCAGAGTTTCCACATTTAATGTTATATTGGCCATATCTGAGCTTACTGCCTTTAGCTTGGCTACTTCTTACCCTATCTTTGGATGAAACTACTAAGAGATATTATAAGAAAAGATGCAACTCCTCACTCTACTAGGGAAAGCAACATGAGCAAACCTGCCCTTTTCTGATCATGCGAACGAAAAGTAATCCCCAAATCTTGCGAACTCCAATATGGGGTTGGTTGACAATGTTTTACAGCCCACTTGGGGGTAGAAGGCCCACAATTATCCAGGTCAAAACTTTTTTAAGTAAGCTTTGAACTTCCACTAGCTAAATTTTTTGCTGTTTTATGTGAGAAGAAAGCTGGTATAGGCTTGTGGAGATAAAATATGATGACATTAATATTGAGAGTTTAATTGACCTTCATTCCTTTTATTAATTTGGTGGAGGGGAAGATCACACTTTGAAACTCACCATGTGTGTATGCATGTGTTAGATTACTAATTGGGAAAAACCTTTGACTGTATCAGTGATGATTATTGAAAAGAACTTCATATTCTTGCCTCCCTTCTAAAATGTGGGACTTGTTAACTTGCGGCTTTCACTATTCTTAAAATGCTTATCCTGAGTTAACGAGACATGGGTACTATATTGGATGTGCTTTGATGTAATTGTGTATTAACCAAAAAAGCAAGGCGTAAACATCTTGGCGTCAGTTATAACAGTAAGGCGGTGTTGGTGCCCTAAACTAAATGTACCCCAAATAAAAACAGGTCATTTTGCTCCGTAATCCTGCCCTACCCAAGTATGGGAAGTGGAGCCCTTGGATGCGGGTTATATTAATCTCCCTGCATTTGACATGCTCCCATATACATAGGGTTCACTTCTTTGCATGCAATAGAACTTTCAACAAATTGTGGAACCTATTCTTGAAGCCATTTACACATTCCATTCTTTTGCTGCAATTTTAACAAATGTTATAGTCCTTAAATAAATTTTGGAAAGGCTTGCTGCTTGCATAGTCATCGGCCATTATTGTATGCTAGTTACTTATGACCTAAAATATCAGTTATTTTCATACGAAGAGCTATAGCTGTAACTCTAGCTTTCCTGCGCCTCATTAGTTTCCCTATACTTTATGCGCAGGTCAGCCTAAGAGGCATCTTCTTACTACAGGATGGAGTGTCTTCGTTAGTGCAAAGAGACTTGTTGCTGGTGATTCAGTCCTTTTCATCTGGTAAACATGCCTTTGGCATCATTATATCTCCTAGGAAGGATTTGTTTTTCTCTTCTTTTTGCCTTTTTCTTTTCTTTTTTTAGTGGTTGGTGTTTTCTGTCCGAATATGAAATGTAGCTGTAAAAGGCAGTTCAAACCTTTACATTCAATCATCCTACTCGCTGCAAGGGTTGAGCTTTATTACCGAAAACAAGTTCATGGAGTGCTTAGACTAGATGTATTTTGTGTGATATAGATCTCCAGTTTAGGACTTTTGTTTGTATAAAAAAGTCATGGATCCTGCAAAGTAAATTTTTTTATTTTTTTTGCAGCTAGTCTGCTCCATATTTGCACTGCCAATGAGCTGGCTTCTTCAATGTGACATCTTACAATATCTTTTTGGGAAAATAACTACAAAAATTACAACTATTTGACTTATTCGTTTATGTTAGGAACGAAAAAAATCAACTGTTCTTGGGTATCCGGCGAGCTAACCGTCCACAGACTGTCATGCCGTCATCAGTTATTTCCAGTGATAGCATGCACATTGGTCTTCTTGCTGCTGCAGCTCATGCAGCTTCCACTAATAGCCGCTTTACTATATTTTATAACCCGAGGTTGGTATTGCTAATTTTACAGATTGGAAATATTGTGGTGTACATCTTTGTATCTTACTGGAATATTGTGCCTTCATACAGGGCTAGTCCGTCAGAATTTGTCATTCCCTTGGCCAAGTATGTTAAAGCCGCCTATCATACAAGGGTTTCTGTTGGCATGCGATTCAGAATGCTGTTTGAGACAGAAGAGTCAAGTGTCCGTCGGTAGGTTTTACTTATCTTTCTAATTTCTAGCATGCCTTATGATTTATACTAACTTAGTACTCAAATAATCTCTCTCTATTTATGTATGTTTCTCTATAGAGTATGTATGTCACATATCTATATATGTATGTCATACATGTACAGAAGCATGTCTGAATTATTGATGCCGTCTTTTACTACTCATTGTATTTCATGGTTTTAAGACTGACCGACCACCTTTGGCTTCGGCATTCAATTTGAAAAATGTTCAAATTTTCATCTGAGAAGGAAACAACAAGCAAGGTAAAAATATGGAAAGTTGAGTACTTTTGTGCAGGCTGGTCCATGTTTTTTATTTATTTTAGATAGATTATTATTAATGTGTTTAAGTATTTAGGGCCATTTATACAAAAAGATAGCGCAATTGAGCATGATGTAAACCATAGGATGAAGGCAGGGTGGGTGAGTGGGTGAAGTGGCGAAGTACTTCGGGAGTTTTATGTGAACCTAAAATCTCGAATAGATTTAAAGGAAAATTTTACAGGACGACAGTGAGACCAGCTATGTTGTATAGTATTGAATGTTGGGCAGTTAAGAAGCAACACTCGCATAAGATGAGAGTAGTCGAAATGAGAATGTTGAGATAGATGATGGACATACAAAAAAGGATAGAATAAGGAATGAGGAGATCCGTAAGAAGGTGGAAGTAGCACTTGTTGAGGAGAAATTGAGGGAGAATCGCCTATGCTAGTTTGGACATATCCAACATCGGCTAATAGATGCAGTAATTAAGAAAGATGACTTGGTACAGGTGTTAGACGTGGTATGGGGAGACCGAAACTTAATGGGGCAGGCGTCGAGAAAGATATGATGGCTTTAGGGATTATTGAAAATGTTGTCTCGGATCGATATGAATGGAAGAAAATGATTCATATAGCCGACCTTAACTATTTTGGTATTTAAGGCTTAGTTGAGTTGAGTTATAGATAGATTATTAGAAACCTGAAAATTTATCTTATTTTCTTAAGCATTTTCTTGATAAACCTTTTTAGTAATAACATAGATGATAGGCTTCCCTTAAACTGCTCACGTGGTGGTTAACAAAACCAATTGGATTTCTTGCAGTAAAAAAAAAAAATTCTTTTTTAAGATGATTATGTCATTATATAATGGGTTAAATTTTTATTTTTTTATTTTTTGCATTCCTATTTCAATATTACGGTCCATGATGGCTATGAATGGTATTTAACCTTATAATACTGTGTTATGTGCATCTTATTCCTATTACACACAAACGCCATTTCTACTTATGCCTCCTGGACTTCCTGTCACACATATTGTTATGTTTTAAGATATCTTGTAACTGGTGATGTGAGTTGTTAAGTTTTACATTATCAGCTGAGTCCCTGCTAATACCACTGTGCTATGCTCTCTCTCATCTCAATACTTCTGGTAGATTTTTTTACTAATTGCTGAAATTTTCTCTGGAAAGTGATTTCATGGTGAACCTTATGGTGTGATAGGGAGGAGAGAGATAATAAAGGGGAAGGGGGAGTTTAGAGAGAGAAATGGGGCAAGGGGTCGGTACTCAATAACTCAATATTTCATGCTATTTGACTCAGGATAAAAAGACATCAGATGCCTTTATATAGGAGGCATCACTACTAAGACTCAAAACCCTAACTTATTCAAAAAATACTGCTAATTATAATAAAACCCAATAGTATTATAATTATTCCTAATTTATCCCAATTTTCAAATTATGAAATCCTTAACCCTGATTGCAGTTACAAATCCAACTACAATTATTCCCTATACATCTTTTATGATAATTATATCTGTATATCTCTTATTGCTTAATAAGAAAAAAAGAGAGTTTTCCTAAGCCACTGACTGCCTTGTGTAAAGTAAGAACTATTTAGCTGGTTTTTTTTTTTTTTTTTTTTTCTCCTTTGATCATCATCATCTTCATTCTTTCTGTACTGACAGTCTTCTGAAATTTTATTTGCTAAGTAACAAGAGATTCTTCATATTGCACGGATTATGTTTTTCCTTTTTTCTTTTTTCTTTTTCCAGATACATGGGTACAATTACAGGTGTTAGCGATTTAGATCCTGTTCGCTGGCCAAATTCACATTGGCGTTCTGTGAAGGTTTGTTGAAGTCGTTTGTTTCTGACTCTTAACTTTGAATTACTACTAATATAGGTTTTACATAGTTGTCCTTAAGATTTAAAGAAGTCTTAAAGTAAATATGGTTTAACATTTTTTATACTATTGCAGGTTGGCTGGGATGAATCCACTGCAGGGGACAGGCAGCCAAGAGTTTCCTTGTGGGATATTGAACCGTTGACAACATTCCCAATGTATCCATCCCCATTCCCCCTGAGACTGAAGCGCCCCTGGCCATCAGGACTTCCTTCATATGGTATGCTTAACTTGCCAGAGTCTGAAAGAGGTGTGTGACATTCTGTGTCTCAAATTAATTTGCTTCCTCATTGTTTTATGTCTTCAGGTTTCAGAGACAGTGATGTGAGCATTAACTCTCCACTTATGTGGCTCCAAGGAGGGCTTGGGGATCAAGGAGTTCAATCTTTGAATTTCCAGGGTTTTGGGGTTACACCGTGGATGCAGCCTAGGCTTGATGCTTCTGTTCCTGGTCTTCAACCTGAGGTATACCAAGCAATGGCTGCTGCTGCACTCCAGGAAATGAGGACAACAGACTCTTCTAAATGTTCTCCCCAATCTCTTGTGCCATTCCAGCAATCTCAAAATGCTCCTAGTGCTCCTACTTCTATAGTTCAAAGGCAGATGTTACAGCATCCCCAATCCCAGAATAACTTTCTGCAGAGTGTCCAGGAAAATCAGGCGCCGGCCCAAACTCCATTTATACAACCACAGTTGCAGCGTTACCACCCTTATCATGATCAGCGGCAACAGCAGCAGCATCGACAGCAACTCGAGAGTCTGCCTGTTCAGCAGCATATACCAAATGTCATTTCTTCTTTGTCTAATTTTGGACCAGGAAGCCAGTCCCAGTCTCCATCACTGCAGGCCATCCCTTCCCATCGCCAGCAGCAGAGTTTTCCGGACTCCGCCAGGAACCATATTTCCAGCTCAGATGTTTCCCCTATCCACAGTTTATTAGGATCATTTTCTCAGGATGGAGCATCCCACTTACTTAACTTAAATGGGTCCAATCATGTAATCAATTCTGCTGCCTTGTTACAAAAGCAAATTTCCCTTGAACCTCAGCTTCCATCTGCTGCAATCCAATGTGTACTGCCCCAGGTGGAAAATCTGGGGGCACCGCAATCAAAGTTGTCTGAACTTGCTGATTTGCCTCCATTTCCTGGAAGAGAATATTCTGCATACCAAGGTGCTGGTGATCCGCAAAGCAATCTTTTGTTTGGGGTCAACATCGATTCCTCTTCTCTTATGCTGCAGAATGGATTGCAAAACCTGAGAAATATTGGCAATGAAAACAATTCATTGTCAATTCCATTTGCTGCTGCTACCAGCAGCGAGTTTCCTCTAAATTCAGACATGACAACTTCAAGTTGTGTGGATGAGTCGGGTTTCTTGCAGTCTTCTGAAAATGTAGACCAAGAAAATACGCCGAGAACCTTTGTTAAGGTAATAAATTTACCGTTATAGTTTACTTTCTCAAGAAAATGTTTAGCTGATTATCTTTCTTTACTCTAACTGGGCCAGTAACGTTCTGCTAGTAACACTTCTTTCTGAAGTATATGGAATTCCCCCACCTCACCCGACTGAATTGATTAAATGTCCTCAAAGTGACTTCAAGTAACTGATGTATATCCATGTCCAGGAAGTCTCTTCTCCATCACCCTGCCAAAAAATAAAAATTATTATTTTAAAATTAAAATAAGAAATCAAAATAGTTTATTATATGCAAGGCTGAAGTCATGTCCGTGTACATTTTCAGTTTTCTACTTTGAAAATTTATAAGTTTCTTATGAATAAAAATACTATAATTCACTATTTTGAAAATTTGCCACTTTTATAGTGGTTTCTGTTATTGATCAAGACTGTATATGTGGCCTGAGGTTATAAACTAACCGTGCATGACTTCTGGTATCTTACCCTTACTGATTAGTGATATTCATTGACACTAACTGTTGGCATTGACTATTCTTATTAGGTGTCTATTGTCTGGTTTGTTTAAGCTATCAAATTCTGGTTGTTGAATAAAATTGTGTAATTATGACAGGTTCATAAGTCAGGGTCCTTTGGACGGTCACTGGATATTTCTAAGTATAGCAGCTATGATGAACTGCGCAGTGAGCTTGGTCGCATGTTTGGCCTTGAAGGCCAATTGGAGGACCCTCAGAGATCAGGCTGGCAGCTTGTATTTGTTGACCGGGAGAATGATGTTCTTCTCCTTGGTGATGACCCTTGGCAGTAAGTCGCACAACATTCCTGTCTATATAATATAATGGCAATGCACTTGTGGGTTATTGTTCTTAGCTCTGAACAGTGTTGTTCTCAGAATACTTGTTTGAACTTTGAACCTCATGCCCTAGCCAGTCATTTACACCATCATAGAATTTAGATCCACTTGTTGACTGTTCTTCCAACAAATTCCCAAGAGCTGCTGCCAAGAGAAATACTGCATATCTGCTATCTTAAAACTTAAAAGTACAAACTCGTAAGCTAAGAATTCTCAACATCATAAACCCCTTTCTTGGGCCATGTTCACAATTATCCCACCTCCTTTGATTGCAGATGCCCCAGTCTCTACCTACAAGCCTGTACATCAAGATCATATGTAAATGAAATAAAATAAAAGAGATCACCGTGTCTTATAAAGCTATGGAAGAGAGATTGATATGTTACAAATTTCAATAAGAACAAAAGCATTCTTCATACCTTTAAACATGCCAAGATAACCCAGGATTTTAAGTTTATACTATTTCTGAAACAAATCAAATATGATTGACTCCTGGTGAGATGCTTCTTTTATGTGTAGCTTGTTAGAAGAATATGAATATATTGATGAGTTAAAAATGTAATCGCTGGATGGGAGATTTAGAACTTTTAGGCCTGGTTCTGGGCTAGGAAATCCCTGTGGAGATGGGCCAGGTTGGGCATGAGAGTTACCCGCTAATGCTGGCCTTATGTATCCTTAGTTGATAGAGCTGATATTGGGTAGTCACCAGATTCTATTCATGATGAACTCATGTTCTAAGATGTTATCTGAGAAGAGCCTGAGAGTTTGGGTTTGAAAAGAACTTGATCTATTAGGACGGAAACTTGAGATAAAAAGTAACCTGCCTTGAGATCAGTAACCGTCTCTTATTGGGTTCTTAGTTAATAAATAAAAGATACTTTTGTTGTGAGGTGTTTGAAGCCCTAGAATGTAAAGCATAAGATTTCCCCTGAATAAATTTTTAAAGTTGGTCGTTGAAGCGTCAATGATTTAGAATCACCTGTCACTAAACTTCGATGTTTGTAAGCATATCACCTCCACATCAGTCATATAGAATGACAATATTTGTCATGGGCATTTTTTTGTCCATTTTTTTTTTTAATAATTGTGTTTGTGTTTACATGGCAAGAATAATTTTGATCATATGTGCATGCATTTTTCTGCTAAGGAATATATTAACTAATATAAAATAGTACACCATCATGCATAGACAATTTATGCTTTAGTTTCTTTCAGGGAATTTGTGAACAATGTGTGGTATATCAAGATACTATCTCCGCTTGAAGTGCAGCAAATGGGTACAGAAGGTCTCAGTCCCACAACTTCTGCCCCGGGTCACAAACTTTCTAGTATTAGCTTTTGCGATGACTTTTCGACTCAACAGGACTTGAGAAATTCAAGTAATGGGATTGCGTCTATGGGGTCTCTTGACTACTAAAACCATAAGATATGTTGCAGCAGAATGTTTACCTGAGCTATGTATTGTTTCTTGTGTATGAATTCTTATCATTCTTATAATACTCATTTGTGGTTTGAGTATAGTTTGTATGTCAGCAAATTACTGTAAATTATATTAGGAGACATTGTTTCACTTTGTTTGTACCATGTTAGTACTTAGAAAAGCATGTACCGTTAGGTGAAATCTTGATGACGGCAGTTTGCTTGCTATCGTGTAATTTATAGCACATGGCGAAAATACATTTCATGGCAGTGAACTTGCTACAGTGCTTTGCATTTTTGCTTATGCATCTATGTTCATTTAGAAGGTGAACTTGTTATGTCAAATTGAAATTAAAGTTGTTCTTTTGGTTGCCATTTTCTTTACTGCCGCAACACCTGGTTACTTTCTAGTCTAAAATACGATCCTCTGATTTCATTTTCAGATTTTGATAGGTGTCTCGCATTTTGATTGGTTGGTTGACCCTTTTCAAATATTTTTTTTTTTTACTGTGGAATATTTTGTTAATTATCATTTCTTGTTTAAACATCCTGCATTATCTTAGCTACATCCAGAGCTTTGAACTTTAGTTTCTAATTATATTGCTGTAAACTTGTCGATAAACTCTTCAAATTATTAATTATCTTACATGAATTTATCATTATCGATCAGTTTACAGAATTTATCACTAAGCGCACCTGATTTTATCAATGAGTTTTTAATTATGTGAGGAAGTAGTCTCTTGGTGAATAAAAACATCATATGGTTTTGAACTGGATGAAACTGAGCTTTTTATTTGCTCATTATCAACATGATACAATCATACAATAAACAAATAAGAGGAACAACAGTGGGTTATGGTAGGGATGATGACATTGGCGTAGCGTGGTTGGGTTGTTGGTAAAAGTTATCGTTTTTAGTTTCAACATTCAGCATCTGTCTTTGGCAGGATGACATTAGCTGAACTTGTTTAAGAGAGTTTTTGTAATTTTATCTTAAAATGTCTAACTATTGTTATAAATCAAAACAACTATCAGCTAATTATTAATTCAACTAGTAAGATAATCAGATAAAAGAAAAAGACAATATCTCAAGTTCGAGCCTTTTCTAAAAAATAAAAAACTCAGAATTTCTTATTATTTACAAGTTGATAACAATGAAAGAATTTCCTCTTGGCAAAAAAAATTAATAATAATGGAAGGGTAAGTGAAAGTGACTATTTTTAATGCCACTTATCTCAAAAGTAATTAGAACCAATTGTATTTTAAAACTGTTCTAAGGACAAAAGAAAAAGAAAACCCAACATTTGTATCATGGGCAAACAGAGGTAGAGACAAATTAATTTTCTCTTGCATTCCATATTTCAATCTTTCTTTTTCAATCATTTCCACATAGTTAGGTGTTAACAAATCTTGGGTTAGTTTTAGCTACTATTCTTATGTTTTAGTGGCACGTGACTAAGACAGGTTGGTACTTCGGAATGGTAGATAAAAAGATCCTGCGCTGTGACATGTCATAATAATTTATGACCTACATTTATCTGCATATATTCTAAGACTACATGTTCCCATTCGAACAAACATTGTTCTATCAGGCAGACTTAGTACTAACAGTGGCATTTTCTGGTGGCAAAGAACCATGGGTTCCGAGGAGTATCGGCCATTGCTGCTTGGGCTTGATTCACATGCTCGAATTCCAGACTTGTCGTCTGTGGCCATTGATGAGTTTCTGGGAAATAGGCCAGTGGCATTCAGATGGTGGCCTAGACTTATTGGATGGGAGTCAAGGCTCCTCTGGATCCTCTCTGGGGCATCTATAATTGTTTCCAGTATGTAATTACATGCTTAGTTTTGTGACCCTCATGTTTTGTGGACATTTGGGTGCATTGGAGCTTGCTGGTGCCTCTATAGCTAGTGTTGGAATCCAAGGTCTTGCTTATGGGATTATGGTATGTTTTCTTTTATGGGTATGCCATGTCATTCATAATTTTTCTTAGTACTAGTTCATATGGATTTAAATAGTTTGTGATTAGCTCAAATTACAAAATTTTCAGTCATTCATTGTACAACTATTTTGTTTTGTGAGTCTGCAACTAGATTTTGTAATTGATGCTCTGCAAATTCTGTTTTGCAATCCATACTAGCTAATTCTAACTTGTACTCAAACAGTTGGGTATGGCTAGTGCTGTGCAAACTGTCTGTGGGCAAGCATATGGGGCCAAAAAGTACTCAGCAATGGGCATCATATTGCAAAGAGCAATCATCCTGCACTTGGGAGCATCAATCCTTCTCACGTTCTTATATTGGTACTCTGGTTCAATTCTGAAAGCCATAGGCCAGACAGATAGCATAGCAGAGCAAGGGCAAGTTTTTGCTCGCGGATTGATCCTCCAGCTTTATGCATTTGCAGTGGCTTGCCCAATGCAGAGGTTCCTACAGGCACAGAACATAGTAAACCCTTTGGCATACATGTCAGTTGGAGTATTCCTGTTGCACATCCTTCTCACTTGGTTAGGGGTTTATGTTCTGGACTATGGACTTCCTGGTGCTGCTCTTATTCTCAGCCTTTCTTGGTGGATTCTTGCCATTATAAATGGACTCTACATTATACTAAGCCCCTCTTGCAAGGAAACCTGGTCTGGCTTCTCTATTAAAGCTTTCAAAGGGATTTGGCCTTATTTCAAGCTCACTGTAGCTTCTGCTATCATGTTGTGGTGAGTGTCAAATTTGCCCCTCTATTCTCTGTCACACACACAAAAACAAACAAATTTTCTTTTGCTTCTCTTACTCACTTTTTTCTTTGTGAAATGCAGCTTGGAGATATGGTATAATCAAGGACTAGTGCTTATATCAGGGCTGCTGTCTAACCCTACAATCTCACTTGATTCAATTTCTATTTGGTATGTCAAACACTATCTGTTTTTCTGATACCTCCTTGTATTTTGGCCAACAGAAATCTAACTAACAATTTCTAATCTAATAACATAAACTTTCAGCATGAATTACTTGAACTGGGACATGCAATTTATGCTGGGCTTAAGTGCAGCTGCCAGGTTTGTTACAGCTGAAAAATTCTGCTAGACTAGTATTACCTAAATAAATTAATACTAATGGATTATTGAGTGGTTTTGCAGTGTTAGAGTAAGCAATGAACTAGGGGCAGGCAATCCAAGGGTAGCAAAATTCTCAGTATTAGTAGTGAACGGGACCAGCATCCTCATCAGTATTTTCTTCAGTGCACTTATTTTGATATTTCGGGTTGGATTGAGCAAGCTATTTACTACTGATTCTAGTGTTATTGAAGCTGTATCCAATTTGACTACATTGCTTGCCATTTCTGTTTTCTTAAATGGAATTCAACCTATACTCTCAGGTAACAATGATTGTAAGTTACCTCTCCAGCCAAAGTAGAAAATTAACATCGGTTTCTCGTTCATTCTTTATTGGGACTTTCAGGTGTGGCAATTGGAAGTGGATGGCAAGCTGTAGTTGCTTATGTAAACTTGGCTGCTTACTACATTATTGGTCTCCCCATTGGATGTGTTCTTGGATTTAAAACCAGTTTAGGAGTAGCTGTAAGTTGAACATAGACTCTCTACCTTGGATTAATAATTTTGTGGAATTATTAGTATCATGGGACTAACTGCTGGAGATTTTCAGGGCATATGGTGGGGGATGATTCTTGGAGTTCTTTTACAAACTACAACTCTAATTATACTAACAGCCAGAACAAATTGGAATGCCGAGGTAATTAAACTTAAAGACTCAACCTCTTTCAGCCTTTTTGAGTTAGGCTTTTTGAACCTTAGCTTAAGCTAAAAAGTTGAACTTACTGACGCGGAAGTCCAAGAAAATCCAACAGCTACGTCTGCATGTGTATATCAGATATGAATGTCTCGTGATCAAATTGTCACCATTTCTATTGCTTTTGCAGGTTGAGAAAGCTGCTGATCGTTTGAAGAGATCTGCAGAAGAAGAGACTTTAGACTTGATTGCCAACTTCTGAGGACATTTTAGTGACAATTTTTTTTTTTTTTTTTTTGGTGCAATCTTGTGTTTTGGTGTTAAAATGAAAATTATGCATTAGTCTTCTTCTCCCCCTTATTTGATCAATTTCCAAATTTTGACGATCAAAGAATAAACAATCTTTCACATTCATGTAGAGTAAAAATGGATAGTAGTTGATTTGATTTTATTTTTTTGTTGATAAATCACCAAGTAAAAAGTACTTAGGATCAATTGAGCTATGGAATACTATTATCAATTGAAGGAAAAAAAATTCAGACCAAAAGAAATTATAAATAAACTGGACTCTTGACCAAGAAAATATACAACGAAAAAGAGATCGACAAAAACTGAATGTTTCCTGACGGCCTGAATAGAAAGAAAGAACACCATATCTTTATTGCTTTAGCGAAAGAGACCATATTTGTTATTTCAATGTAGCACAAATTGTAATGCCTTACCAAATAAAAGGAGGCACCTAGAAACTAAAAGAAATGCAATTTTCAGATGGCATAACTTAATTCTAGATGGTCAATATCATTACCTACAGAACAGATCCACATATAAGTTTATTGTTTTTTCATCACAATTTAACTACATGTATGGCAAGAGGATTGCACACACCAATGCCCAGTCTGCTAATACTCAGGACACCGGTTCATTTCCTTGTAGGCCAATTGAAGGCAGTGATGGTTTAGCCAAATCCCCATGTTATAATATGTTTGCACACATAATAAAATTTGAAAGTTACAGACGGGAGATTAATAGCGGGACGGATACTGAAGCTTCCTCACCCATTACTGGCTGGAACAAATCCAGCTCTCCATAACGCTCCAGTACACGCATCCTGCAATCTTCGGCAGCCATCACTCCAGTTGAGTATGCACCATGTACAGACCCTGGGTAGCTTACGCTTGTCGCCTCCCCTGCAAAGAATAGGTTATCTACTGGAACCCTTAGTCTCTCATACAGATCATGGGGTTTTCCTACTGTATCATAACTATAAGAACCTAACGAGTTAATATCTGTGCCCCAGCGAGAAACAATATACTGAATCTGCATAATTCAAACAAATCATGTTATAAGAAAAGAATGGTCAGAGAATATCATGATATAGTGCCTCCAACAGAAGGCTTTAAGTTCATGAAAACGTCCTAATAAATAAATTACACAAACTACAGGTAAGTATGTAAAACCAGTAAACTTACTGGGTTAGAAGCATCTGGAAGAATCTTCTTGAGCTGCAGAAAAGCAAAATTAGCAGCCGCTTCATCAGACATTTTCTCAACGTCTCTTGCCAGCTGCCCAGCAGGCATATAAACAAGGACAGGGTAACCTGTAGCCTTGTGGAGATTTAGAAAGTAGCTGCAGCCATAAGATGTCTCTGCAACGACTCCCAAGAACTCGACATTTGGCCAAAACACCTTTTCAAAGTGCAAGATTATTTTATTCTCAATACCAACCCCTAGATCAGCAATGGCAGCTTCCTTCCAGTCTGGGAGCTTCGGCTCAAACTTTACTGTTTTTGCTTTCAGAACCCCAAGAGGAACAGCAACAATAGCAGCATCTGCCACAAATGTCTTCCCATTTTCCACTGTTACTTTCACTCCATTGTAGCGTCTAACTATTTTTGTGACCCTGAAGAGAGGTTAAATAAGCGCCAGAATGAAGTCACTAGCGACATAACAGGACATGCATGTTGTACTAAACTTGATGCAAACTAATACATACCTATGTCCAAGTCGAATGTCAATACCCTTGGCCAGGGTATTAATAACAGGCAGGTATCCCCTGACCATAAGCCCATGACCACCAGGGAGCAGCTCTTCCTGTGTGTACATAAACAGAAAGGAATATTAGATGTCATCAAAAGATAATGGAAAGCAATTAGAAAACTTTCTGACCCTTTCATAGCCTCAATAAGCTAAAGACTACTATTTTTATAACTTTTATCGATTGTTATTATACAGGTTATTTGTAGAGCTTTGAGGAATTTTACAATATGAAAGACTGTCAGTCCGGTAAGGTCTTTTTACCCCCATTTGGCCTCCATGTTAAATTTAAATTCTAAATTTTTTGGATGGTTGGACACCTTGGGCCTCCTTAGGTTTATCTACTGGGATTGCTAGTACTCTCTACCTCCACGCTCGGTTCTCTTTTGCCTGTCTATTATCTCTCTTTCTCAACCTCCATTCTCTTTAATTAATTTCACTTCCAGCAAAGCCCTATGGATCTTGCTTTCAAGTCATAGTCTTCTGTGATATTTACACTTCCAGAAACACAAGATTACTTTCACTCTAAATACAAACTATGACCAGCTTTCAATTTGACTCTTAATCCCATCCTTCCAGCAAGAAAGTTTCCTAGTATAACAATTTCTTGCAATTTTTATCTGGGAACCAAACGATAGATGATACAAGAATATCAAGTAACATTCCGAAGCATACCAACAAGCTGAACCAATTTTCAGTTAATTGAAAGCGCAAAAAGGATGACATAGATGATGGACTAGGGAAAAACTGCACATTTTGGATTGTACTGTGTGCCACAAATCAATGACAATGCAGATGAACAATAGCATATTTCTCAATAATGTAGGAGTAAGTGAGTAGCCATATAATTGATAATAGAGATAAAAATAAAATCAATTCTCAAAAACTCACCTGGTCCCAACATTTTAGCGATATGGTTTCAGCATCTGCTGCAAACCAGCCCTCCATTCTGCATAAATACCACTGAAGTACCTTATGGGCAAGCCCATCCAATCTGTATGCAACGACCCATGTCAAATAAGCTTTAATAGATGAAGTATCCAATATAATAAAGTTTATGTAAATTATAACCTTAAATCTGGTCTTCTTTCAAAAACAATAGAGAAAGCACGGAGTATAGAGATGTCTTCACTGAACTCCTGTCTCACTTTATCTGTCTGGAATAAGGAAAATCACCACAAGGAATGTCAATAATGGCAAATATAATCCACGGCATTAGAGGCAAAGCTAGTGATCAAGTAAAGAAGTATTACATTTGGAACTTTGCCTTCCTCCAAAGAAAATGCAAGTTATCCAGTAAACCAAGTATTTATTAAACAAAGATAACTTACCTCTTGTAAAATGACCTCAAATGCTTCACCAACATTTGTGACCAGCTCTTGGGGAACTTGATTCCCATCCATATCAAAGAGAGCATAGCTGCAATAACTCATTCACGGGTTTCATTAGAAGGAAAATTTTATACATGAATTTTGAATACAAGAGAGGAGTCCCAATATAAGTTGAAGCTTCAAACTCCGAGGTATCATGAGCTCAAGTAGAACTTTTGGTTTAAATTGATGCATGAATAAAGCTCTAGAAATTCGTTTTTTATGACTCTTAGGGAACCCTGCAAGGGTCTCCTCCAACTGTTGGGAGTTCCTAATCAACATGCTCATAACAAGCATCAACTGCATTATTACTCCACATGACTGGGAAAACGATGTCAGAAACATGACAAAAAGATAATAAATAAACCATTTACCACATTATTTCAAAAAACATTTCTGGAAGTATCATCTACTCATTTTAGCAGCATTTTACAATCTTAACATCGATTTTATTTTTAGTCCAAAAAAAAAGACATAAATATCAATAACATAAAAACATACAAAATTGTTTGTAATCCTGATTTGAAGTTCTGAATCCAATTGCAAAAACTAAACCAAGACATAAACACTATGCAAAAATCTTCAAACCGAAATCTAGTCATACAAACATCATTAAATGGCTAATACCATATATATATTGCACCTAAAGGAATTCTTTGTTAGTTTGTCACCGCTGTTAAGATGATAATAACTATGTTATAGATGGACCCTGCACTTCTTGAACAAATAAAACAAAAAGTTGTACAAAACGGGATTCAACATGAAATTTGGAACACTGCTGGAAAATAATTGAAATAACCACCAATCATTGAAGCACTTGCAGGATTTTTCCACATGAAAAAGAAAAAGAAAAACTTAACATGTACTTACCTTTCCAGATCATGGTCATAAAGCACAGAGTTATCACCACTGGTACGGTAGAGGGGAAGCCCCAGCCTCCCAATCAATGGGGCCAATGGATTCTCTTTGCAAACCCCATGCAACCTGAATCATCAACAATGATGTACTACTCTAATTAAAGCAAGATGTTTTTAAATTTTTTTTTTTTTTAATGAAGCAAGAGGTCTTTTAGTTGTCATCAACAAAGAAGAACAGAAGATTAAAAACCTTACCATGATGCACCCAAGTCAACGGGAAAACCGAATGAGTAATCAGTGTGAACTCGGCCACCAAGCCTTTCCCGTGACTCTAAGAGGACAACCTGACCACAAAAACTGCACACTTTAAGCAAGAGGAGATAGATATACTGATATACAGTTGTTTCTTCCCATATCTGTCATTAATGTTTTAAAATATGTTATACATTTATTGGGCCAAAATTCAAAAGTGTGAATAATGCTTTTAAGTAAATGTTAAAGTGGGGAAGGGGAGCCTCTTTCAAGTTGCTGTGTGTTCTTGTCCCCCAGAATAATGATTGTCCCCTACCATGCAGTATGCATTAAGAACTGGTACACTATACATTGCCAATTTGAGAAGTTTTATCAATTAGAATATACAAAAGATGCCAGTTTCACCAGGATTCTTGCCCCTTATTACTAATAAAACATTAGCAGAAAACAATGTTTTCTATGGTAATACCAATACTTTAAGCTGAAACCAAATCATCTAAATTACTAAAGTGAAATACAATACAGAGATGACAACAACTTCATATGGCCCACAGTGTTCTAGACGGGATACAATTATGAAATAAATTTTATGTGGAAAATCCAAAATAGTGTCAATTAGGGATTCATCCAGCAAGCACATAAGACAGGGAACAAGGTATATTTTTTGAGTTGACTTAGTGGTGGCCACAATTCAAGAATGGAAATCATTGTTTAATAAGAGATGACATAATTCCCAAAAGTCAATAAATGTTACGTGAGTACAACAGTGGAATACCTGAAATGAGGCATCATGAAGTGCACGAGCAGCAGCAATCCCAGCAATGCCACCACCTATAACAATAACAGATGGTGACCTCTCCTGCTGCCTATTAACATCAGAGTAACAAAGAGCTACAAGAAGAAGAAAAATTGCCTTCAGGTTAATGACATCAGGACACACAGCTGAAATAATAATACCCAAAAAGAAATTTCCGTTTTTATCTTCATGATGTCAAGTGTACACCAATATAGCCTTTGAACCCACAGGTTACCAAGTGCATAATGAATGAAAAACTTGCTCTTCACCCAAAGAAATCTAGTTCTATAATCATTTCAACAATCCTCTTCTCCTTTCCCTTGTTATTTCCACAATCTAAAGAGTAGCTCCAAAGTCCTAACATATCATCACTTGTACTGAAACTTTTAGGTATAAATTTACATCTGGCCTTATGGCAAAGAATTGGGTACTAATATAAAAATTCAAATTTTAGTAGAATTCACAATAATTAATGCATTTCAAAGTACAACCTTATGAAAGTAAAAAATTTATTGCAGCTAGAACCGAAAGAAGAAAATAAAGTAGCACTATATAGTATATACAAAAGTATAATGCAGGGTCTATAAGGTTAGACTGAAAATATAATTATTTTGGGCTGCAGTTATGGGTTAGCCTCAACTATATATTAATTCCAAGAAAAAATATTTATTATCCTACAGCAAAACGCACAAAAGCTGCAGCCAAACAGAATGAAATTGCATAAATATTAGCATATAAAAAAATTAAAAAATCAGAAGCAAACCTCTGCGCAATTGGGGATTACTCTTGCTTCGAGACTCCATATTGTAAAGATAAACCGCAATTAAGATTAAGATTATCGTTAATATTAAATAATAATGGTATGGGTCTCTCTTCAAATTTAAACAAAGGAGGTAATTGAGGTGAAAAATGGAGGATAAAAATTAACAAACACGTAATGAAGTGATTGGAATTCAAATTCGAGAATAAATCCAGCTTCCCAAACCAGTTCATGCGCCTATATTTTCCGAATCCTACCACTTCAGCTCAGAGACCAATTGGATTTCAAAATTCCTCGGCCTCAATCGGCAATGGAAGTGGCAGAAATTCTGACAAATCTAGCGGGAAATCTGGATTCAGGACCTCTAGGAAAGCTTATGGCCGACTAGGTAGGTTTTGCTGAGAATTTGGTAAAGGAATTGAACGAAGGAAAAAGGGGAACAGAAAATTCTAGAGAGAGAAAGCGAAATCTGGAGAAAAAAAAAAGGAAATAGGAGAGAGAAAGAGGATGAGGGGACAGTTGAATTGGAGCTTTCAGTTTCTATGGAATTGAATCCCGCTTTTGGGGTTGGTTTTATAGAGTTTTGGCCGGGCCAGCCAAAATGGTGAAGAACCAAATTCGTACTCGACTTCTGATTAAAAAAATGTACTCGCTAAATAATGAGAGCCACGTGTTGAGGTTAGTTTGGTAATTTGGAGGGGTTGAGATTTGACAAAGCCGCGCGTAGAGTTATACTCGAGAAGTGTAATTGCCTAATTGGGCTAGATTTGGTGACTTTTAGGATACACCGGCACGTCGTCGTATTTGGATATGATAAGTCCACATCATAAAATTTCTTTTTTTTGGGTAAGAAACACGTCATAAAATTACGAATATACACGTCTGATGCGTTCATGTGAATAACAGTAATTTAGAAAGAAAGAAAAAAAAGTTACCAAAACAAAAAAGAAAACTAGAAAATTTTGTTTTCTATTAATAATTTTAGAAATATATTTTTATATTTTTAAAATAGAGTATGAATGGATTAGATACAAACTAATAAACCACAAATAAGACCTGTAACTGATTTTATTTCTTGGAGGTCCTACTGATTTTATTGTCCGTTAAGTATATTTGTGGTACCATTGAAAAATCTTTAAAATATTTTTAAAGTAGCAATTCAGTTAAGGCTGACTGGATTGAAATTTTAAAATTAATTTTAATTATATTAAAAATAGGATTGATTTGAATTACAATATATGAGTTTAGATTATATAAAAAATTATAACTAGAATTATGATTCAAGTTCTTGATGGTCCTTGTCATCGTCTCTGCCGGCTTCTAACAATGATTTGTCGTCATCTATGACAGTGGTTGTTGTAGTATTCGACATTTTTTTATAGTAGTTTTTGTTGTCACCAATGACTTTCGGCAATGATTGTTGTCATCTCCAACGGATTCCAATGATGGTTGTTATTATTTGTACCTATCATAATGATAGTTGTCGTCATCTTTTGTTGTCTAAATGGTGGTCGTCATCATCTTTGGTAAATTTTGACAGTTGTCGGTATCATATTTGACTGGCCAACGATAGGTGGATGAAGTTGCCAGTAGGGAAGGGCCGGTGGTGGATGGTGGAGATTGTCGGTGATAGTGACCAATATTATAGCATTATGTGTAGTCATAAGTAAATGACTATTAATAATAGCACATGCACAAGAATTATAAATTTTAGAGTTGATGTTTTGTAGTTGTTTCTCAATTCATGAGAATTGAGTTGAAATTTTCAATTTCAATTTTAAATTGTATGCTAAACAGAAAATTTGAGTTTGGGTAGTCTAATTCCCAATTGTAATTCCAATGCACTATATCCAAACAGATCCTAATATTTTTCTTAAGAGTATGATATATGTATATAATTTTTTATTTATTACAATGACAATAATTTTAGTGATCAAGTTTCACTATCTGTCGATAAATGTGCGGTAAATTTTCTCAATGTTTGTGTGTTTGTTCTACTTTATATACAGAGTTTTAGAGTGTTAATATTATTTATTACTATAAACATGTGGTTATTTTTCATAATACTTATGTGTTTGTTTCACTTTATATATGGATCTTTTGAGTGTTAATATTATTAATTATTCAATTAGAAAAAAAAAATTGTTCTATTTTTTTAAGGTCAATGTTTTTTAAAAAATTATCATAAAAGAAAAGCTTAAATCATTCAAAAAATTGAACTAAATAAATAATCATAAAAAATTCTTTAGGATTATATGAACAATCACTTTTCAATTTCATTGATTGGATTAGTTTAACATTTAGATAAATGAGAAAAATAGGCAATGTCATTGGATAGTTGGATTTAAGAGAAAATTAGCCTTTATTTAATAATAGAATGAGACCACAAGAGTGTTTACACTTTTAGTATAATATAGATATATATATAAATAAATAACTATATACATATAAATTAACTGCAAATGATTGTTATAGTAATCAAGAGGTCATAAAAAGTAAAAATTTTATTATAAATTCTTAGTAGTAAATTTTTTATTATAAATTCCTAGTTTTAGTGTAGATTGTTCGCATTTGATCAGATTTGAGAGAGATTTAATTGATGTGTACATAAATTATCTCGGACAAATATGATCAAAAAAATTTGAAATGTATATTTACTTAAAAAAATGGGAGAGGTCTTTTTTTAAAAAAGAGCACGACAAGATTTTATGGATTAGTCTCACAACAATGTCTGTGAGATAGACAACTTAAAAATATATTTATTTTAACTTAAAAAATATTTTTACAAAATGCTTTATTTCAATATTTATTATCTAAAACTTATGTAATATCCACATTTAAGTGGACTGGAATAGGTAACGTGGTGTTGATTTAACATATTATATTGTCAATAATGTGCATGAAAGAAGCGATTGCATGACCACCGACCATGTGCTGTCGCCTTGTGTTGGTGTGGTCGACCAACGTGCATTAAAGTCAAAATCCGATAAAAGTCATTTTCATTATTTTCATTTTTTTATAGAAGAAATTGAGAATTTATTACAATAAAAATCACAATAATATGGAAAAAAAGATATCATAGTATTGATAGATGAAGATATTTGAGACTTTTGTCTGTATTAGAATATTTTTCAAAATATAATAAATATAATTTTTTTAAATTAATTTTTTTTAAATTAATAATTTATGAATTAAATTACATTAAAATAATAATTAAATTTTTGTAATAAATGTTATAAAATTTTTATTTGTTATACTTAACAAATATTCTAATAACACTTGTGAAATCAAAGTTATAAAAATTAAATCAGATGGATTGAATCGTTATCTGAGTGACAAATCGAATCAAGTTCAATTGATCAAAAAAAGAATCGATAAAACTCATGACGAGTTGATTAAACCAAACCATTAATTTTTTTTTTATTTGTATTAAGTATTAGTGAAATATTTGTATGTTATATTAGGCATTGATGAAATAATTATATTTTATATTGATATATCAAGTATTATTTAAATATATAAATTGAAATTTAGATATTGTGTTACGTAATAAATTTATTAGTTGTCGTTTTAATTATTAAGAACTATATTTGATTAGTGATGAAAATTTCTTATTATTTAATAAATATTAAATTATTATATTTTGTTTTATTGTATATTTAACATTTATAATCAATAAAAAATTATATAATATGTATAATATTTAAAATATATTTATAACCTCATATGGTCCAAAAATTGGTTCGATCTGAGTTAAACCAATAACACAAAATTTGATAAATTTTTTGGATCAATTTTTAATTAAATATGGGTTAAATGTATAATTAATTATTATCCCATCAACCTGAAAGTGCAAATTTTATTTTCAATCCGATGTAACATGGATGTCACCACCAACCACTTGTCATCTAAGTCCAATCAAGTACCAAATTAAGTACTGATCAACAATAACTTAAATGTTTATTAAAATTTAAAATTGTTATGAATAAAATTCTTAAATAATCTTCAAAATTGTGATTCACAATTATTCTATTTACACTCTTGAAAATTATTCTTTCCTTTTTAAACATTTATATGGAATAAAGGCTTGTGAAATAAGGTGGAATAATGTCCTTTTTAGTAAAAGTTTGTTAGGTGTGCACGCGTGGTAGTGGTGGGAGGTATTGCAATTTTTTTATGGTGATTTTCAAAATCTATGAAGATAAGAATTTCTTGCATCTCTATTTATCACATTATCTTGTTTCCGTTGTAAAAGTGAATGTCTTTTACATATAAGAACACGGGTAAAACTAATGTTATGAAAATCATATCCATCTGTCAAATTAGTTATATCGTTATTCAGATGACAAATTGAATTAAATTATACTAATTAACAAAAAAAATTGATGGTAAGTTAATTAAACCAATTCATTTAAAAAAATTATTATTATTTACATTAAATATTAATCAAATATTTGTATGTTATATTAAGGATTAATAAAATAATTATATTTTATGTTGACATTTAAGTTTATTATTTTGTTATATAAATTAAAATTTGGATGTTGTGGTGCATAATAAATTTATTAGTTGTCTTATTAATTATTAAGAATTATATTTGACTAGCAATGAAATTTTTTATTATTTAATAAATATTAAATTATTATATTTTATTATTTTATATATTTAAAATATATAATTAAATATATTTATGATATCATGTGGTATGATGATCTTTCGATCCGAGTTAAACTAATAATTCAAGAATTAATAAATTTTTGAATCAATTATATATGTAATTTCTAATTATAAACAATCAATTAAATAATATCCTATCAACCTGAAAATGAAATTTTTATTGTGAATCAGATGTAATATGGATGTCACCACCAACCATTTGTCATCTAAGTCTAATCAAGTACCAAATAAAGTACTGATCAACAATAACTTAAATGTTTATTAAAATTTAAAATTGTTATGAATAAAATTCTTAACTAATCGTCAAAATTGTGATTCACAACTATATACATTCTTAAAAAATTTTCTTTACTTTTTTATCATTTATTATATTTATCAAATAAAAAAATCCTATCACTTCTATTCCTATATGGAATGGAATAAAGGCATGTGAAAAAAACGTGGAATAATGTCCTTTTTAGTAAAAATTTGTTAGGTGTGGACGTGTGGTGGTTGGAGGTATTGCAACTTTGTTACTGTGATTTTCAAAAACTGTGAAGGTGACAATTTCTTGCATCAGTGGACTGCATTTATCACATTATCTTGTTTCCGTTTTAAAAGTAAATGTCTTTTCAATTGTCGGTGGCAACGACCAACATCATTTACCTGATCATTTAATCACGTGTTTTTCTTACTAATTAAATTAAGTTTTTTATTTTTAAAATTCACTTTTATTCTTATAATCCCACCCTCATACACATTTTTCATTTTAAATAAATAATTATTAAAAAAAATTATAATTGCTAAAACATATAATTAGGTATTTTAATTTATTTAATTTTAGAAAAAATGAATCTGTAAGATAATGAGAGAATAAAAGTATGAGTAATTATTATGATATATTTTTTTAAGTAATATTTATTTATTGTTGTATAAAAATAAATAAGTAATTGATATTAGATGATGAGTGAGGTAATTTTTTTAATTTTTTAAAATGAATTGTTTAATAATAAAAAGATTACCGAAATTCAAATGACACGTAAGAGTTTTATGATTTTTAATATAATATAAATATTTTAAAAATTAAAATATGATTGTAGAATCTTCAAAATTGTGGTGATTAAATTAATAAATATCAAATTGACATGTAATTATATGTTCAAAATATTAACTTTATAGAAAGAGAGTGAGAATATTATGTATGACTGATTTTATAAAAAATAGAGGATAAGTATATTCCTCGGGTAAATGAAGACTTTATTTTTTGCGATAATAAGTAATAAATATGAATCTAAAGGAGGTTATATGTTTATAATTCTTGCTAAAAGAAGGTTCTTATTGATAATAAAATAAAATAGAAAGGTATAAATAAATTGATTGTCATAATATTTGTCTTTTTATTAATTTTTTGTATCTAAATTTTTTTGAGAAGGCACAAAAAAAATATATATATAATTTCGACTTGAATAATTTGTTTTTGACTTGTTCACGAAAAGTGAATTAATTGAGATGTGATAAACTTATCTAAATATCTTCTTATTATTCAAAAATAAAATCTAGTTATCCATTCAATCAAAATGGGTAAAATATAAATTTATGTGGGCTCAAATGGAGTGTGAAATAGAACCGAAAGCCCGGACACAACATCCATTCAATCCATTCACCCAACTATCTTTTATGGGTTTTTTATCTATTTAGCCATTTGGAAATTCCACAATAATACATGAGGATAAATTTTTAATGCCTAAGCCCACAATGTATAGGCTGGCCTTTCATATTGGGCTTCAGATCACATTGAACAAAGTAGCCTAACTAGTTTCAAAGTTGTTTAGCTTTATATTTTGACACCCATTACTAAAAAAGAGAAAACGAGTTAAGCTAAACTCTCGAGCTATCTGCCAAGTATTAAGATCCAACTCAATTTATTTTTAAAATGATTTGATTTTAAACTTTTGTTTTGAACTTGTTTAGTAAAACGAGTCTAGTACAATTTTTGTAAAGCTTGTCTTCTAACTGTGCAAGTCCATTCGTTTAGCATTATTTAATATATTTATTATTATTATTATTATATCAAATAAGAATAAATATATTTACATATACAAAATAATAATACAAAATGTAACTTGATTTGGTAAAAAGTTATTCAATTAGTTTTATAATGGGTTATGGGTTCAACTCAAGTTCTTAACTAATTAAATTCGAGTATAGATTTAGGTTCACGAGCTTCTAATTATTGAATAAGTGTTAAACTCGAACCGCCCATAATTTGATGAGCTGAGCTGAATTGTTACACCTCCCTAAAAGGATTGGAATCAAACCCTAACGTAATTGCCATGAATATTATCATCAAAGTTACTTTTCTAAAAATACTCAAAGATTGGTCTCCATTCTAAATTAGGGAAGAAATTTACACCTTCATTTGTGAGTACAACATTTGAATGGTGAGGCGTGACCTTATTAACGCAATAAAAAAGTTATTCTCTTTCACAAATCAAATCATTACAATGATGAAGGAGGAAGAAGAAAGTCGAATGATTGAGGAGAGTTCATTTAGACCTTGGACAAACATGTTAAGATTGCAGTGGTGAAAGACCAGATGATAGTGACTTCAATTTCCTCCAACCTGTGGATATAAAGAAAGCTCATAGAGATATTTCCACAACACGGGGGGGAGCAAGTTTTTTGAGAGTTGACATCAATCTTATTCAAGAAAGTGATAGTGGGCACACACACATATATACGTATACATATGGGGCCGTGACAAGGTGCGAAATCAAAGGTTATCCATTCCGTGCAAGGAAAGCAAACATAAATATCTATGGAGTCAAAGCAACAAGCACATGGGGGAGACATGGTAGTATGGCAATCTTAGATAGGTGACAATGATATTTATTTTCTTAACAATGTGATAAATTTTAGGCTGCCCACCTAGTGCATCATGGCATCTTGCATTTTGCAAAGAGACAACCTTTTGCTAATAAGTCCTATTGTTTCTTTTCATTTATTTTTTACACCCAAATCCACATCGTCTTACCTAAAATAAAATTTAATTGCATAAAGTTTTTTTTCCCCCCTTTTTTTTCCCTAATTATTACTACTTACCTTCCAACAATTAAGCCTGTTAATTTTATATATCCTACATATTCATCAACACATAAGTTTACCATTAATTACTTAACATGATTTTATGTTTTAATCATTAAAATGAAATATTATAATAATAATTATTATTATAGTTAATATTTAATAATTGAGTGTTATGAATTTAAATCCTAAAATTATAAGTGATCATATGTTATAAGACTAATATCAATACTGATCTGACATTATATTGTGTTGTACTAATTAAGAATTATTATCATAAAAAACTATCAATTAACATAGATTATGTCCTCTAATTCTTTAGGATCATGACAATTATTGTATGAGACTAATTCGATAATGACTTATTATGAACTTAATTTTTAATAACCAAAACATAACACAATTTAGATTTTAAATTAAATTGAAGGTGAGTGCAAAGCTAAAATCATGAGTGGCATTATCCAATGCTAATACTGGTAATCAGTCTTATATTCTAAATATGAGGAATGAACAATAAATATTATTAATTAAATAAAATGCGATTATGTGTCCAAATTTTAAAATAGTGAATGGTTGGCTACAAAACTTAAACTAAAGATATAACACAATCTCTATTGTAATCAAATAAAAATATATAATGTATAATAATCAGTTAAGATATACGTCATGAGTTTTAATCTTGATAGTTGAGATCACATATGATACTTAATGATTTTAATAAAGTACACTTTACTCCATTTTTGAAATATAATATATATTTCAACAAGTTGTTAGTTCAATTAATAAAATAAATATGAGTAAAGTACACTTTACCCCCTCATAGTAACCTCTTGAACTTTGGACCAAAGTGTCTTTGGACAGAATCCATCCAAACTAACAGTTTTCCAACTAAATTATCCAAAAACCAAAACTACACCTTTAATTTATAAATTTGTGTCATTGATTTCTTATTATCTCTTTCATTTTCTATTAACAAGAATAAATTAAACCTCAATTTATTTCAAATTTTAATAACTAATTACCAAAAACAAAAATCAAATTGTGCTTAACTAAAATTCCTTTAAAGATAATGTAGAATAGAGGAAGGATGAAGATGATGGAGAAAAGTTAGATTTGTTTGCGTTTCCATTCTTGAAAGAGTGTTTGGATCATAGAAAAAAAAAAGAATATAGGTAATGGGTGCTAGAATTACGAGACATCTTATAAAGTTTGGTCTTAAATTAAAAGAGTAGGATAATAAATGGAATGAGTTGATTGTTGAATAAGCTAAGCTGCCATTGAAAAGAGGAGATTTGTGCCAGGAGCATGTGACAATTTGGATTGAATCTTTAAGCGCGATTTGAGATCTTTTATAAATAAACCAAATTGTTTTGTTTTAGCTTGGGTGAGATATTGAATTTAATGTTTTTAAGATTTAAATAATTGTCTTTTCAGTTTTATAGGCTTTAATCAGAAAAATGATTGTTTCAATGAGTTCTTGTTTACATTAAAATGAATAAAAGAAAAGAAAAAGGAAATCAATGGCATATATTTATAAATTAGAGGTTTAGTTTTTATTTTTTGGTAATTTAGTTAGAAAACTATTAGTATAAATATATTTCGTCCAAACTTCAAGGGGTACTTTTGAATAAAATGAATTACGTGTATGAGTTAGAGACTAAGTTAAATCATAAGGGGCACAAATTAGTTAATAAAATCAATGAAGTAATAATAAATAAATAAAATTAGAACACATTAAAAAAATTGGTTAGATCATAACAAAAGAATTAATTAACGAAGTACTGATAAAATCAAGTAAGAGTTTATCTTTTTTTTTTCTTTTTTTTTTTAATTTATCATTTAAGTATCTATTGAATACATAGTAAAACATGATTATATGAATAAAAAACATAAAGTCTTACTTGTTAAAAGATAAGTATTCATAGCAAAAGCAAAAAAGTAATCAAAAAAAGTTTCGTGTCGATTATGTGGGATTGGGTATAAAATAAAATAAAATAAACAATAAGGATTTGTTTGCAAAATAAAAAATATATATAAAATAAAGCAAACAAGTTTATAAATTTTTTTCTAGCCACGTGTCTCTCTGCAGAATGCCATGTACGTAACGCAAGATGTCCGTGATGCACTAGATAGGCATACTGGCATTTATTACATACTAAAATGTTTATCAAAAAACTAAATGTCATTGACACCCTTATGTGCTTGTTTCTTTTAACTCCATTACTGTCTGTAATTACTGGTGTCGCACGGAATGTGAATTCTTTGGCCTCGCACGGAATGCGAATTCTTTGATTTCGCACGGTATGACGGCCCATACATATGTTAAATGTTTATATATTCCAATCCATACAAACCTTCCTTTAAGGGATTAAATCTTTCTTTGTGGTTAGATCTTCTTGTGGGTCCTATATCAAGATTTGCCCTTAAAACTTTGCTCTCTATAGTTTCTTTCTACTGCAATTGGCTGGCTTGGATTCTAATTTCATTCAATCAGAGTTCAGAAAGTAGTGTTGAAAGTAGAAAGGTGAAAAAAGAAAAAAGATGCTGATGTACTTTTCAATTCCAAGTATCACTACAATGACTGGATAGAGTATCTATTTGCTCCTTTCATTTTCACGGACTTTTGGACAAAAGGGTCCAAGTCCCAAAAAATTTGGCCAAAATGGTAAATTTTTTACCATAATAGCCAAAAGAAGGTAGATGTTGAAACCGTGTTTTGAAAACACGGTTTCAGGGTCCGACCTGGCGTGCCAGGTCGGACCATCGCACAGGTCACGCACTCGCGCGTGACGCGCGAGTGCAAGATGAAACCGGCTTTTGAAAAGCCGGTTTCATCCCAAAATTTGTCCCCCACTACGGCCACGCGGGGGACAAATTTTGCAGGCTACCCTGCAGCACTGCAGGGTAGCCTGCATACCTATTTCCCAGCCTCCCTTCCCCCCCTCCCGCACACCCCTATCGTGTAATTTCTCTCCCTCTCCTATTAATATATTAATTATATTAATATATTAATTAAATTACAATATACCAATATCATAAATAATTTATTTTACTTCACACCATAATTAATTTGTTTTACTTCACATAACAATTCAATTAAAACATATAAATCTTAAAAAAATTTCATTACCTTACTAAAAATTGATGAATTTTCATAAAAATTTATGAGTTCTTAAAATTTTTCTTAAAATATATGATAATAATCATATTAATTAATAAATTAGCTTATTTTATTTTACATAATAATTATATTAAAACATACAAACCTTCAAATATTTTTTATCATGACCTTTGTAAAAGTTTAATGAGTTTTTAAATTTTTATTGTAAATATTCGGCAAATTTTTAATTTTAATGTTTTATTATATGATATTTTTGAAATTTAAAATATATATTAATTTTTTAATTTATATGAAAATATTTTATAAATTTAAGATATATGATAATTTTAAAATTTTAGAATTTAAGATTTTATCATACATTTTAATTTATCATAAATATTTTTAAAATTCATGATATCTTTTAAATATAAAGTATATGTTAATTTATATATTTATAGTTTAAAATGTTCCATGAAATTTTAAAGTGTATAATAATTATATGAAAAATTTTAAATTTATAGTGTATGACAGTTTTTAAATTTATAAATTTTGTATTTGTACAATTTAAGATTTTTGTTAATTTTTTAATTCTATAATGTATGATAAATTTTTTTACTAAAGTTTATGATATTTTAAAATGTTAAAATTCATGATATTGTAAATTATTAAGTTTTACTAAATTTTTTTAATTTAAAGTATATAAATTTTAAACTTATTTGAAATGATTTAGAAAGAATAAAAAACATTAAATTATTTTAAAAATTAATGGAACACACTTATATTAACTCATTCTAATTATTACATGCTTTATTATAAATTTTAATTTACAAGTATAACTAAATTAAAACATAAACCAGGAAGACTTTTCCTATTACAAGTAACAAACACAAAAATTAAAAATTAAAAAACTTATATAAGGATTTCGAGAAATACTGATCTACAAAAAATGACCTCCTGTACCACATGGGCGTGGTCTTCTCCTCCTTGCCGGGTTTCGCCTAGCTGGTACATCAGCCCTGTCACCAAGATCGTCTGAGGGAGGTATGTCATCAACACCGCTAAATCCTTCCTCAGCTTGCACACCTGAACCCATACCCGGGTCATATGATGCAGGTGTATTACCATACTGAAAGTATGGCACCTGCGGTATGGGAGAGTTAAAAACCTCGCTTGATTGCAGTGCAAAGTCCGGCATAAGCTGATGATACATAGATGAACTACTGGCCATATAAGGAGGTGGAGGAGGTGGAGACATATGTGCCGGAGATGGAATATACACATCTGATGGTCGGACATCAGCATCAACACGTCCATAAGAAACCGACGGTCCAGGGACATCAGTTCTACTGCGTCTGCGACGTTGTGATGACAATGATGATGATGACGTCGAATGAGTAGAATGGGAAGGAGCTGGATCAGCATGGATAAGACCAACTCGTGTAAGATATCTCCTACTGATACGTCTATACCACTCATTGTACTCTGTTGTATGAGCAGCATGACCATGTGCAACTCCCAGAACATCACCTATCTGGACCAGATTGTATCTCATGCCCCAAATGGCTATGTGGTTAGCATGTAGCCAACGGTAGTCAGTGACGCCCCGTCCCCGAAGATCAAATTTGTGCAAGGTTTGATCGGCCTCAATGTCAGTAGGGTTTTCTGGTATAGGTTGTTGATATCCAAACTGATGCATTACCCTATCCACTTTCTGATACTCAACAATATGAAAACATATTAAGGGTACTTTAGCACCCCAAATATGCTGGTCTCGATAACAATAGTCTGGTATCAGGTGTCTCACCCCATCATCAATGTAGGGTAATGATATGAACTGCAATCCAAAAACTGTGTCAATGTTTTAATAAATAAAACCTTGAAACATGTCATTGTTAAATAACTTGTTGATATAAGATACACTTGTAATTACCTGGTCTGATGACATCCTGTCCAGCATCTCTCTATACCAAGACACCACATTATGGCCGATTTGAGTTACTTTGAACTTTACTCTCCACCTGGAAGTAATTAAAAATGTTAATTACAAGTCATTTACGTACCACACATCCTAGTAGCCAAATGCATAAAACTAATAATTTTACAAACCTCGCGCCTAAAGGACAAAGATTATCCCACGGAATGTCTGTCTCCCTCCTCGGTGCGAGAAATGGTAGTCGCTCCCATGCCCATACCTGGAGTAATATCAAAGGTCCAGCAATTTCAGAAGCATCAAGGTGAGTGGCATGACACATCTCCCTGTACAAACACTGGTCTACAATGATGGAAGGCCTCGATAGATGGCCCAAAAGTCCAGAATACTCGTTGAAAAATAACTTGTCCAGGATGATTAGTTGGGTTCACTTTCCATTCGAAACGCGTGCCGGGATTAGTGACACAAAGTGCATTTAAATATCTGGGAAGCTCATTGTAGGATTCCTCCCAATTACCAAACACAAGATTTATTGCTTTCTTCTTCGCTTTGAATATTTTGCTCAAACTTGGACTATAATGGAAGTGATCTTTTATCATTGTAAGCAACACAGCTCCTGGTGTAGTTGGGTCTTCATTGATAGTATTTTTGATATATTCAGCAATGATCCCCTTGTCCAGATTATAATGATCCTGAGTCATTCCACTGTAAACACAGCTGTGAGCGACATCCAATTTCGTAATCTGAAACTTTTCAAATTTTTTACTAAAATGTCCTCGCAACCTCCACTTGCATCCCTGTTCGTGGAGCTTACACCTGATATCCCATGTGTCCTTTTTGGACTCAACGACTACGAAAGCCACGTGGTTCATAATGTGCCAGTATTTAATAGTATTTTTTAACTCGGCCTTCGTGCTGAACAACATGCCATTGTAAAATTCATTATGCAACTCCCATTGTGCATTTGGAACAATAACAGGATTTACGGCACGTGCCCCGGCAATGTTCACGTCCGTGTAAAAGGGATTCGGCACATATTCGGCAAATAAATCTTCTTCAGGAGCCTCGATAATATCATCATCATCCACTTCAATGTTAAAATGCGGATCAACGTTCAAATCAGGGATATCTTCTCCATCGCCAATATCTTCTCCAGGCGCTTCTGAGTCAGTAATAGGTGAATACGGCCTAAGAGATGCTGATGCCTCTCCTGCAACATGAGAACTGAGCTGATCGTATTGGCGCCTACTGGTGGGAGATTCCATGAATATGTTTTCAGGAATCGGGTCAAGTGTGTTGTGACTCTGAACACGAGACAGAGACTCATCATGAAGTGCGTGCCTATGTAAATAAATCTCTAAAATAAATCCAGGGCCTTGCGCACTGGCATGCTGTAACATGCTGTACAAGTCCTCATCATCAGCTACTGCAACCGGACTATAGTGGGTTGAATTATTTATAGTACTCGGACATCGACAAATTATAGTCAGGTACTCTCTTCTTCTATCAACCTTTAAAGACTTGCATAAACGAGCATGAAACTCTGCATACTTGATACGCTTGGGTACACGAATGCACTTAACGGGACCTGAATCGTATTCAAGCCCGTTCGAACCAGTACGCAGCTCACCATTAATGTAACACATAATTCCAATTTCTTCCATTATCAAACTTGCACCTTCAAAAATCTTTAAAATATTATAAAATTTCCTCATTATATTGTTAATGAATTCACAGTATTTTCATAGATTAACTATAGACAACTACTAATAGTAAATGATTCAAATTATAATACTCATATTATAATTTACTATTATAATACACAAATTATAAAATAAAATTACTATTTCTTACAAAATAATAAAATCACTTTTTATCATAGGTGTATTACTTACCATAATTATAACATAAATATATTACTTAACATAATTAATTATATTCAAATATATTTATAAAAAATCTCATTACATATTAAAACATAAATATAATATCTATAAATATCATATCATACAAATAGTCAAATTATATATTTATCATAAATATATTACTATAAATTTCCCCAAATAAAATTTATTTATAAATTAGTCACAAATTTTTAAATAAAATTACGAATACTAACACAATAATAAAATCACATTTTATCATAGGTATATTACTTACCAAAATTATTATGAATTAAATAATTTATATTTTCGTTTAAAATATATTAATTAATTTAAAACTATCAAAATTACTAACTAATTTAAAATTATCAAAATTACTAATAAATATATTAATTACATTAAAACATGCAAATAAAAAAATTATTATTTATTTCAAAACTCATTAAATTATTATTTTAAGGCAAACAAAATTACTAATTAATTTAAACGTCACAAAATTACTAATTTAATTAAGTGTCACATAATTACTATTTTAAACTTATAAATATTATTTATTAATATGTGAATTAAAAAGTTAATAATTTATCATGTCATAAATATACTAATTATTACAATTATCATAATAATTACAATTACAACAAATTTTTAATTATAACAAATAATAAAAATTAATATTTCAACAATTATAATATAAAACTACTGTAAATATAGATACATGCATATAATAATAATAAATATAACTTTCTATAAAATAAATATAACTTTATGACTTACCAGGTAAGAAGCAAATGAGAAAAAAGTACCAATACCGGCAACGTGATTTCAACAATAATCCTAAACAAAACATAAATAAATTTAGAATAACAAAACATATATATCGTGTTACATTAAATAATTTGTATAATTTATATTTATATTTTCTTTTTAAAATTTCTAATAATATACGTAATTTAAATAATTAATAAGTAAATATCACTAATTTATATAAATAATATAAATTAAATAGTATACATAATAAATTTTTTAATAAGAAAATAATTTAATTTAATTAATAAAAATAAATTTTTAAAATTAAAATTTGAATAACTTACCTTGTAAATCGAAAGAAAGAAGATGAAGGTGGTGAAATGAAGCTGCTTATGTATTTGCCTCTATATTTATAGAGGAGGGGAGACTGACTATAATTGGGGGGGGGGGGGGGGGTCGCCCACGGGCTATTTGGGGGGGGGGGGGGGGGGGGGGGCGCCCCTGCATGCGCGACGCGGGGGGGGGGTCGCCCCTGCATGCGCGACGCGAGGGGGGGGGGGGGTAAGGGTAGCCCTGCAGGCTACCCTGCAGCGTGCAGGGTAGCCTGCAAAATAGGGCGTCTGAAACCGGCTTTTCAAAAGCCGGTTTCAGACTTTTTTTTTGCCCCCCACGGGGCCGACCAGCGGGCCCCGCGGGGGACAAACACTGGTCTGCACTCGCGCGTGACGCGCGAGTGCGTGACCTGTGCGATGGTCCGACCTGGCACGCCAGGTCGGACCCTGAAACCGTGTTTTCAAAACACGGTTTCAACATCTACCCTCTTTTGGCTATTATGGTAAAAAATTTACTATTTTAGCCAAATTTTTTGGGACTTGGACCCTTTTGTCCAAAAATCCTCATTTTCACCTCACTGTTATTATTCTTCCCGTGGACCCCACAAACGTTGAGGGACTCATTCTTGTCCCATAAAAGGGTCAGAATATAGGCCAATTCTTAAGTAGACAAGACCTATCTGTTTCATCTTACAATTGGTGTTCCATCTCACATGTGAACCATGCTCTATTTTAAGAGGGTCTACTAAATTGTGATGCAGCTTTCCCCTAGACCAAGGAAAAGTCAGAAGATTGAACAAATGCAATGAACAGACGTCATATGTTACCACAGCTTTCGGTACAGCCTTAAATGGGGTTGTAGTGAAAATGGGGAAATTTTCTTTGTCAATCTATTCCTCCTTGTTGTAGTATCTACTCAGCACACCATGCAATATCTTGATAGATGATTATTGCAGGAAGTGATTACAGATGCAGTTCTTGAGGAAACAAAACACAGAAAGGATGCAATAATGTCTTTCATGTTGATGCATTAGAATTTGAAATCACGATAATGAACTCCACCAGGGTCTTACCCTACTTGTTCCAAACCCGGATAAAGAAGGAGAATTGCAATAGGTTAAGTGCTACTACAAAACTAGTCAAATCCTGTAAACGTTATCTCATGACCTGTGCCTTCACAATTAACACAGTACCAAATTGTAAGGGGAACCTAAAGGAAGGGGACCAATTGTGGCAACATATGCTTTACTACAAAATTCCCTGAGTTGGAAAGTTTCAGGTACTCATACCACTTAAGACTTCCAGCAACTATAAACACACTGCATTGCAGCTATTGGAGTTGGGAGCACCTGAGACTTTCGAGAAGTAATGAAGCAAGAGATAGCACACTGGAGGCAACTAATAAAAGGGATCTTTTATATAAACACTTTGTCAAGCCTCAAAGGTGGAGTAACAAAATGGTATCATAACATGTTTCCACCATGAATAACATCTGAAACATAATGATTATAGGATAACTATTCTTAAAGGACCACAATGGCAGTGAGAAGTAATGGGTTAAGCAAGTTCATGCTCCTGAGGTCCTATAAAAAGACGTGTACTTGTTATGCATAAATGGTGGTATCCAAATGGCTAGCTTTAACTCTGATGCTGGGGCCACTATCATACAATTAACTGAAACTTACTAAAGAACATGATAAAGTAATACAGACACCGGTGCGTGCACTTCAACTTCATGCCATAATCCAAAGATAAGAGAAATTTAGAGTTCAGAACCACCCTATAAAATAAATTAAAGCTGATGAAGACTCAAATTTGAGGATAAGAAATCTACTTGAAAACATAAGACAGCGGCAAGTAAAATACAACAGATCACCAAGTGCTTTCAAACTTATGCTCACTTAACATAATGCTATATATTCACACTGCATGTAGTCTTGATTAGTTCTAAATGCAGTATGATAACATGCACTGATTTATTACACAAACATTCTTAGGTTTACTATAAGACAATAAAATAATATTGATCAGAATTAGTTGAATACAGCATCTCCATCAAAACATGACCACTAAAGTAATGGATGCATTTGACTTCATTATTTGCAACTTCTATTACTTTCTCTCAACAATGGGAAAGCAAATTTACATACATACAACTAGTTGCCCTGCTTGTAACATGCATGTGCACATTAATATAGGCACATGCAGAGAACAAATTCATCTAGTGTTAATATTAAAACAAAGAAAAGAAGATCAAAAGAAAAAAGAAAAAAAGAGAACCCTGCGACAAAGTAGACACCAAGGAGGGTAGGGGCATAGGGTACTAGTAACTATACAAATTATGAAAAATAAAATACATCTTACTCTTTTGCAGAAGCCAAAAGAATTCCAGGAAAGAAGGCTATTGATCTCTCTATATCCTTGTAGAGCTAGGAATTTGACCAAAACCAATTTATCTGATCATAGTTTACACAACAGGTTCTGTGCTTGACACGTATAATCTAACTCTTGTTTCTCCATAATTTTTTTTTTCTGGCAAGCTTGTCACATCCATAAAGTTGAGACTTGAGAAGACATACATGCTCGGCAAGCAGATGGTGGCTTCTGCCATCTTGCTAATTGCACCAAGGTAACCATATGGTCTAATTGCTCCTCAAATAGTTACCCTGTGAACATCAAAAAAAGGAAATGGTATCAAATCAACATTATATAATAATTAGCAAACAGGGAAAAAGTAGAACAATATAGAGAGGACACCGGAAACAGTGTCACATATCATTAAAAAAAGATAAAAATATGAAATGGAGAACGTCATAAGAAATTAAGTAAGGAGTTGACCACATTATATTCATAAATATTTAAAATAGAAACTATATTAGTATCTAGAAAAAGAAATTAGAATGACCAAAAACTAGAAGAACAAAATGGCCTATATATCTTACAGATAATTTGAATATTGACAATGTATAGTAGGGAATACTCTTCTGACAATTCACTTTATGAGTGCATGTAGGATAGACTCCAAAATAAGTACTTGTTGGACAGAATTATGGGGAAGGTATTTTAGACAATTTGAACATTAATGATTTGTATAGGAAAACATATTAACTCATGAACTGTACAAGGGCAGACTTTCATCTTTGTTTATACATAAACCAAACCCAGATTTTCCCGTACACTTGATGTACATTCTGATCTTCATATAACTTTTATTTACCATGATCTTCATGTAACTAAATGTACGAGAAAATATATTGAAGTGACTCACCCATTTTGCCACATATTGTATTATCATTGGCCCCTCCACTGAGGGGTGCACTTGTATTGCTTGGTTGAATCATTGTTTGACTAGGTTGTACAGCCTGGGAACCATATCCAAGTATATTCATTGGCTGCAAAAAACAAAATGCGAGGGGGTAGTTCAAATTAGTTTCAATGAATAAACTACAAACATCTATGTCCAATAAGACATTGGTGGATATTTCTTTTCAGGCAATGCAATAACAATTCACTTGAAGAAAACAAAAACCTGAGATGTGCTTTGCATGAGATGGAAGCCCATGTAACGTGCACATTGATCAGAAAGAGCTGGATTTTGCATCTGATTTTGATAATTAACAGGATTAAAAACAGGAGTTTGGCAAATTCCAGCCTGGTTTGGTGTCTGAGCCACAGACGTGGATGGATTAACAAGTGGCAGTCTTGGTAAATGGATTGGATTGTGAATGGGAGGAAAAGAAGTTGGATTCATCCCCAAACCCATCTGAGGCATATAGTGCTGAACTCCTGGAAACATCATTGGTTTGATTCCACTTCCCATCCACATTACCTAAAAGCAAGAAGAAGATTTATTAGTTACTTGAGTAGGAGGAAAGCTGTCATCTCTAGGAGCTCCTATGATACTTGTACCTGAAGTTGTAATTGAAGTGACTTCAAGTAATCAATTGCCTCATCTAGCATAGAGGCTTTATCTGTCTGAAAAATAAGGGTGTCGTTTAGTTTTTGCGACAATATAATTAGGACCTCATGGAGAAACAGAATTATTTGTAAATAGAAAAGCTAGACTGAAATGAAATTTATTTTTGCATTTATAGTATTCACTTGGTAACTCAAATTAGCAGAAAAGGAAAGTGAGGACATCTTAAGCCAAACAAAGTCTCCCTCAAAAATCTTTCTTTTCGCAGTTACTTCTATCTCCAACATCAAAAGCATGCATCATTTATGTAACAAATAGCTAGAGTCCTCTGCTAATAAACTGTACAAACAGTATAGATGGTACGAAAATCAACCTTGTTACAGTGAGGTATGAGTTCTTGCAATGCCCTCATCTTCTCATTGATTCTATCTCTCCTTCGCTGCATAGTTAAAACAGTAAATTAAAAAAAGCTTATTTAGTCTAAAATTTTTTTTTTTTTTGGTCTGAATTGTGAAAATGTGAAGTACCATCTAATTGCAAAACCCCTACCCGTTCTGAGAGATTATGCACTTCAGCTGCACGAGTCCTCCGGGAAGACCCTGCCCTTTTTCCAGAAGCCGATTTGAGTTCTGTAGCCTATAAAACATGCAGTATTTGGTCAGGCACAAAAACAACTAAAGAAGCAAAATATGCATGAGGATAGACACGCAGAACGTACTATACCTCGCTTTGATCCTCTGATACCTCTGCATCTTTCCCTTTTCTTTTGTGGCCATGGACCCCCATAGACTGGTAGCTTCTTCCAAGACAACTACCTGAACCACCAGAAGATAAAGTAACAGTTGTATCACGTGTATTTGCTTTCCCTTTTTCACTCAGTAGAGTTGATGTCCGAACATCATCCCTGAAAGGTGCCGCGGATAAACTAGCAGTCCCAGCACAATTGCTTGATCCCCGGCTAATATCAGGGTCTAGCATGACATGATTGCTGCCACTGTGACTTGAGCCTACCGTCTTCGCTGAACACTCTCTACCCTGACCTCGTGCCAAATTATTTGAACCTTTCCCTCCAAATTGTTTATTAAAAGATCCTGAAAGGCCCTTAAAGGGTGCAGAAAATTGGGAAAAGCTGGCAACTTTTCCTAATCCTCCTAAATCATGGTTTTCCTGGGATGAATCAGGAAAATGGAAGCTTGTAGGAGAAAGAGTTCCTGAGGATTCCTGACCAATGGAGGGTTTCAGGTTAGGCGGTTGTGAACTTGCAACCACATTGGTGGCATTGAAGGGACCAAATTTAACAAATTTTCCTTCTTCAAATTGCCTGATTGGCCTGTCAGACTCAGCTTCACAGGAAGGCAGTTCAGACAAAAAGTTTGAACATAATTCTTTTTCAAATGGATCCTCGTAAATCCATGAAACTGTCTCATCATCTTCTTGAATCAAATTACTTGAATTCCCATATGACCCATTACCACTGCCCCTAATTGTTTGTTGCTCATGTTTCTGTATATGTCTTGGATCATTAGTATCTGGAGTTGGCTTCTGAAGTGCTTGACTATGTAAAACTAAATGCCCGTCTCGCCATAAGAGCTCTACTAATTCTTGGTCTGGCCTGCAAAATTGGCCGTACATATAATCAGATTGAAACAAAGTTAACTGGCACGAGAACAAGAATCTTTTTCTTTTTTGTCAAAGAGGGATAGAGATGGCAGACCCCATTGGCTTCTTTCGATTGTTGACACATAGATCACCCTCAAAATTCCATCCAGGAATACAATTATTCATGCCTGACCAATCCGGTCTTCTGTAAAGATAGAATATCAAATATTTTATAGGAGAATAGAACAAGATAAACAAAAGCAGATTGAGCAAAAAAGGGAAAAAAAAATATAAGAATGCTAAACAAAAAAGATGCAGTTTGAATCAAAGATTATCTTTATACTGATTGGACAATCCAATACCAATTCACAATGGTAAAAAAATCTTTCATTTTGAAAAAAAAAGAAAAAAAAAAGAGATCTTTTTGATAATGTATATAACTTTAAGAACAGATGAGAGGAAGTTTAATCATTGAATAATTAAAGCATCGTACTCCACAAGGTCAAACTTTTATGACCCAGTTGGAATTTAAACTTCTTATCAAAGACAACTAAACAGTACATACATATTTAAATTAAACTAATAAAGTAAGCTAATAAAGAGAGATAGATTCAAGATTAAAAAATTCCCGACACCAAACCTAATAAATTAAGTTATATTGCCACTTTTGTTGATTACCACAGGACGACACACTAATTCTTCTCATTTTATGCAAGAAAAGAAAAACCACAGAAGGAAAAGAAAAGAATAACATAAGAATTTGACACCTAGAAGAAGCATATGGAAAAGGAAAGCCCACCTGAGAGGAACCAATTTTCCTGACTACTTTGAGCTACAACAGAAGCATAGACTATGAACGGAAAAGAGCCAACTTTCCTCACTCCAACTCTCTCACTCTCTCTCTCTCTGATTCTATGGAAACAAGAATGGAACAGAGCTTTTAACAGGAAAGAAAAGGCAACGACAGGGACGTCTCTCAAGAAGGTCAGAGCAACGATCCGGTGGTCTCATGGTGCTGTGCTATTTCTTTACAGTAAGAGAATGACTTACCACGTGGGAGCCGATAAACGAATTGGGTTGTGAATGTGGGACCAGTTGAGAGCGACGGATGGTTATCAATGGCGAACATGGTTTGCTTCTATACACTATAGAAGTAGAGGAAATCTATATCTCCATGATTATCTTTCTTTTTTTCTTTGTTTTGCTAACAAGAGGGTGTGTTATCTGATAATCTGGAAAATGAATTGGGATGATGCCACGTCGACAGGGCCCAGCTGTTTTTCATTGGACAATGGCAAGGGACAATACTGTCAGAAAGAAAAGATGGGCAGCTCTTGTCGAAGGTAAAATTCGGACACATTTTTTAAATGTGAGAAAGAAAACAATGGTTGGATGATACCTAATCAAGCACATCAAAAGTCAAAATTTAACATCTATAATGAAAGTGATTAATTAGTTGCTGACAAAAAAAGAAGAAGTGATTAATTAGTTCTTATATAATACAAAAACATATATTTTCTGGTTGACAATAATAATAATATAAATATACGATTGATTTAAAACATAGATATGATATTAGGTAACACACTACAAGGTAGGTCTGGTGTCAAGAAGAACTGTATTCCTCCTGAGGATCTCCACGCCGAGGCAAATCATTGCACAGCTCGCCTACCAGTAACTCTGCCAAGTGAAGCGCTACAGTAATGTTTTTGAAAGTTGTCTGTCTAAGGTTTCATGAAAGAATGCAATGCACCTCGAGAAATTATTAATTGCACTGGGGTAGCCCTCTGTTATCTTTGTCACAGACAAACCTCACTGGGGAACATTGGAAGGAGAGCATGACCCACTACATGCACAATTTTGCATATTTGTGCAGATTAATTAAATCTTAGTTTGGAACCCACCACTGATGCAGGTATCCTTATATACCACTCACCTAAGAGAAAGACGAGTAAGAACAAAGACCTTATTTATTCCCTTCATAGTTTGCATGTTTTTATCAGACAAAATAGGGAGAATTACATCTTCTTAGAGATATCTTAGTGTCCAAGTTTTAATTTTCAAATTGAAAGTCTTAAATTCTAATCTCACTCGGATAAAGAAGTGAGAATTGAAAACGGAGAGAAGTCACAAATAAGTATTAGTAATTAATAAAAGTAATGCATAAATATGGTAGGAATTTGCAGTCTCTCTAGTGGTATGAAATTGGCTCATATGAAGTATTAAGTTACTATGTTTGCAACTCTGTGATGATAAAGAATTTATAACTTTTCTACTGGGAAAACATTAACAGGCTTTATATCTGAAGCCAAACTGCACAGCTCAGTTATCTCTTCATCAGTCAATCTCCACCCCAGTGCACCTCCGAATTCCCGAGCTTGTTCCGCTGTTTTTGCTTCTGGAATTAGCACAACATTGTCCTGTGCTATTAGCCAGTTCAGGACTACCTGATAAGAAAATTGTGTCATCAAATCTCAGGCAAGGAGAAGCAGAGGAAATGTAAGAGATCATCCAAATATGTTCCGCATAGGATCCATAGCAAGCGACAGAAGACACTCTCAATGCAATGCAACTTATAGATATTTGGATGTGGCCTACACGACTATCTTTAGTTTAGGATTGTGTATTCATATTATAAAAATTTTCCCAGCTCTGTTAAATTCAGTTTACCTAAGAAAATGCCAACCATATAGTGGAATCCTCTACCTTCTTACGTATTGCATATGTACTGGAAACAGAAGTTTTAAATACTAACATTTGGTGGCCCAATATGGAATTAGTTGCCACCGTGAGTTTTCACTTAATTTCTAAAACATGCTTCAGAAGGCTGTGAAACCATCATACCACCATAAAAAAGTATCAATTAATGAACAGTGATGAACCTGTGCAGGAGTTTTGTTGTAGTTTTCTCCTATTTCCTTGATTTGGCTCAGCAATGGTTGGAGCTGCAGCTTAGATTAATACTTGAGAAAAGGAGTTAAAACTCATAAGGCATCAGGGCCATGTAAATAGAGGAAGGGCTTACACTAGTAAGGAAATCTGGAGTGTAAATTCTACTTCGAGGGCCAGTAGGTGGATTTCCTGGTGTATACTTCCCCGTAAGAGCACCTGCTTATGCTATGGATAATGTGTAAACATTTTTAACAAATGACAATATCAAATAATAAAGAAAATAAAAGCAAAGGATATCAAGTTAGATTCAGTTACCAAATTAAATTAGTTTGACGTGCTATAACAAAATATAACAAAAGACTCCTCTAGAAGTCCTGATCTCCTAACTATGGTGTTGTAAATGTATAGAAGTAAAATAAAGTTCTAGACTCAAACTGAATTCATTAATTTATTTTATTCTTGTAAAATTCTATGACTAATAAAACATCCAGTTAGATTAGTTGGTTGAACTATGTAGTTGACCTATGATCTGAACTCATTAAAAAAGAATATCATTTATAGCAGACAAAAGAAGCACACAGAAAAAAGCAATCATTGCAGTTTCCTCACAATTTGAAATTGGTACATATTTTCGACACAATTTTCTAGGTCAAAGAAGCCGAAGACTTTACCTTGAGCGATTGGTGAATATGCAATCAAAGTTATGCCAAGTTCATCACGGGCAGCCTTCACACCTTTCTCTTCCGGTGCCCTGTAGATGAGGCTGTAATTCACTTGGTATGAAGCTAGTGGAATACCTCTCTTCTTAAGCTTATCATGAGATTTTCAAAGTCACTTTTCTAATATAGATGTTATCAGATATTTAGACTAAAATGTGTGAATGCTAACTAGAAAGCATTAGAATTTGGTTTACAAGTAAAAGCATTTCCATATGTTCAAGTGTGACTATTTTCCAATATGGAAGTTTAGAAAAATTAGATAAGCACAACTTGATAGAAAAATAACCAACTGATAACTTGTCAACCTTACCACTATAATTTGAAACTCCAACAGCCTTCACAAGGCCCTGCCCAACAGCATCTCCAAGTCCATCAATATACCATGAAAATGATTTATGAGTAAACGAAGTTGCTTCTGAATTTGAACACGATTGAGATATGCAGGCATCTGATTCTTTTAATCATATGAATTGAATTCTTTACTAAAACAGTAGCATTACACTTTCCCAACCTTCATTTCCCCATATTCCAGGCCTGAAAACCAGCATATCACTTAGTCGCAACCAACGTGGAGATACTTTAATAGAAAGAAAAAAAAAAAGATATAAGAAGCTCATAACAAACAGACCAACGGAGCTGATATAGATCCACTGAGGAAAGTTCTAGGCGACTGAGGGAATCCTTGGGGGCAGTGAGGACACTTTGTCGGCCAAACCTCCAAGGCAAAGCAGCGAACTTGGTTGCAGCAGCGAACTTGGTTGCAACAGCGACCTCCGCTTCAAGATCCTTTACTTTTCTTTCTCTCATAAATCTTTTTTGTAACAGATAAATGGAAGCATCTGTTTTGTAAGTTTTATTTCCTTTATAATACGAAACTATCAATGAAAAGCACAACTTAAATCTTAGGATATACCTTCCCAATAGAGTTTCTGAATTTATAGCTCCAAATGAAAACTGCAAAACCATTTTCTTTGCTCACTGACATTCTCACAACATTGAACGACGGAGAGGACAAAATAGACAAGAGATAATTCTAACCTGAGAACCATAGACTTCAGCAGTATCAAAGAAGGTTTACCACTGTCAGTGCTGGAATTAAAAGCAGCTTTCATCTTTCTATCTACGATCACAACAAAGCAAAGCACATTTAAGGACATGTGCACAAATATCAGTTATAGCTAATAAGAGATTACTACTGATGGTCCCTGAAACAGCTTACTCATGAAAGTATCTTAAATAACCTTAAAAGCATACAAATAGAGAAGAGAGCATGTTAAAATCTCTTAATAAAGTTTTAAGAAATATTGGGTCATGAGTCATGACTCACTAAACCTGTTGCAGGTCGAGTAGCAACCTCTAACATGCATTAGAGGCCTTTATCTGGCCACTGATCCCCTATTAGATCTCTGTTTTTGCTTTAATTATATGACATGTTTCCTCCACTTTCAATATACATTCACTTCCTTATCACATATCTAAGTTGGATGTCTGTAATAAAACTAAGAAACTTCATATATTAGTTTTTTGTTGTTGAAATTTTTAGTCTCTACAGTTGAAGCATTGATAAGTTCAAGCTTTGGATGTTGCTTCCTAAGATCATTCCACTTATTTCATTGTGCTATGCAACTTTATGTTTGCTCTCAGTACTCACATAACTCTTGCTTTCTAAAAGTGTTATAATACAACACTCTACAATAAAAAGAAAAGAACTAGTGTGACTGCAATCGGAATTATATAACTGTGGAGGGATCTTAAACCATTTCTTCAATGTTCTGCCCATATTGTATAACTACCACCAGTGTTAAAAGCTAAAGGCCAAGCATTGTCATTGTTGGCATCAAAGTAAGAATATAGTAAAAACTTCCAAGTCCCAACTAACAACAGGGAAGCAACCATCTTATTAAAACACTGGTCATCCCGAATGTATGGGTTAAGCATTCTGAGTTCTCAATCATTCTAAACTAAATTTACTACTGAAATTTTCGGTACATTATGTGATACCAAAATTAAGCACCCAATTTTTTACCTGAAAGAAAATTAAGCACATAATCATTATAAATAAGGAAAGGGTAAAAAAGGCCATTCTAAACCATTTATCAGTTTCTCAACATTTCTAGTCTTTTGTGGAAATAAGAGCAACCCAGAATTCCATAATTCATTTATCTAAAAAAAAAAAAAAAAAAAAAAAGGAAAGAACTTACCATCCCATTCAAAATTGTTCCAGTAACTGGTGTCACCCCAAGACCAGGCTCCAATCCCAAGTCTTGTCACCTTCAAATCAGAACCACCCAATTTGACCTTTTCTTCTTCTATTCTCATAGTAGCAGAACCCTCAGAAGCAACAACTCTTACTTTATAAACTTTGGAATTACCCAAAACCGTAAAGCATGCATTGCTAAGATGAAGAGCCATTGAATTAGCAAAATCAATTCAAGTCAAGTGAACAAAACAACAGAGCCCCAGAAGACAATCTAACACAATATTTTCCGTGAATCCTGTATATATGACTGTAATTAATCTGGGTAAAAAGATTTTCCAGGAAAAATTGACACGAAATTGGGGGAGACCAAAATATAGCAAGGTGAGTAATCAAATTGCTCAATTTTTCCTTGGAGTAAGTAAATTGTAAGACATGGTGGTGAAAATGTACACGTCAGATGCAAATTTGGTGAACAATTAGAATGACAGTTAATGTCGGTGAAGGACAAATCCCAAACTCAAGCAGATACCAAAGGAGAGAAGTGGAAGCAAATCCTTGACTCAAGCAGCTGGGAAGGTAAGTTAATTATAAGTGTCGTTTGTTGCTGGCCCATTATGATTGTCGTTAGTTTTGGCTCATTATAAAAATATATTGGTGCCAAACACATTATATTTTTTTCTAGGTGAAAAAAATTTAAATCCTTAGTCGACTCCTTACTTTTAATTAAGATTATTTTATGATACCAATTAAAAAAAATATCATTTAATTATTTTCACATTTAAATAAAATAAAACTTTAACTTAATCTAATTAATTTTTTTTATTGTTATTATTATTTTTCAAAATAATTTATAAAAGTAAATATTAAAAATATGTATAATAAAAAGACAGGACGAGGCGAGGCGTATACACCTTTCAGATTTTGACTAACACCTTTATCTATTTTATATTAGCGAAGAGTACAGATTGGAATTTCTCATCTTTAACTGTTATTAGGTAAATAAAATTATAACACATCAATTCATTTTGATAAAATTAAAAATTAGGGTTAGTATTAATTAGTGACATTAAAGTATTTTCTTATTAATTTAAAAATAATATTAAATATTATATAAATATTTATTTTTATCTATACCTATTTATTTATACTATTCTAAATAAAGAAATATGTACCAACCAGCGATAGTTCTTTTAATTGTTAATATATAAGAAAATTTACTCAATAAGTGATAGTTACGATGCTTAATTTCACATGATTTAACAATTATATAGATTTTCAGCCAAAGGAAAAGCAAAAAAACAACTATATATGAATTTGCTCATTGACACTACGGTCTACGAAGGGCTAAATGCCTAATGATAAGCTATGTTTTTTAATTCCATAATATAATATTTTAACTTAGTGATCAATAATGTATGTTTTGTTTATTAATGTCATGTGTTCGAATTTCCTAATTATGAGGCCGTGGGTGGCTAGTAAAATTTTCATAAATTGTTTTAGATGACCGTTAAATATATATATATATCTACAAATTTATTTAACAATATAAAAGAAGAAATTAAGATATGCATTTATTAAGGGAAAAATGACTATTGACATAGACATTTGACTGAAAACATACAGTCTATTTATTACCAAATAAATATTGCGACTAAAATATCCCTCTAATTATTAGACAAAGACAACACTATATATACACATTCACTATAAGGTTAGAAATAATTTAAGTCCTACGAAAAGAAATTTATTATCAAACAAATATTGCGACTAAAATATCGAACTAATCATTAGACAAAGACAACACTATATATACCCATTCACTGTATAAGGTTAGAAATAATTTAATTCCTACGAAAATAAATTTATTTTCCAATTAACTCAGCACCTCTGAAAGATTGATCACTTTCTGGCTAGCTAGACATGCATGCATGGCTTGAATCATTGAATTCTCTAATCGTTACTTACATACATGGTTTGCAAGAGACTAGACACTGGAAATCACTTAACTATTATTTCTGAAAGTGAAGAATTAGCCTTCTCTGTCTGCTTTACTTTCTAATTAAGGAGTAGTTCATTTTACTATCATGCAAGTTGCATTGCTCTGCATATGCACATATGCATATATTGGCCAGATATGTGATATAAATATATATATATATATATGCCATTTACATGCATTTGATCCTAGCTAGCTACTATATATGTATATGTAGACAGGGTTTGAAATCTCAACTTAAAATTAAAATTAATTGTTTCCCAGCAGGTAATGATCCTTTGTTATATACAAAACCCACTAGAAGATATATATTTTCTGCTGTTTCAAATAGCTTCACAAAGTTACACATTTGTGTGTCTGTCTTGTGTATAAGAGAGAGATAAATAATTCTAATCAAAACATGCTTATAATTATAAGTTATATAATAATACTAGTTTTATATGTAAGTACATAAGTATATCACTGGTGGACTATATATATATATCAAGAAGCTTACATGACCCATTTAAATACTCCATTATTTGATATATTATATATAGGCTGCTGAGAATTGAAGCTGCACTGTGCATGTCATTCAAACACCAAGCATATATATGCTTGTACATATATAACTCTTCAGACCAATATATTCTGCTTATATAATCATATCATAATGCCAAAACAACTGTGCGGCTGGTGCTACATCGATCACCTTGTCATCATCATCACCCTCGATTTCAATACAGGAATTGTGAAAAAGTCTAGTAGAAACCCAGTTAAATTTATCCTTGGAGAAGACAAACAGTTTGGAAAAGCCAGGTTTGATGCTTTCAGAAATCACCATATTGTATGGTAAAAAACTAGTCTTCTAGAAAACAAGAACTTTCAATAGACTCCTTTTAATATATATTTATGAGTGATGATGTAATCATATGAAGTTTCTCATTATTTATAACTAGAAACATATGTAGCAGCAGCCCAGCAGCAGAGGGCAGTTTCAGTACTTAATATTCCAAAATCTTCTCTGATAGATAAGTTAAAGATTATTACATTTTTGGTGGAAAAGAGGAAATGGATGACATGGATGGGCTGATCACCATACATTATTCTCAAATGGCACTACGAGGGACCATGCTTTTGCAAGTCTCATGGCTGGTGTCTGCACTGCACATTCTACATGTGGAAATAGTAGTCCTTACACACTTTTAAGTTCTATTGTCACATGCATTATTTGACGGGCTGGACATCATATAATAATCTTACTAAAGGTGAATTACGTTGATGCAAGGAGGTACTTTCTTCGAGCTTTTTTCATTCCACAGTTTTTGAATGGCCTTAAAGGGAGCCTTTTGGTACGTATAGACATATAATATGTTTATTAATTAATAACCAATATGCCGTTAATAGCTATAGCTAGCTAGTATATGTTAATATGACATTCATAGTATAGTTGTCATGGTTAATTTAACCAATGCAACAGGTCGAAAACTACAAGAAAACAGGTGTTGGTCGGTAATATGACATTCAGTTTTTTTTTCAAAAAAAAAAAAAAAAAAAACCTTAATTTACAAATAGTAATCTTCTAATTATGGTAACATAAGTTTAAGCAATATTTTCTCCAACCCATCTAGAAACTAAAATATCTCATTCTTCACATTTAGGAAAAGAAAAAAAGAAAAGAGAGAGATCCTGCTTTATACCAAAAACTAGCCTTAGGATTTGGACTAACTACAAAAATAAAAACAATTACTTAATCCTCAGTTATTGGTCAACTTCCAAGTGCCAATTCAACAAGAATCAAAAGGTTAGTGAAACAGATAACAATAATAAAGACATAATTTTTTTTATACAATTTCAAATCATTCAACATAATATGATCCATACCATAAAAATTTCTATTTAATGTTATTTTGATTGTATTATAAAGAAGACATTTAGTAAAAACACACAAATATAAGGGGCATCTGTAGCTTAGTAAGTCCTTATAGGCTTACCTTTTCCTCCATAACTTGCTTCAGAATAGATAGGGCAATAGTCTCAGCGTCTTGAAAAGTTAACTCCTACAAAAAGCATAATATCAATCCTCAGTTTTTCCATGCTGACTGGAAGCAAGTAGCAGAAAATAGAAACTTCGAAAACTAGTCAAGAGTCAAACAAAGGAGAGGACTTTGCCAATTATTAGCATAAATAGTATACTAAACTCTATCATCACAAAATAAATTGTTTACCATATTATGGTCCAAAAACAAAAGGCTAGTGACTAATAATTAAGAATCATAATATGGCTACATTTAACAGTTTATAGATTCCAGAAGAGAGATATGCACCCCACATAGAGGAAAGTGGAACTACCTTGTTGTACTATCCTTGTGAAGAGTTATATGCACCTTCAGACCTCGAACCAATAGCCTTTACATTTGCATTGCCAAAATGTGCTAGATGGATCAGTATAGTACCTGCATTTAAAGTTTTCTAATTCAATTAAAAAAAACTATGAAAGATGAAACAATAAAATATACACAGCATAAGAGCTAAGGACAAGAGCAGGATTGACGACAAAAAGACCACATATGCAAAACAAGCTTTCTCAATCTAGTCATTGAGTAGTTATCAAGATTGTATAATAAATTGTGCTAGGTCATGTTGAAAAACCAAATAGAAAAGAGACTCAAGTATGAGAAGGCGTATAAAAGAAAAATGTTCCCTTTGTATGCCACATGCTATTTAGCCTATAAGCATAAGCACTTAGATAAGTGATTAACAGAAACAAACCAGAAACTGTAAAAGCTATAGCTCTATCAATTTCTACTCCCTTAACAGAAACTTGAATATTGTAATGATAAGAAGAGCAAGAACACGAACCAAAGCTTGTAGACCAAGTGCATTAATCCCTGCAGGTTTACCAAACTGATTCAAGTCAATATCTATGACGTGTTAATCTGGAAAACGAAAAAGGAAAAAAAAAGACTAACCTTTCACTTATATACTACTGCTATAGAAGAACTCATATGCTACCCAAGAAAGGAAATTCGTCATTGGCAAATGTCAGATGAGAAATTTCACATAATGTCAATTTTCTCATTATGCGCAACACTTACACAACTACTTATAGAATTAATCATTGTCAGAGTAGTATATATGCATAAAAAGTTTTAAAAAAGACTAGTAGTTTGATACAAACATTACCTTGGTTAGCATAATTACAACAAAACTATTTCCGTCAAATTTATTTTCCTCCAAAGAAAGAAGGAAGAACAATTGAAGAATTTCAAACATTGAAACTTTATCCAAGTACATTATCCCATGAAGAGACACATCATCTAGTTTAAAATTTCTATGAATCAAATCTTCGAATGAAGTTGCACTATTCATTATTCTCAATGAAGACTAGTACATGACTGCCATGCAGTAATTACATTGTTTCTATACTATAAAGCTATGTACTATATGCGTAAGCATGTAGTATCTATAGTTGATGACCAGCAGACTAGTACAAACATTCTTAAGTAGGTAAATGATGCACTAGGGAGCCTTATTTGTATTTTTAGTAGCATTAATAAGAATGCTAGGTCACATTTAAGGTTGTGCTTCTTCCAAGGACGTAAGCCATCATAAAGAGTAGAAGCGTCAAGAAAGTTATTACTACCTGTACCATATTTGCTGGAGAAAAAAAGTTGCTACTAGATATTTAGATGTCTCTTTTCCATTGACATCTAGTTCACCTATCCTAATTACTTATTTATAATCTAATTTCCAAAATGTAGCTATGCTGAAAAATAAGCCTCTCCTCCTATTATGCGAAAGAGAAAAAAAAAATTAAAGCTAAGGGCAGTTGCACCAGTTAAATGTCTTAGGAGTAATATAGGAATTGAAAAGAATTAACAAAAAGAAACTGAGATGAGCTTTTTTTTAATGTATATAGAATTTTTTTTATTTTTTTATTTTTAACTAATCAATCCAAATAGAAAAGATATGTAAAGGCTTTAGACAATAAAGTCTATTCTTTAGCTATATTTATCTTCGCAGATTCTTGTTCTAAAATATCCTTGTAAGTATATTTATCTTTGTTGAGATAAAGGGTGAAAATGTAAATAAAATATGAAACTAATATAACAAAGCAAACTGAAATAAGAAAAAGAAAGCACCAAATAAGGAAAGAGAATGCAAATAAAAAAGGAAAATGACATTGTTTACTTTTCCTCTTTCATTCCTTTCCGTAAGTTGTCTCCTTTTTCTTGACGTATATAGTTTTTCTATCCCACTTTCCTACAATTTCTCATAACAATATAATAAATAATCTCTAAACAATTTCCAATAAGAAAATTTCAAAGAGCAAATTATTAGTAGTAAGAAGTAGAACGAAAACAAGAGAACACCATGGTAATAACTAAAATCCTATCAAATTTTAGAAGGATACTTATTGCTTCTTTTTTACTAGGCCACGTCCTTTCATTTAAAATTGATTAGCATTACTTTCTCTAAAGTCCAAACGATAGTTATGCTTATGATCAGTTAATACATTCAAATCCAATATGCCCATTTTTTGATCTTAATAGTAGTTGATAACTTATTCTGCTTGTAAGAGAAAAGTCTACATTGAAAACAATATATAGCCGAAAAACAATAGCTCTATCTGTGAAAGGAAAGAATTACCTAATTTACATTGAAACCCTTTATGGAAGAAATTTCTATTCACAGAGCCTAAACTTGGCATAGTTACACTAACACACTTGTATAAGAACTCCACTGAGGCTTAGCTTCAAGACTTCAATTACAACAAAATATGCAATTTATCCTATAAAATTTTTATTGTAAAGAGTTTAGTTTTGTTCAACACATTAACTCCTATTGGAACTTAGAAGTTGGTGCATACTGAGTAATGTTCCCAATAAAATAATCTCATGCAAACAAGTAATAACAGAAACCCATTAACGAAAATAATCCAAATTTCAAGAATTTAATAGTTACATTGTTGTCGCCATTTGAGCAAGATCTACGATGAAGGTTCTGATACATGACGAAATTCTTCAGCTTGGGTAAATTAAAGGGCATGGAAACCCTAGAATTGCTTGTTTGTAAGAATACGTTGAAACCCTAAGACCCAAATTGCAAAAAAAAAAAAAAAAGGAAAGAAAGAAAGAAGAAGTAAGAAAACAAAGATTAGGAATAACACAGAAATTAAAGAGAGTGGGTTTCGAGAGTTTATAGATAACAAGAATGAAATTAGGGATAGCAGAAATTTGATCAATCTGGATAAGAGCTTTGCGAATCTTTCTCTAGTTAGAAGAAGAAAAAAGGAAAAGAAATTAGAAATGAGAATTCCAATCTTAACTTAAGCAATGTGTATCTTTAAGAATGCTATGTCGAAACTGCTCCGTCTTTGCTATGCATCTGACTTCGTGGAGAGCTCGCGATTGTGCTTCAACTCTTCTCAATTGAGAGCTTGTGATCGAGCAAAACTTTGTTGACGAGTTTTAGGGTGAATTGAAGAAGTGTAGATTTTTCAACTCGATCTTAGCAATTAAGGTGGTAGGTGTCGATGGTGGAATTATGCAAAGAGATTTGAAAATAAAAGTAGCGTGAGAAATAAACTGAAAGAAAGGGATTTAAGGATTTAGATTACTCGGTAAAAAAAAGAAACAAAATGCATATTTCGACTACCAATTAAACACGATTGGTTGGTAAAAGTGAATCTATTTACCGACTAATCTCAGTTTGTCGGTAATATTACAAAACTTACAATTGACCAACTTTTAGTTGGACGGTAAAACTCCCACCCCAAGAAAAACCAATTCCTCCTAATAAACCGACCAACTTACCGACCCACAGTTGGTCGGTAATTTATTAGAATTAAGTTTTGGTCGATTTGTCGTTAAGTTGGTTGGTATTTTGGTATTTTACCAACTAACAAGAGTTGATCAGTAAGAGTTAGTAGGTACTGAAGTGTTTTCTTGTAGTGGTATTAGAGTACAACTAATATTATAACTACTTATAATTGCCACACAAAGTCATACTAGGCCTAATTACATTATTTTATAATATAATTTTTAGTGATAAAATTAATTAAAATGAGAAAGAAAAAAATGCTGAACAAATGCATATTGTTTGGTTGCTTGCTTGCTTGTTTTTTAAGCTGAAAGCTAAACATGAACTTAGATAAGTAATTCCACAATAAGTTAAAACTACATCGTTTAGACAGTCGTGAGCCCTCTCTCATTCTCATCATTGCCTTTCGTAGATCTACGCCAGCGACTCTACTAGATTAGCTCATTGTTCACCAGGGCTTCAAGCAAGAGAGTTAACCCCACCCAAGAAGTTCATGAGCCAATTTTGTTTTCTTAGGAAAACCATTCCTGAAAAACTTACGAGGATAATGGGATTCCATTTTCTGGTAACTTTAAATGTTTCAGTTCTTATAGAGATTATATGATTTTCTACCAAATTTGGAAGTTTTTTTGCTTGGGCTTTTTCAAAAGCTGAATAAGTATGGAAGCAATGACCAAGTTCTATTTTTTCTTTTTGGGTTTAGTTGTTCAATAATGTATAGCAACAACTAGTGCCAAAGGGTGTTTCTTGCTGTGAGACTGTTAGTTTTGGGAAGGAGATTGGAATAATTGGATAGTTGCTTTGGGATTTAGTTGGAAAAAGTATATAAGAGGAAGTATAAGGACATAAAAGACTTGGAGAAAATAGTTATATTGATGTAGGAAATGGATACAACAGGCTTATAGTTTTTAGCTTTGCTAGCTTATGTTTTTAGCTTTTATGGCTTACAAATGTGCCTTAAACTCCTATTTATACTACTCCACCTCCTTAATTAACAGTGGAGATTTATTACATCCGTTCATATCAGTTATCTAGAACTCTCTTACAAAATATCTAGATAGTTACACATTTCCTAAAAATATCTAGGCCTTCTAGAAGCATGTACAATGTTATAGGACAATCCATGCATTCTTGCACCTTCCAGGATTTTCTAGCATATTCTACAATTTTGTAGAACCCTCTAGAATATTATAGAGTCTTTCACATTCTTCTAGACCCTTCCAGACTCTTCAAGAATATTCCGGAACCTTCTGGATCCTTTCAGAACTTTATGGAACCTTTCGAGGAATATTCTAGGACTTCCTGGAACATTGTAGGAGGAGAAGGTATATTAATTTTAACAGTGACACTACTCTAGAATTTCTCCTCCTTGACCCGTTTCTGTAGAACCAGTCATCAAGGTAACCTACAATATTGCTCACTTGGACTCTCCCAAAGAAGGTCCAAAACCCAGGCAGCTCATGTCATTACCTCCTTTTCCTGATCACCTGTTGCCTGGGAAGAACTCTGAAAGTGTTCCAGGGAAGCCTAATCGTGTAACAGCTATCAATTGGGTGAAGTATTACTTCGATGAAATCTGGGATTTTGTTATTCAGTCCCATTTCAATAAGGGCCTTGTGAGTACCCAGTTTTTTTTTCCCTTTGTTTAGTACCAAACATGTTATATAGTTATTATTTAATCTGTTGCGAGATTTTGAAGCGGTTTGGCTAAACCCATGTTTTATTTTTTATAGCCATATTCTAGTGAAAAAAATTTAAATCCTTTATCGACTCCTTACTTTTAATTAAGATTTATTTATGATACCAATAAAAAAAATATCATTTAATTATTTTCTCATTTAAATGAAATAAAACTTTAACTTATTCAAATCTAAAAGTTTTTTTAATTGTTATTGTTCTTTTAAAGAAATAATTTATAAAGATATATAGTAAAAATATGTATAATAAGAATACAGGATGAGGTGAGAAGTGTACACTTTTCGGGTTTTGACTAACACCTTCATCTATATTATACTAGCGAAGAATACAGATTGGTATTAGTCATCTTTAATTGTTGTTAGGTAAATAAGATTAATTATAACATATAAATTCATTTTGATAAAATTATAAATTATGGTTAGTATTAATTAGTGACGTCAATGTATTTTCTTATTAATTTAAAAATAATATTAAATTTTATATTAATGTGTATTTTTATCTATACTTATCTATTTATACTATTCTAAATGGAGAAACATGTATCAACCAACGCTTGAGCTAAGCTTTCAGCAATAGTTCTCTTACTTGTTAATATATAAGAAAATATACTCAGTAAGTGTAGTTAAGATGCTTAATTACACATGATTTAACAACTATATAGATTTTCAGCCAAAGGAAAAACAAAAAAACAACTATATATGCATTTGCTCATTGACACTACGGTCTACAAAGGGCTAATTAAAATGCTTAATGATAAGCTATGTTTTTTAATTTCATAATATAATATTTTAACTTAGTAATCAATAATGTATATTTTGTTTATTAATTTTATGTGTTCGAATTTCCTAATTATGAGGCCGTGGGTAGCTAGTAAAATTTTTATAAATTTTTATAGTCCCAAATTAAATAAGTCAATATACATATAACCTAACCTAAACACCACATGACCGTTAAATATATATATCTACAAATTTATTAACAATATAAAAGAATGAATTAAAATATGCATTCATTAAGGGCAAAATGACTATTTACACAGACATTTTGACTGAAAACACACCGTCTATTTATTATCAAATAAATATTGCAACTAAAATATCCCTCTAATTATTAGACAAAGACAACACCATATATACACATTCACTAGAAGGTTAGACATAATTTAAGTCCTACAAAAGGAAATTTATTTTCCAATTATCTCAGCACCTCTGAAAGATTTATCACTTTCTGGCTAGTTAGATATGCATGGCTTTCATTGAATTCTCTAATCGTTAATTAAATACATGGCTTGCAAGAGACTAGACACTGGAAATCATTTAACTATTATTTCTGAAAGTGAAGAATTTAGCCTTCTTTGTCTCGCTTTACTTTCTAATTAAGCAGTAGTTCATTTTACTATCATGGAAGTTGCTTTGCTTATGTGTGTGCCATTAACATGCATTTGATCCTAGCTAGCTACCATATATGTATATGTAGACTGGATTTGAAATCTCAACATAAAATAAAATAAATTGTTTCCCAGAAGGTAATGATCCTTTGTTATATACAAAACTCACTAGAAGATATATATTTTCTGCCGTTTCAAATAGCTTCACAAACATGTGTGTCTGTCTGTGTGTAAGAGAGAGAAAGAGAGAGATAAATTAATCATTCTAATCAAAACATGCTTATAAATATAAGTGATATAAGTGATATAATGATATAATAATACTAAAGTTATATAATAAGTTTTATATGTAAGTACATAATTAAGTATATCGCCGGTGTACTATATATATCAAGAAGCTTACATGACCCATTTAAATAACTCCATTATTTGATATATTATATATAGGCTGCTGAGAATTGAAGCTGTACTGTCCATGCCATTCAAACACCAAGCATATATATTCTGCTTATATAATCAACTCATAATGCCAAAACAACTATGCGGCTGGTGCTACATCGATCACCTTGTCGTCGTCGTCGTCATCATCACCCTCGATTTTGATACAGAAATCGTGAAAAAGTCCAGTAGAAAGCCAGTTAAATTTATCCTTGGAGAAGACAAACAGTTTGGAAAAGCCAGGTTTGATGCTTTCAGAAATCACCATATTGTATGGTAAAAAACTAGTCTTCTAGAAAAAAAGAACTTTCAATAGACTCCTTTTAATAAATATTTATGAGTGATGAAGTAATCATCTGGAGTTTCTCATTATTTATAACCAGAAACATATATAGCAGCAGGCCAGCAGCAGAGGGCAGTTTCAGTACTTAAGTTAACGATTATTACATTTTTGGTGGAAAAGAGGAAATGGATGACATGGATGGGCTGATCACCATACATATTTACCAAATGGCACTGTGAGGGTCCATACTTTTGCAAGTCTCATGGCTGGTGTCTGCACTGCTCATTCTACATGTGGAAGTAGTAGTCCTTACACACTTTTAAGTTCTCTTCTCACATGCTTTATTTTACAGGTTGGATATCATATACAAATCTTTCTAAAGGTGAATTACCTTGATGCAAGGAGGCACTTTCTTTGAGTCTTGTTCATTCCACAGTTTTTAAATGGCCTTAAAGGGAGCCTTTTGGTACGTACAGACATATAATATGTTTATTAGCTATCTAGTATATGTCAATATGACATTCATAGTATAATTGTCTTGGTTAATTTAACCAATGCAATTGGAAGGAGTAGCGTACAACTAATTACTACTTATAATTGTCACACAAAGTCATGCCTTGAAGGTAGGCCTAATTAAGCACATGAGAGCTATGGAAGAGTCTCCAATCACAAAGCATTATATATAAATATATATTTACGACTTAATTATAATAGTATTATTTGTTTAAGGAAATAAAAGACATGTAGGTATATTCTCTGGTAAATATATTTGTTCTACTAATTACATGTAGCAGTTAAAGATATTCGAACTCTTAATTATTATTTATTGAATATATTTTTTATTAGACTAACTCGAATTTCTATTTTAAATTGAAGATTTCGAGTTTCGTAATGGCATTTAAACCAACTCTTGAACAATAAACCTATGATAAACTCTTTAAATTCTACTTTGAATTTTTTTTTTACCTACAAAAGGAAAATCGACTTAAACACAAAATTGTCACTAAACATAATAATCAGTGCAAATCACAAACAATTTGCATAACGAAATATTATCTATACTATTATAAAAGCCATCAATTTGCATAACAAAATATTATCTATACTTTTATATTATTATAAAAACTATAAGACAATCTCCTACTAATATAATATACACATATTTAAATTATTTAAAAAATAAATTCAATTAATAAAATGCACCTAATAACAACTAAGCAATAACCTCTTTACTTTCCTGCTCTCTTCCACTCTCTCACTCTTCTACTCTCACTCTCTTACCATCTCCATTCTTTTAATATATAAATATCTTTTATCAAATTAAATTAATTATAAATTATAAATTATAAATTAAAATGTAATATATATAATACAGGTATGTGTGTGCATGTCACTGGTTAAGAAATATAGGAAGAGCACCAAACAATTTCTTTTGAAAGTTTAAAAAATTAATCATTATAGTGATATAGAAAATTCTAAGTAATATATTATTATTTTTATTCATAATTAAAAGAAAGATAATTCACTCAATTATATAAACTCATCATCTTTACGAAAGTGGGATTCAATCATAGATATTTAATAAAATTATTTTTAGTGATAAAATTAATTAAAATAAGATTAAAAAAAAAAAACTAAGGATGAACCTAGATAAGTAATTCCACTTAAATTTGAAACTACTGCGGTGAGCCCTCTCTCATTCTGCTCGTTGCCTTTCGTAGTTCTACGCCTGCAGTTCCGCCAGACTAGCTCGCTGCTTAACTCACCCAAGAAGTTCATGCGCCAATTTTGTTTTCTTAGGAAAATCTATTCCTGAAAAACTTACGAGGATATCAGGATTCCATTTTCTGGTACCGATGCTTTTACTTAGAGCTTTACATGTTCAGTTTTTATAGAGATTATATGATTTTCTGTCAAATTTGGAAGTTTTTTTCTTGGGCTTTTTCAAAAATTGAATAAGTATGGAAGCAATAACCAAGTTCTAGGGTTTAGGTGTTCAGTAATGTCTAGCAACAACTGGTGCCAAAGGGTATTGCTTGCTGTGAGACACTACTCTAGAATTTCCCCTCCTCGACCAGTTTCTGTACCAGTCATCAGGGTAACCAACAATATTGCTCACTTGGACTCTCCGAAAGAAGGTCCAAAATCCAGGCAGCTCATGTCATTGCCTCCTTTCCCTGATCACCCGTTGCCTGGTAAGAACTCTGAAAGTGTTCCGGGGAAGCCTAATCGTGTAACAGCTATCAGCTGGGTTAAGTATTACTTCGATGAAATCTGGGATTCGGTTATTCAGTCCCATTTCAATAAGGGCCTCGTGAGTACCCAGTTTTTTCTTTCCCCTTTATTTATCACTAGCTGCTGTATGTGTTGTATATCATTTTTGTGGTTGTTTTCAAATTATTGCTAGAAGTAGTTCCTATTGATCCACCGATCCACCTCTCCCAAAATTTATAAAAAGGGAAAGAGGTAACAGAATGCAGAAAGGAAAATTTCATTAAGGATTTAGTGTCATATCATCATAGCAAAACCATGTTGTGTTTGAAGCTGAAGCCTAATATTTTAATGTGTCACAACTTTCCCAAGATTTCATATGCAAGTTTCACTTAGGCAACTACATAGCGAGAAAGATATTGTCAAATTATGTCATATGTGTTTTGCATGATTATGTAGTTAAGTTGAATAGGATGGTTCCTGGAGGCACTTTGAAAAACTAATTGTTTCTTCAAGGAAGAATATATCAGCATACCGAACAAGTTTATAAGTTATGCTTTATCTATTGGCATGCATGCTAGGTTGCAATGCTCAAGTTAAATTATGCCATGATATGATATGTCTGTCCCTTTTTGGATTAGCTATTGCGGTTGAGAATTGCACTAAGCCTAATTGTTTATTCCTTCTAGGTCTATATGGAAGACCAAATCTTTGACAGATATTCTGTTGAAAAGAAGGTGCAAACAAAACATATGACAAAGGTACTGATGCTTGCATGTAACCAAATATCTTGGCCATTTTTAATTGCAAGTTTGACACACAGTGTCCCCTCCTCTCTATCTGTCATTCTCTCTTATTTCCTTTTGCATTTGTCAATTACATATGATTTATGTTAAACTACAATTATACAGCTCACCTACAGATCAAGCCGAATGAGGTGATGTCGGCAGGATCAAAAATTCATGTGCCTGTATCCATTGCTGAGACTAGGATTTCCAAAAGATATGATACTATTCCAAGTGGAACACTATATCCAAATGCTGATGAAATTGAGTACTTGCAAAGGCTTGTGAAATACAAGGTATGTGTTATGTCTAACCCCTACTTGGTTTATATTTATATTATTTGGAGGGTATTAGCGAACAGCACCAGTGTTTGGTTGCATTGCTACTAGTTATGTATTTTGTATGATTGAAGCATTAGTTCACTGTATTGCTATTAGTGATTTTGTTGTTTGACTTCAGGACTCTGCTATAATTGTGCTAAATAAACCTCCAAAGTTGCCAGTCAAGGTTTGGATTCTATACTCCTTTTCAGTGTTTTGACTTGGTGCCAATGTCCGATCCCTGCACACTTTTTATTTCTTTTAATGACCTTGTTAGGGGAATCTGCCCGTTCATAATAGCATGGATGCATTGGCAGCTGCAGCACTTTCCTATGATAATGACGAGGGTCCTAAGTTGGTAATCTTCTTGTTTCAGTAAATACTATGAATTAATTTAAATGGGAAAATGTAGTGAAAAGTAATCTTATATTCTTGTTACTTTTTATTTTTCATGTAAATCATCCTCCTTCAGTAGAAAACTTCAAAAACTTGTTTGTGTTTTTTTTAGCCATAGGTTATGAGTTCTTTTAGTTACATTGGTAAATAATCCTATGTAATATATGAGTAGCATAGATATGTTCTATAATCAGAAATTCGTGAATGCAATTTAACAATTATTGTAAAGCATTCAGTTTGAATGTTTGCTCATTGCTGTAGATTTTTATGCTTCTTGTGGGAGAGATATGGAGCATTAACCCATAGTCTTTTATGTTTTCGTAAAAAAGAAATTGTTACCTTCATTGGTTATGGTTTTTTGTTTCTACTCATCCATGAGTTTTGTTAGGTTCACCGTCTTGACAGAGAGACCAGCGGCCTTCTCTTAATGGGGAGAACAAAGGAAAGTGTATCTTACCTGCAATGGTTGTTCAGTGATATAAATAAGGCACAATCATCTTGTCAGGTACATATTTATGTGAACGCTTGATTGCTCTGCATAATGTGGAGGTTGGTACATCCTTTTTTTTGGACTAATGCATGTGGGTAACTTTAGGTTTGGAATGATGCATGTAAAGCTACGTATCAGAGATATTGGGCATTGGTCATAGGCTGTCCCAAAGAAAGGGAAGGCTTAATTTCTGCTCCGCTTTCAAAGGTTTTCTCCTTTTCTGTGTGCCTCTGTTATGCATGTGGCGAGAATATTGTCGTCTTTCTGTATTTGAGTTGATTGCACTTCTACCATTACTAAATGCAGGTGCTTCTGAATGATGGGAAGACTGAGAGGGTTATGTTGGCCAATCAATCAGGTCTAGAAGCTTCCCAAGAGGCTCTAACTGAATACAGGGTTCTTGGTCCAACGATAAATGGGTGCTCATGGATCGAGCTACGTCCAATTACTTATAGGAAGCATCAGGTACCTGGAAGCAGCTCCTCCCCCCACCAACCCCACCCCACCCCCAAAAAAAGAAAAGAAAAAAAAAGACTCCAGCCTCAGTTTCTTTAAGGCAGATATTGGAAGTGAGGAAAGGAAGACTCTTCAAACTTTAGGATGTTACTAAGACTTTTCAAATCCTATGCCCCCCGACCCAAAAAATCAATAGATAGAATTTTCATATTCCCCACGGACAAACTTGGTTTCTTTCTCCATTCCCCCATTGAAATTCTGATTCATGCTGATCATAACTCCTACCTTGACTGCATTTTTAGGCTTATATTTACAGTTCATAGTTTCAGTCTCATTAAACAATTGGCCTTGACGGTGAAATTAGCATTACCATTTTTCTGATTATATCAAATTAGCACTAGATTACAGGACCATACTACATTGTATTTGAAAGTACCATATGGTGTTTAGATTCAATGGAAGAGTAAATTGCCTGTATCCCTTTGCAATAAATAAACTATTGGAAGCTTTCGAATATCATGAGTTCCACATTCTGTTGTTATAGTCTGCATGGTAAAGAGAATTTAAAATGTAATCTTTTTTTCTTAAATTATTGAAGAAAACCTCAACGATTAATGTATAATGAAGAATTTGTGCGTGGACATCTTTTCTGTATCCTGTTATAATGCTAAGATGTGCTCGAGCATCCCTTGTTTGTGTTGTACCTAATTTTAGTTCTCTATTCTTACAGCTTCGTGTCCATTGTTCTGAAGCACTTGGCACCCCAATTGTGGGTGACTATAAATATGGTTGGTATGTGCATCGAAGATGGAAGCAGATGCCTCGAGTTGATACTGAGCCAACAACTGGAAAACCATACAAGCTGCGGTGGCCGGGAGGCCTGGATGTTCAGAAAGGAAGTGTTTTATCCAAGGTCCCCTTGTTACATCTTCACTGCAGGGAACTTGTACTTCCCAACATTGCTAAGTTTCTGCATGTTTTGAATCAAAATTCAGAAGAATTGCATCCCTCTCAAAGTGCAAAACCAGATCTCCTTCGGTTTGTGGCATCAATGCCGTCACATATGAAAATAAGTTGGAATTTAATGTCGTCATATTTAGTATAAATTTCTCAATTTCCTTTCCTCCTTTTGATCAGCCAAATCAGAAAAGAATTTAATTATCTCTTTTGATATGATTGGTCACAATTAGGTCAACGTTTGGTTTGGTGGGAGGCAGTGGGGGAACAGGGGAAGCCCTTCTGGAATACTATTATTTACAAATTTGTAGCTTTTGAGTTGTTTCATTGTTAACCTTTCATCAATACTCCACTTTCTATGTTACATTCTCATCAACAGAATAGATGGGATTTTAACAATGATAACATGTGAAATATTTACTGCCAATTATTTTGCAGCCTTTAACCTTTTCCTTTCTTTTCATTTTGGTTACTGTGATGAACAAAGAAAGCAATGCAATCATAATTTTTGGAATTTCTCTTCTTGTTCCGTTGAATTGAATGTTATCCCGGTGCCCAAAAAAATAATGTTCAAATTATGTGCGCACATTAAAACATGTGTATATATGCTGTTTGTTATACAGCTAAACTTGAATGATTGAGAAAATAAAATGTAAAGTAATCGTCCTTATTAATTTTTTTAAAAATAAGCCTGATCTTCATTTCCTCTTTCTCTTCTTCTGTTTTCCCTGCAGTTTCAGTTGTGTAGCAGTCAGAGTAATGAAGGTTATAGTTACCTTTCATGTAATAGGGTAATGCCAAGTAGATGGAGCATTGTGATTCTCTAAGAGAAAACAATGAATCCAGTGAACAGATGGTAAATTCAGTAAAGACTACAATTTTATTTCCTTTTTAACCACCTATTGAGGGAATCTTTTCATTGGTAGCAGAGCATGTTCCTGCAAATACTACAGGTCCAGTAAAGAACTCCAACCCAGAAAATTCTCTATCTGTACTTAACCCTTGTATTCTCATTGACGGGAAACTCAGATTACAGAAGTTTTTGAAAAAAGGGAAATACTGTAACATCAAAAACATGGTTTCTTAAGTTCTTCACTGACTACTCTTTTCCAAACGCATCCACTTATTTTCCACCCCTCATGAGGATCAAGTTCTTAAAACACCTGGTCAAAAAAGCAGGTTTTGCCCAGATCTTTGTTTACAAGAATTTCAATTTGAACGAAACACTACAATTAACTAGCCATGGGATGGTTGTAGATGTACTCAATAGCAAGTTTAGAGGAGTCAATCTTATCAGCTTCCTTGTCTGGGATCTCCAGCTTGAACTCCTCCTCAAGAGCCATTACAATCTCCACATTATCCAAGCTATCCAAACCCAAATCCTTCTGAAAATGCACATCAGGAGTTATCTGTAGAAGCAAGAAATATTGCAAGTGTCAATCCAGTAATACATTTCCCATTTAGTGTGTCTTTAATTGTGTATATTAGTAGTAATAATAGTGTTGAGACAGGATAATCAGGCATATAATGCATGCAGCACACCTGCAAAAAGAAAAACAAACTAATGCAAGAAAGAGTTCATGTGGAACCTTATAGAGCTTGGAAAATACAACCAATTTCACTTCATTTTCTTTTTAGAAAAACATCAGAAATTTAAACAGCAGCATCCATTACATGATCACCAATTCAACATCACTTGCAGAAGAGATTATTTCTAGATTTTGTTGGCAATTTAGTTTGATTCCTTAATACCCTGAAAACAAGTTTGAAAATCATTTTATAAGCAGATCATCAGTCCACTGACAACTTATGTGCCTTTTTTGCTCAGAATTTTTTTTCCTAAGAACATCTTATATGCTTAATAACGCCTAGAATTTTCACTCTCTCCCCCAAAAACTATAAAGAAAAATTATCAGTGCAAAACCCGCTTGTTTCACCAGCTGTGAGTATTAAAGTAACACCAGTATGAAAAAGTTTTCAACTGATAATCTCAGAAGTCAGCAATGTCTTTATCTCCAGATGGACCTATCTGCAGCTAGAAGTCTAGGCTGCGAAATTTTCTAGATGACTCTAAACACAACATTTAGGACAGTAGCTCATACATACAACAACGCAAAGAGACCAATAGGCACCAAACATTTGGATTGGTAAAACAACTATAAATTAAAAGCTATATGCCATATGCTGTTTCATCTCCTATAGAATTAACTATCTCTTGCAACAAGGAAATTATTGATTAAGTCTCTCAAGATCTAAACATCGAGAAAAGGGAAGAAACAGGAATAGATAGGTGAATTTCATGCAACATCTAGGAAGTAGATTATCCACAAGAGACATCCAAATCACTTAATCTCCTCTTACACTTAGTGTTCCCTCTTGTTTCTTTTGTTTAATTTTTTCAGAACCATGGTGCAAGACCTCAAAAGCCCAAGAAAGATTACCTATAGTGAAAAAGTAATCTGGAAAGTGTTCAGTATTCAAGGCAGGCTACTCATAACTTAGTCTTAGAAGACACATCACAAGTTTGCTTTTTCTAAAGAGATGTGCTTTATATGGCTTGGATGACTTGTTCATATATTCAAAGTACCAATAAGATATTAAGAATGTGAGAAAAAAGAGCTCACTAAATAACAAGCTGGAAGAGGCAAATGAAAATTGGCCAGACAGAGCACAGTATTGCCTAATTGTGCTCGTTGATGTACACATCTTCCTGTTCTCTTTTTCTTTATTCTTAGGAGGAGATCATGTCCTTCATTTTTTACTAGTATTTCTTCTATTACCTGTTTATATCTCTTCTTCTATGAAAAAACAGAAAATAGTAAAATGAGGGCATGATATTGCACAATAGCATTCTAAGATGGAAAGGAACCCAGAGTTAGAAAATCATCAAGCATATAGCCAAAGTACTAAGAAAACCAGAAAAGAGACCAAGAAAGGGTAACCACTAGTCCCATAAATTTGAGTCCACCAAAGTTTCCATACTAAAAATGGCATTGTTTTTAGAAAAATGGAAAACCAAAAATATCAAGAATCTCATGGTAGTATGGAAACCAACTAATATTATCCTCACTTAGTATTAGAGAAGGATCCTCTCAATTCTCAAACGAGTTGAAAATGGAAAATGCCAAAAACGTAAACAAAGATCAGCATATAAACGGAAGAAACTCTACAGTTTACACCACAAACGATTATATGTTTTTAATACAATAACAAACTGTCTGTCAGTTAACCCTTAAAAAATAAAAACAGAAGACAGGAAGGAGAAAGAAAAAAAAAAAATCTTTCACAAAATGGTTAAATTCGTTCTGAACTACAAAAATGAAATTACCTCTTCTAAGCTGAACTATTAGTTATAGAACTAAAAAAAATATTACTTGCCCATTTATTTTACCGCACATTTTCCCGTCGACCAAACAGACAATAACCCAAATGAACAACAACAATCAACAAAAAGATTAAGCCAATTAAGGGAGATTTCAATATTTTGGTCGTCGCATCAACAGTTATAAGATTTCGAATCCTCATTTCGACCCACATTTTCTAACCGAACAGAGAATCCCGCAAGAAGAGAAAAATGAAGGAAGATAATGAAATGACAGACCTTGGAAGGATCTACTTTAGGAAAACACTTTATTACAGATAGGACTCTCTCCATGACCTCTTCTTTGTCGAGATGATCGTCACCATGGGAGGACATGAACCGGAGAAAACCACCCCATGGCTGCGACTTCCGTCCGATTAGGGATAGGCTTTGAACTGGTACTCTGACATGGCGGAGTATGGCTGCTCTCAAAGCCATTTCTCTTTCTCTCGCTGTACTGTACCTCTCTTCCCCCTCACTCTGCGGATGCTCGCAACTCTGTAGCACAAGTGAAATGAAATCTCAACTCACACCGAAAACCAAAGGAGTCAAAAATTAAAAATTTAAAAAAAATAAAATTATATTTTTGTTCCTATTGCATCGGTTTTTAATCTAGATCCTCAAAAATAAAAGAAAAAATTAATATTATCTTTATAAGACTTAACATTTCTTTTAATTAAATTTCATTTCTTCATTCTAATTACAAAAGTCTAAGTTATTAATTTTATAATAATATCTGTGACGAAACTAAAAAAATCAAAAAATTCTACTTAGTACAAAACCAATATGTATTTAATTAATTTTTATGACTTGAAATTTTATTTTGCTGTCTTGATTTATTTATTTGTTTATTTTATATGCTAATGAAAGAATATAATATAATTGAAAATTTTGCATAATAAAAATTAAAATTGAGTGAAAAAATTCATGAAAAAATAAAAAAAGCTTTCTTGCAAGATAAAAACAATAGTTTAACCGAAATGCATCAATTAGTTGCCTTTTTAGAACAACTAGTCACATTTTCATGTTTACGCAGAGTTGAATAACTTTTCTAAATAATATGAAGTTGTCATTTTAAATATTTTTTTAGTCATACTTAAAAAGAAAAAAAGAAAAGAAAAGGGTAGTATGTGAGTGAGAGTGGTGTGGATAATTATAAAATGGTAAAAGAAAAAAGTGTTGTAATTGGCAAGTGGTTGAGATAATTAACAGTTATTAGGAGAGATAAATTAATATTATAATTATTTTGAATTAGTTTGAATAAATTAATCAATACTATTCACTATATAGCTTTATAGTGATTAACAATATAAGTCTATATTATTATGTTGTTAATAAACGTTATGTAAGAATTTACTAGATAATCTTATTTTATTATGTTGTTATTTTTATAATACGCCAAACGAGTTATATGATTTTTTGACTTTTAAAATAATATAGATAATTTTTTATTTTTTTGTCAACAACAAAAATCTCATTAATGAATTAAAATTGGATAGGATTCACTCTAGAAGTAGAAACAAGGGAACCATAGAAAAAAAAAAATTACTAATTACATTTTTACTATTTTTTAAAAGCTAAAGTATGAGGGTTTAATCTAGCTAATAAATTTTTGTCTTTTTTGTTTTTTCTAGAAGAGAGTTCATCCTTTTTAACAAAATTTCGAGAGCAAACTTTATTTTGCTCAAACATCTCATTCATGCAGGTTTTATGCTTGTATGAAACAATTATCAATTTGTAAGATGATTTGAAACAAATCATTAAGCGGTAAGGCCATTTAGATTATAAATTTTATAACACATAAATCGCTGGAGTTGTGGACGATTTATATTGAAATGTCTACCAACACAGGAATTGCCATAGAAATTAACAATTTAAATGAAATTATTGAGTTGAGAAAATAAAGAATTTCTAACCATAATGAACATAAAACAATTAAATGAAAAAAGAAAATATGTATGATGCTAACTTGTTAAGAGCGAAATAAATTAGACTGTTATGTTTTAGTTTAGTTATTGATTGTATTGGGAATTTATGGGATACTTTCATTTTGCTTCTTGTATCTTGAAATTTATTTACAATATTTTCAATATTAATTATTACTCTGGTACTTTAGCACATGAGTTGAAACACCATTAATATTAAATGAATTTATTATCATTTTTTTCTCCAGTTGTTGAACAAATCAAATTGTGATGGCCACATAGTTTTTTATTTTTTAGGAAAGAGTTAAGATCATTAATTTGCAGCAGAGAACCTTGGGCATAAGTAGCAACTCTAATTATATACTTCTACAGCTTATGAATTCATATTCTACAAATGAAAATAGATGTCCACTTAGAAGAAGAATATCTTCCTCCTTATTCTACTTATTCCCTTCATTCATGCCCAAATTCCATCAAAAGTGAGAGATGGTAACAGAAAATTCTAAGATCTCATGCATTTAAATGAATCTATACATGCTTCTTTCCTTTTCCCTTGGGTATCTTATTAAGCACACCGGCATCTAGCTTCCGGTAGTTCTTCTGAAGCTGTTCAAGCACCTGATACACAAAGCCATCAACTTGATCCTCGTATCTCTCATACAGAACAGGAAGCGTATGTGCAGCAACAAAACCTGTGACATAATAAAAAGATTAAGCAATTAACTATTAGTTATTACATGAAAAATCAAAGAGCAGTAAGAACCAGCAAGTTCTAGACCATGACAACAGTTACAAAAATACCTCTAATCTTGATTAATGCTTTTATTAGTAGTGGAGATCTCATAATTTACTTATTTACCCTCACTTAGTCACTACTATTTATTTGGGAGTTATGTATGAAAATATTAGGTAATTTTACTCATAAAAACTTTCTTTCCTTCCATTTTCATTCTTTTCATTCCCAAACAAGAGGAAGAAAAATTATATACTGTTCGTCCATTTTCTTTCTCTTCACTTTCCTTCCTCCCTCAACTAGTTCCCGAAGGAAAATGAAATCCTTAACTGTTACGTAATCGGACTCCTTTTGGTTATTGAGAAGTTTTAGACACCATAAAACTTATATACATGACCATCAAATCATTTAGCCAACAATATTGAATATTAAAAAATTTCAAAATGTATCAAAGTCTCATAAAGAAGATAAGCTTTCTCACCAATATAGATAACAGTCAGAAAATTGCACCAGCTCCCAATCACAGCAGCAGCCCACAAGCTTGCTACAACCTGGGGGGTTTCATTACTTTATTACGAATTTCAAAAGAAGATAGACATCATATAGGTATGTAAGTTAGAGGCGGATAGATTAGTGATACACGTAAAGCTCATAAAATTAGCAGTAAAGTCATTTAGAATGTTTTCAACCAAAGCTCCCTTTTTGAATATTTATTTAATATAAAAAGAAATTGTACTAAGGAAGAAGAGAAGTACAAGAAGTCTCCCCAAACAGAAAACAAAAACTAATACAAAATGGTGTGCCCTGTTTCTATTACTAATTTGTTAAATAAATTGTTGAAGTGTCTTCTAGATTCGGTTGTTGATACAGTGAGAATTGAGACATATGCTGTAATGGACTGTGGCACTGTCAACATCAATAAACATGAAAACGTTGCATGGAATTCGGAGGTCTAATGTCATCACAGAGCATATCAACATTTGCAAAGCATGTTGACAAAGACAACATTTACATGCTGTACAGGGAAAATGAAGGTCTATGAGCAGCTCTATTGATATTATAGTAACATGTTGACATTAAATAATCTTGAAACATTATAATAGTCAAAGATTTGATCGCTTCAAACAGATAAAGAAATATACTGAAAACAGGTTGCAGATCCCGAAGAATATTTTAGCCTCAGATTATCTGTAATTCAGTATTGAGTAAAAGTGAGGATCAAAAAGACAATAAAAACAATAGTATAGAAGAACATGAGTTCTAGCATACCATAAGGAATTGCTTCAGGTTTCCTCCATAAGCAACATCTTGAAGAAACTCTAAAGCATGGTTAACCTCCTTACCAACTATTACTGCAATGGTCACAAAATAATCTTCTGGCAAAACAAGACGAGGAGCTTTAGATGAGGACCTGCCACCGGAGATTACAGAGTGAAGTTAAAGCTAAGCAGTTTGTGCACACAATATTAGTGATGCAAGCAATGTAAGAACAACATGGGAGAGAATGTTCAAATTACCTGTTAAGAAAGCCTGAAGCATTTGACCAAACAAACTGAGCAAGCATACCAAGCACCACAAAGAAGCAGACAAGAGTCAGGAAATGGTAATTTAGCCATTCAAAAAGCACCCATACAGCCGTTGCAATAGTTAAGACGCTAGACGAGATCTTTTTGTTCCTCCATAACAATATATCGGCAGCTATAATATTCAGGGAAAATAAATGGTTCAGTAAGGACCAATATGGTAGTCTTTACAGGAAATAAACTAGAACTATCCTACATTTTCCTCCCCCCAAAAGATGGTGCACTGGCTTCTGGCGCCCAAACAGTCGATTGAACTTTGAAGTCGCTGAGTTTGATATCTCTTCCTCAAATCCGGATTTCTGCTTCTCAGAAATTGTTTCCACAAGGTTGTTGAAAAGGTTCTCAGCTGTGATTTTCTCAGGCATTGTTCCTGTGGATCAACAAACAAGAAACAATTTGTCAAGGAAAGGAAAAATATCTCCTGTGACTAACATCAGTAGATCAGCCTTCATACCACACATGAGATGAAAATACTTGTTCAAGGTCTGGTGCATCAGGGGAAAGGGGATAAAATTGCTCTCTTTAAAGTATTACTTAGTTTTCAAGCCTGAGGTTTAAGTTATGGGCCCTCCAACAGAAAGAAAAAAAAAAAAAGTCATGCTGGTTAAGAAATTAACATTTGTGGCTATTTATGAGGCCATCAGCATTTAACACTTTCTTAATCTTTTGCTTTTTTAAGTAATTAGGTCAAGGGTATTTACTATTTAGTGTTTCCTGCAGTGCTAGCTTTGGCTGTAGTTGCAGCCCAGCAGTATATCATTCTTTTCAGTGATGACTTAGTTGAAACTTGAATAACTGGGCTTCAAAGAGTATTTTCCTAATTTTAGTTTGTTAGTTCACATTGTGTTGATGTTCTTTGCCTAGTTGAAACAAGAGCTTCTGCTGATGTTACCTCAAATTTACCTTCACTGGTGGGGTTTCTCTCATGACTATAGAGCACCTTCATAGGGCTATTCAGGTAGTCTTTGGGTTATGTTGCAGAGTCATATCGATCTTCAAGTAGTTTTTTCCACAACTCAGCCAGTTCATATTCATGTTTTTAAGCTTCCCTAGTTAATCTGTGTCATATTAAGTGGAGGAATAGTCTCACAGTCCAGATTCTTCTTAGTAGAAGGAAAACAAGTACACTTAATTAGAAGTATATCTGAATTGATGGAAATCAGAATATCCGTGCTTAATTTATTAAAGACTGAGCAATAAAGTATTTGTTCAAAGTTACAGAACATCCCCTTGAACTTCACTCATCTTCATTCATTACAACTGTGGACACTGTCATTTTGCTTTAAAACCTTAATACACCAGAATAGTTTCCCTATTTTACCCTAACCTAAGTATATAACCCTTACCGGAGCCATCTAAAGACACTCAAGCTGTTTGGTTCAGTTTCTGAAACAAATTTTCTATTGTAAATAACACAGAGGATAGGGATTGGAAAAGCAAATTCAATTTCAGAACTTCAGATAGTTTTCTAATTATCAATCAAATACCCAGTAACACCAAAAAGTAAAAATTTCAATGACCAAAAGGGGGAAAAACAGACAGTGTTCCAAAACAAACAAGGGGTACTAGAAAGCCAAGCAGCTACTGTTTGAAGTCTTAGTCCCAAGTGAATCCAACACAGGACCTTAGGAGACTTAAAAACTTTCAAGCCAACCCAGATGGGATATCTAATTTGAATCTCAAAAAAGAGAAGAACTTCAATTTAGTGACTAACGGAACCCCTAAAACATCTACCACTACTTCAAGTTTCAGGCCCAACATTCAAAAAGCTATGTACAATCGATTAAACAGACCAACACTCATAAAATAAACTAAAACCAGTATAAATTGATTCAAAACAAAGTAAAACACCAATATCCATTCAACCCATTATGCAGAACTGAAAAACAATATAAATTCCACAAATTAAGCACAAGAAGCAGAGCAAAAGAAAAGCTAGTGTGCAAACCAGAGCCAATAGACGGGTTTTGCAAGGAGATTAAAGCCAAAAGGAGAGATGGGTTATCTTGCAGGAAGAGGATTGTCCCATGAGCATGGAGTGGAAGAGTTCCAAACTGATAAAACTAAGTCTGCGTGCTGGAGTGAATTGTTAAGACTAACCAACCACCTACCAACCCAGATGATAATTATTTCGTTTGGTTTTTTAACCTTATGTGAAAAATGCTGTGCTCTAATGTGTGAGAAACCATGCGACCCGCACTGACTATGAGAAAGGAAACGGCTACATTTCTTTTTCTTATTTCCAATTTCTGATGATAGGCTATTAAGCTTGTTTGGTGTGTTGGATAAATTAGTCCGCTAAAAAAAATACTGGACGCAGCCACATCTGATTGGGCCACTTCTTCTACCAAAAAAAAAAAAATCATTGTTTTTTTTAGGAAAAACTTATCCTATTGATAGGTGAAAGTAGGGTCTGCAAAATACTCAACTGATTAAAGTTGGATGAAAAAAATAAATAAATAACTGAATTGATTGTTTTTTTAATTTCTCATCAATTAATGTGCAAACAGGTTTATGTGCATTAATAAAGAATTCATAAAAAAAATTTTGCTCCCAATAAATCAAAAGTGAACATATTTCTTGATTGACAAGATTAACCTCTTAAAATAAGTGAAATAAAATTTACATAAATTTAAATGGGTATTTTTGTTCTTAGTTGAACTAGCAAATACCTACTTCTTAGCTTATTTTACTTTACTAAATACTTTTAAGATTTACTATATTTATATTATTTTAAAAATATTTCTTATTTAGATTAAGTATAAATTAATACATTTAAATTATTTAAAATTTATATAAATTTTCTTTTTCTCTCAAATTTTTTTTATTCTCCTTATATAAATTAAATATCTTTTTTTTAATTTAAATTAATTAAAAATAATTTTAAAATTAACTTCTTTATAACTACTCCCTCCCATTCTTATTCGCATACTTTTTTTTTAAATAATACTCTAACACTTAAAATTATCACTCCATATTTATAAAAAATAAAATTATTTATCATGTGCTAGACACGTGCATGCCGATAATATAATAAAGTGAAGAAGAATGGTAGGTGTATAATAATTCTACTTCAACTAAAAATAAAATAAACGAGTTCAAAGTGAAATTCCTTCTAAAGAAAAACTTATACCTGCCAAGTACTTACGATGCAAACTACAGGTCCCTGATACATACCCAGTTGTGTCTTGAGTCTGAGGTGGCATTAGGAAAGCAATATTTCTAGTAAGGATGCCAGGTGGCACCAATGAGATCCTCTACAACCTTATCCTACTTCAAAAATCTAATCCAATCTTCCCAATCATCCACTTCCAAGTCCGATATCCAAAACCAGCCACATTTTAACCTGATCAACATCTAAAGCCATTTCCAAAGCTCCAACTTGGAGAGTGAAGTGTGAGAGAAATGGCTTCCACTTCATGTTTCTTGCACCACCATGCATTCACTACTACTCCTACCAGATCCTCATCACAGCGCCAAGTTTCAAACATCAAGCCTAACCAACTAGTCTGCAAGGCCCAGAAGCAGTCTGTCAATGAAGATGATGATGGTAGCGTTGTCTCTCGCCGGTTAGCTCTCACGCTTCTCATTGGTGGGGCTGCCATTGGCTCCAAGGTTTCTCCTGCAGATGCAGCCTATGGTGAAGCTGGTATAATTCAGCTATGATTCTGATTTTCATTTGTTAGATGGCACATAGTTTGCTATGATTGTGACTGTGTTTTTAATGATTTGGCTTTAGAGTTTCTTGATTAATGTCAATGGTTTTACTTGCAGCCAATGTGTTTGGCAAGCCAAAGACCAACACAGATTTCTTACCATACAATGGGAATGGATTCAAGCTGTCTATTCCTTCAAAGTGGAACCCAAGCAAAGAGGTTGAATACCCAGGTCAGGTTCTAAGATTTGAGGACAACTTTGATACCACCAGTAATGTTTCTGTCATGGTTACTTCAACTGATAAGAAATCCATCACTGACTATGGCCCACCAGAAGAATTCCTCGGCAAGGTACGACGTCGTGTCTCTCACTATTAGCTTGAGCTTTATAACCATTACTAGGAAGACTAATTTCAACAAAATTACAAGGTTTGTTTTGCCTATCCGTAGGTGGATTATTTGCTTGGGAAACAAGCCTACTTTGGAAAGACTGACTCTGAGGTAATGACCGTGTCAAGGATTTATGATTTTTTTCTTTTCTTATTAGGAGTGAAATTTTAAGTTATCCTAGCTAAGCCTGTGTTATAATTCGTCAGGGTGGTTTCGACTCCGGGGCTGTGGCAACAGCCAACATATTGGAGTCTTCGACTCCGGTAATTGATGGGACACCTTACTACAATTTATCAGTTCTGACAAGGACTGCCGACGGAGATGAAGGTGGCAAGCACCAACTAATTACAGCAACTGTAAAAGATGGTAAGCTTTACATTTGCAAGGCACAAGCTGGAGACAAGAGGTGGTTTAAGGGTGCAAGGAAGTTTGTGGAGAGCACTGCTAGTTCTTTCAGTGTTGCGTAAGAATGTTAACGAGAAATAATCTGTATGTAAATCACCTTTAAATATGAAGTATGTTTTTGACTTGTCTAGCATCTTCTTTGTTTTCTCAAGTTCGATTATTTGAGGGTGTTGTCCCAATTGTAGTAATCTATTCAATCCAACAACCCTCCTGTTTTGTTACCCCAACATGGAAGCTTTTGCTTATCCGAGTGGACATTAAGAAACTGATGATAAAAACAAAAAGGAAAAGAAGAAAAGGTTTACAAATCAATTCTCCAGAAGATCTAAGAAGCTCAAAATCTTAATATTTCTCATAAAACCAAATACAAGGCACAAGGCAGAAATGATACATATTTCCATTCAACACAAATATACTTCTGTTGTTGCATAGCAAACAGACCTGTCAAGGGAGTAGGGACTTCGTCGTAAAGTGATTGCTACAAAGAAGCAGGCGAGACAGACACTGCCATTGTTTTGTGTTGTTATCTTAAGCTTTCAGTTCAGAGAAACTAAAACTACTGAATTCATCTCCAAACTTTGTTTCTGCTGCTTATGAAAAAACTCTGACTACTGGATATACTAATTCATGGTTTGAAGCAATGAAAGAATAACTCTTCAAGAAACTATATATTCATTCGAAAAGAGAAACCTTATTGCAATGTCATGAATCATGACAACTGAGTGTAAACGTAGTAGTTTAATCTATGAGGGTTTATAATGCCCCCAAAAATTAAGGAAAGCAAAGCACTAAAGAGTATAACACTTTCCAAGCTCATAATCTTCTATGAAAAAATAATGTCTTCTAGAACTAAAGCAACTAATAAGCAAAATCAAGTATCATTGCATTCCTGTTGCATTTATAAAAACTGATTAATAAGCAAAATCTTAGACTGATCAATGTGCCCGAGCACGCAAATGTGTGTGGGCGCATTGTCAGCCTAACAAATAATCTAAGTAATCTATAACTGACAAACTAATGGATAAATTAATCAAATTATCACAATAAACTTCTTGCAAATTCATTTAAGAATGGTTGCCTGTGACACTATCAAATTTATTTACACAATTGCAATAGTCTAAGAAAGTAACAATTGAAAATCTGCTTGACATCATTGAGAAGTTACCCCATTACTATAGTGGATGCCATTGTTCTCATTTTTCCGCTTCATATGCAGCTCATTTAAGCCCCATATCCGTATTGTACGGTCATCGCTGGCTGATGCTAACATATGGGGGTTAGCTGGATTCCAGCTCACACAATTAACAGCACCAGAATGACCTGGCAACACCTTGATTAGCTCCTCCGAACTTCTGTGCCATATATAAACCTGCACATACCATGAAAACTCATCAACCACACTGGGAAAATGACATAAATGTACTTACACAATTTAGGCTAACAAATAGGAAGCAGAATAATTGGATTCTAATTCAAAAGGCCATCTATACTGGGTAGGTTAACTGTCCCCTGCTGAACAACACAACCTTGTGACATCAGTTATCTGCCTCTGTAATATAGACATAAATTTATAACTATAGATACCAAGTTTAAACAACTTCCTAATTGTGTTGGTACACAGTTTAGCATATTCACATAGTGGGTAAACGTACATCCTTAAGCATTTTCTCTACCACTATGACCTAAATATCAGGAGCCCAATGGAAATAATATACTGCCCATTCTTTTTCATGGAAAAAGTTTTGTAATTCCCAATCACAAAGAGCAACACGAGCCTGACCTCAAATGCAAGTTGAGAACTTAGTAAAACTAAAAAGAAAAATGCATTATAATCAACAGAGATAGAAAACACAGGACATTAGCAATCATCCACAAGTATATATAGAAAAACAATGGAAATACTACATATAATTATCTAATTATAGTTCAAGTTCATTATAAGCAGGAATATTATAATAACAAACACCAAAGATCATGCTAAACTCCATACCTGTGAGTCCTCACTACCGCTAGCAATAAAATCTTCCTGAAGTCCACCAAAACAAGACCTGATAATGAATCGCGTACGCTTGTGACCTCTGTAGTTGCCAACCAGCCTAGGGTCACCTTCTATATTCCAAAGATGGATTTCTTGGTTCAGAAGATCAACCAACAAAAACCTACTATCATTTGATAATGAAAATGAGGTAACTGTTTGATTCTCTTCAATTAGCCTTTCAACCTTTGTTTCTCTATGGAGTAACACTATTTCATCATCTCTGGTAATACTTAAAATCTGCTTTCCATCATTTGTGATTCCCAAATCAGATATCTTGAGTGTTCTTTGCCCTTTCCAACATTCCAGCTCTTTACCATCCAAATCCCATAAACAGATACTCTTATCATTGGCACCAGACAATATATATTCGCCACTTGAAAACCATCCACAGGACACCAAGCCAGCACCAGCTTTTTCATAGACATGGAGGCACTCACCAGAAGAGACATCCCAACGCCTTATAGCCTCCTCCACTCCGCAGGTGAGGAGCTCCCGATCATCAGGACTCCATGATACAAAGGAGACAGGCTTCTGGTGACCATATAATCTATGCTTCAATGACACTCCATCATACATGTCAACCTATAAGAGAGCAGACTACATAATTCTAGTATGAGGAGAGATTATTATTCATAAACAAGACAAGTTGTATATAGTTGTCAAATAGTTTCACTATGTGGCCTCTCGGAGAAGAAGATGATCAAAGGAATTAGAACAAGGTTAACAGTAGCTGTTCTTTTGTATTAATCTTAATGCATTCAGCAATATTTTGGAAGTGATTCCAGGACACTGGTTTGCAGGTCTGGAAATGTTATAGTTTTTCCTTCGCGGATGATACCAATTACCATAACTTTTAATGATGCTAACATCAATAAGCTGAGATATTTACACTGGATTTTGCTCTAGTCTGAAGTTCCAGATTTAAGAAGAAAAAATAGGAAGAAAAAAAAGTGTGCTAGCTGCTGCAAAAGTGGGTGAGGATATTGGAGAGACAGCCTCCACTTTGGGGTAAAATTTTGCTTCCTTTGTCCAAAGTTTAAGTCTCCACTTTGGTTCCTTATTTAGAGCTACTCCTGCAGGGAAGCGATTGCTATAGGTTTGAGCAATGATTAGCAGAGTGGACATGGACTTATCTTTCAAAAGGAGGCACACTTAGATAAAAATGAAATTTGTCAAGCTTACCTATCCTGATGTTCTCATTCCTTTTCCACTGTTCTTGGTCTATGGATAAGAGACATGCGAAGGAGTTTTTTCCTTTTCTTTTTGGAAGAATACCAAAGGTAACAATGGACATCTAAAACATAATTGATAGCAGATAATCTAAGAAAGAAGAAACTGAATATCAATGTAAAGTGGGACAAGGTTTTAATCTTCTCCTTCATACATGGTTTCTTATATCTATTTATATATTGATAGGAGAAATTTATTGATAGAGAAAGCAGAAGAGCACATTGAGGAGGAATATGAATCTGTTTTCTGATATTATTTTGGGCCACAGTTTCTTCCTACTCAGCATTTGCTGGTGATGCCAAGAATGGTTTTGCAACCTTGGGACTGAAATAAGAAGAGGAGTTGTTAGAAGAGATGACGCTGCTCCTGGCTGTTTGGTATTGTATATCAGAAGCAAATCACAATTAACAGATTTTTAAGCGTCTTTGTAAGTAATGAAGTGTCTTTTTCTATGAGTTTCATTTCAACGTACAGTGTTCGTTTTAGAATTCTTTAGACCCTTCATTGGTGCTTCAATATGAACTCCAACTGTAAATCAGTTGCATCATTTTGGCAGGGTTTTGAATGACATTTACATATCAGTGAAAAAATATATATAGCTAGCAAATTGAAATGCTGCATTTGGTATTTACACGAGAAACTATGAAGCCATTAGATAGGCAAATGACAGAAAGATATAAACTGAAAAGCACAAAGACAAGATAGGTCGGAGCTTCCTACTACTGAGTTTTTACCTCCCAGATAATAGTTGATTGATCATTTGATGATGAGGCTAAGTATTTTCCATTATGTGAAAATTGCACAAACCAGACTTCACCATCATGTGCATGTAGTATCTGTTGTAATGAAGTGACAAGAATTTTAGAACAAAATTTCACTGGTATGTAGAAGAAAAAAATTAAGACAATAATTGTTCTATTAAATGTATAAAAACCCATATATAACATTAAAAAAAACTATGTCTTCCTCTTACAAGATAAAATGAAATCAATTAACATAACACTATTCGTCATTTTCATGGGTCTCTCTTCAAATTGAAAGTGAGATCACAAGTTCCAAAACCAGCAGGTTAGACTGTACGTTTGCGTGTGAATTTGCTCCAAGTACGGCAGTAAACAACAAGATTCATATGCAGTGAATTTGTCCAGTAATATATTTGTACCGATAAAATAGAATCAACCACCATATTCATGGAGTCCTCCATATAGAAGTTAGAATATCTAATTGCTAACCTGTAACGTTCTGGCAGGTATCTTATTGTTCCTGCAATTATGAACTGAGTACAATGACAACTCCTTATCCAAGGAGTTATGGAAGACACAAGCTTCACGTTGCACGATAAGGGCCTTTTCAACTAATTTTTCCAATCTCTTTTCAGGTATCATAATTGTTGGTGGTAGCAGTTTCTGCAATTCCTCCAGCAGCTTTGAGCGAGACCTCACCCTCTCAGCATCTTGATTAGGAGACCCAACTAGGCCACATCGTGAAGGAGATACTATTCTTGAAGAAAGCTCACGAATTTTGCTATTATTAATGCAAAGAGGTGCAATCTCATTCCTCAGTGTCTTAATTGCATCCATGACCTTCTTCCCATCTAAAAGCTCAAAAAATTTCTGCTCCAATATCATAATTGACGCTGATTTAACAATATTTTCATCTCCTAGACCAATTTTATGCAATGTGGCCAAACTTTCATCCCAATTGGCTTCGAGAATATGCTGTATAAACAGATTTACCACAGAGGAGTATAAGGGTATTCCAGACTCCTCCTCTAAATGAGCTCCAGTCTTTTCATACCCAAGAGAATACAATGCCTTGGTTATTATCCGCACGAATTCCTCTTTTCTTATAACTCCCTCCGAACCAACAACTTCTTCGCCCCCTTCGGATAAAAGGGGCTGAGCCATCAAGTCACTGGGTGAGCCTCCAACAGGCTCTACAGAACATGAACCGTTGGAAAGACCAACTAATCCTTTAGAGGATAATTTCATGCGTTTTGAGACTGGTTCTTCATCTTCTACACCTTCCATGACCCATATATAAATCCAATTGTGGGTAATAATAAAAGAATGTAATTTGACAAAATGCCTCAGAAAAATCGCAGAAAACAAATTCCTGCATAGCAATAACATAAGAAACAGTGGCAGTTACAATATTATTTGCACATAAAAAATGCAAAGAAATCTGAAACAGTTAATCTTCATTCTAAAAAGGGTCTCAAACTCAAACACAACAATTGGAAAAAACGAAAAAAAAAAATTCAAACAAAATATAGATAAAGATTAAAATTTTAGCCGCCATAGAAAAGGTAAAAACGAAGAAGATGATTGAAAACGATGATAGTGATGATTCAGAGACTTACTAGAGCAGTAGAGTAGCGATCTGAAGTTCGAAAGAGGCGGAGTTGGAAGGTCCAATGGCGAGCCTGGATAAGTTCTAGGCCTGGTTCCGTTTTCTTCTTGGCAAAGCAAGTTTACAAATAAATTCCTACCCTTTTATCATTATTTTTCCCAGTAAAATACTCAAATTTTACTCCGCCCCTCTCCCATTTTCAATGTTATAATCTTTCTTTTTTGCATAGATAAAAATAATAAATAAATAAAACTATTTTTGCTTGTGTACTGGGTACAAGATTAACAATGCCTTACCCGAAACCACACACCTCTTTTATTTCTTTTCTTTCTTTTTCTTTTCCGATAGATAGGGGAACGAGGTTCGATATTATGAGATGGGCTTAAGCCCAATAATAATTCTGCTGAGCTAATGCTTACCGTAATCTTGAAACCACATTTATTTTGTATATCATATGTGATTATGTAATATAAAATTATATAATGTATTAGATTATGTAGTTATTATATTATTCTATAATTGTCTTATTTTTTTTAATATATAAATTTATATTATCACACATAATATAAAAAGAGATTAACAGTATAAATTTATATTATCTTGTTAAATATAATATAAAAATTAATTAAATAACCTTATATTATCAAGCCTTATATAATGCAACAAACTAGCCTACATGATTAGAAATGAATTGAGTAGTTTTAATTATTATTTAGATTCAATTCGTCAAGTACTCTGCTCATGTTTGACTTGAGATTAAAATGAAGGAGTCCGATTTAGAATCTAAACTCATTTAATAATTTGAGACGGGTGTCAAGACTTATATATTCAATTCAGATATTGACGAGCACTCTAATAAATTAAATTTTTAAAAATATATATTATGTGCATTAAAAAAAATATTACTTGTATTAGATTTTTAGTTTATAGGTAAAAGATCTGGTAATTTTTGAGCTTGGTACTCGAGTTATGACCTTAAGCCAAACTTAAGATATGAATCAGGCTCCAATTCATTCTCGATAAATAAGGCTATTTCGTAGTTTGAATCAAGTTCAAATATCTAAATTTAGCATATTTCAAAAGATAGTAAATACATAGAGAAATTAGAAATTTATAAAGAACTTACCTTAGAGCCTTAAGCCCTTATATATGATATATAAAATAAAAACTTGTCAATTGAATGGTGACAAGTTTCTAAGGTTTAGTTTTGTCACATGTTGTGTGAGAATACGTGTAATCTTTTATTAATAGTCTCAACGGCTCGGCTATATTCATCTTCATCCCTATCAATGAGCTTTCTATTTCTCCCCCCTCTATTTTTTGCCTTTGTCGTTCCTTTTACCCATGTGTTATCAGTCTATTGTTGTTTTCCTTGAGAAATTTGTTCATAGCTTTGTCTTATACCATGATTGGAATTAAAGATGAAAATGGATGATAGTAAATATGTAACTACGGAATTTCATATTTATAATGTACGTATTTTTATCAAGCACTTTTAAATAATTTATTTCATATTCATATCTAAATTGAAATAAACGATTTCGTTTAATCTAAAAATTAATTTCATTATATACGAGCAGTTGAATTTGAAAATCAAATTTTATAGTTTCAACATATCCGTCAGTTGTACTAAAATATTATTGGCTGTGTGCAATTGAAATCTTTGAATTTGTATACCTCTTGGAATTGGTTCCAATCTTTTAATTTTTCCATTATAATTGTTTGGTTTGAGAGTGTACATTTTCTTTGATTTGAGAGTTTTTTGTTTAACCAATAGAGAAGACCACTTCAAATTCAATTTATTTTGTTAATTCATCAAATTATAAGGATTTGAATGAATAAAATAAGTTATATTATAATTTGTTAGTGTATTGACTAAAATATATTTATTGTAATTATAAAATTATGTAATAACATATCTTTTTTTTTTTAATTTTAACTTAATTTCTAAATAAGAAATACCTTATTCTCATTTTATTTTTTCTTTAAATTCTCAAATACAATAAATGAAAAAGTGTCTTTTTTTTCTTCTATATTTTCTTTTCCTCTCCTCAACTTTCTTTCAAACTCTCAAATATACATTGAATAAAAAAAAAACAGAGACAATGAAAATAATTTTAATAAATTTTCTAAAATTACAATTTTATTAGCAACAATTGCACTCAAAAACAAATTATTAGAATAGACAATTATTAAAGAAACATTCTAATTGCGATAGAGCAATTAAGTCTCACAAACTATATTTGAATAATCTGAACAATGAAAACACAATTTATTATCAATTTTCATTGCAACACTATTGGATTCACCATCTAACAAAAGCTAGCTGTTACAATGTTGGGATTACTCTAGACAATAAGTGAGAGTTGATAGAAAAGAAAATGAGAAAGTGAGCAAAATTCAAAAAGAAATTATTTTTTCTTCTCATATATAAATATATTCAGCAGTTGGAAACCAGAGCCAGGGGAGGTTGGGGGAGATTTCCATTGTTGGCTTGCTGTGGGAACTGGAGTTTAGTAGAAGAGGGAATCAGCTAGGGGACCTGACGATCGGACCTCGAACTTTGGCTCCGGCCAACTTCAGATCGTTTATCTACTGCCAGTAAGTCGGTGGATCACTGCAACCGCCACCGCCGCCTATTTTTATCACTTTCCGGATCTACGACTTCTCATTTTAACAGCTAACACGTGTCATCTTCTGCGTCGGTATTGCATAGTTCTCAATGTGTTTGTTGTTGTGTATTTTGCATAGTAGATGTTTTTCTGTCTTTTTGTATTCTTTTTTTTTTTTTTTCCTCTTTCCTAATTGTTGAGTTCAGCTTTATCTGGGATGGAGATTCTTAGATATGAGACAGTCTTTGCAGAAGTTTTGCTGGGCACCGATCATAACATTTCAATTTCCACTGAAACTAAAAGAAAGACCGGACATGTACTTTGGAGCTATAAAATATCAATGCTCGCATCTGTTCTCTTTTCTGTTGTTTTTCAGTTCATCCATAGTATTTTTGGGTAGATAAATATTCAGGTTCTATGTTTAAACATTTTCAATTGTATGGTACGTGACTGTTGTTTCCTTGGTTTTTGCTATGCAGGAAGGTGATTCTTGCCTCTTGTTACCTACATTTCCTAGTTATATTCTTGTATTTGTTTACCAACCATTGAAATTATATATGGGCTGATGTGAACTTTTCATGGGAGGTGTAGAGGATGAAGAACCAGCCTTAAAACGTATTAAAGTATCCTCTAAAGGGTTAGCAGGTCTTTCTAACGGTTCATCTTCTATAGAGCCCATTGGAGGCTCTTTGAGTGACTTAATGGCTCGGCCCCTACCATCTGAAGGGGACGAAGAAGTTATTGGTTCAAAAGGTGTTATTAAAAAGGAGGAATTTGTTCGGATAATAGCGAAGGCACTATATTCTCTTGGCTACAAAAAGAGTGGAGCTCATCTAGAAGAGGAATCTGGAATACCCCTAAACTCTTCTGTGACAACTCTTTTCATGCAGCAGATTCTAGACGGAAATTGGGATGGAAGTGTAGCAGCATTGAAAAACATTGGTCTAGCAGATGACAGCACTGTTAAATCAGCTTCATTTTTAATTTTGGAGCAGAAATATTTGGAGCTTCTGGACGGGGAAAATTTGATGGATGCATTGAAGACCTTGAGAACTGAAATTGCACCTCTCTGCATTAATACCAGTAGAGTGCGTGAGCTTTCTTCCTGCCTAGTTTCTCCATTACATTGTTGCCTTGCGGGGTCTCCTAAGAAAGATATTCTTAGGTCTCGGTCTAAGCTACTGGAAGAATTGCAGAAACTACTTCCTCCAAAAATTATGATACCTGAAAAGAGGTTGGAACATTTAGTGGAACAGGCCCTTATCTTACAACAAGAAGCTTGCAATTTTCACAACTCCTTGGATAAGGAGATGTCGCTGTACACTGATCATCAGTGTGGACGAACACAGATACCATCTCGAACGTCACAGGTTAGGGAAAGATAGTCTAATAGATATGGTGAGCTTCATATGAAGGGATTGGTATTTGTCTTTCTTTGTTTGTCTTATACCTGAATTTTAATCTTGGTCCAAGTTATTTAGTTATTACTAGCAATATCTTTTTCTTTTTGTAAGTTTCGTGGACACTAGAGAACCCCTTTTCTCTTTCGAAAGTATGTGTTTCTTGTCACTGCACATATAATTTTTATTTCTGATGACGATGCTCAGATTTCATTCATCTGGGAGTAAGTTGGTATTCTAGAAGATTTATAAGTTGTGGCATTCTGGAAATGGTTGTTGATATTGCTTGAGGCCTTATGGATGACTACAATTCTATTCTTTTGTGGTTGTCAAGGAAATGACAGTGACTAGAAGTGCAATGGATCCTTGTCCTTCAAGGTGAAGCAGTGAGGGTAATTGTGAAACTAATTAATGCCGATGTGGTAGTTTTATTCCTATTAGGAATATAATATTATTATATTGTGTAGTCCCACATTGTTTAGATGTGGAAGTCTATGTTTTATTATTTACTATAAATAAAACTTATGGGTGTAAGCTTTGAGATATCAATCAAGGCTACAATCCTTTCCTTATTCTATTTTATTTAACATGGTATCAGAGCAGGTTTGAAACCCAAGCCCGATCTTGGCCCTATTTCCAAAAAAAACCCTAATCTTCTCTTTCTTTTATCTAGTCGCCACATGAAGAAAAAAAAAAGAAAAAAAAAAAGGGCTTTGCTGCCAGCTATCATTAAACCTAGTTGTTTCTTCCATGTCTCTTTATTGTTGCTGCGTTTCATACCAGCATGTCTCTCTACTGCTGCTTTTCATTTCAGCGTGTTTCTTTATTGCTACGTTTCATTCCAGCAATACGATTATTATTCATCGGGGTACTGTTTATCGGTATGTCTACCTTTGAAAAAAATTAAAATCGCTAATTCACTTGAAGTTTCACCATCTAAAGACGGTTCATCCCCTTTTCTTTTCAAGCCTATTTAGGGTTTGACGGCTCAAAGAGTTTGACAACTCAACAGTACCTTCATGAACTTCCCGTTGTGTCTCTTTCCAACGGTGCTCTTTTTATTTTTTTGGAAAATTTCGTTGTTCATTTTTTTTTCAACGGTGCTCTTTTTATTTTTCCGGAAAATCCAGTTGTGTGTCTTTCCAACCAACACGAGTACTATTCACGGGTACCAGTACGTTCATCAAACGGATTGAAGCTTCACCTAGATTGTTGTAAGTAAAGGGGAGTGTTGAGATTGATAATTGAGTTTTATTTGTACAAGATTGAGCATTATAAGCTCTATCTTGAGGGGGAGTATTTGAAATATAATATTGTTATATCATGTAGTCCCACATGAATATAATATTATTATATTGTGTAGTCCCACATTGTTTAGACGTGGAAGTCTATGTTTTATTATTTACTATAAATAAAGCTTATGGGTGTAAGCTTTGAGATATCAATCAAGGCTACAATCATTTCCTTATTCTATTTTATTTAACAATTCCAAAAGAAAGAAAATCAAGTTTTTAGTGGGTTTGATATTTCTATTAAGAAAAAATAGGGAGATTTCCTCTTTCAATGCCTGGGTTCAGCAGGGAAGGACAAATTTTAGTGGACAGTGCTGCTACAGTTGGTGGTAAATTTGCTCAAAAAAAAAATGTATCAGTGACTTATATGCCTTGGGAAGGTTACATTCTGAAGATGCATCACTCGTTAGTAAGCATTTGGGTTTTGAAACGAGATGCTTTCCTTAATTTTGGAGTTTTGGGGAATCTGACATTCTTTTGAAACTCTTTGTGGAGTAAATTGTGGATATGATTTGCATGGAGAGATGGGGGTTTTTCATTGACAAATTTGGTTGTTTTGATAATCAATTGGTTCCACTGGTGGTGTTCGATTTGGTATTTAATTATTAGATTTTTCCTATTTATTACTGGTATAAGGCACTCCTAGGATTTGTACTCTATTCGTATCTCATTTATGTTTGCTTTTCTTTTTCCACTTTCAGTCGTACATCAACCTGGCCTTGACCAATCCATGTTTGCATGCAATGTAAATGTGACGACTCTAACACCCTTATACTTTCTCATATTGAAACTGCCAAAATGACCAGGAACCTCTAATCTACCAGCCAGAGGCTGTAAGATTTGTCAGTGGTATAGGTGAATTGTACAAAGAGATGTAGAGCATTTAGGATAGGCACTGATTACTTGATAGGATATCATGAAATTAGAGCTGATGGAGAAGTTCCCACTCTCTCATCATAGGAGTTGCTTGATGGATACTAGGTTAAATCTTAGACAGTTTACTTCTTGTTTGAATGATTACCTGAGTGGTTTAAGGATTTGATGTTGAGATAATTTGTCCACGAAGAGTCTTGGGTCATAATGGGTTGAGGATTGAGAAGTCAACACTCATCCTTGTGAGTCCCTCAAGGAGGCCTAGCACAAAGGTTTTGGAAGTAGGGATTTTCCATAGTTCTCCTACTCAGTGAAAGTTGAGTTCTTGAGTTGGAGGAGTCTTGTCAGCTTAGGATGGTCCACTTAAAGATGCCTTATGGGGTGCAGAATTCATAACAACCTTAACAAGTCTTGCTCTCAACTAGAGCTCTGTTATGTTGACTCAGTGATAGTTGAGTTCTTGAGTTAGTGGAGTCTTGTCAGCTTAGGATGGTTCACTTAAAGATGCCTTTTGGGTGCAGAATTCATAACAACCTTAACAAGTCTTGCTTTCAACTAGAGCTCTGTTTTGTCTTTGGATAGGGGCCTGGTTTCTGTAGTCCTCTTTTTTCTATATGTCTAGTATTGAGTATAATAGTTAGCACAATGAAGGTCAAAAACAACATATTTTTACTCTACCCTTGGAGTGAGTTTGCTAACTCGCATGAGAAGGAAAATGTTGATTTTGTAGTTGATCATTTAGATTGCTGACACAAGCCAGAGAGACGAAGAGAGCTGCATAATGTGACAAGGTGTATTACAAACATGTGCAGAGAGGCTTCTGCGTCTTCCTCACTTTTGTCAGTCATAGTAAAGTGATTGACTGGTGAAGTATGTGTGTGTGCCCGTATCGAGCAGCAGTTTTAGTTGAGTGAGAAGGGAAGTAACTGAATGTCAGCTTCAAACAGGATAATTCATCTGAAGAATTAAATGAATGAATTTTACAGGTGATAGAGTTTAATGTGAAACTTGTGGCTAGAATTTTTTATACATACCTCTCTCAGCCATATTATGGTTCCACTGATTTTCACCTCCCCTTCCTGTGAATTTGCTTTCTGAAGTTTGTTCTGTAATCGAATATGGTCTTCTGATAAAAGGAGACTGGGGTGGGGGTGGGGGTTTGGGAGGGGGAGGGAGGGGGGTGGAAAATTGGCAGATTTTCAGGAATCTGTTTTAACCAAGCACTGGCTGTCTTCGTCCAAAAAGTTTTTTTTTTTTTTTTTTTTTAAATTCCTGAGCAACCAAATCTTTGCAAATTGCCTGGGCAAATCTTGTGAGGTAGTGATTTTGATATCCTCAACCATTAATGACCTGAATGCTGCCTTGCTGCCAAAGCAAGCTGGTGATCTTGAACTTTAAAGATTTCAGGCAATCAGTTTTGCATGAGTTGTTTATTACGCTGTTGCTAAAGGTCAATATATATATAAATATATGCGGGTGTGCGTTTGTATGTATGTATATCTGTATATTATGATTAAAAATTGTATCTTAATACTCTGTTATCTAATGCTAGTCATTGGTACATTGGTTGACTTCTTTAGTAATTCTCAGTGATCTACAAAGTGCTTTTTTTTTTTTTTTTGACCTTTAGCTCAATTGTTGATGACTTGAATGGAATGATTGGTAGAACAGTGTACTGTGGTTATTGCTGGGTTTCAAGTTTAGTAGAAATGGAGAAGGCTATTTCATTTTCTATTTTCTGAAGATAGTCTTTGTTGTTATCTTGGATTAGGGCATTAGAATGCACATTTCTCTATTTTTATATGATTTTATCACACTTTAGATGTCTTGTTTATATTGGTCGAACCCCCTTTGGTGCCTTCCGATACTTCTTTTTTGATCAAGCAAAAACAATTAATTGATGAAATGCTATTGAATAAAACTTGGTTTCTAGCATTCAAAGTATAGGAAGGGGTTTTTCTGGATAGAAAGAAATTATATTTGTGTAGAGGAGAGACATTGGTTCCTACTAAAAGCATTTCTTTTCCTTGAAAAATTAAATGCACTTAACATAAACCATCAGAAACTTAGTTTTTAGCTCTTAAAGCAGGAAGAACTCACCTTAAATTTCCTTCAATTTGAAATTTTCTTACAGTTATATTTTTGAAAATAGAATAAACAAAGGTTGAAAAACAAAATGTTGTGTTAAAAGAAACTTTGTTTTATAAGAACTAATGTACTGATGTGTCCCCTTTAGCCATAGTGGAGGAGAAGGGTGTCCTAAAAAACTAGTTCAATGGTTAAGGCACATATAACATTTGTGACTTGTAGATTTGGTTATGCTTTCTTGATTCCTTTTCGTGTTCCCCCTTCTTCAGTTTATGAGAGGCTCATTGCACTTGGGCTACACATTTGTTTTCTGAAAAGAAGGGGGTGGGCAGGTAGGGGGTGGCCAACCCTCATCCCAATCTGATCTAAACTTGAGGCCTCCTGGTGGAGTTCCTTAGTTAAGACTACTGGGGTGTCCCTTTGGTACTAGTTATTTTAACTACACCATATATTTGGTTCCTCGTTTCTCTCACTTCCATTCTATCTATACCTTGAAATCTGGTTCATCTATTGGAAAATACTAATATTTCATTTATGATTGATGTTAAGTTTCTACATGTGTAGATTCTAAATTGTCGTACTTATATTTCAACAGATACTAGAAGAACATGATGATGAGGTCTGGTTTGTGCAATTTTCACATAATGGGAAGTATTTAGCCTCATCATCGAATGATCGATCAGCTATTATTTGGGAGGTAATGTCAAATAATCATATGACAGGGTCCAGCTTTTCTTTATTATGCATTCATAGTATGTATATTTTGAAGAAGACTATTTAACTTTACTTCTTTTTCGTTTCCTTTTTTTTTTTTTAACCCCAAAAATGGGAGTGGTATGATAATGTCAATGTTTTTGGCTTACGTTTTTCATTTTTATCTTCACTAGTAATTTGGTCTTTTCGTTTGACCCATTTTTATTTTAACTTCTAACTCTTCGAAAAAAGAAATTTGTCCCGTGCGAGGTCTGAATATTGCGTATAAATCATAGTTCTAATACTTCAGAATCTATTTCATATATTATGTGCTCAATATCAGACGGGAGAAGACAAGTAATCTGATAGAACATTGTTCTGTTACTTTTCTACTTTTTTTATTTTTTTATTTCCTTTTTGTGATTTGAATTTGATATAGGGTACTGGATAAATCTTGATTTGAATCCCTACCTTTCTTTGACTCTTCCTCTTTCTTTATCCGGGATACGATTCCCAATAAACAGTTATGAAAGCTATAATTGTAAACCATGATCAAATCTATGGAAGTATTGTGTCCAACATGAAACTTGTGGTTTGTAGTAAAACACCGATTTTCCTGTTGAGACCTAATTCGATCTTCATAGATTTCTCGGAATATTTTTTTACGAAGTTGTTATAGCATCTATAACGGCTTTGGGTTTTTGTGTTTTTACACAATCTGTTTCCATTTGTTTGTGTCGTGATTTATGCCTTACATCTCTAGTGTAATTATCACATGGAGCGATTTTTTCTCATACTCACCCCCTGTGCACAGGATGTATACAGTAGACACCTTGTTTCTCTTTTAGGTACACAGGATTTCTACATGTCATCTACAGATGACACACAACTTGTTAGTTATTCCAAGTCAAGGGATATATAGATTTGGAATCTAATTGCCTTCTTGATAGGCAAAAGAAAAACTTAATAAAGGGGGCTAGTTATTATAACAAGGCTAAGGAGCTGTTAGTAAAAAAACCAGACATTTTGACTGAAATTTGACCTATTTGTTAATGATTCTATTAACACGTTGTAAATGGCGTTAGTTGCTGTCAGTTTGTAAATTTAAGGGAGTTTCCAAAACTAAACTTCAATATTATCATGTCAATAAGATTTAATAATCTAATGTCTTTTCTCTTTTGTAGGTGGACATAGATGGTGGACTGTCTCTAAAACATCGATTATCTGGTCACCAAAAACCTGTTTCTTCTGTTTCATGGAGTCCTGGTGACCAAGAGCTCCTTACTTGTGGACTGGAGGAGGCTGTTAGGCGTTGGGATGTCTCTTCTGGCACATGCCTTCAGATTTATGAAAAGGCTGGTGTTGGCTTGGTATCGTGCGGATGGTTCCCAGGTGGGAAATATGTACTCTCTGGCGTCAATGACAAGAGTATTTGCATGTGGGAGTTGGATGGGAAAGAGGTGGATTGTTGGAAAGGGAAAAAGACCCTTAAAATCTCTGATTTGGAAATTATGAGTGATGGAAAACAGATTTTAAGTATTTGTAAAGATAATGCAGTACTGTTGCTCAATATAGAAACAAAAGTTGAGAGGTTAATTGAAGAGGATCAGACAATAACCTCCTTTTCATTGTCAAATGATAGCAAGTTCTTGCTGGTTAATCTTTTGAACCAAGAAATCCATCTTTGGAATATTGAAGGTGACCTTAAGCTTGTTGGTAAGTACACGGGTCACAAGCGTACCCGGTTTATTATCAGGTCTTGTTTTGGTGGACTTAAGCAATCTTTTATTGCTAGTGGAAGTGAGGACTCACAGGTATGCGTTTTAGCTAAATCCTTGCAAACCTTTTGTGTAAAATGGAAACGTTTTGAATTATATAATTGGCTAATAGTTTTTGACATTTTCTTGTTGTCATCGTATGTTTCTAGAAATTATGTGGATGATAGCTATGTTTCATGTCTGGAGTGAAGAATAATGAGAAGAAATTACTCACCCATGGATACTTGTTTTCTTATATCCTTATGCTTGTCATGTGTTGCCCTTGGGTTGGGTTATTCTGCAGTACGAATCCGTTCTTTGAATTGTAGCCAGTGGTAGGAGATTCTTACCTACTTTTGACATATAATGAGACAATTATATGATTTAAGATTGTGAAATCTTTGTTCCACATTAATGGTCTTATATTTGGTTGGAATTCTAAAAATGATAGATTCAGATGTGATAAAAAGTATTAACAAATCTAGAAGACGGTTTGTTTTAAACTCTCATATCTTATTTATTTACTTGCCTTTGTTAAAAGCTGGTATTAATTTAATTGTCAGACCAATTTGGTAGGATCTCGAAGGTAGAAATACCTCTTTGAAATTTATTTTTCCCATTTGGTACCAAATAATTTTCATTTCAATTATGCCTGTCAATTTCAGGCTTCAACTGATCCCTTTTCATCATGTTGACAGGTTTATCTATGGCACAGAAACTCGGGGGAGCTCATAGAGTCATTGCCGGGTCATTCTGGAGCGGTTAATTGCGTGAGCTGGAATCCAGCTAACCCCCACATGTTGGCATCAGCTAGTGATGACCGTACAATTCGGATATGGGGCTTAAAGGAACTAAATTTGAAGTACAGAAACAAACATAGCAATGGCATCCATTATTGCAATGGGGGAACTTAGCAAGAGACCAAACTGATTTTCAGTTTTAACTGACCGTTGCAATTGTGTAAATACTTTATCACCATCCTCACAAGGAGACATTCATATCAGATTCAGACATGCAAGTGAATTCGTAGTTCTGATAATAAATTTTACTACCCATTTTAACAGTTGATTAATTGATTGTTTAACTGCGGTGAAAGTTTGGGTGCCAACATCTGAGAGAAGATGAAATATAAGATATTGATGAGTTTTCATCCTCTTTGAAACAGCACAATAGTTGAATTTTGGCAACAATCATCTCAAACAAAGTCTATTTTCTAAAGAATATGCAACACTTGTTTATCTAATTACTATCTTAGAGACCACAGAATTTGAAGTCATAATAGATAGAGCTTTCAAAAAATTTGATGTTTGTACTCTACAATCATCTTTGGTACCCCTTAATCCAATCTTCCTTTTGTGGAACAGACATCCCAGGAAAATATCTTTCTATCAGGTATTACTGAATTTACAAAATGAAATGGTGAACGTTAGGTAGGAAAAAAGAAATTGCTGGATCCATGCTTTAAGAAGCAAAAGTGAGTTAGAATCATGGCATTTCAATTAGAGACTTTGGCCATGCCTTGGATTAATTCTACCATTGATGATATCATACCTTTTCTTAAAAGATAGTTTACTCACATGGCTCTATTGAAGGAATTCCAGGAAATGGTGGTGCTGGTACCCTAATGGTTTTCCATATAGAATATGATTATTAAAGATGATACTGTAGGTTTTATGGGTACAAAGATATACAAAGAAAAATATGTTAAAAATCTTGTGTGGCTTGACTGGGATTCTCAACTCGACCACCACTGTGATTCATACTTGTCTGGTCAGCAACTTAAAAATTTTCTGGGATGGTAAACTACTTTATGTCTGACTTTATCCTTAAGTTAGCCCACTACAGATAGCTCCACAATTTGCTGCAAACAAAGGAAAAGCATGAATGGACTACTCGTGCAAAATGTGATATATAGCAAAACAGGGAAAGAGAAAACAAATTCCAATTATTTCAGATTGAAACTTAATATTATGTATAAATATAATAAGTATGCATGTAGCAGCAACACCTTGAAGCTGTTCATATGAACTTGAGCTTCCTGCCTTTTCTTTTTCTAACACAAAAAGAAAAAAGGCACCTGTGAGTGATTATTGGCCAAGAGCACTCAAACCCAGGATCCTTCCTCATGGTATGGGCAGCCAGTGCTGCCAAGGGGCTGGCAGGGACCAACCAAGGATGATCCAAGACTTGCATAGCCAGTTTCCTGGGTAGATACTTAACAAATGATGAATTAATACCAATGGTTGTTCATCTGATGTAATGAAACTACTTATAGAACACAGAAACATGGACAGACACACACACAAAGCAAGGTGTCGCCACGTGGGCTAGAGAAGGGATTGAGAGAGAAGAATGTAAGAGAGAACATACTAAGAGGAACAAGTTGACGTATCCTCATACCATCCAGAAGATGTTTAGACAAAAACATTTTGAGGGAAGTTTCACAGCCAAAACATCTACCTGATTTACATTCCAATATACCACCAACACACAGTCCGAGGATACCGGCATAACCTGCCATTATACAAACCAAAGTTAGAAACTAAGCCTCTAAAAGAACTAAACAGAAATTGAAGGAAAATGAACAAAGGTTGCAAAACCAACCACACCCAGCTGATAATTTTACAATATTGTACCATGATGTTTAAAACAATTTATGTAGCTATATTTGCTCGTACCCCTAACATTTTAAGCAGAAAAATGTGATAATTATTATTTTTTAACTCGTACCTCTAACTTTTGCTCATATAATGTGTGTATATATATATATATATATATATATATATATATATTTGCTCAGTTATACAACAGCGTACCATGCACGACAGGAGATGCTTATGTATTACCTCAGCATCTAAGGGAAGATTATCTTCATTTACATGGCAATTACTTGCTCATCCTCAGATTTCAAAGACAACAAGAGTCCATTTTTCACAGATAGTGAAAAGAATGAATTTAATACGTACCAGTAGTTAAAAAGCCCAAGGAGAAATCTAAAATCATGCAGAGAGGAATTCAAAATGCTTTTTTTTCCCCCCCTGCTCTGAGGTTAACTTGGTCGTCTTATTAAGAATTTTAGCATATTCATCCAGTGGAGCCTCCTTTGATTTCAAATTTGAATACTAGTGCTATGTACTATCAACGTCAGAATTATGTGTAACATGGCAAGGACTCATCTATCTCCATGTGACTGGTAAGAATTGCAAGACATTCATCAACCATGCCAGCTTGTGGATGTGAATTATCTTCAACAAAGAAAGGTTGGATCCTCTGGTTAACCTCAATCCAACTACACCCTGGATTCTTCTTCAATCCAAGCTCTTTCATCTTTGATCTCACTTTCCTTGCTTCATCCCATTTATGGACCGAAGCATACATATGTGATAAGATTATATAATTAGATGGATCATCAGGATCTTCCTCAATAAGTAGTTGTGCAATTTCTACCCCTAGTTCAAAATTTCTATGCAAACGGCATGCGGAAAATAATGTACTTAACAAGCCAATGTCGCCCCTGATCTCCGGGGTTCTTTGGATAACCTCATAAGCTTCATGCAATCTGCCGGCACGGCCAAGAAGATCCATCAAGCAGGAGTAGTGTTCAATTCTGGGTTTAATACCGTAATCAGTGATCATTTGATTGAAATGATAACAACCTTCGGCAACTAATCCAGCATGACTACAAGCAGATAAAACAGCAAGTAAAGTAACTCTGTCAGGTTTTTCATTCGACTGCTGCATTTCACCAAAAAGCTTCAAAGCTTCTGAAACACGTCCATGAGACCCATAAGCAGCAATCATGGACGTCCAAGACACAAGATCCTTCTCAGGTAAGCAGCTAAAAACACTAAATGCTTCATCTACAGCACCACATTTAGCATACATATCAAGAAGAGCCCCCATAACTATTTCATTGTTTTCCAACCTACTCCCAGTGATAAGATTATGAATCTCTTTGCCCTTTTCTAGTGCTGCTAGTTGTGAACAAGCAGGTAAAATACTGGTAAACGTAATAGCATCTGGTTTCACTTTAGCTTCTTTCATTTTACCGAAGATGTCAAGGGCCTCAAAATAGTTCCCTGCTGTCATATGTCCAGTAATCATGACATTCCAAGAAACCACATTTATCTTCGTCATCTTTTGAAAGATATTGTCAGCTAACCCAGCCCTTCCACACTTGAAGTACAGATCCATGAGTGAGCTGTTAATAAAGATATCAGGCTCTATTCTGTTTCTTACTATAAACCCATGTATGAATTTTCCCTGTTGTAGTTGGGATGATCTTGAACAAGCCATTACTATGCTGCTTAAAGTAGTCAGAGTGGGTTTAACTCCTTCATTATTCATCCTCTTAAAAAGCTGAATGCATGATATGCTGTCACCTTTGAGACTATACCCCAAAATCATGGAATTCCAAGCAACCACAGTCTTTCTTGGTATATGCTCAAAAACCTCTGTAGCCATTTCTAAATGACCACATTTTCCATACATGTCAACAAGAGCAGAGCTAACAAAACTATCCAGCAGAAAGCCATTATTCACCAACTCCAAGTGAATGTCCTTTCCCCTTTCCAAATCCAAAAGCCTTGCGCATGATGCAATAGCAGTTGTAATTGTCACAGAATCAGGCTCAAACCCACAATTTCTCATCCTCTCATAAAATTCTAATGCCTTTTCAGATTTCCCATCCTGGTAATAACAAGAAATCACTGTATTCCAACATGCAACATCTCTTTCAGGCATTTCATCAAACATTTTTATTGCGTACTCATAGGCGTTGGACTTAGCATACATACCAACAATAGAACTTCCAACTACAACATCCATTATATAACCGTGTTTTATCAAACATGTGTGTACCATTTTCCCAAAACCAACTCTACCCAATCCACCACAGGCTTTCAGAACACTTGGGTAAGTGTAACTATCAGGTCTGAGGTAAGGGTAAACCAAGAACTTTTCAAAGAGTTCCAGAGTTTCACCGTACATGTAGTTCTTAGTGTAAGCTGCCATTTGACCATTCCATAAAGAGACATCTAATGGGCTTTCAATGGTATGAAAAACAAGCTTTGCATAATCATATAATTGGCAAGAGAAGTAAAGGCTGATAAGGTTCTTGCATAAGGCAATATTTTGTTGTAATCCTAAAGTGACGACTTTTTGGTGGATGAGCTTACCTTGCTTCAGGGACTTGGAACTTATGCAGGCTCTCAAGCGAGATAATAGTTGTGCTGTGTCCATTCAACAATGCCGTGGAGGGACGACTGTAACTCTGTTCAATCCAAAGTGATGAGGAAGACAATATAGCAATTAATTTTAAAATTGAACTACAAAATTGGCCAAATAAAAAATTAATTTTTTATGAGTTTTTTTTTTTAAAGGGTGTACAAAAGGTCTAGTGGGTGGTAAGTGAGCCGCAAGACAAGTATGAATATATAATTATTAGGACTTTTTAATGGTTATAAAGTTTGATGAATTAGTCTATTATAGAAAAACTTGAAAACAAAAATAATATTAAATAAATAAAAAATTTATAATATTTTTTTATTATAATTTTAGTGTTATTTATTACTTAAATTATTATTATTATTATTTTTTTTTTGATTTCTTCAAGTATTTCTATATTATTTAGATGTGAGTTTAATTTTTTGACAGTTTTGATTTTCAAATAATATATTTATCATAGTTTTAGAAAAAATTATTCTTTTATATATTTACCTTATATAGCTTTCTATTTTTCTAATAAAGAAAAAAAAGAAAACAAATACAAATCTGGGAAATAAATATATATGGGAAGGACAATTTTTATTTTATTAAAAGATATTGTGGTGTTATCCTATTTTATTAGATGAAAAAAATGTGATATAAAATAAGAGAGAATTATACTAAAGGGATATTTTTATTTTATATAATATTAAATTGAACCCAATTTATAACTAGAGAAATAAATAAAGAAGATTTTTATTTTTTATGTACATATCAAAATACTTTAAAAGATACATATCTAAAGAATAACAACATTAATAATTGACAAAAACAAAATAAGAAAATTAAATTTAAACTATTGAAATAAGAGAAACAAACTCCATTATCTCACCATTCTGAACAAAATTTATTGATTTCTTTTCATTGATAACAAAAATAATTTAAATAAGAAAAATAAAAATTGAATTTTAAAAATAATAGAAACTATCTTTATTCTCTTACCATTTGAAAAAAGGTTTAAATAAGAATATTGATTAATTATTTTTTTATGAAATATTAATTTATAGAAGTTTTCTTCCATTTGAAAGAAAACAAGAATTAGATGTGAATTTTGTCTTAATTGAAAAAGAGAACCGAGAAAAATAAATTACGAATTTCTTTTCTTTTACAGAAAAAACAGAGCAAAATGGATCATGTTATATCCGGATCGGATTATCCGACCCGAAACTAGTTGGAGTATATAAATTGCGATCAAGAAAATAATCAGAAAAAATAAGCATCACTATTCACTGAATCGTGGTGTATATGTTGATGGCCGCAAGGGCCGTAGTACAGGAAAGTTGAAAGCTAGCGCCGAACCTTCAAAACTTGACCAAACTCCATAGCCATTTGCTTCAAATCAATTTGGAAGCAGAGGGAGATTCAGAACACAAGTACAGAACAAAGCTAAGCAAACTTAAGAACCAGAAGAGCATGGCTCGGAAAGGCAGAATAGGCAGAAAGGGCAGAAAATTCAAAGAATCCAAAAGAAAACGCCAGAAGTCCAGTGTTGATGAAGCCACACTGATTCGATTAAACAAACAGCTGGAAGAGTTTCGAGCTTCAGAAGATGAAGGTAAGAATAATATAAAATGCTCTTGAACGATTGTTGTCTGTTTAGCGAAGTAGTAGGTTATCTGCTTTATAGTTGAAATTCGTGTAGTGTGTATGTTTTGAATTTATATGCTTATTGGGTGGTTATTTGTATTAGGTTTTGAAGGGTTTTGTGAGTTGTAATAATGTGACAAAAATGTGGGTTATGATTATGGTATATTTTGTACCAAAAGAAGTAGCTTATTTTCTTTGAGTCTATTAATGATATGGAAAAAGCTGAAATTTTGGACAACGAAACTTGATTATGGTGTAAATTTGAAGTAAAACTATGTGCAGATTGTGGTAGTTTATTATGGTATTTCCCCAAGTTTGTCTTCTCTCTGTGTATATATGTTCTGTTTGGTGGATGGGGAGCCGAGACAGTAACACACCAGATGGGAAGGTTAATTTAGTGTTATATTGGTAAGAACTGTTTTAGAGGTGAGAAGAGGCTAATCAGGTATTTGCATTGATATTATGCTGACTTTCAATTAGGAACGTATAAGAAGGAAAAAAAAGAAGAGGAAGACAGATATAATGTAGGCTACACTATTTGGCTTTTCTAAGCATTGCATCTGTGGTTTGGTTGATCACTGCACAACCATATCAGAGGACGACATTTGCTACTGGCAGGTCTTGCTCAAAACCAATGATGATTTATTTGAAGGTTTATAACCATATATGGAGAGATTTAGCTCATTCTACAAGGACTTGGACTTGAAAATCTGAAACCAACAGAATTATATATCTGCATTTGCTGAATATGGTGGGGTGTAGTTGAGCTCACACATCCTTAGGGGATAGTATCAGTTTTATGATGTTATTCAATTGAAAACTACTTTCAGCAAATCTTGATGTAATCAAAATTTTAAAAACTAAATCTGCAGCCTGTATCGTTAACCTATAAATTGTAAATACTTTTTTTGCCATGATATAGCACTAGGACCTGGCGGCAACTAAAGTAGTATGAGAAACATATATCACATGGGTCCTCATTAAATTGAACCAAGTTCTAATCCTCATTAAATTGTTAAGTTTCTAGACTTTTTCCTCAAAGTGATAAGTGGAAAGCTCTACCCACTCCTCCCTCCCCCCCACTTTCTGTTACTTGAATGCTTGCACAAGCCTGTCATCCGAAATTTCCTTTCTAGTTTCTGTTTCCGCTATTCCATGTTTCGGTAACAAGATCCTCATATAATTTCTAGTATTATATATTTGTAATGAAATCAGGTTCATCTGTTAACATTTGGATGTTAACTGCAGTGTACACGTTTGAAGCTGGCCTATCCTGGAATGAACGATCTGTAATTCATCAATTATGCTGGAAAATGGGCATGAAAACCAAAAGGTCTGGGTGAGTGCTAGTGGAAACTTCTAAAAGTAATGTATTAAAAATGCAAAGATTATATTCATCATTTTTTGCAAAGGAAGAGTCTCTCTTTAATTAATTTTTTAGCATTTTGGTTCAGTGTTATGTCTTAATGTCCTTATTGAGCTTGTTTTGAATCTGAATACCGTACAGGGGAGGGTGCAAGGTGTCTGGGCGCAAGCGGTGTATATCTGTTTACAAAAATAAGAAGGTTAGCACCATGAAGGGATTAGACAGTCTTCATTGTCTTGAATTTTCGGAGGTGGCAAAAGAAGTATTGATGGATTTGTTTAAAACATTGTCCACCTGGTGATGGAGACATGAAGGAGGAGTTAGTTGAGAAGGATAATGAGAAATTTGAACAAAGAAGAAGAAAAAAAGATGATTTTTTCTGCAAGCCTTTAATGGCCAAAGAAGATATTGCCAATAGATTGGAAAAACTTGCTTCGGCATTGCAGAAGGCTCCAGATGTAATACACATTTCTCTTACAAAACAGAAAGTCATTTATGAATTTTGTTGGTTGAATGCCATGTTGTTGTTCTATTCTTCTGTAGTGAGTACACTTAGATTTTAAAATAGGATGAGATTTGTAATGGTTTCTGTAATCTCATGCTTGCAGCTTACTAAAGAGAAGTCAAGCTTCCATTGCATCCTTCAAGGATATTATTACGTCAACGATTGATTCTCACCAGGTTGACATATTTTATTTTGAAAATGAGTGTGCTTGTGTTAGGTACTCTATTTCGGACCAGGTTGACATATTTTATTTTGAAAATGAGTCTGCTTGTGTTGGGTACTCTATTTCAGACTGCACAATGCTCAACTTCACCACTAATATCCCTAGATATGTCCTTATCCCAGCACTGTTGGAAAATATATTGATAGTTGAAAACTGATTTCACTTATTGGCAAATCCGTGGAGCCCCTAATTTTCCACGTCTTCTAGTTTTTGCATTTTCTTGGGGCTTACTACTTTCCCATTTGTCAAAGCAGGTGGTTCTCATATCTGGCGAGACTGGTTGTGGAAAGACCACACAGGTTGTTTAATTCTTTTCTTTTTCTTTTTGGTACATATATTGTAACTTATCTTAATATCTGCTTCAGAACTCTTTTTGGTTGGTCCACTCATATGCTTGTGATGTATAAAGAATTCCTTTGAAGGTACACTCTCATAAAATTGATTAAGTCAGGATCTTAATAAATTGTCTCAGATTCTGCATTCTTCATAGGAGTTGAATTATTACATTGTAAAAGAAATATTTATTATAATGCTGTATAAATGCTTTAATATCTGAGCATAATTTTGTCTGTACCTTTAGTTATTTTGTTTTTTGTTAAACTCGTTGAGTGACTAATTAGCAGTTTACTTTACTTGCAAGAAAGTTGATATTTGTTGTTTGTACTAATTTTTGTGAAGTTGAAGATGAAAGTTGTCTTCACGTCATCACGAAAACTTCTCTGTTATGTTATACTCATTTATTTATGTTTCTTTGTTCTATGTTTTATGTGGATGTGCTCTTTGATATTTGGTGCAATCTTCCTATTTTACTTATTTTGAATTACTTTTTATGTCCTTTTTCTTGCCAAGTGAAAGTTTTCTCCTTTAATACATAGGCTTTGTTGCACAAGTCTTCCTCTTTTCATTTATGTAATTTTGAAACGTGTTGAGTGCTAAAAGGATTATGATTTACTGGTGGGTGATGATTGATATTGAGTGAACTGTTGCTTTGGATTGGTTTTTACTATTAAAAGGTGAGCATAAGAGGCATCATTATTGTGGGTATTTATGTGAAAGGGGTTGGTGATATGCAAAATATTTTTGAAATGAACTATTAAGGGACCTATAAATTTATTGTGTGGATGGATCTAAAACTTTGAGTTTTTAAACTGCAATGGTCTTTGTAAGTGGATATAGGAGAAAGGGTTGTAGCTTGAATGAATCAAATGTTACACCATAGGTTTTATCTATAGTAAAAGAGAGTAAGGAAAATACCACATACAACCAATGTGGGACTAATAACAATATAAACTATTCAACATAAACTATTCTAATAACCAATGTGGGACATAAACTATTCTAACAGTCTTAAATGCATTCCATATCAATATTTGGAAGAATTTTCCGATTGAGGACAAGTTGATCTTCACTTTCATTTAAAGGCATCATGGAGTATGGATCACTGTGATTAATTTAGGGATATATGGATCAGATGAGTTAGAGTGAAAACAAGAATAATGTATATGCAATCATTGAGTAATTTTTTTTTTGGAAAATATGTAATGAATGTTGTGAGAGTTAGAGAGAGAAAGAGAAAAATCCAAGTATTTGTGAGTAAACTCAGTGAGTATATCCTTCACATTGATGTTGTATTTATCCTATATGAATATGTGCTGTACAAGCTAAGTCAACTATGATTTAACTTAAATGAAGGCTTGAAATTAGGAAACTGACTATACATCAAAACCATAAAAGGATAGTATTCCAACAAATGTTACAGCTAGGGTTGGCGGAATGATGAAAGGGAATCATGGATAGCCAATAAGAAAAATCTTATGATTCATCTTCTATGCTAGATCACGAAAATATAGGTTTTTCTTGCATGAATTTTGAGTAAAACTTGAAGTATCTTAGCCCTTTATCTTCACCTTTTAGGACTCTCAACTTTGTTATACCGAAATTATTTAATTAGTAAATCTAAAACTAATAAAAGAGACTTGGGGCACCTAGAGTTATGAAACAAATGGAAAACTCCACTCTAATAAAAATTTTATATTCACTTATTTTGTTTTTTGTTTTATAATAAGTAAGGATTTTATTGAAAAAAAAAAGCACTATTTTATACATTCTTATATTCACTTAGTTTGTTTTATGTTTTATAATAAGCAAGGATTTTTTTGAAAAAAAAAAAAGAACTATTTTATACATTCTTATATTCACTTAGTTTGTTTTATGTTTTATAATAAGTAATGATTTTATTAACAAAAAAAAAAAAAAAATCCATTTTTGTACACAAGTCAATTGGAGACACCTCATCTAAAGCAGCAAAACATAAACTATAAATTCCAATTCAGATTATTTAAGAAATCTTCAAGAGACCTAATGGAGAGAAATGCAGGATGAATAGACATGCATTGAAATCATATAAGTAGAAAAAGTCCTCTTTAGTTTTCCCAGTGAAGCCTCCCCATTCTTGAAGATATGATTGTTCCTTTGAAACCTCCTCATTCTACCTTATCTCTTGCATTATCTAAACATAAAACCTAAACGGTACTAGGCATCGCCTAGAAAAACCCAATGAGCGTGAAGAAACCACTCCCACACGATTCTAGCAATCGAACAATTATTAAATCCACAATTTCACTACTATCTTTTCATAAACAATTCCAGTTCATGATGTAAAAACTTATGTTCATTAGATTATCTACTCTTAGTATACGACTTAGGGAGGTTGTCCGAATAAAAAGCGTGACTTTAGAATGCACCTTAGCATGCCGGATTTCCAATGGAAGAACCTCTGATGCCTGTATTTCATCTAGATACCAAACTTTTAATGGAGAAGGATCATATTGGCTTGGTACCTAACATATAACACATGCTCCTTCCCCATTTTTGTTAACCTTGTACAACATAAAGAGAAAGGCAACCCAAACTAGTCAACTTTGCAATGTTGCAAAGGACGGTTGAATTGTGCATCCAACATAGAGAGTTGCCACTAGCCTGCTATTATCCCATACAAGAAGAGACAATGGCAAGTTTGTCTCTTGCCATACTATACAAAGGGAACACACTCATCAAAGTTAAAAAGGATGGTTCAACCAAGGAAGAGAGATATACTTATTATTTAGTAATGGAAGTTCCATAGAAAAAGAAATTAGAAGTTCTGTGGAAATTTGTAGAAGTGAAATTTTGTGGCTTGGAACAATCTTGGGTACAAATCTCAACGAATCCCTCCTTATGAAGTTGTTTCAAAACCTTTATAAACAACTTCCACAATCTTAAAATATGCCCTTAATCAATCTGAAGGTTGCCAGGGTTTTTTCGGAGTGTGGGATGGCTGGCTGGAACTAAGCAAGTGGGGTTACACTAGGTATTGGCTGGTGGTCAGAAGGTCTTATGATGCGTGGGTAGGCTTGTGGCAGCGAGGTCCGAGGCGAAGACGGCGTGTGAAGCATAAGGATGTTGGCAGTGTTATGATTTTGATTGCAGGTCGATCGATACTGTTTGATTCTTTTGGCATAGGCAGTGTCAAAAAAAGTGTTGGATTGAAGAAGATCCAAACTAGCAGGCTGCAATAAAAGAAAAATAAAGATAGTTGAGGCACTGTCGGTGAGAGAAAGACACAAAGGGAAATAGGGAGAGGCACTGCTTAGCGTTATCGCCATAAGGCACAAAAGGCATAGACCCTCTCGCCTCTGCACCTCTGAAGGCTGATATTAAGGTGCCGCCTAAGCACACTAGGCGTGCCCTTTTCATTTATGAGGCGGACACAAGGCGCTGCAAGTAAATTTTTTTGAAAGAAAAACTCTTGCAGTTTTTTCTTTTTGAGGAAAACTCTTCAATTTCCTCATAAAACTTTAAAGGTCCCTAAAACATTAAAACAAAAAATCCTAACTCAACAACTAAACCCAAAATCTGATTCAAGCCAGAAGTTTGAGCTCTCCCTATTTCTGGCCCAAAAAGCTAAGCATATTTTCAGTGTAGATCTGTTTATTATCTATCAATGGTCTTCTATTGATGAAGAGGGGGACTAGCCGAGTAGGAATTTAGACTTTAGAAAGAAGAAGCATAAATTCAGTTTTTACTTTGCTAGCTTAGTGGCCTACATGCTTGAAATATTTCCGTTACCTAGATCTTTTTTATCAACCTTAATTAATTTCTACTTGCTAGAATTCTTGCCTTTGGATACTTTTTTCTATGTCATAACTTAATAGTGTTAGTTTTTACTTGCTATAAGCTTGGAATTATTGTATGTAGATTTTTTTTTCTCAAATGTGAGCTTAACTTTAGGGCGCATGCCTTGCTTCTTGGACCTAGGCTCCATGGACTCTTAACGCCTAGGTGTACCTAGAGCCTTTGATAACACTGGCTCCGCTGGAGAGAGAGAGGCACAACAGGAAAGATTAGGCTTGGGTTTTCTCTTCTTATACTCTGATATCATGTTGATAGAAAGAGATAAACTCAAGAATTGTGGGTGAATTGAGTTAGTATTTCTCACACACTAATTGCATATTTATACTGTAGGAATATGTTCAATTCAAGTCAATCAACTATAGTACAACTCTATTCAGGGTTATAATCAAAGAAACAGAAACTAATTAAAGTAACTATTCCAACAATGGGCATATTATTGATTGACTTTTGTTACCAGTTGTAAGACCTAAAAGAAAGATATCCAAAGTGTTTTGATGAATTGGATGAGAATTCCTCATATCAAGATAATATATTTATACTACGAGATTGTGTGAGTATAAGTTTGTGTAGAGTATAATTAAGTCAACTATCATAAATAAAGAAACTATAAATAAGGAAATTGACCCACTAACTAAGTTATTTATATTTACTTTCTAACACTCCCTCAAGCTAGAGCATAGAGATTATATGTTCCAAGCTTGTTGCATAAATATCGGAGCCGGTTTCCCGTGAAAGACTTTGTGAATAAGTCTGCTAATTGATCTTCGGATTTTGCATATGTGGTCTTGATTGTATTATCCATAAGCTTCTTTCCAACAAAATGAAAGTTAACTTCTATATGTTTTGTTCATTCATGAAAGATTGGATTTGAGGCAATATGTAATGCAGCTTGATTATCACATACTAACTCCATAGGTTGTGAGTGCTGAAATCCAAATTCTTCTAATAGATTTTTCAGCCAAACTAACTCAGCAGTGATATGAGTCATGACCCTGTATTCAGATTTAGCACTGGATCTTGCAACAACAGTCTACATTTTGCTTTTCCGTGAAACAAGATTTCCTCCTAGAAATATACAGTATCCTGTAGTAGATCTTCTGTCAAATGGAGAGTCTGTCTAATCAGTATCGCTATA